>OX442332.1:20976869-21601869 GCA_949358125.1 Idaea dimidiata | reverse complement strand
CGTACATACGAGTTATATAATGAAAAAAAAAGACTTAGGGTAAATATTTCCACACACAAAATGAGGGAAGCATTTTTCTTCTCGCCTTAATCCATCGTGTGGGTTTTCGCTTTTTAAACAATTTAAATAACGTTTTACTAAACCTACTTTAGGGTTTAATAAACGAGTGAAACCTACCAGAGGATTTAGTAAAATGAATTTTAAATTTATTTCTTTTTCTGTTCAACTTGAATGATCGGTAACCAACCGCAGGATCAAAAAGTAAGCGGTTTGCTTCCACCAATCCCGATTTATTTTGTTACGCCCGTCGCTGACTGTAGCATAAATTTAATTAACTCTGAAGGGCGCTTGACTTTTTCAATCTGTAAGGCTGGCCAATTAAAAGTTGGTGAGACTTGTAGCGACAACCAGTCGAGAGTGCTTAAACTTATTTAGTGCAACTTTACTGAGTATCAACGGACTTTCCTATCTACGTAGGTACAACGGCATAAAGAAAATAAAACAGTCCATTTGAACTGTACCAAGTACTTACAGAACTGCGAATAACTACGACAACTTTACCATTAAACTGAGTAGTAAATGGTTTGTTAAGTTTGGTGACATAAGTAGCGAAATGAGTGGAGTTTGCGACGCAAATGATTGCAAGTTCGATTCCGGACTGAATCTAACAGTCATATCTAAGAGTTATGCTGGTAGGGGAAAATGCGGCCTACTGAGAATAGGGTTTTACACGAATAAGACGTTATACGAATAAGTCTTTTTCAAAGAGGTATTTTGAGGAAAAGTCCTTTGAAGAATTAGCCATTCCGAGAGTAGTTCCATTTTTCGCCATAAGCCATTTTACGAATAATGCCTTTCTACTATATCGAAGAAATGATTTATGATTTAAATAGTCAACGCATGTTAATAAAGATCATGGCATCCATGAAAAGATTTAAAATAATACTTTTTATATTAAAAATAGTTATACATTTCTGTGTAATTGGAGTTTTTTTTTAATTTCTAAAATAGTTTCCACAAAATATTAAGTTTCAGTTGAAAAATCTAGAATTGTATAGTATGGACTATTGTCGAAGTTGCTTATTATATATTTATTACTTGCCTTTTTTAGGCTTTCGATTTTTCTTTGATACTTTAATTGTGGTTTTGCTAAGCAAGGTTTTTCAATAATACTAAGGTTACGTTTCAAAACGATTCTTAAGACGTTAAGGCTCTTAAGAGCTTTTTTCAAATACCTAGAGATATCTGAAAAATAAAATGTAACACCAACGAATAAAAAACGTCACTATGATATTTAAAAAGAAAATGCATCTAAATTTAGAAGAATAAAATTATATAATTCTCAAAATTCATGTCTGTCTGTCTGTTTTTCTGTTTATCTGTCGGTTCCTTATACAATTAAAAACCACTTATCCGAGTGAAATCTGGTTTTTAATATTGGAAAGTTATATTTTCGAGGAAGCTCGAGGTATACTTTGAAATCCAATTAATAGAACCCGAGTAATGAACGAAAAAGTGCAACCGCTCGAGAACCGCTCGGCCGCCAGCGCCCGTGATAACGCGTTTTCACTTCTGCGGATGAAACCACGGGGCGCAGCTAGTATTAAATAATACAGAAAAGTCTAGAGCCTTGCCTACAGCTTAACGAAATGTCTAGAAAAAGGAAAACAGTTACGTACTTACGTAGTATAGGGACAGGTATCTAAAGAAATAGGTATATACCTATTTCCTTACCAACACATGAAGAAGGTGCGGTTTTATATATAGGCCTGCTAATGTAACTTCTACCTTTTATTTTATGGATTACTCTCTAAGGTTTGCTCAGCTCACCTTTTTGGTAATTCTGAGAATGTTTCCTTTAATTTCGTTTCAAAAGGATGGAACGTTTTAAGGTCTACGTTCACTGAAAGGCATTCGGAGTCATGTCTTTGTCATTATTTGGATTAAAGGCCGAATTAAATATACAGCGTCGTCGCAGTATCCAGTTCATTACCGATCTACCATTTCGATCGTACGTACAATTTACAGCCCCTTACAGCCCCTATATTTTAGAACAGTCAGTAAATCCATTTGTCAGCGAAAGACTAATGAATGAATGCGCGATCTCGCTCACGTACATACACAACGAGCAAGAGCAAGCATACGGAAATCTAATTTTCGTATAAGTATGAATTTAATTCCAGGGGTAAAACATACTGCTCCAGCCCCCAGATTATCTATCCAGTGAAAGTCTGACAACAGTGGAAAATAACAGGCATTATACAGTAAATTGCTGCTTTGAGGTAATTACCGGTAATAACCACGTTACGTCAAAGCAGCAAAGTACTGCATATAGCCGTCATTTTCCACGGTTGTCAGACGTCCACTAGATAGATAATCTGGGGGCTGACCGAAACCGATGATAGAAACGACTGTGTCTGTCACTGTCATTTTAAATCGCGCTGATTGAAACGGAGATACGTTTCTGAGCTTTGGTTTCGGACCGAATCTCTCTGAATACCCCTTTACATTACAATATAGAGTTGTTATAATAATCGGTACAAGTAGTCTTGAGTTGTATAGCAAAGAAAAATATAATCACCGCTTTGGTATTTCCATTATATTGGTAGCATGTAGATCAACTATTTATGCATTATTTTCACGGCAAAAAAGTTTAAAGTTTCTTTATTGCTGAATCTTGACATAAATATAAATATTGCACGACAGTACACACAACGCAATCTAGCCTGGCTTGTACTATGGGTACTAGACAACGGATACACTACATATTATACTTTTTTTTTTGTAAATACATACATATTATAATATATTATATAATAAATAATACATAAATATTATACATAAATATTTGCAACCATGAGTAAATACATGAGTAATAGTTACAGATAGTGACATTATGAATATTTTCATCCTTAGAGTATACATAAACAAACTATAGAGCGCGCCTAAGGGTATTTGCCTACTGCGCAAAGTGTAAGTAGATACTTGGTTGAATAGTGATCCGCGAATAATTTTTACACCGCGGCACTGAAAATTTCACCATAATTATTACTAGAATAAATTCTAACCAGAGAAACAGTCGATTCCCGTAACCCTAGGTGACTGATGACAACGTTTTTGTCATTTTTGACTGTTCATACCGGTGCTTACAGTTCATACTCGCATACCAGCGCTCTATAGCTTGCTTATGTATAGGTACTCTAAGGTTTCATCATAACACCCGTTTGGGCATTCCAATTAGTTACAAGTATTGGAACAATGTTTTACAATACCTTAGGTACCTTAACGAACTTGTTTTAGACCCTATTTTTTTAAAAAGTATCCGACCAGTCCTTGTATAACCAGTCATTAATTAACTTTGACACTTGGCTTCACCTGTGGCTTAATAGTTAGCACACTCGAGTAAACTTAGAATAAAGGTAGCTAGATATCGCGAATAACACATAGGCTTCTTTTTATCCCGATAATCCCGCGGGAACAGGACTAACGCGGGTGATACTGCGGGGTGTAGCTAGTTCTTGATATTAGGACATACATATTATATTTTAGAAATGTCAAGTAAACTATTGTGTCTTCAGAACGCCACCTCCAATGAGAAGAAGACACAAGAAACTCATGGGGTTATTTTTTTGCTTGTTTATGTTGCAATGATCATGTGAATTACATTGGTGCATATTTAGGGCAATAGTGGAACTGGAGCAATTTTTTACCATAAATATAACAACACAAAAGTTCGAAAGTAGGTAATTCTGTTTATCGATTCAAATAAATTGCGGGAAAAAATACACAACCGCATCCACAAACACACAACCCGCCCAACAATATTGAAATGTAAACACAGAACTAATCAAAACCAAAGAAAAAGTGAATGTATGAGTTTTACATTCACTTGACATAGGGTCATTTTAACTAATAGGCCAAGTGCAGTAGAACTTGTTTCTAGAGTGTTTAGTAAGTACGAATTACAATGGGCGTAGACTACATATGGATTTGATGTCAACACGTCACTTCCTTTCTGTATTACTTGTCAGATGTCAAGACTCAACGGAGTCGAGGTGAGAGGTGAATTACAAAGGAAGAGCATACAGCAAGACCTGTGGTTGACTCCTTACCTTCATTGAGGTAATCTTGTGGGAAATCAAGACAGCCGCAACTGAGCCATCTGTTATTTCCCGAACAAAACCACCGTCGAAAGACCTACGCGCGCGTTGTCATTACAACAAGTTAAGCGTTTAACGAAGCTCTGGTTTCGTTGGTCGAGTCCTGATATATTATTATATACAGTATCAAACATAGACTGGCACTGAAAACTAAATAAGTACACTTAAGTATTTGTACATAAAAAGTAACGGTTAGTAACTATACCCAAAAAGTATCTCCTCATGGCCATGACAAGTCTCGAAGTTTTTTCGTGATTCTTGAGAAAGTTATTAAAATAATAAATTAATATTCTGGATGTCTTTGTCCTGTTCTTGTTTATTAAATCTGTTGAAACAATTTTCGAAACTTTTGTGTCTAATGTTTTTAGGGTTCCGTAACAGGTAAGAAAAAAAACTTTGCAAGATCACTCGCTTGTCCGTCTGTCTTTATGTCTGTCACCATCGTTTCTTAGGGACGATTGTACCAAGGAAGTTGAAATTTATGTTCGGTAATATTTAAGATCTATAAACTATTCTGCTGCCCTTTGTTGCAGTTTTGCATAAAGGTATTGTTAGTTTCGTAGTTTGTTTTAGTTTAGTAACTTTTTCGTTGCGAATAATTAATTTCATTCTTTCTTTCTTTTCTTTCTATTCTACTATATAGCTGCGCCCCGCGGTTTAACCCGCGTAAGTCCTTTGTCCGCAAGAATATCTGGATAAAAAGTAGCCTATGTGTTATTCCCGCTATCCAGCTACCTATATTCCAAGTTTTATTGCAATCGGTTCAGTAGTTTTTGCGTGAAAGAGTAACAAAGTCACATACATACATACTAACTTTCACGTTTATAATATTAGTAAGAGTAAGACATAAATTAAAGATTCTTAGTAAGCACAATAACAATATTTGGGGAATTTGGATCTTCAGAAAAAATTGTAAATACTAAATGTACCAATGTACAAAAGAACATACCTACATTTTTGAACTGTTTTATTATTAGTTTTGTCTTATGTTACATACAATATAAAACGCGAGTAAACCCTGTACATTTTGAAATGAAATGAATTGAAATGAAATGATTTTTTGTTTGTGGATCTAGGTAAAAATAGATAGTATACACAATTAAGGAATCTCTAGTCCTACCACGTGGGCATACAAACATGGTTCTTAGAAATAATAGTCAATTTTAAAACACAATACATTCTTATAGTGAGGGTAGGCTACTAACATGTCCCGTTCACTTTTACAATTGAAACTGTTTTCATATTAATCACAATTTTGTGTTTCTATTTTTATTATTTTTCAGAACTTTACCTACCTATTTGTGCTTTATGACTTTTGTTTTTAAACATTATATCACTTTTATTATGGCTATGGCAATATAATGGGTTAGTACGGAACCTTCAGCGCGAGAATTCAACTCGCACTTGACCTGTTTCTTCTTCACGCTCTGATAAGTATCTTTATTTCTGGAAGACAAATATATTTTTAAGTTATACGCCTGCCTAGGTATTCTCTGGAATGTTTTTTATACAAATATTCAAGTCAAACACAAAGAAGTAAATATCTATAGCACATTAGATATTTACTTATTATTTGTTCTGTTTGGAGGCTTCGTCCGCGGCTTGTTATTGTATGAAGAAGAAGAAAGAAGGAGAAAAACATTTATTGACAACAAACACACACATAAGAAGGTACATACGAACAATAGGACACAATTTTGACTATGATTAACCTTAGGCTAACCTTAGGGTAGTATGTGGTTACTAAGGTTACAGTGTTCGCGCCAGACTCATCCGAATTCCGATACGTAAACTGGTGCAGCCACTAAGGAAGACGGGTCGGGTTGGTTCGACTGCCATCTCGACAGTTCTGCCTACTTGTATACCAAATTGCAAAATGCAAGCCGAGAATGCAAGATACTGAAGCAACTTCAACGGAAAATATGACTTCACATTTGACGTAGGTGTTTCTGCGTAAGTTGCACGATGGTTGCACGAGACTTGTTTAATAGAATATGTTGCCCTCGGCTGTGGGCAACAGATTAAATCTAAAAATTGAACAAAATAAAAAGTTGATTATATTTGACACAGAGATAAAAATACGTAGGTAATGTAACAAACGATGATCAAAATGTAAAATTCCGAAACGCAACCAAAATAAAAATATTTTTGCATTTCCATTTGCGCGGTCCGAGAAAGGTGTATCGGGAAACATTTATGAATTATCTGCATGTACTGCAATCATGGCCGACTATGTTATTATATGAATATTTTATTTGAACGCCCAATTGGCTGTCGTGCAAACATTTTGATATTCACTGTGAATACGAAAGGTTTGCTTATTAATTAGATTGTCGTGCCACGTACAGTATTCAACGACAGAAATCGGCCGATGTGAATTGCTCTTAATTCGTTGCCGGCCTTCCAATAAAATATATGACGCTTTCAGTCCCGACCGCAGGAACCCTGCCATGAATAGCAAACAAAATATTAATCGGCGGATTATTGCGAAGAATTTATGTTTTGCCCCGTAAATTATGTTAACAGGTAGGTGATTCATTATTGAGGATTTTCGCCGGATATTTTACTTAGGAATTGTAACTAATGTCCAAGTTAAATCATATTTTAATCGTACTAATATTATAATGGTGTTTGTTGATCTTTCACGTAAAAACCGATGAATCGAATGCTATGAAACTGGGTATTTAGATAATTTCTGACCAGGAATATCTCATTCTTTGAATATTATAATATTATTTTATTAGTTTGCCCCAATATAACGCAGCTAATTAGAGATATATTAGGAACTAAATATTATATTTACCTAATATGAATTTTTCAACATGTATTTTGCTTGAAAATATTTCTAACCCTTTTTTGTTAGCCCGCTGATTTATCCTACTGTAGGGCAAGTACCTCCTCTTAAAAAGGATAAGCAAGAGGGAAACCACAGGAGCCTACTCCGGATTCCAATGCCTACGGGCAGTTGGTGCTAAGTCCTGGTAAAAGTCGATTTCCTTAAGATGTTTTCCTTTACCGTAACCACCACCGCCTAGAGCTAAATAAATAAAAGGAATATCTGAATATTAGATGTATCATCTGCATACCAAATTCAATCAAGATATTTGTTCACAGATTCCAGAGCAATGTTATAAGATCATTTCCAAGGCAATTTTTCGGAAAAAGGCGGAGTATTTTGGCTGTGAAATTCAACAAAAGATGTGACAACATCCATCAATCTAGATCCTACACCCGCACATTGTGAGTTACAGCTCAAACCCTTTCCCTGAGAAATACGGCATCTTACCTTGCAATGGAAACGTCAAGTGCTACAGATTAGATAAACATCGTCTATTTAACCGATTTAAAAAAAAGTAGGAGATTTTCAAATCGTCGCGTAAATATTTTGTATTAGAATCCGGATACAAACCAGAGAGCGTCGAAGTTCAAACCTCACCACAGTAAATTTTTAAAGATGTGTTTTTCCCTTAAATTTTTTCCATTAGAAATGCCTTGAACAATAAAAAAAAACAGATTACGAAATATTATGTAACTGTTATATTTTATGCTAATATTTTAAAGATATCCTTACTAATAATGAAAATTTGCATGGGTATAGTAGAAGTGATGGAGAGACATAATAGGATACTTTTGATCCTGATGATTTTGCGGTATTGGGATTTACGCGGGTGCCGCAGGGCGGCAGCTAGTTTGTTTAATATTTATGAAACTAAAATTTTAGAAATAAATTAATTTCTTCTATGGTTTTCGCGATTTTGCATTTTTCAAGGTTGACAATCTTGAAAAAGCCAACTGTATAGTTGGCGAAAGCTTGGTCGTTTAAAAATCATGAATAAAGCGCGATTAGACCCGGTAAATAAAGTGTTTTTATTAAATAACAAAATTTAGAAAACCAAAAAGTAAAAATATAGTATATAGCAGAGCAGGTATACTAAACTTACAGTTAGCATCAAAAGTCGATAACTACCTACATTAACTATGTTAAACATTAATACTTCATTTTTAGTGGAACAAGAGCGTATTTTGTCTCCCTTACAGTTCGGTCAGAGTCTACGTTCCTATTGATGGCTTTTTGAAGCCGAAATGCATCGATGCATGGTTAATGAATGGTATCACTAACACTAACATAAAAGATATCTAAATTTTCTGCCGCATGGAAAGAGCGGTGGGGGGGTGGTGCTCTTTACACGCTGCACACAGTACGATACGTTACTACTCAGGTGTCGGGACTAAAAACAAAATAATAATTTTTAACATTAGTTGATATGGAGTTCCGAAAAGTAACGCCTTATTCATTCAATTAACTACCTTCATTCTGATTTTCATACTCACGATCATATCATTTTGTGGGTTATCAAAACAGGACAGACAGTGTGAAAATAAAAGAGACAATAGAGCTATTTTTAGACTATCTGTGATGTTTTGATACTCATATTTAGGTCTATGCTTGGGTATATTATGTAGAGCTTACATACCGCGGAATCCGCTATGAATAATTGGATGTGAATTCTCAGAATGGACTGGTTGATGTATAAATGTTTAGCTACTAACTATCTGCGCCCCGCGGTTTCACCGCGATATAACAAATACATTTTAAATTTTATAAAGACCCGGTATACTGTAAACAACCACAGTTTTTTTTTCTTTTATGGTTCATTACATTGCAATTCATTTATTTTTAGTAGCTGAACGATTTAGGTCCGATTTAGCTCCTGCAATTAGGAGATCATGGTAAGGCCCATTACGTTTTCGTATTTATAAGTCAAGCAATACGCACACGGTAAATACGTACGTACATATATACAGGTTACGTACCTATACGCAATCTCATAAAAGGATCAGATAGACCAATCTTGGTTTCCGATAAGCCATTAAAATTCGGACATCAATCTGTTAGAAATACGCGAGAAACTCTCGGAAATCGGAAAACTCATAAAAGTTTTAAATGACAACCCCCTGAGCGGCCAAATCCTTCATTTGTAATTCCAGACGTTAATTCGGAGTCGAACCTATCGGAACAATCGAATTCTAGCTCTTACATCGTTCCTACCACGTTCCTGCTATTGCTTATTTATTTATCGATAGGCGTCTACATTTCTTGAACTTTCTCAACTTGAATTGAATTAGGTCCCTACATCTTATTTATTTATTTTGTTTTTCAGGCCGGAGTTTCTGTTATATAGTTGCCTAACTGCGCTCCTCGGTTTCACCCGCGTAAGTCTCAATCCCGCGGGATTATCAGGATAAAAAGTAGTCTATGTATTATTCAAGATTTCCAGCTACCTATATTCTAAGTTTCATCGCAATCGGTTCAATAGTTTTTACGTGAAATAGTAACATAGCCACGTACAAACATACGCATGTATGTTTTGCGTTTACAATATTAATATTTATATCTGGTCTCTTTCTATGTTTTATACGTATGTATTTACATAAGAAAAATAAATATAATTATTTCTAGTCACCGTAACACAACCTCCGTAGCTTAAGTAGCTTACCATAGGGATAAATGGAAAAAAATGTCATGAAACCACAAATTACATGACAAAAACATAAACCATCAAGAATTCATTCATCAGTAACCAAGTACCACGACTATGAAAGTTATTTTTCGCTAGAATTATAAAGTCTTGAAGTGTTATTCTAGGAAATCTAACGGTGAACGTTGAATCCAGCGTAGCATTGCATCGCTACACAGTTTACAATATAATATTCAGACACGCTCGCTGCACCCGCAACTCGGGTTATTCCTATAATGCCCACTGATAATCCCCACCAGTGGGGATTTTTGAACTTTTTGTCCAATAATCCCCATTATTAGCCGATTTGTGTAAAGTGGGGATTTTTGGACAAAAAGTTCAGAAATGCCCACTGCTTAAAAAACTTCTTTCAAAATGGGCTTGCTTAATTGCTTAAAAACTTATTTAAAACAGAAATTTGTGCACAAAAAGCACAGAAAGTTTCATCATGAACTACACAAACTACTACAATTTACAGTGTGGGTTCATAATAATTTTGATTAGTGGATGGAATGATAGGAACTAATATAGGTACATAACTTTCTTACACATTGTTATTTTATTTACAAATTTTATTCAACATTGGCAAAACGTATTACATCGCTTATTAAAATAACAAACAATTAAAATAATACATACACAAATGTAAGTATTTCATTTCACAAGTCTACTAAGTAAACTATTTAGGTAGGCTGTAAAACAACTATCTTTTGATAAAAGCCGACTGTTACTAGTTTAAAAATGTACTTGAATTTGGACCTTAAATCATTATATTGAGACTAGCTGCGACCCGCGGTGTCACCCGCGGAAGTGAAAACGCGTTATCACGGGCGCGGGCGGCCGAGCGGTTCTCTAGCGTTTACACTTTTTCGTTCATTACTCGGGTTCTATTAATTGGATTTTGATGCTAAGTTTACCACGACCTTTCTTGAAAATAGAACTATCCAATATTGAAAACCAGATTTCAATCGGATAAGTAGTTTTTAATTGTATAAGGAACCGACAGATAAATAGAAAAACAGACAAACAGACATGAATTTTAAAATTTATATAATTTTGTTCTACTACTTATCCTAAGTCCCTTTGACCACTTTATTTTTTTAATTTTCTTCCAAGTACTGACTTTTTGTCCTCTCTTCCTTTATTATAGTATAGATGGAAGAAGATTATATATGACTCACAGTTGCCAGCACAAAAGCACACTTTTTTGGACTTGCATGTAATTGGCTAGTTTTTCTATTGTCTGGAATTAGTTCTGCAATATGCACATTTGGTATCATTTCGTCATTTATTGTTATTGAGTGAATTTATTTTAAATGGCCGGTAGCTCAAGCGGTATTAGTACATTAGAGTATATTAAAGAAACAAATAAGTGTAGCATATTAAAATAAAATATAAGAATGGTTCTATTATTTGGGAATGTGATAAGATTAATTAGACAAATTATGTAAACCTGTTATATTTATTTTATAAACAATTGACAAACAACAACATCGTTGTTTGCGATTGGTATCTATTTTATTTAAAATTATTATGAATTATTGTTATTAGCTATTTATCTATATTGGTTAAATGATTAAAGTGTCGATGCAGTCCAAGATGAAGCACACTCACCTAGAAGTACCTAGGTATTAATATAAAATAGCAATTAACATATTTTTTTAACAATTTCATTGTTTTATTGAATTATCTGACCCAAGTAAATAGTTTGACTTTATTCTATCTGGAATTAGTAACTTGTGGAATGAATTACATTTGTGTATGTATTATTTTAATTAATATTGTTTGGTATTTTAATAAGCGATCTAATACGTCTTGCCAATGTTGAATAAAATTTGTAAATAAAATAAAAATGTGTAAGAAAGTTATGTACCTTTATTGGTTCCTATCATTCCGTCCACTAATCAAAATTATTATGAACCCACACTGTAAATTGTAGCAGTTTGTGTTCATGATGAAACTTTCTGTGCTTTTTGTCCACAAATTCCTATTTTAAATAAGTTTTAGCCCTTCGTAAGCCAAAAGTCCACGAATGCCCATTGGCATTCGTGAACTTTTGTTTTACGAATCCCCATTTTGAAACAAGTTTTTTAAGCAGTGGGCATTTCTGAACTTTTTGTCCAAAAATCCCCACTTTACACAAATCGGCTAAAAATGGGGATTATTGGATAAAAAGTTCAAAAATCCCCACTGGTGGGGATTATCAGTGGGCATTATAGGAATAACCCCCGCAACTCCCGTATATTCTCATTTCGTTTGAACGACAATAGGTGCATCTTAGCGAAACATAGCCACGTAGTTTGTTCTATACGATTACACTACACACACACTACTTTTACATTTCTAGGACGTATATACATGGGTAGGTATTTGATGTTCTCCGAAGAAGTCTATTGTATCTTTAAAGGGTCCATAAGATTATTAATTTCAGAATACTGTTTTGTCTAGTACAGTTAATTAAGTACGAATAATGGCTGTCAACTGTCTGCCTGGTGATTGGTAATACTCGTATATATACCTACTAGCTGCGCCCGCGGTTTCACCCGCGTAAGTCCCGCTCCCGCGGGAATTTAGGGAATGTAGCCTATGTGTTATTCCCGGTGCCCCAGCTACCTATATCCCAAGTTTCATCGCAATCGGTTCAGCGGTTTACGTGATTGAGTAACAAATACCCATTCATACATACATACTCCCAAACTTTCAGCTTTATAATATTAGTAGGAGTACGGAATTGTTTTAAATTTTAAAACTTTATTGGCATTGCGAGCAATTAATTGTAATGTAAGATTATTGATTCGACTTTGAGCATGTGAGTGACGATAAAAAAGAAAGAAACTGAGTAAGTACTGTAATGCTAAAACAACTTTTTATTTATCAGATCATAATATGGTTAAGAACTAACTCCGGTCAGACGAAGATAGGTTGAAGATTGGTTTAAGAATGAGAGAAGGCTGACGAAGACTGAGGCGGTGGGACTCCAGCTTTCAGCCAGCCAGTTTCTGTTTTCACATATTCTCAGCTATCAGTTCAAATATTGAATCGCCGATTTTAAATAACCAGTGCCAGTCTAATGGACATAATGCTGTTTTACAAGCATTATGTACATTAGAATACTATCTGCCTGACTGACGAGTGCGACGACTGATGTTGCGGATTTGATTCCCGTCGATAACCTATCGAAACATTTTCAAATAGTAAAGGTGTTACCTAAAAACTTTGAGAAAGCTTTCAAGTTTAACCATTTCTAGAAAAAAATATTTTCTAATGTCAGTTTCTATCAGTTGACAGATATTTACCGAATAAAATAACAAGCAAATAGTAGGTCCATGTACCTATTTAAATAAGTAAGGTTGCGTGACCGCAACGAGGGAATCGCAATCGTTCGCAAAGTTGTCGTTGATATAACAAGGGTTAGGTTAAGTTAGGACATGTCATGCCGTAGCTAATAAGTGTTAGATATACCAGCCCGTTAAAACATTGTTGCTACGTACCTATTTTACATTTTGATAATTTAAAGAATCTTTCCATTTAGAACTATAGATGGTCTTTGAATCGCGCGTAAACGGGTTGCTTCTTGGTCAACGTGCTTCATCTAAGACTGCATAATGTACACTTGCCATCAGGTATGATAGTGGTGAAATGCTGGCCACTGGAGGGTTTGTTCTTGATGTGTAAGTATACACTATGAAAGAGATCGGGACTTACGCGGGTAAAACCACGCGGGCAACTGCTGGCTACTTTAAAAATTTCTTATGTTGTAAATGGATTTAAAAAAGTAAAAAAAAAGGATTTGTTCTGTTGGCTTTGATTTATTTGACCAACGATTTTTCACAAAGTAATTACGAATCAGTCTTATGTTGCCTTAGAATAAGGGTAATTTTGGGGTATTATAAAATAATAAAGTACTTACGATTTTCACAAATAATTATATTTTACACAATGCTATTAATCACCACTTTTTGCACAACTTACTAACTCCAAGTTCAGAACTCAACTGCCTTCTTGCTTTAGTCCGTTCTCTCCCCTCAAAGTCAGCGCGACAGTGGCGCCGGCCCTGATTGGTCAGAACGGACTATGTAGGCAGTCGAGCAATATTAGTCAAAACACTGTTTTTTATGAAACAGTGTTTAGAACCAATATGGTTTAATTATTTTAACAATTATGAAACAATCTATTACTACATTCTAAAAATTAATTACTAGATTCTACACTCGGCCATCCAAAGTATATAATCACGGCCTCGTGATCTACACAATCAAACAAACAAATCTTAAAATGATGAATAACAATTCTATAAAATCTTATACAATGTACCAACGCCGGACGCATATTGTCCGTCGGGTAGTATTTTATACAAACATAATAATTATAAGGTAAATTGGTTACATACATTAGATAGGAACAGTGTACATACATCATTGTATTATGTGAACAAGTAATGATTGGTTTTTGTTTCATAACATAATCTAAACTATGTTTGATAATATGCTGTACGTTTTCTGGTTATTTAATTATTATTTAATTATTTTCAATATTAGAAATAAATATTACACCAACGCCGGACGCATTTTATCCAACGGGTATTAAAATAGTCGTTATACCAACGTCGGACGCATTTTATCCAACGGGTATTAAAATAATTATATACCAACACCGGACGCATATTATCCAATGGGTATTTTAAAATATCAATCAAATGGCGAACTTCTGTGAACATAAAACAGTGTACATTAAATACACACATTCACTAAACCTATTCCTAATGATAAAATATTAAGACAAGAAATGACGATCTTGATTTGTTTAAAAGTAATTGAAAATCAAATAATCAACGGTTGCTTAAAAACTTAAGAAGAGAGACAGACTGCCAAGAACAGACTATTCATCACCGCTAGAAGAATCATGCGACTCAAAATTTGGCCATGGTTTCATTTTATCCACTGCTACAACTGTGGAATAGATGCGATTTCCCTTTTTTGTGAGTGGGGTATCTTCGATTCCATATCTATCGGAATCTTCATATGCTTTTGTTACTCTGTAAGGACCCTGAAATTTAGGAATCAGTTTTCTACTACTGCCGGTTGTCGGAATCTGTCGTTCGATTCTTACTAAATCTCCTACTTTATATTTGCGGGCCTTGCTATGTTTTTGGTCATATGCCAGTTTTTGGGCCTCCTGATATAATTTGACGTGATCATTAATTTGTTCCCTTAATTCTACTAAATTCTTATTTGAGGAATTCGTAACCTCACCTGCCAATTCTGCTCTAATTCGGCAGTCGCTAGTGCCGTAAGGTCTAGTGCCAAACAAAGCCTCTGATGGTGTGCAATTTATACCCTTATTAAAGGTGTTGTTAAGACCCCATTGAACATCTGGTAAATGTTCGTCCCACTTGTTATCAGATTCACCTATACATTTTGCAGTTAGAGACTCAACAAGGGTCCTATTGTAACGCTCAACTTGCCCGTTTGCTCTAGGGGTAGCCACAGCATTAAGTACATGTTTGATATTACGCTCAGTGATGAAACGCTTAAATAATTCGCTAGTAAAAGAGGTACCTCGGTCTGTTATAATTCTACGGGGAACCCCAAATATACCAAAATATTCCTTAAAAACTCTTACTGTAGTTTGGGTTTTCGTATTTTTAACGGCTTTAAGGAATATATATCGAGTAAATCCATCTATAAGTACAAGGATGTACATATTACCCCTAGTACTACGAACAAAAGGTCCAACGTGGTCAGCATGGATTGTATCGAATGGTATGTCGATTTTCTCGATGGGGTGTAGTTCACCCGCCTTCTTTCCGCCAGCAGATTTTGAGTAGGCACATTCTAGACAAGAATTGATATATTTTTTTACAAATTTACGCATCTTTGCAAACCAAAATGTAGCTTTAATTCTTTCAAAAGTTTTATCGAAAGCAAAATGCCCTATGTCATCGTGGTTCTGTCTCAAAATTTGCCAACGTACACCTTTAGGCACAACCCACCTATCACCATCAGGAGTGATCCTAAAAAGCTTATTGTTTTTGACCTTAAAATTGTTTCTAATATCTACAACATTATCTACGTTGGGGTCTGTCAAGATTCCTATGATTCTTTGTATCTCATCGTCTGCACGCTGTACTGTGAGAAGCCAGTCTGTTTCATTAATAGACAAAACTGAAACCTCATTTGGAACAGGGTTGCGACTAAGAGCGTCGACATGAGTCATACGCTCACCAGGTCTGTACTCAATGCTGAAATCAAATTCTTGCATTTGCTCCCACCACCTAGCAACTCGTGGGATCATGTCTCTTTTTTTGAAGGTAGCACGCAGCGAATTACAATCTGTAACGATTGTGAAGGTGACCCCGAGAAGGTATACTCGAAATTTTTGTAATGACATCACTACTGCTAGGGTTTCAAGATCATACGATGTATAATTTTGTTCTTCGGGGGTCGTCTGTCTACTAAAATAGGCGACAGGCTTAAGGGCCTCATCATTATCATATTGAAGCAAGATCCCAGCGACCCCGTACTTACATGCATCAGTATGTAACTCGGTTTTAGAAATAGGGTTGTATAACGCTAATGTTGGTCTCTGTAAAAGGGATTCTTGTAATTTACGGAAGGAATCTTCCTGATCTGCACCCCAAACCCAAGTAGAGTCCTTTTTGAGAAGCTGTGTTAATGGCCTTGCTATGACCGCGAAATTGGGAACAAACCTCCGAAAGAAACTAGCTAATCCGAGAAACTGTCGAATGTTGTGCTGGTTTTGTGGAATTGGGAAATGCTTCACTGCTTCGATTTTCCGAGAACCAGGTTTAATACCTTCTGAAGAAACTTCGAAACCAAGGTATTCGACAGAGGTGCCAAAGAAGACGCATTTGGACAGTTTAAATGTAAGACCTGCTTCTGTAAATAAATCTAGCACGACTCCTAACCTATGCATACCTTCTTCAAAAGTCTTGCTGGGGATAATTATGTCATCAAGGTATGCTAAGGCTTCCTTGTGACGGAGAGATCCTAAAACCTGATTCATAATTCGTTGAAAAGTCGCCGGGGCATTTGCGAGACCGAATGGCATACGATTGAATTCGTAATGGCCATCTGGTGTCACGAATCCAGTCTTAGGCTTGTCAGTCTCTTTAATGGGGACTTGATAATGCCCTTCTTTCTTACAATTGGAGCACCTTGGGTTTCTAGGCTGAGGTTGTTTTGGACCAAATGGCATGGGTTTAATTGGTCGACGATCAGAAATAGGTTTCACATTTCGGGCATTTCGAAGATATGGCAATAAACTATTTGGATCGTCATACTGAGCGGCCTCGGCCCCTAGTCTGACAGATCTGTCATCGATCCCATGAAGGATACATTCTACTGCGCGCCTGCCCTGAATACTGCACCTATTGATAAGGGCTAACTTTTCATAATAATATTCCTCTAGCGAGTCATTGAAACGTGCTCGTTTGGCTAGCATGTCACTCAACATTTGCCCGTAATTTTCTTCGGACGGAAAAGCGGCCTTAAGTTTCTCCTGCCATTCGACCCACGTAAAAAGAACAGACGGTAGGCCTTCGTACCAACGCTGAGCAACTCCTTTCAATTTTGGCAGAGCAAAATGTATTATTTGTTTATCTGACCAGCCGTAAATAACTGCGCATTCGTTCACTTTGTGAATCCACATAGTCATCGTCTGTTCCCTTTTAGATGGATCGAATTCAGGGACAGTGTTTGTCATGGAGCGAAAACTATCCGAATTATTATTAGACAATGACCGTAAAAGAGCTACTAGGTCGCCATAACATTTATCACTATCTGAGGGCTGTGGTTTATTTATGAGTTGGGTTGTCTTACTGCAAGAGCGATACTGTCGTTGACCACGTGGTGTATTAGCGCTAGGTGACTTACCACCCCCGCTACTTCTAAGCGGGCTACGTGACCTTTGACGTTGGCTTTGGTCGTTGCGCTGGCTGCAGGCACATGGGCTCGCACTGTGCGAGCTGTGACGGTGCCGTCTGGCATGGTGCGAGCTGGCACGGTGCTGGCTGGCACAATGCGGGCTGGCATGGCGCTGGCTGGCACGGTGCTGGCTGGCACGGTGCTGGCTGGCACGGTGCTGGCTGGCACGGTGCTGGTTGGCACGGTGCTGGCTGGCACGGGTACGACTGGCACAGCGCAGACTGCCATGGTGCGGACTGGCACGGTGCGAACTGGCACGATGCGGACTGGCACGGTGCGAACTGGCACGTTGCGGACTGGCACAATGCGGACTGGCACGGTGCGGACTGGCACGGTGCGGACTGGCACGGTGCAGACTGGCACGGTGCG
Organism: Idaea dimidiata; assembly: GCA_949358125.1. Lineage (NCBI taxonomy): Eukaryota > Metazoa > Arthropoda > Insecta > Lepidoptera > Geometridae > Idaea > Idaea dimidiata. The sequence goes on along the minus strand of OX442332.1, from coordinate 21,583,875 downwards.
GACTGGCACGGTGCGGTCTGGCACGGTACGGACTGGCACGGTGCGGACTGGCACGGTGCGGACTGGCACAATGCGGGCTGGCATGGCGCTGGCTGGCACGGTGCTGGCTGGCACGGTGCGGACTGGCACGGTGCGGACTGGCACGGTGCGGACTGGCACGGTGCGGACTGGCACGGTGCGGACTGGCACGGTGCGGACTGGCACGGCGCTGGCTGGCACGGTGCGGGCTGGCAAAGCGCTGGTTGGCACGTTGCTGGCTGGCACGGTGCGGCTTGGCACGGTGCGGACTGGCACGTTGCGGACTGCGTGATCGAGATCGTAGTCTGCTTGTGCCTGACGCCTGCTGCTCTGCAACGTCGCGTCGTTGTCGTCCTGTTGTTCCGGATAATACTGGACTAGACGGCGGCGTGCAAACAACATGACGTGCTCGTTCCATGATTCAAACTGTGACACACATAAAAAAAAACAACGAGTATCTTGTTCACAATAAAAGCGTTAACATGATATTGAATACGTATTTTGATGGTTGATAGCACAGTCAGTCAGTCAGTCACTATCATACCATACGTCAACAAATAATAGATGGTAGGTAATTGGAAAGAAATTTAATTATAAGATTAGTACATGATTTGAATTTGTTCAATTTTAACAGGCTTAGATTTAAAATTGTTAAATTTTAACGGGTTTATCGACCCGTATTGTTAATCGTTAATGACCGGTTGGCCGGGTTATGATTTCAAATGGAATGACCATAAATAAAAATAAAAAAAAAGTATATGGGAAAACAAAAGTTCGAATCCCACTTCTGAAAATGTTGGCTTTGATTTATTTGACCAACGATTTTTCACAAAGTAATTACGAATCAGTCTTATGTTGCCTTAGAATAAGGGTAATTTTGGGGTATTATAAAATAATAAAGTACTTACGATTTTCACAAATAATTATATTTTACACAATGCTATTAATCACCACTTTTTGCACAACTTACTAACTCCAAGTTCAGAACTCAACTGCCTTCTTGCTTTAGTCCGTTCTCTCCCCTCAAAGTCAGCGCGACAGTGGCGCCGGCCCTGATTGGTCAGAACGGACTATGTAGGCAGTCGAGCAATATTAGTCAAAACACTGTTTTTTATGAAACAGTGTTTAGAACCAATATGGTTTAATTATTTTAACAATTATGAAACAATCTATTACTACATTCTAAAAATTAATTACTAGATTCTACAGTTCATATGTTTTGTTTTTAATATTTTTTGTCGAAAATTCACATAGTATTAAATAAAAATGTCTGTAGGTGCGAGGTCATACCTCTACCCAAACTTCTTTGCGGAACAAATGTTACAAAACTTCTCAACTACTTCCTCACTTTTTCAGGTAGACTATATATAGAAAACTTTGTTGTATTCGCAAATTCAAAACATTCTTACACTTCAGGACCGACTAAGGCGTTTCTCTAATGCACCGTGTCGTGAACGACGACACGACGAAATGCGGAGATGACTCTGGGCGTTATACATTTCTACGAACCGTCTACATACGCAACGACACAGCACGGCACGACTCGCACGTTTTTTAAACGACAATTCTCTGATGTTGTTATGATGTTTTTTTCCAGTGACAATTTCGGGATAATTTATATTAGACCGCCACCCGGCCGAGCTTCGTTGCCCATTGCTCGGCGAGCACTCGATCGGTCTGTTGCAACTGAGTGGCGGCCGAGCAACAGACATCGAAGCTCGGACCTAGCACGGCCGGGAAACGGTCTTATATAAATCATCCCTTAGCCACCATCCAGTACCTGCACAAGTTGTGCACCGGCGTGACGCTACAGTACATTCAGCGGGACATATGTCGCAGTGTGTGACTATAAGATGAACTATTAATATGACTGCTGCGTCGCTGCTGAAAACGTCGTTCGTCGGACGCCCAAATGACAGGTTGTGTGTCGTGAGTCGTGCATTTTGTAAGTCATGTCGTGTCGTACCTCGTGAGAAAACGCCCTTACGAGTAACATATTATATAGCAAGGTTCGATACCTTTGAAGGGATAACGATGGTCGAACGAAAGTTTTAATGAAACAGCAACATCTGTTTGGTTACTTTGTTGTGAAGCGACAATTGCTGCTAAAATAATTTATTTTATTGCGTAGGCGATGTTTTAATTGACTGTGTCAGATTTAAACTTTGTTTGTTTGTTTAGGTGCTATGGGATGGACTGAAGTCCATTGCAATTTGGAATGTGTATTTTTGCACAGTGGTAGGTTATGGGGCTGGATCCACGGAGGCGAAGCCGCGGGCAGAAAGCTAATACCATAAATATAATACTAATTCAAATCAAATCAAAATATTTCTAGTCCATTAAATATTATTACACATTTTTTAGAAACGTCATACGTTTTCGGAACGCGACCTCCAATGAGAAGTAGACACAGGAAAGTCATAGGGTTTTTTTCTTTCTTTTTTGTTGCGATGATTATGTAATTTACATCGTCGTCGCCTATTTAGGGCTATAGTGGAACTGGAGCAATATGTTACCATAATCTTTACCAACACAGAAAGTTCGAAAGTAAGTCTGTTTATTTTTCTTTTTTGTCATCATTATTATTACTCGACATTTTATTTTAATTGTCGTTTTTAAACCTCGTCATTTTTCAAAATCGACATTAGTATGCTAACTCTTAATTATTAATATTTTATAGTCTAGGTATTACACCTTCACTCAAAAACGATTAAACCGATTGCGAAGAAACTTGGTACGCACATAATAATACTTGTATCCCGATACTCCGCGAGTCCGCGAGTCTCCTCGTAGTCCGCGACTACGAGTAAGTCGCGATCCTCCGATACCATGATCACGACCTACTCGGATAAAACCGCAGGGCAAAGCTAGTACCTCTATAATGAAGACGTTAATTGTAACATATTGGGATCGTAGTCCTTACATGTAGGTACCTAAGTATCTTTCACTGCTCCGAACAAATCTTATCCTCAATTACAGAAACAGGGGTCGTAGTTCACGGTACGAACGAAGCTGTCGTTGTTTTATTCAGTAGCACTTACTTAGGTAAGTACTACAATTATAATAAGTGCCACTTCTATAAATAAGTGTAGGAGGTGCAAACTTGATCGTGGATCAGGAGCGTTATGTCGATCACTTACAGGTTAATCGTCTCGCCCGCCCGTGTCTTAGATAGAGATTGTACATGGCACGTGGCCAGTTTTTTTAAATATTATGAAATTTAATTTCTTCTATAGTTTTCGCAATTTTGCATAATAAAACACTTTATTTATCCGGTTTATTGGATAAATAAAGTGTTTTATAATGCAAAAGGTCCGGTCCGGTTTCCGGTTTCCGTTTTATTGCAAATAATTATGAGGCGGTAGTTTACTGTAACTTTTTAGAAAGTTAAAAATAGACAAATTACATCTCAGTCCAACCTTGAAAAAGCCAACTGTAAAGTTGGCGAAAGCTCGGGTTAAATAATGAAAAAAAACGCGATAAAACCGGATAAATAAAGTGTTTTATTATTAAAATTAGTTAAAGCTTATATTTATTTGACGAGTACTTATTTGATATTTTTGGGTCAGATGGCTATCTCGGAAAGGTCATTTTTTTCCGCGAAACTTTTTACAATAGTTGTTTGTTGAAACTTTGGAAGAGTTACCGAAACACACGATTTACCGTAAAAATGGTCAAAAATGCAGGAAATCTGCAATACCTTAGATAATACGTAGGCATAGCAGTTTTCCTGCAATGCGTGTTTAGTGAGAATATTTCGCCAATCACAAGGTACCTATATTATCGCTAAAAGGTTACGAATCATATCTGCCTGTACAGTGGCTATTGTAGAAAGTCATGCAAGCGTCTGCTTTCGCCTTAGCTCCTGTTTTACATAGTGGCGCAACGCGGACGGAGTCTGTGTGAAATCGCAACAATTTTCCGGAACATTTCCGAGCGGGCTAACGAACGGAAACGCAGGGGACGAGCCCAATTGCCGGATAAATGCACCTCAATTACTATATTGTGGCAACATTTTTCCTTCTAATGTCCCTTTAGTTTTACTATCTGAATATAGTCAAATGAAGAGATAAAAGAAATTGAATTCTTTATCGTAATCGTGGGAAGAGACTTCCACTTTATAGGATTACAAATGTCAAAACTTACAGAAAGTATAGATATCAATCTGTGAATGATGAACAACGGTTGTGTAATACAAAGGTGTAGGTACCTACTATGATACGTCGTCATATTTTAATGAAAATAACGATAAAACTTATGTATGTATTTGCATTTATGCAAGTGCCTATAAATATTGGTTTAAGTGAAACTTGGAATATAGGTAGCTGGAGACCTGGAATAACACATAGGCTACTTTTTATCCCGATTATACCGCGGGAACGGGACTTACGCGGGTTAAACCGCGGGGCGGCAGCTAGTATAGTATATGTATGGAATGATAAACATTAGGAATCGACACGATAAGAAAAAGAATGAAAAGAATCCTTGGAAATAATCATTGATTGCTTCTGTTCGATTTATAGATTACCTGTATTATGATTTAACACATGATAACAAAAAATCCATGAGTTTCTTGTGACTTCTTGTCATTGGAGGGCGCATTCCGAAGCCACACTTAAATTATTAGATTCAAATGTAACCAAATTTATTGTTGTACAAAAATCTAAAGGAGATAAACTTTTTAAAATTTGGTCGTGATCTCCCCGTAACATGATAATTTTCTAGAAAAATATAGGTTGGAAAACCCTGAGTGTTTTTCGGATTTTCCATAGCGTTTCAGACCGGTAATACTAAGGAGCCATGATCTCATGGATTTACCAGTGACCATGAGGCAATATGCAGTTTCCGAAATCGAATTAGACAGTACCTATTCTAATTGTTAATATCACAATTCCTTCAAACTTACCTACGTAAAAGCCAGATAAGTAATAATAACACCGAGGGGTAAAACTACTCAGTAAACTATGTTTAAGGTTAATTTAAAAAAAAATGTCTAATTAGGTACCTAGAACAAAAATAAGTATCTACGAAGATAAGTAATTTATACAGCTCCTATTCTAGTCTGCTCCGGTTATTATAGCGGGCAATGACCTTTATTCTTATTAATTTCACAGTAGATAAACTAAAACGCTTTGTATCAATGAGTTAATGGTGACCCCTTTCATACAAACGGTAAAATGTACGTTAGAAAAGAAAACAATTAGGGAACCACACATTACTTCGGGAGTCCTTTTCAATTAGTCAGAGAGTAAATGTGAAAATTTCTAGTTAGAAACGAGTGAGAACGTCTTAATGCCTTTGTAGTTTTGCTTGAAAAATACGAGAGGTAGGTGCGGGCATTAAGGGGCCGTAGTAGGCCAGAACTGATGTTCCTAGGATGAATTACTACAAAAGTTATTTAAAATAAAAGTTTTTGAAAAAATATTTATTAAAGTCGAGGATATTTACTAACACGTGAATGTCGTGAAAACACAATTCCTGAAAATATTCTCGATAAAAAAAAATTCCTAACTTCCCTCTAAATTGTACAAATAAGTGATATTAAACTCAGTCAATATTGTACGAAAACTAATAAAACTTTGTATTATAACTTAACTTAACTCAATACAGGTAGTGAATGTTTTGAATTTCAAGATTAACGTTTAGTTATCTTGAAACTAGCATTGTTTGATTTTACGCAATAAAATTTTGCATAGTCGCATCTTACGTCCTTCACTTACACATCTGAAATTCGCTAGCTGTATCCCTGTCACGCTATTAGGGTTATATAGATCCTTAAGTTCGGTCGTTAGTTCGTCGGAGGAGCTGGGTTCGAGTCCTGACCGTGTGACTAATAGTTGTGGTCCAGTAAAATATGTGCGACGTAACTGTGCGACAAAAGTAACTGGTTATTCGTAAACTTGTCGTCTGACGCGCAGAAGAAATACAATTTTCGTATTCTCATTTCATTTGGCAAATGCATTTCTTTGTCATCATCATCATCAGCCTGTTGCAGTCCACTGCTGGACATAGGCCTCTCCAATTGCACGCCACCTATATCTATTTTCGGCTTCTCGCATCCAGTTTGTGCATTCCTTTGTACCTACTCGAAACTTTACTTAACTCGAAACTTTTGTATATTTAACATATTTTTAATAACAATTCTTTCTAGATAAAAAAGTTAATGCACTAGTAGATATAGGACAGTCAAAATCGCTTCGAAATCTATCGCTTCATTGTTACATTATAGTTTTTACCAATTAAATCCTAGCGTAAGTCGCGTTTCAGAAAATCTTTCTAAAAAGTTAAAGTTAAAAAGATAAAAGGGCACAAAGTACGAAATAAAACGAGGTAAAATCCACATGACAAAACCGGAGTTCTCTCTACGTAATTTAATTTTAAACATTTGAAAAAATGCCACCAAAATGTTGAAATTAAGTATCATTGTTTTATTTCTCTCTTCCTTTGAGGAAGGAAAATAAAAGTCTAAATTTGGTCTAATGTTCGTTTGGAATTCATTTGGAGACAAATAACTTAAAATAATCTCCGCGAGGTAAAGTAACACCGGGTTACTTTGGTGGTTTTGACTCATTTTTCTTTCGTCGTTCGTTAACTAACTCCATTCGGGTTCTTACTTCCTTCCCTTCCCCAGGATATGATTTCAATTTAAGGCTTTAATTTAAGAAAATATTCTATTAATTTTGTCTTAGGTTTTGTCGGTTTTGCATAATAAAACACAATATTTACCGAGTTTTAATATATCAGGGCAATAACGGCATATTACAAAAGTACCGAGCTTTCGCTAACTTTACAGTAAGCTTTTTCAAGGTTAACTCAGCTGAGTTGACGCAGCCATTATTAAATCAAACGCGAGTAACACCCGGTAAAAATTGTGATTTAAAACATTCTTTTATTTAATTTTATAAATAAATAAAAATTAATAATATCTGTGACCAACACACAGCGCCATCTAGCCCCATGGTAAGCTACTAAGCTTGTGATACGGTGACTAGACAACGAATATACTACCATAGTATTTTAATTCCTTGCAAAACCGATGCTTTTACAATACGAGTTGGAAATTGTTTACGCTGAGCACTGAGGAAAATATTTTATTATTTCTTATGTATATTTTGCTCAATGCATGCTACTAGAAATATTTTACCCGGGGTTGTTTGGGTCCCGTGTGGCGCAGCGGTAAGCGCATTTCCCCGGCAACGAGGGGCACAGGTTCGAATTCTGTCATGGGAGTATATTTGTCTTGTAATAATAATACTTGTCATCCGATTATTGCCATAACAATAAAAGTATAAATAAATAATTTCTGTGACCAACACACAGCGCCATCTAGCCCCATGGTAAGCTGTTAAGCTTGTGTTACGGTGACTAGACAACGGATATACTACTTATGTTTATTTTTCTTTTATAAATACATACATATTATACATAGAAATACACCCAAACCAGATACAAATATTTGACCGAACGAACGAAGCGAGTGAGGTCCAGTGTAGACGGGCCTGGCGCTTGTATCTTTGTATGTTTGTTCGACGATAATTTGAGTATCGTAACTCCGATCTTCATGAATTTAAGTATGCGCGTAGTTTAGGTCAATAGAATTTATGAGTTCGAAGATGAGCCGGATCGGTAGGGGGGTTAGGGAGAGGGGGTCGTGAGGTCTCAGTTCGGGGCGAACTACTAGTTATTTTTAAGCATAAATATTTGCACCCAGCGGGAATCGAACCCGCAACCTTCTGCATTGCAGCCAAGCGTTCGCCCGACGCGCCACAGAGGTCGTCAAAAATACCTAACTATCATTTTCAGAAATAAACTGTTTGGTATGAACGGTATGAACCGATATGTCCCTCGGATAATGTAGTGTAGGTATACTGCAAGCAAAGTTTGGTAGAAATCGGGGACGCGCGTAATATTTATGGCTTCCTTTCGCGTTCCGAGGTTCTCGAGGTTCAAAAGCTAATAAAACGATGACACAAAATACAAAATTTTATAGAATAGCCAGTTTTAGACTGGGCTAAACTAACATTCTTTTATGGAAAACGGAAGCCTATTTATAGCCGGTATCCTGTAAATTACATTAATTTATAGTAAGAGTGTTCTTCTACAAGAGCTTTTCATGACCTTTGTTTCGCCATGGGTGCAGTGTAGAAGGATAAAGGTTCGATTCCCGTCGGAAATAAGTATTTATGCTAGTTATAAATGTTTGTAAATAACTGTATGTATCATAGTAATATGTGATATTAGAATATAGGGTATTCACCGCGTAGTCCCGGCTTAGAATAGGGTTACCCCATCTCTTTCCGTGGGAGTCGTAAAAAGCGAATAAGGGATCTAGGTTAGAATAGCAAACTTTAACTTCTCTCCGCGCTGTGGATGATTAACCTCAGTCAGGCAGGCGGCCGGCCGAACATTGCTGAGATGGAAAGAAGACTAACACCCATATGTAGAGTCGTTTCCTCCACTCGACTCGACCTCGACTCAACTTGAATGATACTCGTAGAATCGGTATCGATAGATTCGAGGATACCTTAAGGTAGATCGCGACGTACCTTGAGTTTGACAATTATATTATTCGACTCGACTAAGGAATTTCCTCAAGAATTCTATCCTTCCACTTGAGTCGAGGTCGAGTCGAGTGGAGGAAACGACTCTGCATATGGGTGTATGTCTTCGTATTAAATAAAAAAGTGTTAAGTAACACGAGTAAGTGGGTAAGAGCTGTGTTGGTCTAGTGATAGGTACCCCGACACGACTCCGAGGGTCGTGGGTTCGAATCCAGGCCTATCGCGCACCAATGTCTTTTTGTTCAAAAAAAAAGTTAATAAGTAATAGTTATGCAGCTGTTAACCAACGTTTATAAATAAGGGAGTTAGTAGTTATTGTCCATGACGATTGCAAATGAAAATCGGAACAACTCGCTGCAGTTATGAGCTTCGTTCACAATTGCCAATAACATAGAGACGTATTATCCACTCGATTAACTTTATGAATTATTGGGATTATCACTGTTGAATAATTTTTAAACAGTAGCGTATTTGGGGAGCCTACGAGTGCAGAATATAACAGGTAAGAATTCTGAGCCGACCGACTGATAGCACTGATAAATTTTAGTAATAAGATGGATAATAAAGTTATCTTATAAGGGTTTCTTTTTAATTTATTATTTTAAAGGCCAAAACTCTAAATACCATAAAAATAGCAGAGTTAATAGTAAAGTAAAAAGAAGCGGGTAACTTCTATATATAGAATGTCGACGGCCTCTGTTGCGCATCGGGCAAAGGCCCGACTTCAATGCAGAAGGTTGTGGGTTCGATTCCCGCCGGGTGCAAGTATTTATGCTAAATAATAAATATTTGTTATCGGTCTGGGTGTCTCTTTATGTACCTATCTATAGTATGTTGTAGTTATTTACAAAAAAATATATATAAGCATTATATTCATTGTCTATATAGACACTGTAGCACAAGCTTAGTAGCTTACCAAGGGGCTAGAAGGCGCTGTGTGTTGTTCACAGAATTTATTTATTTATAGAGTGCCAACAGAATGGTACAAATCACTCAGACGTTCAAATACTAAGAAAAGTGATAGCGCCGTGAACAACAAATTCATTAATTTCAATCGAGATTCAGAATTACATAATTAGCTACCCGTTCAGAAGGGAGTGTGTTGGGAGTAAAGAGGTGCAGAGTCTCTCGTCCAGGTTCGTAATAATATGAAATTCATACAAAACCGTGAATTTGACTGCGAATGAGCTCTGAGACGGTGCGGTTGTCGGTTACATTTCTTATCTGGAACCACGTATTGGCGCACTTACCGCTCTCCATCGTCGAATGTAAAACGTTATTGAGCTTTCAAGAGACGCTGATATTGGACTTCCAATGTTGATATTCCTCGAGCTAAAGTGTCCGGAAATATGTCTGTAATTTAATATTCATATCTAGATCCCCAATATCGGGTTTGATACCGTTTTAACGATTATAATTTTGCCTGGCTTTTACCCTGTTCTATATTACGGTACTAGGTACGTATTTGAGATAAAAGTTTTAATAGCTAGAATGGTCTAGTGAATGGTTGGTATCAGCCGGCAGTAAAAAGATCACCAAATCTATGGGGTGTGAACAACGATGATTTACCTGCTGTGCTGTTGCTGCCGATGACGTCACTACGAACCGGGATCATCACTCAGATCAGAAGAACACTTGATATTAGGTATTTTAAAGTATATTTAACGCGCTGTTGTGATTATAGGTAACTCAAACTGCTAAATCATGCTAAAGGCATTAAAGCTATACTTAATATTACAAAGAGAGAATATCTATCTGTGTGCAATGTCGTGCAATATTCATTTATTTATTTATTTGTTAGTTTGTTATGAATGGGCTCCGAAACTACTAGACCAATTTTTAAAAGCGAGTCGCGAGTGAATTTTTAAAGATGAATATTCCTTTAAAATATTTCTAGGAGATGGCATATCTTGAGCAATGGAATCATTACGAAATACCTATGTAGTTATACCGTATGATCTCTAACAATCTACGTTTCCATATTGCATATAGATCGAAGAATAAGATAAATGTCAGACGTCAAAATATTATATTATTTATTACTAGCTGCACCCGCCAGAATCCTACTAATGTTATGAAGCTGAAAGTTTGTGGGTATATTCCCGGTATCCAGCTACTTTTATTCCAAGTTTCATCGCAATCGGTTTAGTAGTTTTGGCGTGATTGAGTGACAAACACACAAATACACATACTTTTAGCTTCATAATATTAGTAGGATACTATGTTTACATTACGTTTTTGCATTGAGCATTTGGTGAAATCCATGAAATACAGTGGACAAAGCAGCTACGAATAGACGTGAAAATGTCTATTGTCAGTAACATTTGAAAATGGTATTGAGCGTGTGAAATCGGCGTAAGTGCGAGAACGGGTTTATCTAAACGAGGTGTCTCCGAGGGAACGCCGACCCTCGCTTCCTGTAGCTTCCATACACTCAGGGTTTGTGAAAAACAAATATTTATTTAGTCTTTATTATAAAGTAGAGCACAGGAGACTACTCAAGGCCCACCATGCTTTATAAGTGGGTAAATAGTACGTTAGTTTAATAATTTCAAGAGAAAGTGTGCTAAGGCGTAGGTTGATAAAGTGAAAATTATTTGATACGCAGCGATTGAATTATTTTAGAACTGAAATCGTAATCTATCTTGAAGGTATTTATTGAGGCGATGCCCGACCTAACAAATGAACTCGGTGATCTGTTTTCTTCGAGCCCTTGATGTCTCCACAGCAAAGGGGACAACAAGGTAACGCTGTTGAAGAGATAATCAATTTACATACAAGTTAAAAGGAACGAATCTTCCATCTTGCGGCTTTAAAATTCTATAGAAATCTATCTAACCTTTCATCTAGAATGGTCGTCTCAAGCAATTTGATTTACTAGGTATATATTCGGTGCTGAAAATACCATTTAGTTTTGACAATGTACGTTAACTATATGTGAAATATATGTGTACAATTTAATCACATCTTTATCAATCCATTATCTTTGGTTTTAGTAAATGCATCTAACCCCTTAATCATTCGTGTGATCCTCTCCATCCCAAGGTTGCCTGGAAGAAACCGCTCTCAGCGGTAAGGCCGCCTATTGTGTCACTCTAAATTTAAGTTTCGTTATTTTTATTTACTTATTATAATTGTATTTTTGGTGTCATAATAAAGCGTTAAATAAATAAATATCTTCGCGTTAGCAACCACCCTATGTTTTAGGTAACATTGACCGGAAATAATTAACGGAAAAGATTGGCAGCTTAATACATTTATATTACTTGTAGTAACAACGTTATATAGCTTTATGTCATTTACACTTGACCTTTGAGAATCAGCGTTAAGGTGAAGGATTGATAAACTCCTACTAGTTTCTAATGGGTAGCTAATTACTCGAATGGCGACTTCTCGTAATTGCTAAAACAGTTTTTTTTTGTTTAATATTAATTATATTGCTAATTAGGTGAATTGAGCAAAATTAAATTAATTGATAATTAGGCAAAAGAAGAATGAATGAAATACTAAGATATGATCTCCGTATGTTTTGTAATTACTAAGATATATTGACAACCAAATCAACAAATTCTTTGATTTGTTCTCTTAAAAATCGGTACCTAAGTACCTTCTAGTCAATATTTTGTAGACTGATGCTTACATACCCATGTCTATTACATATCAAAACACTTATCTTGTACTTGTACTTTACTAAGTGGTAAATTAACATTTAAGCTTCTAATATACCCTAGAATTTATCGCAACAACAGGCGAATCCTGTTGACCAATGTCGACCATCCACCGCCGAATAAACTGAGATATAGACTGGCTACCGAATGTTGGCCCTGGAATTATTTGCAAACTTTTTACATAGCCACTCTATGTGAACGTCAACGTCAGTGAAGATTTTCCTACCAATTTCTTAGGTTAGTTCGACAACCATTTTTGATACTTTTTCGAGTTCCTCAGTGCGTAATATTTTGTTTTTAAAAATTGTGTTATGTCCACTAGGTTCCTCAAAATCCGTCTGGAAGTTTTGTGTAAACGAGTAATAAAAATACATGTCACGTTTCGCATACAAAGTTTCGCATTTTAAATTAATTAGTTGCTCCCGCGTTTTCAACCAAGATCCCAATCCCGCGAGATAATCGAGATTAGAAGTATTCACTCTTCATCACCTACACTACCATTACGCAAAGTTTCGTCGAGCCGATCGATCGAGCCGTTTGATCGTGAAAAGGAATGAAATAAAAAAACGATTTTTCGCATTTTTTATATTAATTATCACATAAATATATCTATAAATAATAATAAGTTAATTATCAAGTATCAAAATATGTTATTTCACATATTTCATCGTAAAATTGATGTTGCCACACGGTACACTTTTTAAATTTGCTGCTCTTTGCGTTAGCCAGACTATAATTTAGCTTAGATCGTCAGTTATTTTTTTTTTTCAAACAAAATAGTATGCGGTGTATTGCTCTACATTTATGAACAATAGCTCAACTACGCGAAGCTAAGATAAACTAACTTAGTTTGATCGGCGGTGGGCATTCGACAAACAGAACGTGAGAACTGAAGTTTTTGAAGTGATGCAAATTTCTTATAATTTTTTTTTAATTGCTTCGCAAGTTCATCGATCTGTCTTAGATTGGTCAAGGTCTAACGCGACGAGTCGTCTCTTGCAGTGTCAAGAAATTTACACTGTGTAAGGCTGTGGCCTTACACTGCGGCGAAGTTTGCATAGGCAGGAGGGTCGCTCAGCGGCCAGGGGCTAGCGAGTCACTTAACTAAATCGAACGGTCTAGAAAGTTCGCTACTAGCCGCACTGAGCGCTTGGCGCGTAGCTGTATATCTTGTCAGAATGCATATCACTAGGCGCTTGGCGCGGAGCAAAACTTCTTTGTATGCAGCCGCGGCGTAAAGGAATGTTACTTGTCTTTTAAACTGTCATCGAAATCGCCGATTCTTGACTGCAAGTCGGTTGACCTCTTCTTATTAAATCGATGTGTCAACTCCAAGCTAAGGCTCAGTAGCTGTGAATAGTTAAACAAACAAACAATATACGGGTTGAATCGACAACCTCCTTCTTTTCATGAAGTCGGTTAAAAATTTCGCACGAATTTTTGGACACTCCGAGACGGCGACGACCAGCGACATGTCACATCGTAGTCTTCGCTCCTAGACTGTGCACTTGACAACTTTTAAAATATCAATTCCAATCATGTTCTTTAAAGTTAAGGTAGGTTTTCCTTTGATACTTAGGTATATCAAAACGGTCCTGTTGAACCCAATTGGATCTAGTCTGTCCTTATCTAACTAACCGACGAACACTAAAGTTAAAAAAGGAAGGACTATGATCTGTCTACTGTCTCTGTCGACGACAGAGTCAACGTCGCGCCGTCGTCGTTCGGCATGAACTTGCGTCGTAGAGATAGACAGATAAAAAATCGCATTAATATTTTATTAGGTAAAAGAATTCGTCCTTGCCGGTTATGAATAAAATCCAAATGGAAACAGTAGGTTCGATATAAATTAGGTTATCTTTATGAACATGTCACTGACACGAGTCCTCTCTTCTTTCATATTCGATTTGATAAATTACATTATTGTTCTTGTTTGCTCTACTTGGGAAAAGTGAGAATGTGAAGTCTACCGTGGTAATGTGATACCAAAACATATGTAAAACGTATAAATATGAAAGGGCTAAGGTATTTATAGAAGCACTGAGGGCCTACTTTGGTTATACTAACGAATGAACGAAAATTTTCGCCAACCCAAATTTAAATTTAGGTCGAAATGTATACTTTGTAAGATCACTAGCAGAGTCCCGTGGTTTCACTCGTGTACGTCGTGATCCCACGGGATTATCGAGTTCAAAAGTTTCATGTCACTTAAACGATCAATATGCTAATTTTAATCCAAATCGATCGAACCGTTTGATCGTAAAGAGGGAACAAATATACAAACAAGTTGTCGGATTTATATACATTTATATATTGATTTACAATAATTACAATATGCCTTAGTTATATAAGAAAATCGAAAATAACAATCTTACTAATATTATAGGTAAGATAAATGTACGTATAATTGTTACTCGTAACCATGAAACTCGTTATATAGATATCTGGAGACCATGAAGTAACATAATATAAGCTACTTTTTATTCCGATATTTCCGGGGATGATACTACTTACGCTAGTGGAACTTACACGGGTAGAACCGCTGAGAGCAGCTAGTATATATATATATATATATGAATATCACGGGTCTGAAAATGCAATCTATATAAAACCTTCTGTTTATATCCTCCGTGGATAAAACTATATGTCTAACAGAATTAAAACTAAAATAACACGTATAATATAGTGAAACATAGCTCCTTTGTTATTCTACTAACTCTAGTTCAATAAAATAACAGTAAAGAGACAAAGAACATTAAAGGGTTTGTATGTACGTCTGCCCTTTGAACGTCGCTTTGAAGTGGTGTCCACACAAAGGACTGGTATAAGCTACCATTCAGTACGACGAAAAGTAATCTATAAAGTCAAACACAAGCATTAGTATTAGGTACTTAAAAGTTTTAATAAAATATCGGCTAATTTTGGATTCTCATAAAACATAATACATTTATTCCTATTCTCACACAAATATTCCAATTACAATTAATATTCATAGTAGAACAAAATGCCACTTACAATCTACATATAAAAATAAAAATATAACCTATAAGACTACATGAAACATTGTAGATTTATTCATTTTAGATTTTGGATTTATTGTTAAATTCAGAAATATTTTAATGAAAAATACACCTTCAAAAATCCACTCGCGGCGAGGTTTGAACTTGCACCTCCAGATAAGTACTCTGTCGATATAAAAATAAGCACAATAACGAACTACTGCCTACCTTGTTCCTCGCTTTTTAAATAATCTTCCCCAGAATTACGTACTTTTCATATTATTAGGCCCAACAACCTTAAATTTAAATTAAAGTCTTATTTTTTTAGCTTATTTGATAGACGCTGGTGATGAGATACATAGTAATATAACATTAGTTAAAAACCTCATTGGCTTTTTAATGTTATTTAAGATTATAAATTTTTGTAACCCTTTAAAAGATAAATACATTAAAAAAGAAAAAATAAACTATTTAACTGCTCGAAGAGTTCACGCGTATATCCCTAACATCATTATAAAAAAGTATTCCACGTATGTATTCATTTAGATAATAAACTATCTGAATGCCAAATTCCAGCCAAACGTTCTAACGTTTTGACGTGATTGATACACAAACATCTAAACTTTTCCATATAATAATAATAAGAGTGATAAACTTAAAGAGCCGTTTGCATGTTGCCGATAACTGAGTCACAACCTCAACGACACCGCCAATAAACTAAGAAAATCTATGAGATGTTTTAGCTTCAGGTTAATATTTTCGGAAAACCAATATTGCTGTTTCAAAGAGGGGAAAATGTAGATAATTGAAGTACATAGTTGCATCGGGAACAGCGCTTCCCCTTGCACCCGAAGCTCTTCACAGCTGTTATCTTAACTCGAGGGTCGGTACGTGCTTCCCTGCTTCACTGCCGAGTGGCGCAACTATCACGGGCAACATTCTCGAAAGATTTCTAAACTTCCTCCGTTGTCGGTTGAACCTTGGGGTGGAAGCAGACTACGAATTATTAATTCCGCAGATATCTTGACTGCTTAAGGTGACTTACTCACGATATTGGCGGCAGGGATCTCATTAATTCGCAGTAATTACAACACATTCGGAAATACTATTTTGGAATTTTATTTTTTATTCTCTAATTTTAGTAGTTTTCTTTACACGATTGGTTGACTTTTATAACAGTTTTTTTTTATTTAAAACAACTCGTCTAAAACCAAAATTTTCAATTTACTGCTAAACGTGACGTGTTTTAAACCTCTATTTTTCCTGTATTAAAGCATAATAATATACACACTTCAAATAGGTAGAATAGTTTTACTAAATTAGCAATAGTTATCTTGTTATTAGGAATTGTTTGACGTCGTTTTTAAAATTGCTAGCCTAATCCCTGTCACGTTATTAGGTGAGTATGGGGCCTTAAGCCATATTTTTTTTCGATCGATAACTTTCTAAAAAACGAAACAGCAAGACTATGACGACGTAGAACTCAAATAAATAAAGGGTCTTTCGGTGGCTTTCGCTCACTTGCTTTCGCTGTAATAATAATAATAATAATTTAATTCGTTTATTAGACAACCAAGGTCCACTTGTTAGTAGTACATAAAACATAAAAATGGGTTAGTGCGACACAAATGAAAAAAAAAATTGTTTATCTATTGACAGGATTCTTATACACCAATACCGACACAAGTGCTTAAGCATTGGCGCATCAAACTTATTTGATAATGTGTTCAGGATTCCGTTGTTACTAAATCTAATTCTATGCAGAAGTAGGCTCGTCTTTTTGCGAATGATTGCGAAAAAATCGTCAGTTCTTGCTTGCGCAAACATTGCCGACGCACTACCGCACACAGGCCATCGAGGGAGTCCCATCAGAATCCTGAACCCATTATTATATTGCACACGCAGGGCATTCCACACCTTCTGCGTATAGTTGTATAGCCAAAATTTTTATACTACTGCCCTGTGGAGTTGGTCCACAGGGCAGTAGTATAAAAATTTTGGCAATATGCTTTAAAAAGTAATGTCGGCTTTCCGAGGTTTGCAAGCGTTGACAATACAATCGTGTAAAGAGGGCATTTGGGTTGACTAGCGTGCGCTTGTAGACGCTTGTCTCCTACCTGGTCTAGTGAAAACGACTTTAAAATGCCAAGCGAAATTTGTAAATGCTTGAGCCTTGAAAACGTCTGGGAAGGCTTGGCAAGCATGAAAAGGCACCATAACGTAAACAAACGGGCTCGTTTTCTTTCGTTTAGCCTTCGCCAGGTTATGCTCATTGGTCTGTAAGCAGCTTCAGATGCATGACGATATAAGGCGGTTGATTTATAAGTTTGCAGTCTATTCCCACCATTGGTGGAACTTATTATTGGTAGGTTACGTCTCGTTGCTCATGCGAATGACGTTACTTTCAATTTGTGGCAACAATTCTATATTTCCGGAATTTTCCATATGTGAAGTGAATATTATGGTCTGAAAATCGTTTCTTTTGTTGGGGATTTGTATTGAAAAGCAATATGTTTGAGGTGAAGCTAGTCTCGAACGGAGCGCCTAACTGTCTGTTTTAGGTTTTCTTTCACCAAAGAAAAAATGAAGGAAGAAACTGAGAAAAAAAAATAGATTTTATTCAAATTACTATACAAGAAATATATTAAAAAACATTACAGAAATTTTAAATTTCATTTCGACGTATCAATAGCATACTTATATGTATTACTTACTTTTACTTATATCAAATTAATTTCGGTTATGACGATTTTCAAGACTTCACACAACATATGTAGATGTCTTTATTATATAGGTGTACTCAAGAAACATCCCTATGAATGTAATAAAACCGCAAGGAGAAAGTATTGCTTAGAATCCAAGAATATTAGTGTATATTGAGTAAGTAACATAAAATCAATTAACCAATTAATTACTAAGCCATGGAGGCAATGTTCGTTTCCCCCAGGACCGTCTAGGGGTTTTTTTTCTATTAACGTAGTTTTTTACTGTTTCCGTATCAGAAAAATAGGTTATTTATATAAGAAATAAATTTAAGATAGGCTAGTATTTATGCTTAAATTAAATATTTGTTTCTGGTTTGGAGGTTTTCTATGTATCATTTGTATGTATTTAGAAAAAATAAGTACAGTATGTAGTAAATCCGTTGTCTAAGTACCCATAGTACAATTCTAGAGCTTAGTTTGGGACTACATTGCGCTGTTTGTAACGTCGTCGTGCAATAATTTTCAATATATTTTTGCTTTCATACATCCAGAATCAGGGGATTATGGACCTTTGGAATGTTTCCTGGAAGGTTCCTTCTCAATCTTTTTAATCGATACCACACTAGCGCATGGCACTTAGTTATGCGATTAAGAATATTCATCGCACCGGTTATAGTTCATTTATTAATGAAATCGATAATATAATGTATAATATTTAGATACTTACTAGTTCCCGCGGGAATATCGGGATAAAAAGTAGCCTATGTGTTAATCCAGGTCCCCAGCTCCCCATATTCCATCGTTTCATCGCAATCGGTTCAGTAGTTTTTGCGTGATTTGCGAGTAACAAACACACTTACATACATGTATACACACATACTCACAAACTTTCATCTTTATAATATTAGTAGAATAGAATAGGATATTATTTATATAAGTACATGTTTACTGTAGTTCATTAACTTTAACTTGGGTTTTTAAGTAATTTGTTAATAAAAATATACCCTACAGTCGGTGTCTATTTACAGTCTCCATAAAAGAGGTTACGATAGCTATCGTCAAAAGACAATACACTCGTAGTAGGTGAGTCGGTAAGGTGAATTTGCAGAGAAAGTTATGAGCACAAGTTGTGAGAGCTCTTGTCTCCCGCGCAGTTATCTCTTACCGTCAAACTGTGCTACGATGTCGCAAGCTCCATTTAAGGATCGAAAATTTACGTCAAATTTACTTGCAACTTGCAATAACTTGCATAAAACCATTTAAAAAAAATATTTAACTAAATCAATTTTAAAATAATTTATGGGAAATCGAACATTGGACTTTATTTCATTAAGTGGACGATTGATAAAATGTTGCCACACATGGACAGTTCTTGAAATTCTGACAGATTTAACCTAAACATGTTTAGGAACCGTTATGCAAGCCGGCCTATGTTTTATACGAACTTTTTAATTTTAATTAATTATAATCTTTTACACTTTCTTTTTTACAATAATTATAACTAAACTTGGGAACACACATTAATTTAACTGCCAAAGTTTGCTAACACGCTAGTTTTTTTATCCATTTTCAATATTATTAGGTCAAAATCTAGGTTTAAAAGCAGAAGCTGGAATGGACCCGCCGAAAAATTATAAACGATATGATCGAGAGTTTTAAGTAAACTGTTTTGTTAAACTTGACAAAATTGGATTGCGTGATAATGATCTATGATTTAAAATTTAACTCTAGTTGACGCAAATACAGTTTTGTAGAAACGTACAATATGTTACGTAAAATAGAAGAATAAAGGCATTCCGCTAGATTCCCGACATCTGTTTATAACTTAAGCCAACTGCAAGAGTCGGGAAGCATTCTCACCCTCGGTCGTCGCCTGCCTGTACTATTCGTAGTTCGAACGTCGAACTAACCCCGCTATCTGTCCCGTCCCCGACTCGTCCTACTTGCTTATTCTAGTAGTTTCGATAGCCATCGATGTCGACGGACAACGCCGCCTTTAGACCCTCACCAAATTAACGTCCATATCTTCTGAAAATATCGCGTAACCCTCTCCTATTTCGAAAGGGCTCGAGATATCAATTTTGCTTCTATGTTTTCCCAAAAACTAATTCAGATACTGTACAGTGAACGTATAATATTTGAAAAGTTTGAACATTTTGTGATTTGACAAACGGTTTTAAATACCAGATTTATAAGCGTAGAAATTTCCACCCTCATGTCAGTCTTAAGAGTTTAGTGGATCATTAATTATAAAGTTCGGGCAAAGCTAATCTGATTAGCTTTTGGTTTCTAGTTAGGTAAGTAGAGTTTCAGTGAATAATTGCATTTATTTCTTTAGCGTTTAATCTATCCGATTTAATAGATGTGCGAAATTGTGTAGGCGATCTTAGGCTAAGCCAGCTTTATCCTCGGTCTTGTGCGGGCAGGATTAGTGTTTCGGCTCCCGATTTAATTGAACGTTATCTCTGAGGGTATGATTCCAAGATTCCTCTAATGGGTTGGAAAACAATTATACACTTTCATTACGGTCATTAAAGGCCAATGAAACGGATTGATGACTATCATAGGTATGGCTTTGGTAGCTTTTACTCAATTACTATAATGATTAATCAGATACATTTTGGCTTCGGGGTACGTATTGCTACTTTGTGGGATTTATACTTTTTAAGTTTAAGTAGGTGATTTTGGTACATACTTAAATAATGGCAACTAAAACACGGTATTTTTAAAATTTAAGAAATAAAATAAGTTTATTCAGACAGGCACATGACGAAAATAAGAAATAAAAACACGTTTCAAGTTTTTACATTTTTATACTTTTTTTTCCAATCGCCAAGTTATTGGTCTAATCACATCTTTCATTTAAGATTTTCTTGATTGATAAAAATAGATGAAGTGATATAAATACCTGTACCAAGAAATTGTCTGACTAGTTATAAATAAAGGGTGGAAGTAAAAGTTCTAGTCTACCTGACTGCAGTGTACCTGAAGTAATGAAGTTCCGTCATTAAAAGTTGTGAAAGCGAATTCATTTTTAAATATTCATCGTTTTTGTTGAAGGAATATTTGACTAGTGAATTGTGAGGATAGCGAATTCTAAGAAGAATAATAAACTGGTCTTGATGTCAATCTGAGTATACGTACTAAAATTATAAAGTTGCCTAGAATTCAGTTAAAGTAAGACACTACTTAGAGTTTAAAGACGACAAGATAAAAAGATTAAATGGGCCCCTTTTATAAAGACTAAACTGTCAGTCTGTCACCAGGCTATATCTCATAATCCGTTGAACAGTTAAAATTTTCACAGATTGTATTTCTGGTGCTTTCGACAGAATAAAATACATATTTAATTGGGGCGCCCATGTGTAAGTGGTGTGGTGATGAATATGTTCTGAGAAATAGTTTAGCTAACGAAACTGGATAGAGTGTAAATAGTAAATGGTCGCTTTTATAAAATCAACATTCTGGGTAATAGTGTCTAAAACACTATTACACTATTAAGTACCTCAAGGAACAAGACATTGTTACGCGGTCGGCCCGGATTCGAACATCCGACCTTCGGAATGAAAGTCAAGGTGTCTACCACTAGACCAACACCGCGACCGCTCTCAAGTTATGTGCGTTAATAACATTACTCTTACGGTGAAGAAAAACATCGTGAGGAAACCCACGGCTTAGTTAGTCCCAGACGTATTGTCCAGTTCTTTCCTTTGAGCATGGCTGACTGGAAGTGTGGTATAGGTGCCTTTGGGCACAGTTGATTACTATCAAATTCGAAACGAAACGAAATAGATAAGTATTAATAATAAAAAATTCGCTGTACTTTTATATAAAGTTGGTGTTTGTTCATACAAATAATATTATAGTATAAAAAATAATGGTCCATTTAGCTCTTCTCATGCATGATTATATTCTATCCAACTCTAGGACTCTTTAGGTGAATAGATATCACTGGAAACGTAGCTTTGTACCCAATGCGGGTTGATGATTCTTTGACATTTACAGAACACCGTCTGTTACTACCGGAGTTAAACAGTTTAAATTAAATAAATTATCTAAAAATATAATGGATTTCGTGAAATAGGAGCCATTTCTCGAATCACTTAAATATAAA
The DNA here is from genome assembly GCA_949358125.1 of Idaea dimidiata. Classification (NCBI taxonomy): domain Eukaryota; kingdom Metazoa; phylum Arthropoda; class Insecta; order Lepidoptera; family Geometridae; genus Idaea; species Idaea dimidiata. The sequence goes on along the minus strand of OX442332.1, from coordinate 21,561,810 downwards.
TGTCTTCCTCACGATAGTAAGCTAAATAAAGAATTCGTTAATAATTAGTAATAGAGTAAAATAAAAAAGTGTAATAAATGAATATTCTAATAAATTTCGTAAAATATGTAGAAGTAGGTATTTTCTCGAATAACCTAAAATGAATACCTATCTACCTTATTAATGGCTAAATAAATAATTCGTTAATCATTAGAGATAGAGCAATAGACGTGAATATACATACCATCGAGTTCTCAGTGCGCATATAGCCTTATGCATTAGAATAGCAAGTTATATTAATGGAAAACAATTTCCCATATCGACGAAACTTTCCATAGTATTTATTCAAAGAATGTTAAGTGCCTTACATCGTGCGTACTCTATCGCTAACTCTCTTCGTGTACAGAAGACATTAACCTATACACTCGTAGCTATCTAGGTATCTAGATAAGTAGCAGAAATTCTTTATTTCTCCACTTAAGAAAGAGTCAATTCTATTACGTAATGTAGTTTGTTTTACTGGAGTGGAAAACTTAGAACAATATTCGAGACAATACCTTCTCGTTGTTCTCGAAGTCTCAGTTGTTTTAGGAGCTAAAATCATCGAAGAGTGATAAATCAACTCAATCAAGCACCATTTCACGATCTTCTGATGAATATTGAACGATTTCGTAGGAACGAGTACTGACGAAGTAAACATTCTAAGCCGTCACAAGATATATCGATTATATCAAAGACAATTAGATTCAGACACGTTTTTCTAATAGATATCTATCTTGGAGTGGCGACGTGTGTGTTGAACAGCAGTTACAAGGCAGTAGATGATTTATCTATTTGTCAGAGATTCTGCATACCCAACTAATACTCGTATTTGCAAAAGTTCTAAATGGTTCTGGTATTTATGGTTCTCATATTTACACAATTTTTCCGGGTCTTAATCGCATGAGTTTAACTTTTTAATTTTCCTTACCTCGACGTTTCGATCAAGTTACAATGATCTTGGGGCAGGGGACAGGGGACTTTAAAAAGTTTCTTATCCAAATGGTTCACCTAAATTGAGCTCAAAAATCAATTGTTACGGTTAAATTTGCAATGGGTTTCCCAAAACTTATTTTACAATGTTAACTCGTAAATTTAATAATTATTGTGCGGTTTCAGTTTAAGAGTCAAAATTAGAATGCAGTTTTTGTGTAAGAACGGCTTCCCACTAGCTAGATGGATAAATTGGTATGCGAAGGCATTTTTCAACGGTACCTAACTAATAAATTTAATTATTATTAACATTATTGTACTTGTTGAATTGCAAGATATCGTTCTAAGAGTAAAAATTAGGATACCTTCTCGTTTCTATCGTGCATCTGCAAAATAAGTTGGGAGTGCATTAGAAGCAGACAGACCAATTCAGAAAGCGCTGTGGACACACCGACGATCAGGAATCACGCAGACAAGATTTTATATCATCTAGTATTAGTAGGATTCCGGAAGATTTGTTATAGGTATGTATATGTTTGTATTTTATATCTTAATAAAAAAATAGGGACTTTGTCATTAACTATGCCAGTCGAATTATTATAAACAATAATTTCAGATTCAGTACATAAAGCAAATGGTACAAAAAATCACTCATGGACTCACTTAGAATATACTGTACACTTGAAATGACTGTAGTACACCCAGTTAGTGTACAAATCCGTACCATACGTATCAAATAATGAATGAATAAATTCTAATAAAAATTTTGTTTATTAAACGCTGATTCTGGTCATATTTAAGTCGCCCCGAAGTTTTACCGGCGCAAGTCCCGATCCCGCGAGAATATTGGGATAAAAAGTAGGGTATGTGTTATTCCATTTCTCTAGCTACCTATATTCTAAGATTCAAGGCAATCGATTTAGTAGTTTTTGCGTGATTGAGTAACAAACACACATACACACATACTCACCAACTTTCAGCGTTATAATATTAGTAGGATTGCCAAAAATGAACTGTTGATCGACAGAATATTTGTGGTCTGAGGGACTATAATCCTAGCTACAACTCACAGTTAGACTTAGGAAATGAAAACCAACCGAACTCAAATTCATTAATGTTATCGTATTTGCCGTTTGTAACACTTGCACACTCGAATAAGAACTGATACGGCACTCCTACATTAGTCAACTTTATAGTTCCTGAGTAAGATTAACTTTGCCTAGCTTTTAATGTTTTACTGAGGTCTAACTATTAAGATTCTTTAAAAAAAAACAAATAATTTGATTTTTAACATGTAGGAGTAGGATTCTGTGGCGTCTTATTGCCTAACTAAGACGATTCCATCGCCAAAATAACTAATTATTTCAGTCAACGTATTACAGCAATAATTCAAAATATTATAGTAAACTAGCTGTGCCCAGCGGTTTCACCCGAGTAAGTCCCGTTCCCGCAGGAATATCGGGATATAAAGAAGCTTATGTGTTAATCCAGATCTCCAGCTATATTCCAAGTTTCATCGCAATCGGTTTAATAATTTTTGCGTGATTGAGTAACAAACACACATACTCACAAACTTTCAGCGTTATAATATTAGTAGGGTATCCCATTCTTTCATATTTTTTGAGTCAAAAATAAACATGTTGGCTTAAGATTATTTATATCTATACTAATATTATAAAGCTGAAGAGTTTGTTTGATTGTTTGTTTGTTTGTTTGTTTGAACGCGCTAATCTCAGGAACTGCTGGTCCGATTTGAAAAATTCTTTTTGTGTTTGATAGTCCATTCATCGAGGAAGGTTATAGGCTATATTACATTACGCTACGACTAATAGGAGCGGAGCATCCATGAAAAATGTTGCAAAAACGGGAAAAAATCACCCTGTTCCGAGATTCTGTCGCGTGCGCTGAGTAAACGGTCAGAGTTACATAAAAACCATATATTATGAGAGAATTCTTCCTCTAAAAAGGATCTAATAAATAGTCCGCGACAGCATATGTCTAACTCTTAAGGTTGACTCAGTATAACATCTTTTAGAGTAATGAAATTTATTGTAGAACAATGCATTGTTTCCGAAGGTAATTTTGTAAATATGATATTAATCCTTATCCAAATAAATACGTTATTCATTAAAAGTATTTAATTTTAAACATAATTGTCCTTAACATCACTTGATTTCAATGAATATCTCACGAGATATTACAGTTTTAAAATAACTCCACAATAAATAATTACTAAGTACCCAGCGTGCATTTATTATACACGTAGCGGGCGACTATGATGAGGGTGGCCAGCCAACTCTGTGTGTGAGGCATCATGCCGCGCGGCTCAATCGGTCGGCTCCATGCGAGACGGTTGTGTCACCAAACTGCAGCGCTTTTTACACGACTGCCAAAGGAAGTGTTATGTTTTTGCCGTGAGTGTATGTATGTATGTATGTGACCTATTTTTGTGCCGTCGTAGGGCCTAAACGGCTGGGCCGATTTAGATAAACGATACGTCGTTAGAATCGTCATGACCGTGAGAGTGACATAGGGTACATTAAAATAATAAATAAATAAAAATAAAGATTTAAAACGCTATTTAAAGCAATATTTGTCTTGACCATAAAAACCGAGCAAAGACTTTTCTTACTTAAAAACTTTTCGATTTGACTTTGACGCCGAGTTTCAACTTTTGAAGGAATTTGAATGTTTGATTTGTCAGTTTGTCAGAGATAACATAAATAACAATTACAATGTTTACAATAAGTAATTAACTAAAAATTTAAAATGTCGCGCTATGGATAATGGATAGTAAGGCTAGGACAAGAAACCGCCAGCCTTTGTATCTCCAGTCGCGACGAAGTTTTCGGATTTGGTAATTATATTTACGATGGATACCTGCCTACTTCATAGCCGTCTCAGCAAAACTCAAAAAGAATAGCTATTATAATATTGAAGGCTTTTAGATAGCCTATCTTTAACCGATTTCGAGTCCTCGCTACTGGAGTATACACATCCAGAGTTAATGAGTTTCTCTGGTGTAATTGTATCTAATCTCTAATAACTAAAAAGCGTTAAATAAAAAAAATGTTTAAAAAAAATAAAAAACACGACTGCCGTTAAAACTGAAAAGTAAAAAACAAGAAGATATCTAAAGGTAAAGAAACCTTAAAAATCGTTCGACGCATCTAGGAGCCTTAAAAAATTGTGGATGCAGTCGGGTGGGACTCCTTTTAAAGGTAAAGTATAATGACACCAAATTGTGTTGAAGTCCCACCCGAGTCCATCCACAATTTTTTAAGGCTCCTAGATGCGTCGAACTATTTTTAAGGTTTCTTTACCTTTAGATACCTTCTTGTTTTTTACTTTTCAGTTTTAACGGCAGTCGGGTTTTTTAAAAATTATTTTGCAATATCTCATAGTACTTTTGATTCTTAATATTTTGTTTTATGTTGGTATAATTTATATTATAAAGAGGTTACGTTGGTTTACATGTATGTATGTAGGTATGTATTTTGGGGGTCATCTCAGAAACATCTAGACCTATTTCAAAAATTCTTTTACTAATAGAAAGCTACATTATCCAGATATGACATAGGCTACTTTTGATCCCGATATTCCCTCGGGATCGGGACTTACGCGAGTGAAACTGCGGGACGGCAGCCATGAAAAATAAAGTCGTGTATTTCTAACTCAACAACCCGTGAACCGATATGAATGAAATTTGTACAGGGTTGGTTTAGAGGTAGAAATAATATACATATAGGGTACTTTGAATGATCGTACGGGTTAAGCAACACTTGGTACAACATACGTGATGGGTGAAAAAGAGCGGGTGACCCGATATTCATAAAACTTGGTACAGGGTTGGTTTAGAGGTAGAAATATTATATAGTACTTTGAATGATCGTTAAGCAATACTTGGTATGACATACGTGAGGGATCATTAACGTTACGGGATAGGAAGTTACGCGGGTGAAACCGCGGGGCGCAGCTAGTTATCTATATAATATTGAATTATCTTTAATTATTCGATGCCCACTGTTTGCAAATATTTCTGCTAAAAATTAAATATTTTTGTCAGTATTAGTCTGGGTTTCCTTCTATGTATGATTTGTATGTATTTACAAAAAAAAAGTATAATAATGTAGTATATCCGTTGAGTGAGTACCTAGTACCCATAGTGTGCCTAGTGTTTAAGGATGTGTTCTGAACTGTTCCTTGCTTAATGTGAGGGAATACTAGAATCTGATACTCGTATTTATTTTATAGTTATTTTGGGACTACATTGCGCTGTGTGTAATGTTGTGCAATATTTATCTAGTTCAGTGCTTAATTTCTTGGTATTGTGTATAGCGTAGCTTTGAGTGTGATAATTCAAATCAACAATGATTTATTTACCTATTGATACCATTTTCCGATCACATTCCGTGCAAAGTTACTTATTACATTAATATAACATAATGTTATCAGAGCAACGCATCGTCACCACACCGACCTATTCGCACGTGTATAATACGTTTAGTTAATCGGTACCTATTATCACAGAGTTACCACAGATTAGATAATAGTTTACTACGTCAAATATGATGCTAGGAGCAATCAGTCGAACGATTATTAACACCTAATACTAGGAATCTATAACCTTATACTGACTCACCGTATAGTATCAAGAAACACAATGAAATGTAATTACCACTAGTTCTAAAAGGGATCTCAATCTAGGACATCGATTTAATGGTAACTCAGTACAAGAAAACAACAGTTTGTAGAGTCGAAACATTTTAAAATAATGTCTATTTTTCTCGCTTTTAGTAACAATTATTGAGATTTCTTTATTAACCATTTCAATAGTTATTGCGTTTTAGAGATCGCCCGGCTTCACACGTGTATAACTGTACTAGCAGCGCCCCGCGGTTTCACCTGCTCAAGTCCCGTTCCCCGTGAGAATATCGGGATAAAAGTAACCTATGTGTTATTCCAGGTCTTCAGCTACCTTATTCCAAGTTTAATCGCAATCGGTTCAGTAGTTTTTCCGTGAAAGAGTAACAAGTTCAAATAAACACATACATACATTATAAACTGATATCTTCTCGCCGCCAGAGCTTTGGCGCCGCTATTATTAAAAACGCCAAAGCTAGTATAAATACGAGCTTTGGCGTTTTTAATATTAGTCCTATGTTGTTCAGCCCCCCACAATAAAATAACAAAGTCCATAGTTTAGATGAGTTGACGGATAATTAAATAAAACAACAGACAGACGTGAAAAATGTTAATTTTTATTAATAAAAGAGGAACGAAGTCGGAGTAGTGAGTTTGTCTTTTTCCGTGACACGAACTTTTAAAGTTGACACACAGAAACAAAACGCGGAATAACTACTCCGATCCTCTTTTAGGTCATTTGAATCTGGACCATGGGATTTACTGAGAATAATTAAAGAGGTCATTCTTCGAACCCATTATCCTATTCGAAATGATTGTCGAAATGCCAAAATTTTTGTTTCATTCCAAACATAGCTCAAAGTTAGCTAATGCACAGAGAGCATAACAGAGATATTAGCACCCGTGCATTTCACTGAGTAAATCACATTGTTCCTAAATGCCATATTTAAGCGAAGCATCGCTAAACAAGAGAACGTTGATTGAGGACTGGGAATTGGAGTTGAGTGGGAATTTGTTACCGAAATAGGAATTGACCAATGGTATGGAATAGGAGGAACTTCGAGTATGATTGCATTGGAGCTGTGTTTGTCTCAGTGATCGGAAAACCCATTTCCAAAGCCAACCGGTATAAATAAAACGATTACCTATACGGTAACCTCTGGAACGGTTAACCTATTAGTACTATCAACCCTAATGTTATCTAATATCAAAAATGTAAACATAAAGCTGTCAATTACTATAGATTTATTTTTTACTATAGATTATTGAACCTAATTTTAATTATTGTATGCCTGTAGTGGGTAAGTGATTGTATCCAAAATATGCATGTTAATTTAAGATCATTATGTACATCACTTAGACAATAAAAATTCTTGATTCTTGATTCTTAATTATCAAAGGAATAAGTAGACAAAAAGCTGTGATTTTCAAATATATGTACGAGTTTTTTGTTTACATTTTTAATATAAGATTATGTGTACATAGCTATCGCTGACTCACCTTCACTCAGCCTACTGCACAAGCTATAACGACCTTCTCCATCCAAAGGTTGCCTTGAAGAAATCGCTTTTAGCGATAAGGCCGCTCATTTGTGCAACAGTTGTTAATGTTAAGCTTTTTGTGTAATTATCTTATTATGCTTTCATATCAGTCAACCTTGAAAAAGTAAACAGTACCTAAAGTTGGTGAAAGCTCGGTCGTTTAAAAATAAGGACGTTATTCAATAAAAGGCGAGTAAAACCCGGTATCCATTGTGTTTTATTATGTATTTCTTTATTATTTGTTCAATAAATAAAGTGTTAATCTACCCATCTATCTGAAACAGAGGTTCGTAGTGTAAATTAAGCTTTATTACCTAGCTGAAAAGGTTAAATGTAGATCCGATTGCTTAACAAAATCCGCTGTAAAAACCATAATGCTTTTTATGTTTTAGGAATTTATAACGAAATTCTTTCATTGACATGCCGTAAGCCAAACATTGGTTTTATTGTTCGAATATCGTTGCTGTTCTGAATGCGCATAACTCCGGTTTACATGCATTCATAAATTTTTATTGGATTCACCGATACGTAGTTGATCGACAAAGGCGATCATCGCTATATAGTTTGAGTTTATGGAACCAGCGGAATAAAATCAAAACAAAAGCTGGGTTTTGGTAGGTTAAGTACCTAGTACCTATATACCTATGTATAATGAAACGGAAATTCGGCAGCCCCACGATTGTGTTGAATCCGACAAATGTATACAAATACATATATCAAATCACGCATGGCACATCTTCATACATTTAGGCCGACTTGCTTAACTGTACTTAAACATGTTGAAGGTGAAGCATTGATAAACTAAAAAGCTAGCTAACTCAAGTTGCGACTTTGTAAGCGCCAAGCCAGTATTTCTTGTTTCATATCCCAGCTGTTCTGGAAGAAAGAAAGTAAGAAAGAAACATTTATTTGAACATGCACACGGTCAAACAAAACAAAAAAAATGGTAAATTAAAAACAATACAAACAAAAACATAAATTTAATAAAAATTTAAAAATATTAAATAAAAAAAACACATTACAAAAATTAATCAATTTAATTAGATATACCTACAGCTAAGGAGCCGTGTGCATCCAAAAAGGACCAGCCTCAGCAGAAAAGCTACAGCAACAAAGTTACTGCAGTGCTGATCTTCCGGCCGCAGACCCCGTGAAGAAAAATATTATAATAAGTACCTACTAATATGTCCCGTTTCGTTGTACAATAAAAATCTATATTTTTTTTTGTTGTAAATGTAACTAATTGTTTAAACAAAACTACCAAAGTGAAGTCAAAAGAAGGTTTCCGCATGTTATGTAATTACTGACATCCAAATCTACAAATTCTTCAATTCATCATGTTAAGTACTTATTTTAATCGTGAATTTAAATTATAGAATATAGACGTACAAGCTGCGCCACGCGGTTTCACCCGCATAAATCCCAATCCCGCGGGAAAATGGGGTCAAAATAGCCTATATATTATTCCCGGTATCCAGCTACCTATATTCCAAGTTTCATCGCAATCGCTTCAGTAGTTTTTGCGTGATTGAATAACAATCAAACACACATCCACACAAACTTTTAGCTTTATAAATATTAGTAGCTAGGTTAGGATAGGAAATAGGATTGTTGCTTTTGTAGGTATTTCCATGTACCTACATAAGCAACGTAAAGTGATACACATCACACAAACAAGAGTGGTTTGGTGCCATCTCGGTACAAATTAGCATATTTAACTCCGGCTACAGTTGTACAGCTGTGGGCGACGTATCTGCATGTTGCATGTTAGTTACATCTAGTTTCAAAGCTATCTACGAATAGCTTGTAAATAAATAGTATATTAAAAACAAGGAACTTCTACCAGTATCTATCCATATTATTCTACTAATATTATAAAGCTGAAAGTCTATAAGTATGTGTGTATGTGTGTTTGTACCTCAATAGCGTAAAAACAACCGAACCGATTGCGATGAAGGTGGAATATAGGTAGCTGGATACCGGGAATAACACAGGCTACTTTTTATCCCGATATTCCTGCGGGAACGGGACTTATGCGAGTGAAACTGCAGTGCGCAGCTGTTATCTATATAGCGAACCTGAGTCCCGATCCCATGGGAAAATCTAGATCAATTTAAAACATTTTATTTACCGGGTTTAATCGCGTTTTATAATACAAAATCACGAACACCACAGAAGAAATTAGATCAATTTAGAAAAGATAGGCGGGATTGTTAGGGGGGAGTAGCTATTCAAAGCTTAAAGCATGCTATAAAGCTACCAATAGCTTATAAATAAACCAAACATGGAAACAACTATCCATACATTTTTTAAACTTACACGATTTCCGTTCGTGATTGGTTCTAGACCCCAAATTCTAATATTTAATAATAATGAACAAGTATCCATCATATCCTTCCTACTTCCTACTTCCTACTTCCTTCCTACTAATATTATAAATCCGAAAGTCTGTTTGTTTGTTTATTTGTTTGTTTGTTTGTTCCCTCTTCACGGTCAAACGGCTCGACCGATTTGGATGAAAATTTGCATAGGGATAGTTTAAATGATGGAGAGTAACATAGGATACTTTGAACCCAAAAATCCCGCGGGATCGGGACTTACGCAACTATTTATTAGATGAAAATTTGAATAAGGATAGTTTAAATGATGGAGAGTAACATAGGATACTTTTGATCCCGAAAATCCCGCGGGATCGGGACTTACGCGGGTGATAACTATTTATTAGATGAAAATTTGCATAGGGATTATTTAAACGATGGAGAGTAACATAGGATACATTTGATCCCGAAAATCCCGCGGGATCGAGACTTACGCGGGTGATAACTTTTAATTGTATGAAAGTTTGCATAGGGATAGTTTAAATGATGGAGAGTAGGATACTTTTGATCCCGAAAATCCCGCTAGATACTGGCATACAAACTTTACCTTACTTCACCTACCTACAGCAGTGCAAAAATCCACACTTAATCGGACGACCAGGGAAGTACTGATGATGCCAGGCGCGGCAGGGCCTGGCTTCAACAGTACTTCAATGGGCGACCGTTTAAGTGAGGATTTTTGCATTGCGGTAGGTAGGTGTTCGAACAACGCGGGATCGCTACTTGCGCGGGTGAAACCGAGGGCGCAGCTAGTTATCTATAAAGCTTAACTCCCGATCTCGTGGGAAAATGGTTATCAACTTACAAAAGATAGGCGTGATTGTTGGGGGTGAGTAGCTATTAATTGGCAAAACTTTGGCGCTTTACAAATTTGTTTTTCTTGGGCTGCATACACGTTAAGGTGTACTGATGTACCAATAGAGCGATATTACCGTATATTCGGTAAAGCTCTTTAATTAGTATAGGTAGCTTTATAATACGTAACCTGTTACTCTTGGATAATGACGTTTTTTTATTGGTGAATGAATTTTCTAAATCGGTCCTATAATTACTTAAGAGTATACATAAGCAAGCTATAGAGCGCGCCTATGGGTATTTGCCTACTGCGCAAATTTATTTATTTATATAACAAACACTTTCAGACTTACAGCATTTAAACACCAAACCGTCTGAAAGCCATTTTTACCATATTTATTGAAAAGATTTTTTTTAATCACATAAATTAGATTTAACTAAAACTAGGTAGGCATCAAAATGAATCAGCTAATACCAGAATAGAGAAAGATGTGAATAGACAAAGTTTAAGCAGATGCTCTTTACATAGATATTCAAATGTTGAAGTTGAATAGTGATCCGCGAATCATTTTTACACCGCGGTACTGAACATTTCACCATAATTATAACTAGAATAAATTTTAACGAGAGAAACAGTCAATTCGCGTAACCCTAGATGACTGCTGACATCGTCTTTGTCATTTTTCAACTGTGCATACCGCTTACAGTTCATAATCGCATACCAGCGCTCTATAGCTTGCTTATGTATACTCAAAGGTCCTATAGTTTTGGAGCCTATCCGCTACAAACAAATAAAATAATTCCTAGTTATACTCGTAATATTAGTATAGAAAACGTTTTGTCCTGATCAATCAATGCATTAGCTAAACGGTAGTACAGAGGTGAAGTTGATTGATTAATTCTTTATTGCAACACACCACAAATAAATTAATCACAATAAAAGAAAAATGTAAGTATTTTTCTTGAATTGTGATTAGTTAATATGTAACAACTTAAAAATTAGGTGGCACAATAGGTGGCCTCATCGCTTAGGCCATCTTTTCCAGGCAACCTTTGGATATACCAGAAGTTTAGAGAGAATGTTCTTTATATGATGTAGGCGTCCGATAACAAAGAGTTTTTCGAAACTGTAGAGATTTCAACATTTCAGTCGAAAGACGGATAATAATTTGATTTTTGACTGAAAGGTGCTTACTTAAAAGTTTAAAGTTTTCTCTTGTTTGTTTTCAACAAAAGATTTAGATTTAATCAAAAACAAAAGTGTAGTTAAGGTAACTTCTATACTAATATTACAAAGGTAAAAGGTTACGAATGTGGGAGTGTAAAAACACTCTACCAAATGCAATGAAACTCGGTACCTAAGACCTGGAATAATACATACTACTTATTTATCCCAATATTCCCGCACGATCTGCAGGCTAACCTTTGTTTAAAAAAAAATATTAAACATATTATAATATTAGAAAGACAAAACCAGTCATTATATTATAAGTACTAAATCAGTCAATATAGTATAGGTACTATAATTACTGATTTAGTATTTCTGATTGGCGGTTTTTTTTTTCGTTCGTTCGTAGAATTAAAGTAGAAGTCTTGAACAGGATTATTATGAGAGTGAAACAGCGGGGCGTTGCTACTTAAACACATACAAGGTGATACTACATGCCAACGGTTACATTAATTCGGTCGTCAGTTAAACCATATTTGGTAACATTAACAGTATAAGTAGCATACGAGGTCACAAGCGAGGCAATAAGGCGGTATGTGCTCTGAAATTCTCCAAATAGTCTTATAATGCGCAGTATAATATTATTTCTGGCACTAATCCACGTTTTCCCGCTGCATTTGCGTTTGGAGTGTGATCTTCAAAGTAACAAAGGCGAGTGAATACGATTTATGAATTAACTTTGTTACATTTGTAAGGTTTTGTAAGCTTTGGGGTGGATTTTACGGAAGTGAAGTTGACATTAGCTGCGCATTTCCCAAGTTACCCCTTTCTTTTTGTAAAATGGCCCATAAAGTATAAAGAGCAACTAAGGGCGAGCACTGAGCGTAGACTATGGAAATTGTCACGCTGGGCGAGAACTGTGAAAAAAATGTCGTTTGTTCTTTTTGGCATGGCGCGGAAGTGGACAAACAGAAAGATTTGTCACCTTGATAACAACTTGGAAGAAAAATCTCAATTATCACCGCGGGGACAGTGCTAGTGATCTTCTTAACGTTCAATGTGTATGATTATCTGTAGCTTAACTTTCTACATTTCAAGGCGTCCGCATCAGATTGATTTCTGCATTTGTAATTCATACAAATTTTAATATTTTGCATGACTTATACATATTTTTTGGAACTCTGCATGTGTCTATATGCGCTTACCTGTAAAAAATTGTAATATAAAAAATGTAAGGACCAACCTACATTTGTAATCTTTCTAAACTAGCAGACCCTGCGACTTCGTATCACTTCGCTTATAGGGACAGAAAAGGAAATAAAGAACAGTAGGGGTGTTCAGAAAGTTGCGGTTCGAAACCATCGGGAATGTTATTTCGTCGTTTAGAATTTATGCACGGACATACATATTTGTGACTTGTTTTCATTTATTTAGATAGATGAAGTCTAGCTGTTATCTATATTAAAATGTTAGTTTCTAAGTATGCATGTGACTAAATCAGTTGTCTCACCAATGGCGATGGGCGAGAAACGAGTAAAACTAGACAATATAAACGAAACGGGGAGCGAGTGTGCAGTTTAGATAGTTTCATCGCCGGGCTATAAGCGAATGAAAAGAATATCGCTGATAGTTATTCGTTTTGCCGCCGTTGGTGAGACCACCACCTAAATGGAGTAATGTAGTATCATTATTATTGTTATGTTAAGTCGGTTTTGTTACACCGGTTTTATTAGACTCAGCCACGTGGTCTAAAGTCTTTAGTGTTTGATGCTGCTATAGAATTTAAAGTATTAGGTAGCTACGCCCGTTCTAATTCGGTTTGTAAAAAAATCCATACTTATTCTTCCCGGTCACGTGGTCCCGGAAAAACGCGGTACCACGGCCGGTGTGTGTAATAACCGTTTGCCGAAACGTCGAGGTAATTTTAAATTTATAAATGAAAGTGAAAATATATGTTCGCGATATAGACCCGAAATTCTAATAATCATAATTAACAGAAATCGTGTAAGATTAAAAAGTGAGCAATGTAGTATCAATCGGCCGACAAAAAACTGTGTAATCTGCTTTCACCTAAACAAATTGTAATGGTCCCAAGTATAACCCAGGAAAGTGTGAATAGCATTTGAGCGAACCGAGCGAGGCTGAGGGTACGAATAATAAAGAAAGTTTGTTTCCGATTTTATCATTTATCACTACGAGTTGTTCTACAGGAACGTAGGTAATTAATTTTTACTTTTTGAATTATAATGTCGTTTTAAACTGCACTTGTGAAAGACAGACTAAAGCCTCGTACAGATTAGGCGACAAATGTTGGGCGATACGTGTCCCTAAAGACATCGAGCGACACAGACGATAAAACCAGTTGACTGCTAATACCTAAAAAAAAAAACTACAACACCCAATTTACCGTTGGGGTGAGGTAATAATCAAACACTGTGTTTTGCCATTGCATTACTTATCTATCGTCTGTATGCTACTAAATAGAATAAATAAATGATAAAATATACAAATTGTGTGAATTTCAAATGTTTACAGATATATTGAAGTCCGCCAGGCTACCAGAATCAATTGTATTATTTACTTTGTTTAATTTAAACAAATTCGATTTAAGCTCAATGTAAGCGAACTCTGTTCTCTTTGAGTAAATAAAGATTTCTTTTACCTATAGCATATGCCTACTACGCCTACTGCCTACTAAGCGCGGAAACGTATTACTTATACATTTATTGTATTGGCTTTACTTTGTTGTTCGGGGTGGAGTGTCTGAATTGTACATTACTGCAGCGGCCGGCAAGAGAACCATTGATGGACGAACGTGTGTAAGTCCATTAATGCCTAGTTGCGGCCAAGGCTTGTATAGTACTTTTCTCAAATAATGCGCGGAACAAACTAAGTAGTACAATTCAGAACTTTTTTTTGAAAATACAATTATTAAATGTACAATTTTTAGGGCGACTTGCATAACAAAATTTAAAAAACATATTTAACTAAATCAATTTTAAAATAATTTATGGGAAATCGAACATTGGACTCTATTTAATTATATGGATGATTGATAATATGTTGCCACACATTGACAGTTCTTGCAATTCGGATAGATTTTAAACACCTATAACAGCTTAAACATATTTAGGAACCGTTATGCAAGCCGGCCTTAAAATTTAACTTTTTTTTTCACTAAACAACTTTCTATATGCAAGCCAGTTCGAAATTTAAATTAAACCTTTGATAAGTTACCTCTTTGGTCCTCAGTAGAAGATCGTTCCATTTTTAAATTACACGACAAATATGATTTTACATAATAATTTATTTGGCCGCTAAACACGACAGATATGGATTTTTAAACAACTATCTTCTTCTTCTTCATTAAAATGGCTTTTTCCATTCGGACATTTGCCAGTGTCAAGTAATATCAATATTTGCAGGTTATTTGCATCGAACGAAACAGTCAAGTCGTCATAGTTAAAGTCAAGTCGAGGGAATCATTGTAAAAAGGGGGCCATTTTTTACAATGTTTGTTCACGGAGCTTTGGAGAGAACACTAAGCTGAAGTCCATGTTTTGCACCGATTTTCACTTTTATTTTTACTTGTACACCTTTACGAAACTAAATTGATTAATATACCCCCGAAATTAAACAATTTACACGCATTTGTACTAATTTCACAAAAATGAAAATTTAGCAACACATCTCTTCAACGCA
Source organism: Idaea dimidiata (assembly GCA_949358125.1). Taxonomy (NCBI): domain Eukaryota; kingdom Metazoa; phylum Arthropoda; class Insecta; order Lepidoptera; family Geometridae; genus Idaea; species Idaea dimidiata. The sequence goes on along the minus strand of OX442332.1, from coordinate 21,546,631 downwards.
TTCCCGCCAAAACTCCAAACAACTATCGACTAGTACAGTAAGTTCGATTTACCTTAAAGAAGGTTGTCAAAATAATGCTCAAAAATCCAAGCATGTTTGAGTTTTTTTTTTTTTTTATATAGTGATATCGTTTTTAGTCTAAAGCATCAGACTATCTTGGACACGCGATTCAATACTAATTCTATGCATTCCGTAGACACCGCGTAGCAGAATCGTAGCTATTTCGTAGCGATTCGTAGCAATTACAACTATTTTTTCTTCTGTGTACAAAACCATAGTTTCCCTAATAGTTTGTGCGTTTCGCGGCTCTTACTGCTCATATTATCGTAATTATACTGTTGTAGAATTGTATAACAGTATAATTATATATAGATAGAATTATAACAGTACGATAGTATAATTACGCCTTAAGCCGCGTTCCCACCGCCAAAGCGAAAATGTCTCTTTCGACTCTTTCAAACATACTAGATTGTTTCCATAACCATACGACTAAGTATTTCGCACTATGAAAACAATCTTTCTACCATGCCTATCTTTAGTTTCATATTTCACTAGCTTTTGCCCGCGGCTTCGCTCGCGTTAAGAAGTTTTCATCCTCTGTTTTATTTCCTTGGGGGTAGAATTTATCAAAATTCTTAGCGAATGCCTTCGTCATAACATATACCTGCATGCCATATTTCAGCCCGATCCGTCCAGTGGTTTGGGCTGTGCGTTTGATAGATCACTATGTCAGTCAGTCATGCAGTCACCTTTGAGTTATATTTATTTAGACTTTGTAAATTTGATTTCGGGTCTAGATTACGTCTGTATATATTTTTTGAATTAAAACTGGTTACACGAGCCGTGGTCCCGAGAAGAGCCAACAGAACATAATTAACAGAAACCATGAAAGAGTGTCTTAGTTTTATTGAATGTCAAGTATTGAGTTAATATACCTTAAAATACTATTATAAAGTACAAATAAATAAGTATACTTACCTACTTATTGAAATAAATAAATATTGCACGACATGATGCACACCGCAATCTAGCCCCAAACTAAGCACTAGGCTTGTACTATGGGTACTAGACAACGGACATACTACATATAATACTTTTTTTTTGTAAATACATATTATACATAGATAGACACCCAGATCAGATACAAATATTTATTTTCACCATAAATATTTGCACCCAGCGGGAATCGAACCCGCAGCCTTCTGTATTGCAGTCGAGCGTTCGCCCGACGCGCCACAGTGGCCGTCGGGCACACACTCGACGTATATTATTTAGGTTTTCAACTTAATATACCTTATTTAGGTTGAAACCCTATATTCACAATCTTACGAAAAAGATAAACATAACGTTCTCAACTTAGTTATTTTCGTCGACTTGATTGCCAACAATATTGTCAATAACAGTATAATTATGTGAACAAAAAGCCATACATGAAGATGGAATCACCGCTATCTATTACTGTCGTCGTACTTTTTCTTTTACTATATAATATTTTATAACGACGTAGAAAAGAAGTAAAAGTCGACTAAGGGATCTGTGTGGGACTAACGTACCAGGAGTTCTCTCCATGCGGTGGCGAGTAAACTAGTTGGTCCCAAGAAGAGTTGTTATTAGGCAAGTATATTTGCAGTAGATATGGTTAAAAGACTTCCCTACGGAAACTCGGAAGATCCAAAATTCTTATAATTTAAGCAATTAAAAAAACACACTTAAAAAATTAACTAGAATCTGCAGAATCAGTGTATTTCAGAATATATTTCTTCTAAACTCACGTCGCTTTCGCGAATATTGTTTGCTTTAGTATGAAATTCGCGAAAACGACGTCTAATTAACCATATCTACTGCAAATCGACTTGTCTAATAACAAGTTTTCTTGGGATCAACCAGTTTACTCGCACGGGGAGACTTTCTGGTACATTAGCCTCCCACAGATCCCTTAGTCAACTTTTACTTAATCCACGAAAAAATATGGTATAGCCCTGTTCTATGCCAGGGCCAAATAATATCAAAACAAAATAAAAATAAAAACATCATTGTAAACAGGGATTTCCTTTATTTTTTAATTATTTATTGAATTAACAATTACGTACATTATTTTTCGTGAAGCAAAACATCACTAATTTTCTTAAAATGACTATTAAATTTACAACTATATTATTTACAAATGTAAAGTACAAAATTCACTACACTTTGATAAAATTCTTTTACCCGCATAGTTTATGTTCGACCACTAAAACTTTAAACTTTAGTCTAAACACTGACTTCGAAAGAGGAAACAATCAAAGTGATTCTGATCATCGTATTGACCTGAAACAAAACAACTTCATTAGACAACATATCAATTTGAACCAAATGCTTTTAAAATGTTTGCTCCCGGCAGGATTCAAAGCCGGTATTATACGGTTGTTACTAACGATGAAAATTCTCGGCTTTAAACGTTTGTAAACGTCTCAGAAAAAAAGAAGATGAATGAGAAGAAAAGAAGTTAAATAAAACACTTTGTTTATTGGGTTTAATCGCGTTTTATTCATGATTTTAAACGAACTGAACTTTTCCAAAAAAGCCAACTGTAAAGATGGTAAAAGCTCGGTTCGTTTAAAACCATGAACAAAACGCAATGAAACCCGATAAACAAAGTGTTTTATTATGCAAAATCGCGAAAACCATAGAAGAAATTATGTAGAGTTTTTTAAGAACTTCGTAAAATAAGAATAACGCAGGCGGGAACACTTGACTTGGAACCGGCTCCTTTTTTATAAGATCATTTAAAACTTAAAGAACTTTTTCCCATATTATTTCAATAAAAATATGTTACCTCCTACCCTTGCTACAAAATTGATTCAATTTTCCCGAACTTCACTTTTTAAAGTTTGCGGGGACGTCCGTCGCCTTTCGCTCGACGGACGAGTTCGTATTAGCATATTAGGTGTATGTAATGCTTGAAGAATATTTTAAGTCCAATCATATTCTGTATTTAGGGTTTAAACCCACAAAAAAATAAAAGATGAACAAATAAAATCAAATTTACAATAAAATACCTTTATCCATTAGAGACATTGATAATGTTGATGAATTTAAATATGCACTGAACAAAATATTAATAGAAAAAGCTTATTATAGCATTAAGAAATTTTTAAATGACAAAAAAATGTTGTAACATACTGTCTTATTTATTTGGGAATCTGTTTAATTTAAATTTTGACATCATGCATTGTTTATCTATCGGTTTTTCTATTTCTATAAAGTACTAGCTGCGCCCCGCGGTTTCACCCGCGTAAGATTTATCAAAATCGGTTTAGCATTTTTTCTTTCATAGGAACCTCCTCCTGATCATAACAAATACATCGCAAAAAAAGTTATCGAAATCGGTCCAGCCGTTCATGCGTGATGCCGTGACCAAGGGAAAAAGGGATTCATTTTTAATATATTAAGATTAATTCATGACCATGACTTTGTAACCAGTACCTGATCAAATTGACATTATTATTTAGACGATTTATATTAATATTAACCTAGTACTCGTACCTGCCTAATTTCATAAAAACTAAAATACCTAGCACTGTACGCTCAAAGAGTGAATCATGTAGACCTAAGATTTTATGTATTCCATCTGCAAAATTGTACCGTGATTTACAGTGAATAAATAAATAAATAAATGAACAAATATAGGTATGTACCTATACATAGTAATTGTATGTACATTTTAGAGTTCTGTACCCAAAAGGTAAAAACGGGACCCAATAACTAAGACTTCGCCGTCTATTTGTCTCTCTCTCCGTCTGTCACCAGGCTGTATCTCATGAACCGTGTTAGCTAAACAGTTGAAATTTTCACAGATGATGTATTTCTGTTGCTGTTACTAAAAACGAAATTAAACAAATATTTAAGCGGGGTTCCCATATAACAAACTTGTTTTTTTGCCGTTTTTTGCACGATTTTACAGACCGACGCAGGGGCAAGTAAATGTTGGATAGATAATGGTTCGGAACCCCTCGTGCGTTAGTTCCACTTGCAATCGGCCGGAAAAATATGTAACCCCCCCCCACTCCGTTCAATTCGAGATAAAAAAACGTAACTCCTTAATCTCTAAATAACATGGGGTCTACAATACAAATTCTATTCAAGGTTTTCCTCCCTTTGTAGAATACCTAACTTTTAATCCTTTCTTGTAACTAAACAATCGAATTCTTATCGCTCTGATAGGTTAATCAAAGGGTTAGTCTATTGTATCTACAACGGATAATCAAACAAAAGCATTTGAAAGGGTAACCCTACATTATAAAGAACAAAGAGATTAACAGTAGAGGAAATCGCCCAAATTATTTTATTGAACCACTAACTGTGACCTGCGGTTTTACCCTCATTTTGGTCTCATTTTACTTACCCACACAAACTTTCACATTTGTCTATATTTCGCTTTGGAGATTACAAAATTAAATGTAAGACGTATTGATAATTTAGAAGAATTTTCGTAAGATTCGTAGAACGCAGTAGAATTTTGTATTATCTAGCTGAGCCGCGTGTATTCACTCGGATTAATAACTAGACTTAGACTTAACTTAGATTCCGTGAGAATGTTGGTGATGTTGGCTATTCAAGAACTTTTTCATGAATCACTCTGTAACCTACAGCAGCAACAACAGCATAAAAATGCATTTAGTCGTTTTTAAGTTTATTGCGAACGGACAAACAGACTGACCGTGTTTTATAATATGTAATTATAGATCAAAAAACGTCGCTCAAAAAGTATATCATCTGCAAGAGCCATTTAGCTCTTAATAAAGTATTCGAGTTCTTTGGGAAAAATGAAATATTAAGTACTTTACTTTCCGCCCGCTCATTCTAAGAGAGCAAACATTAAATTCGTAAAAAGTAAAAAATTAACATTGAATTATTAAAAAGTCCTTTGTGCTCTTGAAAATGTCCGAGAAAATAGATTTAGATTAAAACCTCGTTTATTCTACTAATATTATAAATGTGAAAGTTTGTGTTTTAGTAAGTAAGTTAACGAGTATGTCTGTTACCCTTTCCTTTATGTAAAAATACTGAACCTATTGCGGTGAAACTTGCTGCGGAGGTATCTGAAGATCTAAATTAACTCATAGAAATGAAACTTGTGGGGTACTGCTAGTTCGTAATATAATCAAATTTTTAAGGCACCTACCCAACTGTTACTTAGATTAATGTTATTAAAAAATATTTAAAATATGCTTTATTAAGGGCCGATTTTACACATCCTAGATAGAGATATCTGACAAATAAAATGTTACTATGATATTAAAAAGAAACAAAATTTGAGGGCTTTTCAATTTGGTTGGGTTCGAACTTTTTCGACAGATACCTAGGTATCTCTTATCTGAGGACTGAAAAATCGGCTCTAAAGCAAATAAACATACCTTACCTAACTTTTGTGGACAGTTATGAAACAAACAGTCAAATTCTCTTCAATTCCAACATAATTTGAAAGCAACAGTAATGTTTCCTATAGATAAGTGTAGGTACTGCATACAATATTGATGGTAGCACCTACGCTACGTAAATTTACATATGTCGTGGGTGTCAGAAATTGATTGCCAAGGGCCTAACTCTTAGCACTAAATTGCAAAAGCTTGCTCGTGCATTAACCTTCGACTTTTCTACAATTATATGAGACAATTTAAAAATAAATAAAAAACATCCCAATAAAAAAAAACACTAAGAGTTTTTGGTAAATTTGTCAGTCGCAAGCACGAGTTATTTATAGCAGAGAGTAATCCCTAGTAAGAATTTGAAGAAATAAGTTTAATTCTATATGTTAATGTGGATATCTTGAATACTTTCCTTATAAAAAGTTTAAAAGAATTCAAAAAAGAAGACGGTTCTCGATTCCTCTTTAGATGTACGTATGTAAGCGACACACCTACCTACATACCAAGTTTCACAGTAATCCGTTTTAGTAGTTTTGCACTAAGAGGTAACAAACATACACAGGAGTAATTAGGAGGAAGTAGTACGGTATAGAAGGATAGGTAGGTACAGTCAGCAACACAAGTCGTTAAACACAACAATTTCAATAACCGTAAAGTACCGCAGCCCTACTATTTGTGTCGTGATACTATTCGACAAACGTTGGAGTTAAATGTATGGGCATGTTTACAAAGGTCGTACAGTTTTTTGTTATTCTAAGTATAAGTATAGATATATATAAGTAAATCTTTAGATCAATTGAATAGTTAACTTGGATACATTGCTTGGCCCGAGAGACTGAGGATTTTTTTTAAATTAAATTAATTTCAATTAATTATGTTTAAATTTTTAAATTACTTGCATTTTGTAACATGCCTGGATAAATAGTGTTTTATACAAATTGTGATTGGATTATGCAATTGGCATTTTTTATAAATTGTATCAATTTCATCAGAATACAACTGTGACTTCTCACAGACTAAGAAAATTCATTAAAAGCAGCGTGACAAAATGTTAATAAAAAGTAACAAAAAGAATTATGCATCTAGAAAAGACGAACTGTAAATGAGGCTGCATGCGCTAAAAATAATTGACCTGCCTCTGTGAAAGAAACAAAAAAAAAACAAATATTTGTTGCTCTCTGTACCTACCCATCGTTTTACGTCGGATACACCGATACCCGTCAAAGCTTACCAATATGTGTAGAGTAAACAATTGATGAGCGTCATAACGCCGACATGCGGCGCTGGCGTACACCATCTCGCTCCTGTAACAAAGGATTTATCGACTCGTCTGTACTTTGGTAAATTCTCCGTCTTGAGTGGGTTAAAAACGAAGTTGCGGTCTGAAAGATACGTTTTTAAATAAGGAGTACTTTATTTCAAGTACCTTGTGCTGTATTTATTTAGTACTCCAGTTGCGACCCGCGGTATTACCTGTGTAAGTCCTGATCTCATGGAAATATCGGGATAAAGAGTATCAAGTAACAAACATAGGTACTCGTTTTCTTACATACATGCAAACTATCACATTTATTATAGTAAGTAGTAGGAAACCAACCTTTTGTTTGCCTCTACCTTACTAAATTTACAAAAACAAAAAATAATATTACGACTATGAGTATACATAGTACATGAATTTTAAGCACATGAATTATAGAATAATATTACACGATTCAAGCCCGGGAAAAAAATAATGAAAGTTAAAATCGTTAGAGTTTTAAAAGTTTACTATCTTATATTTCATGTTTTCGTGATATTGGATAGAAATTAAAATCATGGCCAAAATGAAAAATGAGTTTAATTTCTCATATTTTGTTTTCTATGTCTGCTCCATAGTACTATGCTCTGTATGCTAAACTCCCTATCCTTTTGTGTACGACATGTGTACAAGCAACATTTTTTATATTCTTGTACCGAGAACGTTGAAATCGGCACCTACTCGTATAACCGGCAGTTTATGGTCGAATGACTAGAAATAGAGGTTTCCATTTGAATCGGTGTGTGTACACAACACTAACGTAGGCTAGAGACTAAATGACCGCCAGATAGTCCGACGATTATGTCATTTTCGGTCATTATAAATTTCAAATTAGAGTTTATGCATAGTTCTTGCTAAGCTGAGTCTGAGCAAAGTCAAAGTACGCACTATAGATTTTAGCCTAAGCCCTAAGTAATAAATATACATATTTACAGTGAAACTCCAAAGCCTAAGTCGGAGCGTCAAGCGAACTCTTCCATGATACGATACTAGACCCGTCTTCCTTAGTGCTACCACTAAGGAAAACGGGTTTGATCGTGTTCCACTACCGTATACCGGACTTAGGCTAAAATCTATAGTAAGTACTCTGACTTTGCTAAGCAAAAACTTTGACTTAAGACAGTTTTTAGTATTTATCTTCGCAAAACTATCCAAAGTGGTTGCTTAGTTAATTCGAAGTTTCAAATTTAGAATGTAAATCAATCAAAAATAATGACATAAACTTTGCCTCCTTGTTAAGACTATGAAGTTCTTTTTATTTTGTTCGTATATTACAAAATGAATTTCGACTATAAATTTTAATTCAAAGTTTATGCTTAATTTTTGCTAAGCTTAATCTAAGCAATGTCAAAGTAGGTACGCTCTATAGATTTCAGCCTTAGTCCATATCATCACACATGATAAGGTGATGATTATTGTTCATTATACATTATGCTTTCAGGGTCTTTAGAAACTGTTTGGCCTGATTGATTTAAATGGTAAAACTCAAATACTTATACGATTAAATTTCGAGTAAAATTGTTAACAATAAATATCTAAATGTCTTTAAAATGTCCGGTCTGCAAATCTAAGCGTTCGCATACATTGCACCAAACGTCGACGGCAACGAATTTGTAGGAATCGTACATAAGAACTAAATAACGTTCAAAAATCGTGGTTCGGATTCCAATTTGCGTATAGGAACATACGTATCGACCTATTAGTCTAAAAGCCAGTGAACGCCAGACCTTCGTTATTTTGTAAAAGCTAATCTGGATAACATTAAGAGTCTCTGACAGAGGATTGCCGCGATGTTAAATTACCTGAAAATCACACTTAGCTTTACATTTTGATATTTTTTTACAGATCTTTATTACCGTTTATCTGTCAAAGTTACTGTAACCCAAACTTTATAATGTTTCATAGTTCTTACCTATATTGGGACCTTTCAGCTTTTAGAAAATAACGAAGGTCTGGCATTCACGGGCTCTTGTTATATAACTAGTGTGTATGTAGACTTTTGTTACAATCCAATATGCGCTTGAATCTCACACGAAAAGGGTGTTATCTGAACAAGTTGTCTGCACATTTCGGATATGGAAACGCGCAACACCAACGTTGCAGGCAAACAGTGGAAATCGTCATGGAACTAAAGTAGGCTTGGTTTCTATATTTAAAATACGAATCGTTGAATCCTAGTTACGAAGGGTTGGTAGAATATGGGCTCCTTTATACAAATCTAATCTCATCTGGTTAAAACGTTGGGAAAATTGTTGTAGATAGCTACAGCTTATAGCTTTTGTAAAACTTACCTATAACGTCTTTTTACAATGTTTTGCAAAACGTTTGTCCGACTTTAGAGATTTGTCTTGTAGAAATTAGTATTCTTTACTTACTGTCCGTAACCATGATCGTATGGGTACTACTTTTTTTAATGAATAAATACATCCCATGTACCTTACGATTTGTTCTTTTTTGATTTAGAGTTAAGTACCCTTATCATGACTACCTTTCTAACATGCGTTTTGTTTAAGGGTTCCTGAAACTAAATGGCGATTCCCATCAAAATTATGTTATTGGTACTTACGTACAACATGAAATATATACATATTACAAAATAACAAAAGAAATTACTAGGTACTGGACGTATAACTGTCTTATCTAAAACCAAATACAAACAATATAGATATTTGGATAGATAACTTTGTACAAAAAACACAATACACATGTAAACACAAAGTAAATAATAATAAATAATCTAGAAGAAGCTCCAAGTATTTTTATTATAGAAACCCAGCCTTACTGAATATTCATTCCGCGTCTTCAATACCTACTGATGTCGGAATACGGCGCAGCGATGCACAATCGCGACTGATAATTTGCTTTAATTCGATTTAAGTGCCTTTATTGTGTTCCTTAATACAATTACGAAGCTATAAATGAAGCTTTTACGAACAATTTTCAATAGATTTAGTTCATATTGAGTTGTCGTGTCACGTAAATCATTATTGACTTGTGAACATCGAATTTCGTTTAGGTACTACCTACTTAGATACAAAGTTGAACGTTACATTACAATGTACTGAATAAAGGAGGTAGGTATTTAATTGAAATCAAATTGAAACCGAGTTTGAACTTGTAACAATTGATGACGAAATATCTAGAATATTGAGTGCGTGATACAATTAGCATACACGTGGATATCTATTAATAGTTGATGTTTTTGTTTTGTCATATTAAAGGATTAGATTGAACTGTGATTGACAAATATTTTTGGCACTATTTGTCGAATTTAACATCACCACAATCTATTACAGATGAATTAGATGGGGCGTCAGCTTATACTACAGATCTACTGCAGTTTACATTTTGGTATCAGTTAAAGAAGCTTATTCGAGAGTACAGTATTCGCTCCTAAAAAATCCAAGGGATGTTAATCGCTTATCTATCTGCCTGTTGATTTAAAAGACTAGAGAGGGCTATAGGTATACCTGTGTTAGAGTCCCTGCTACCCATAACAGGCGCGATCTGCGGCCGTTCTTCATCCAGTAGAAGCACACCGCTACTCGACCAGACGGAGAGAACTCGTGCGACACACGTCACGTTCAGACGACCCTGAACCGACAAACATAATTATTAGTACAGAAAAAGAAACAACACCGAAATCGGTACATCCATTCGTAAACTACGATGCTACAGACAGATACACAGACTCACAAGTGCGTCAAATTTATAACACATTTATTTTTCCGTCGGGGTTTAAAAACAAACAGAAAACGTTAAGTTCGTATATAATTTGTGTAATAAAGCACTGAAATTGGTAAGGTAAAAAGGTCACAAAAAGTGTAAAGAACTTATTTCTTGTATTTTTTTAATGAGACTGAGGCTCATTAAAAATAAATATAAGAAATAATGACACTAAATTTTGTTTTTAGGTTTAGTAATGCCTATAGAGCATTACCTACAAAGCCTAAAACAAGTCAAACATAGTAAAAAAGGAAATGTACAAATTCTCAAATACGCTATACCGCAAAAAACCAACCTTTACAATCCAAGTAAAATAAAACCAGGCCGCTACCCTTTACCATAACAGTTAAAAGCAATTTGCTCAAAATTATTATACTAACTTTTATATCGGTGCGTTTTCTCAAATTAATTGCTTCTCCGTTTTGAGAGTGTTTAATTTGTCAACAAGTCGAAAGGCACTGAACGTGTATGTATTTAAATTACAACGAATGCCGCCTTCACGTAATTTATGAAAGTTATACTGTTTAGGTAACTGTGCCGGCTGAATTTTACCCCTTACCTAATTATTTAATTTTCTCAAGTGAATAAATGATTTATGTTACTTTTTACGTCACTTTGGAGTGAGAAGTGTGGTTTGTTGTTAATGTAAGTTGGAAGTGAATGTAGATTCGAACTCGAGACTACGGCTGGTGTAACCCGTCGAGGCAATTGATGATGATGATTATCTACAACGCGATTCAAATCCGTGGTTTAATAATAATGATAGACGAAAATCAGTGTATCGAACTCATGAGTATCAGATTGAAAATTGAGTAGGTATCCTTACTAATATTATAAATGTGAACCTACGTCTAAACCGCTGAACCAATTTGAATGAATGAGAGAGATAGATGGGACTTTACAGAAGGACATAGGTTACTTTTTATCCCAACATTCCTGCGGGAACGGGACTTGCGCGGGTGGAACCGGGGGAAACAGCTAGTTTCCTATAAAGGCAACACTGTCCTTTTTAGGTTCTTTTACTGTTTATTACACACGCCAGCTGCGTCCCATTTGAACCGCACGGGGTGTAATAAGTCTTGATCATTGTTATATGAATTACAAAGTAGTATGCAAAATTCAAAGGTGTAAGTTTAGAGGAAGTGGTTCAAATCCAACTTGCAAAATATTATCACCCTCAACGAGACAAGCCAAATAACAGTAGTTTATGCACCGAGGTACTAAAGCCCTGTTTTATATAGCGGGCGTCATATTGAATCCAAAGCGTACTTTCCTGAGTGGAGCGAATAAGTTATGTACCTAGAGTACTGAGTGAAACGTGGGATTCAAGCGCCCAAGATAATAACAGGCTTTATTACCGATGTGAATACTCTACCTTACAATACTTTACTTTATACACCTACTGCGAGACAATAAAAAGGCTACAAAAATTAGCATTTAATTATCAACAAAACAATAGATTAATGCTACGTCTATGAAATATATCACAGCTCTTTATTATTAAATTTGATAAATTTAATGTTACATCAAAATAGCGACACCGGACATGGGCCTTACTCGATGAAAAAAAAAAGAAGAAAGTTGAGGATTTATATTAATTAAAACTTTTTGCCTTATCCTTCCGTCAAAATAAAAATAGAAGAAAAAAAACAGTTTTTTTGTTTTTATGTTTATATGTCTAGGTGGCCAGTTCGAAATGGCCGTACCTATGCTACCAGAGCCATAGTTCCAAATTTAAATTACTTTAAGCTCTAACAGCCAAATACAGAAACGTCATTTAAAATTTGAGAGGTTCTTAAATTATTGAGCAGTTTCTAAATTTAAAATTTTTATGGCACTATTGGAGTTTGAGAGCTGCTTCTTTGCTTAAGTAGTTCTCAAATGTTGAGTAGCGTTTCAGTATTCGGCCGTTAGTCTATGAAAACCACTTACTAAGCGTACTTTTACAAAGAACATCACCCTCCATCCATTCTCTGCATGCAGTACAGTTGTTATGCAATTATTCAGATATATAGTGGTACTGACTCTTTCATAAGAAACGGTTCTTTTGACACGTGTTTCGCGTCTAAACGACGCGTCATCAAGAAGATTGATCTCGAACCGAGCTACAAGATGTGGGCGACAAATGTCAGCAACAAACTCCGGTAAAGAAAAACCAGAGACATGTTACATCGTCGTTCGCTCCTAGAAGACTGTGCACTTGACAACTTTTGAAATATCAATATCAATTATGTTCTCTAAAGATAAGGTAGTTTTTGCTTTAAAATATCAAAACGGTCCTGTTGAACCCAGTTGGATCCAGTCTGTCCTTATCTAACTAACCGACGAACACTAAGTAAAAAAAGGACAGACTGGGATTTTTCTAACATCCAGCCGGACCGCTTTTTGATACTTTGTCAGTTATCAAGGTACTCTGTTGTACTATCTTTCTATGGCGACAACAGAGTCAACGTCGCGTCGTCAAGCAGGGTCGTTTTTTTGACGAAGTAAGCTTTCTAGTTAAGTACTGCTACTATGTTACGAAGCACCGACCTTAACTTTGCCCTTTAACATTTTTACGAGCTAGCATTTGTTTCCATTGAAAATAGGTAAGCAAATAATAATAACATATAAATATTGCACGACATTACACACAGCGCAATCTAGCCGCAAACTAGGATTGTAGTATGGGTACTGGACAAGGGATATACTAGTTTTTTTGTAAATACATACATATTATGCATCAAAAGACACCTAGACCAGATACAAATATTTATTTATAAGCATAAATATTTGCACCCGCCGAAAACAGACCCGCAGCCTTCTGTATTGCAGTCAGGCGAACGCCCGACGCGTAACGGCCGTCTAAAAAGTTATACCTAAATATGAAATCTTTCTTTGCTTTTCGTGAAGTGGTGTGGTTTGTTACACACAGAGTGGTCAGGTCACCTCTCACTTGACCTAACGACTATTATCAGAGATAACCCGCCATACCATGTTCGTTTCTCGTTCTTTTGAGGCTCAAAAAAATAATAAAAAATATACACATTCGCAACGAATAGAGAACCTACTTCTTTTTTTGAAGTCCGTCAACAATTAATTTTTTTATTATCTTGTTCTGTAAATATTCGTTATTTTATAAATATTTAAGCAATTACCAATCCAAACCAACTGGCTAATGGCATAGCTAATGGAATAGGTATAAAATGTATTAATGGAAAATTTAATCGCAGTAGGTCTTTACTCAATTGATTAAAACTAATAAACCTCTTTTAATGTTTACCAACTGAATAATTAATTATACTACGTGTAAGCGATTTGATAAAGCTTATTCAATTTGAATAAACGGTACCTAACTAACTTCATAATATTGTATTTAAGTAGGTACATAAGATAGCACATAATTATCTATGTAGGTATACGTATATCAGTAGTTAATCTAAAAGTTAAGCGTCATTAAAACTGAAGACCAAAACAATATAATATAGCTCTCTAAAGTTGTCTTGCGTTGCCATACTTAGCCTCAGGCTAGTGAGTTAGCACGTGAGTTAGTTAGTCAGTTAGCGCTAAGTACAGCAGCGCAAGTCAACCTAACGATGCTAAATAACTAAGAGATTTGAGTAGGTATACCGTACCGGACAGAAACACAGAGGAATATGGCAAAGCATAAATTAAATTTACATTTACCAGCCATTTTTAATTTCAAAAGCCATAGTCTAGTAGACATACACCCAATGGGGCTTGTAAGGGTATTTCAGATTATCAAATTACATCGGAACTCCATACATACAATACCAAAACATAAAATAATCCTATTACATTTTCTCAAATAACACCAAGTTTGCCTAAATGACATGTTCGTTCGGGCAGAATAAATAGACCGCTTCAGTGCGAGGCAGGCCCGCTTTGAGACGGAACCGAATAAAATGTTCAACTCGACTGACTATTAAATATCTAGAAACTAGTTCTGGACGACGGTTTTACTCGATCTAACAGACTGATGGTTGACTCTAGAATATTGGTAAAAGTTGATAAAACACTGAATACCGGCAAAAAGGAAAAAGCGTCATTTAGAGTAAACCTGCTTGTAGCAGGTTATAATATGCGTTTATACGCATTGAACTACTTTCGGCATGTATTTTAATTCTACGAACGAACAAAAATCTGTTAGATTGCAAACAGTGCAATGACAGTTTATTTTTCGTTCTTTCGTAGAATTAGAGTAGGGACTATAATATATGTAATCTATTATTATAGGATACTTTATAGGATATTACCGACCGAGTAATAACTCAATAGTTACGCTAGTTTTACTCGAATGTAGAAGAAGCAACATAAAATTAAATCCCCAATTTCATTCTATAAAGATGAAAGTAACTATGTCACGAAACATCAATGACTTAACCTATTGAAATGAATGTTGAAATAATACGACTATTTATTAACCCTTGGAGCATCGAAAAATTATGGGGAAAATTATTACCTATCTACATTTAAGTCAAATATAAATTTTCAAAAATATTAAATGGTAAAAATCTGTAGTGATATCTAGATAAATCCATAAGATTTAATCTGGTTAAATTATTTATTTATTTCTTTAAATATAAGTAAACTACGCTTGTATTATAAGTTCTTAGTAATGAAGAGAATACTTACAAACATGAAATATTAAATGGTGAAAATCTGTAGTGATATCTAGATAAATCCATAAGATTTAATCTGGTTAAATATGTATTTATTTCTTTAAATATAAGTAAACTACGCTTGTATTATAAGTTCTTAGTAATGAAGAGAATACTTACAAACATGAAATATTAAATGGTGAAAATCTGTAGTGATATCTAGATAAATACATAAGATTTAATCTGGTTAAATATTATCTATTTCGTTAAATATAAGTAAACTACGCTTGTATTAAGTTCTTGGTAATAAAAAGAATAGGTACTTACAAATCTGAGATGTTCGTGTGGGGACACAAACAAACACACTTCCGGAGTAATATTACAGGTCGATTCAATACTTACTTTACGAAAATGCACCGACTGTACCCTCATAACAAGTTGGCTGAACGAAGATGATTTATTGGATTTCTCCTCTTCACTACTAATGTTCAATTTATTTGGTATTTGCTCTATTCGCTGTAGACGGGTGGTCTTGTTTTTCCGATTGGCGTCACCGTCCGGTATGGCGACTATGCTGGCAATATCGCCGGGAATGTCTATTACGTTGTCGGTGACCGGCTCTTCGTAGCCAGAGATTGCGTCCCACGGACTGAATATAATTCTATTCGCATCTTCGAGCGATGTGTCGGCTATCACAGGCTTGCTTCGCGCGAACGACGCCGATGGCGAGGTCTCGTGCATGGGAATGTCCAGACCCTTTACCTAAAACATTCATAATAATTAACTCCCTTACTTATAAAATATTATTTACACATGACTCAGTTATGTGACGTTTGTCTCTGTCTGTCAACTTTGAAACTTCATGTGACAGTAAAAGACAAACGATGCATAGTTATGCAGCGCATTAATTAGCGTTAAAAGTAAGGGGTAAGAAATTAACTTGTAATTAGGCAAGTAATAATATTTTTTTTAGATACGGCCAGCAATTAGATTACTTTGTAAACAGATGCATAATAATATGTGAGGTGCACTAGGGTAATTCTGAAAGTGGGGTAAATACTGAATAGCTTTCGTCAGATTTATATTTAATTGTTTTAGAATAATTTTTACATTGTTTAAGTTTACCCTACTACACCTCATATAAATGTAGGCAAGGTACAGGGCGCAGTTTTGTCATCGGCAGGGCGCTTACCTTAAAGGTAACCATAAAGTCGTCAAGTCTAGAGTGAATATCATCCCAGTATGCACGATTTCTTCGTTGCTTTTCATCTAGTGAGGTGCACTAAACTGTATTTAAGCCTACCTCGTATAAAGAAAAAAGATAAAACATTAAAAGCACCTATGAGTAAATCATGTACCTACCTACTATCATGCGCAAATGCCTCCGCTCTACCAAACGCATAATTCATCTAACATGGGGTAGA
Source organism: Idaea dimidiata (assembly GCA_949358125.1). NCBI lineage: Eukaryota > Metazoa > Arthropoda > Insecta > Lepidoptera > Geometridae > Idaea > Idaea dimidiata. Next base: position 21,530,175 of record OX442332.1, on the reverse strand, counting down.
ACTCTTATAAATATTTCACATGAACGCGTTTTAAACGCGAGAAAATTAAGGGCGCCTTTCCTGTTACAAAGTACCCAATAAGTGGTTTATTAATAAGCGTAACATGCTTAAAAGCTTGTATATGTTAACATGCTTTAAAGCTTGTATATGTTAACATGCTTTAAAGCTTGTATATGTCCATTTAGGCGTCCATGCCCGTTGGTGTATACCGTTCCTCTTTTGAAGATCATAAGGACTCGGAAGCTATCTCGGAGTGAAATTTCTGAATCGTTCGAGCTTCAATTCATAGGTATAGGAAAGCACGAGTGTTACTTGCGAATTCTGTCAATGTTAGAAATTCGCTAGCAGAACTCGCGTTTTCACAATTCACACTGCAATACATTGAGATCAATTTCCCGGCTTGTGCAATTTAGGAGTCTTTATAAACATGTGAGCATTGATCTTCTAGGTAAGCGGAATATCTTAATGGGGACATCCTTGAAAACCATTGTATGATTAATTCATTTTTAATTATAGCACAATGTATTTCAAGGACGCGCCATTATTTTGGTAAGATAGTGCTTATGTTTGGAACCCCTCCACATTGAGCATGCGATTTACTTACCTCCTGACCATTGAGTAGCCAGGTGAGGTTCGCCGGGGGGTCTGCCGGCTGAGAGGAGCAGTTGGCTCGCAGCATGTCTCCAACGGAGTACCAACTCTTCTGAGCTCGGACTAAGGGTTCAGATTCTGGCAACTCTACGGACAAACGGACGAATGGGTTTATTTTATCTACATTTACAGTTTTTATTTTAAAGGTGGGTAATGACCAACGTTACGAGGTGTAATGTAACATGTTATTGTTACGTATTACATGTATTAAGCAGTGTTTTCCCGTAACAGTACGTCGCCAACGTTGGCCAACACAAACCTTAAGAGTTTCAGTTATTCAGTGCCTGTAGGCCTGGAAGCAATAATAAAAAAGTCTTTATCTTAAGTACGTCTCAAAATATTGTGTAACTCTCTCTAGATTTAAGCAACATTTTAGTTACAAACTAACTCTGGTTGGCGAAATTTGGGCTTAAAAGCCTAAGTTTTAATCGACATTCAATTGGCCAAATCGTTCGGTTAGTTAGTGTGTTTTGTAGGTCTGTATCTATTTTGTTTGTGTTCGCATTTTCATTTAGCCTTTGCCACAGGGATCACTTTATTGCACCGCAGGCAAACTATTGCCAATTCCTAATAACCAATATTCTATACCATGAGCGATTGTACCGCAGAGTTGGCTATTACCCTAACGAGAATTACGCAAATCTGTCAAAGTAACTGCGTTTAGCATTTGAACTGAACATAAACTCCGAGTTTGGTTATTCATACACCGTAAAATATTATAAAATTAAGAGTTTTTGAGTCGGAATTGAAAAGTTAAGACTCTGTGGATGATTGCCCTAAGTTCCGACCCTGCGGGAATCCTACTAATAATTTAAATGCGAAAATTTTGATGTTAGGAAGTTTGTCTGTTAATCACACAAAAACGGCTGAATGGATTGGGCTAAAATTCGACACACGCGTAGTTCCTATGAGAATGGGAACCACGATGGTAAGCGGGAGAAGCACAGCTAGTATCGAAATATAATAAAACATACCTGTCAAACTAGCACTACATTCTAAGGTTTATCGCAGTCAGTTCAACAGTTTTGCAAGAAAGGCTCATCTTACAATCTCACATACACTCCTACAAGCTATCAAGTGTAAAATAAAACACTTTATTTATCCGGTTTTATCGCGTTTTTACTCATTATTTGAACCGAGCTTTCACCAACTTTACAGTTGGCTTTGTCAACCTTGAAAAAGCCAATTGTAAAGTTGGCGAAAGCTCGGTTCAAATAATGAATAAAAACGCGATAAAACCGGATAAATAAAGTGTTTTATTATGCAGAATCGCGAAAACCATAGAAGAAATTAAGTGTAAAATATCACGAAATACGATGAAAAACTGATACAGTGATAACATGATTATACCTATACTTACTTTATATTGTAGAATAGCACTATTATTTTCTAGCCTCAAGCTAATACATAAATACATATCAGTTATTGACAATGATAAGTAACAAAAGAGTCTAGAAGCTTACTATACTTATTTTGCATTTGCCGTATTATATACAGCGCAGAATAATTACGACCTTCCAATATATTTTTTTGTATTTATTATTTACAATACAAAAACAGTAATATAGAAATTATAAAAAACGGAAACTAAAAAAGAAAAGGATTTCAAAATGCCGGCGGCATTCCCTCTCTGTATAGGTAGGTAAACCTACAGGCTAAGATACGTACCCACCAGTTCTTGGATCATCAGGCGCACCGACTAATCGCTCAAAGGACCTGACACTTTTTGTTATATGTAAATATAGGTACTTAAAAAAGCTAAATAAACAAATGACAGAAGATTATTTACAGCAAATGGTTTCGCAATAGATTCAATAAACAAAAGCGAGATTCCACAATAATAATTAACAATGCTGGTGAGGCAAACACAATGATAATACGAATATTGTAGTTCGCGTAGATACGAGTAAATACCGATTTGTTTAATTAAATCGAAAGTTATTTTGCTTAGAAATATGAAGAAACTGTTATTAAAAGATAGGTACTCTTCCCCTATTAGTAGCTATACTAGTAAGATCCCGCGGATTCACCCACGTAAACACCGATCCCATGGGATTTTGGAAAAACCGTATTTTATCGGATCGGACATGAATAAAGAAAATACCCTCCACATTGTCTTTTCCACATTTCCACACTTTGTGCTATCATCAGTCAGTCAGGACAAAGCATTTTATAGATATTAAAGTTTTAGTGGCGCAAAATAATGAGGGTAGTCGGAAATGTTACGCGTTTCTACAGAAGCGGAGTTCGGTGGAGTGAATCAAGAATCAACCAATTACATGTTTCCAATGATGCGATGAGGAGACTTTGAGCACTGTGATCCGCTCCGCCTATCTGCTTCAGTGAAAACGCATCTTAAGGAATGCCATAGGAGACAGGACTCTACACCCAGTAGTGTATGAATGTCTAAGTGACAACGTGGAAACTAAAACATTGGGTGAGCAAAATATGTTTCCAAAATTTAAAAAAACCTTCCAAATTTTAAATCTTTAGCAATAGTTGTTTAGGCGTTTCAAATAGTCGGTCAGTACAGTCAGACAGTTCTTTCAATTTTATTTGTGTAGACTAAAATCAGAACAGTGCTATAGTAGGTGTAGGTAATATGTAAATAGAGGTAAATAGCTACTTTAACTGTAGTAAACAGCTACAGAAGCTCACCCATAAATAAATCTAAAGTAACATCACAGTTTCCGTTTGTTACAGAAACAAGCCATTGTCTCTAAGTGCTTCTATTGCCTTCATGGTACACAGTCTTTAATGGCACAATTTACCTAAACCCCAGTATATCTACAGACCGGCAGTGTTCTGTAGCCATGCATTGTGCAAGGTGATTTACGCAACAACTGACTCTCTCCAACTAATTAAATTGTCACTACACAGTGAGAACTAAACTGAAATTATGGTCGACTGACTCGCAAAAGTCAAACAACAAGCTTCGAATCCCTATTTTAGGGAACTATCTATAGATCCAACAGTTTGGTATTGGATGGCCGATTCGATTCAACACTGCCTAGCTGCATATTCATCTTCCATACGTCGATTTTCCATTTTAACCACAATTTTCGTAGAAAGCGGTTAAAACGCTGAACAGACAAAATGGCGGCTGAAACTAAAACTCGGCGCGCTTTTGTTTTGTTTGCGAAAGGCGCCCTCTATTACAACGAGTTGTAGAACCTCGCTAGAGCAAAGTTTTAAGTGTTTACATTCCTGTTCTGTCGCTTTTTGCCAATTACTACATAATGGGAAGGGAGTTTTGGAGCAGCTCGTTTAATTTTGACCGTCTTGGGTGCTAGTGTTTATTTAAGTGGGTAAGATTTAACTAAAGCTTTATTTTAATTATGGAGTAAACACGGTTGTTATTTGGTGTCATTATCAAGTTTGTTCAGCAAATTTTTCGACTTGGCAACGGTTTGTAGGTCGGGAGAAATTCATTTTGACACTGTTTCGCTGCTAACCATTTGGGATAACTTAGCAAAATTTTGTTCCAGTTTTATCGTTTAATTTGCATGTTTTTAATTGTATATCTACTTAGGCTTCATTAGTTATGATCTGTGAATATGTTTTTTAGAATATCCATTTATTTTATAAGCATTTGTACGAAAACAGAGATAATGTTTTAAACTATGGACGTCGAAGTACAATATTTCATTCATTTGTCTGCTGTTTGTGGACTGTTTCCAAAAAACTGTCTACTGACGAAGGAAACGTAGATTCCAATACCATTATAATAAGTCAACAGCCAGTGGCAGTACGATAAACAAATCATATTATTATGCAGTTACAGAGACGACATATATAGAACTTATTTGAATTATGAACATGTTTTTTGTTAAGCCGGGTACTGACTAGCGAGCTGTAACCATCACTATTGCTTTTACTGTGACCAGCAGCCTTAGCAACATTCTTATCGAATAACGAAATCGCCAATCAACAGATTTTTTTGTATGAAATTGACATATAATTTCGCGAGAAGTCAAATGACTTTTCGTGAACATATGTCAATTTCATAAAAAAACATCTGTGAATTGGCGATTTCGTTATTCGATAAGAATATTGTCTAGGAATACAGAACCATAAAGGTGACCACTGAGCGACGTTACGACGGGTAATGTAACGTGTTACACAACGAACTGCTAAAACATAGACAACTAACGTCAACGATGCAAAAACCTAGATTTAACAAATATCTCTAGTTGCAAGTTGCACGTTGCGTTCACTTTGTGAGTAATTCTTATCGCGTTTTATGAATACATTAGTGTCTTTCATTAAAAAGATTTTTATTATGAGTCCAAACCCGTAGTCATCCAGAAAAGAAAATCCTTGTCGTTGTGGACTTTAACAGTCACAGTCAGTGGACCTTCAACAGTTCGTGCAGTCTATATGGAGAAATTAGGCGCTCGCAGCAAAGCTCACAACAGTATTATGCTCGCTGCAAATGGTACATTGTGCGTTGTAACACCAGACAGTACCCCACCTGAATGTGTACGTACATACGTGGATTGTGAGCCGGCAACGAGCGTCTCACCGCTTTTTTACGGTGAACCAAAGGACGCTCGCGGACACGTATTACTGTATCACGGATACAGTAACAAAGCTACGGTTACAGCTCGGTAGTGCACTCGGTAGTTACAGATTCGAGCATTACATACAGCGCGCCCTTCGTAATGATACAATGGTGATTACCACAATTGTTTGTCATTTTTTATCCCGCCCATTGTGCCACTTAGTTTAAAGTTTTTTTATGTCTAATTTGTGTTTTTGGTACAATCAAACAATGAAGTTTTTATTTTTAATTTTAAGTTGAAAAATTTATTAGCAGGACGATTTACGCAATAACAATACCGTGAAGAGGCTCAATGTGTCAGTAAGTCAGGTAGTATTGTAATGTAATGATCAAAGTAGAATCTATAATGCAACATTACAAGTGAAATGTTCGCGGTGAGGGGTCGCTTTTAGTACCTTCACACGTATGACCACAAATATTTCAACCGTTTCATCACCTCTCTGAGTAAAATGAAAGAGGTCATTTAGCAAAACTCCCACACCTAAGACTCGGTACAATTCTGAAATAGTTTCTCATTAATCGTAAATTAGGCGAGATAAACCTTAATCCAACATCCCTTGTGTTCGATTTTCACATTTATTGCTTTACAATAGTTTAAGATTTACGATTCAGTTTACGTGGGACCGCTCCGCGGGATTGTTTGCATAATTCAAATGCTGATCCGGAACAAAGATCTGAGCCTGAACATCATATTCATATTATATTTAAACGACTTCATAACTTATTTTAACACAAATAGTTAAACATAAACTGGTTTTATTAAAACACTAAAATTACTAAATAATACTATAATTAATGGAGTTGGTAGGATCAAGAATTGTTTAGTTGTTTACTTAATAAACTTTTCCGATTCAAGAAACGTGATAGAATACTGATTTAGGTGACTCAATCTATAAAAATAAAAATGAATAGCTGAAATGAATGTGCGCGCATAACTTCAAAGCAATTCAATAATATAACAATTAGCGAACCTAAATTAAACATTTTACAAGCATTTTAACTATGGCTAGCTGCGCCCCGCGGTTTCACCGGCGAAAGAGAATAACGCGTTATCACGGGCGCGGGCGGCCGAGCGGTTCTCGAGCGGTTGCACTTTTTCGTTCATTACTCGGGTTCTACTAATTGGATTTTGATGCAAAGGGGTGGAATTTTATACCACGACCTGCCTCGAAAACAGAACTAACCAATATTTAAATTTCAATTGGATTAGTATTTTTTTATTGTATAAGAAACCGACAGACAGACATGAATTTTAAAAATTATATAATTTTGTTTTACTACTTATCCTAAGTCCCCTAGAACACTTTTTTTTATTTACTTCCAAGTTCAAGTACAGACTTTTTGTCCTCTCTTCCTTTATAAAAAGGTATAGATAGAAGATAACTATATAGATAAACAAAAATGAAAATTTAGCACCACATTACGTCAATGCATTCTCGTCAAACCCTAGTATCTACCTATACTATACTAGGTACATTGTTTTATGCCGTTATATGCTAATGTGAAATTTATTGTTATTACCCGAATCATATTACATATTATTATGGACTAGCAAAGCCCGCGGTTTCACCTGCGGTTTCGCCTTCCTCGATAAATGGACTATCAAACACAAAAAATGTTTTTTTTTTCTATTCGGACCAGTACCTAATCCCCGAGATTAGCGCGTTTAAACAAACAAACAAACTCTTCAGCTTTCTAATATTATTATAGATGTGACTTGTGACTTCATTGTAATTTGGTTCGTATATACGTAATAAAGAAAATAATAATAACATGTACGACAAAAAAAGCCAACCGGCTCAGAAGCAATTTATTTCATAAATAGATTATAGAAATTCGACAGAAAACCGTCGGATAATTCGATACTCTCTCACATCCGTGTCCTCCATAATTATGACGGAAGTCGAAACGGATTCTGCCATTCCAATCTACGGATACTACCCGCTCTATGCTCTTTTATAAGGACTTAAATGGAAAGTAGGGGAAACTTAAGTAGGACAGGTAAGTAAGGATAGATTTTATATTTTTAAAGTGTTTGTTTTTATTTTATTTTTTTGTACACCCTCTGCTTGCCGTGCGAACGTTAGGGCACGTTAGGGTCTGGCCGGAAGATCGGCGCTGCAGTAACTTTGTTGCTGTAGCTTTTCTGCTGAGGCTGGTCCTTTTTGGATGCACACGGCTCCTTAGCTGTATATCTTATTAAATTGATTAATTTTTGTAATGTGTCTTTTTTTGCTTTTTTTTTTAATAAAACACTTTATTTATCCAGTTTTATCGCGTTTTTATTCATTATTTGACGCGAGCTTTCGCCAACTTTACAGTTGGCTTTTTCAAGGTTGACTGAGATGTAATTTGTCTATTTTTAACATTCTAAAAAGTAACAGTAAACTACCGCCTCATAATTATTTGCAATAAAAACGTTCTAGTGTACGCAGACTATAGAGTTATTGTAATAGTTTTCAATTTAAATTATAATTATTTTATCCCTAACTAGCTCAAAAAACTACCATGGCTTCGGAACGCGCCCTCACATGAGAAGAAGCCACGAAGAAACTCATAGGGGTTCTCTTTTGCTCAGAATTTTTTTTTTAAATTATTAATTTTGTTTTTATTTCTATTGTTATCTGTTTTTTCTGTTTTGTTTTACCGTGTGCATGTCCAAATAAATGTTTAATAATTTCCGTAAAATAGCTGGGTAAAAATGACAATGATTTTGTTGGTTGATTTCGTCCAGGAGAATTAAGTAACATATTATATAAAACCATTTCACCTTGGAATTGATTCACACAGGTGTAAATAATGAATAAAATTCCAAGTAAGTAGGCACCTACCTAACATAAAGAAGAAAACTTCTTCCAAACTAATCAATCCTTACTTTATAACAAATTATACTTACATAGCAAAAATAACTTTTGTATACGTACCTACTATAATAATATAAGAGAGTAGGTAAAGTTTCTCTTATCGCAACATAACAGTTAATCAAGTTTGTTCTCGTAACAAATACCTATATGTGGTTAGTTTATTATTTATTTAGTAACAGAGATCTTGTGAAGATAGAACCTTTTTATCCCGTGGGAGGTTAGTTTAATCGAGTTTTAGTCTCAAACGTTTAGATGGATATGTGTTCAACTTCAGATGTCATTAAATATTTTAGTAAGTTATAGACCTTTCATACGGTTCCGGTTTCCTAGCTATTTAACTAAGGCCTGATTTTTTATTTTACGGGTGAAAGATATCTATTGAATAAGTTCGAACCCAACCAAATTTAAAAGCCTTACAAATTTTGATCTTTTAAATTAAGATTTATTTTCTTTTTAATTTTCATAGTGACGTTTTTTTTTCGATACTGTTCCATTTTATTTGTCAGATATCTCTATCTCAGGATTTGAAAAATCAGCCCTAGTAAAATTACTTTAAATGCAATAATAATGGTCAGTGCCAGCAATAAAGATTATTCTTTAACAAATTGTATTTTGTGCCTAGAATTCAACATCGTATAAAAGAAGGTTCTATGTTACACGGGTGGGTTGAATATATTCCGATTTAAAAAATTTAATGACTCCTACGCAATGACAGGAATAATTAAGTACCGACTAAGTTTAAAATAGACTAAACAAACAAATGTGTAGGTGCTTCTAAGTAAAAGGGTTTGTGTTAATTAGGTATCTACCTATTTGTACACTTTTAGGTACCTACTTTTTCTGTATCTATGTGTTAAAAAATATATTTTGCTAATTCATAAAGTAGTAATTGAAAAATTCGTCTAAATAAACATACAAAGAGAAGCCCAAAATAAAAGATCATAACGCGTTGAGTGTAGCTGAAAGAGCTCTTTGAGTAAAAAACAAACGAAATTTTTCAACTTTTGAAATTGTCGTTTTGACTCTACTTTGTTTTCAGTATTTGAGGCCTTTTTTCGAATGATTTCCATTAAGTAATTTCGTAATTTAAATAATTTTATTACTGAAACTTTCCATCCAACGATTTTCTCTTTGTAGGGCTTCGTTTTTCCGCCCAATATTCTTTATTGATTCAGGCCCAAGGCATATTCCATCGAAATCATAATAACACGTATTTATTTTGGAGTTAAACTTTGTCGAGTTGCGATATTGTTTACATAAATAAACAACAACAATCTCTAGTATATTAATTTCGCGCTACCTTCTGGACTCGCTATTGTGCTCGCATAATCAGTGTTTTCATTACGATCATTTCAAATTTTAACTTGTTATTTTTGAACATGTTTTTTTCCTTAAAATGGTCGCTTTATGCAGCATCACTGAGCGATGTTCCCTGTTGCATTAATCTCGGGAACCCGGGGTCCGCTTTCTTGCTTTTGAGTCTCCACTTCGCACGATCGTTGGCGTGCCGTATAGTGATACCATTTGAACATATCAGCTCTTATGACGTCAATATTGCATTTTTTTGGTCTTACTGCTATTTGCCACGGTCGGGCGGAGCGGCGGCGCAATAGCAAGATATTTATTGTTCCCCACGTAACTAACCGATTTTTATAAGATGTGACCATACCACCGCAGCGTAAAAGACATTCTTGCAATTTGTCAATGTCTCGGAAAAGGTCTCGGACATGAAAACTGCCCCTGATGCGGGAGTTTATGCAAAGTGTGGCTTTATGCATTAGTAACCATAGTTGCCTAATACTAAGAAACAAAACTAAATATATGCTACTATAAACCATCAAGACATACTTATAATGAATATTACTTATGAATATAGTACCTATTTGAAATACGAGAGCTGCCTTTTAAGTCATGTCGTTTACCAACCTACAACATACAAATACGAATCAATTTATTTTCCAAATCAGATGACAATTAACAGTGGATCCTGCACTCGTGCACTCGGATATCATAAAGTTAGAACCTACTAAAACACAAAATTTACCAGTTTTTACTCGCCTTTTAATTAATAACGCACATTATTACAAAATTACCGAGCTTTCGCTAACTTTATAGTTAGCTTTTTCAAGGTATTGTGTTTTATTATGCAAAATCGCGAAAATTTTCGACAAAATTAGAACTTACTCTTTAATAATTAGATAGATATTAAAAAAGACGAAAATGGAAAATGTTTTATTTTAATAATCGCAGGAGGTTGGCAAACGACATGATTTAAAAGGCAGTCCTCTTAATACAAAATACCCACAAAACCTAATACAATTCCATCTATACTTATAATAAAGAAAGAGAGGATAAAAAGTCTGTACTTGGAAGTAAATTTAAAAAAAAGTTGTCTAGAGAGCTTAGAAAAAGTAGTAGAACAAAATAATATATATTTTAAAATTCATGTTTGTCTATCTGTTTGTCTGTTTCTCTGTCTATCTGTCTGTTTTTTATACAATTAAAAACTACTTGTCCGATTGAAATCTGGTTTTAAATATTGGATAGATCTATTTTCGACGAAGGTCGTAGGTATACTTTGCATCGAAATCCAAAATAATTCATAGAATCCGAGTAATAGTCCACAATAAGCTGTCAATATGTTATAAGGGATTATGCAACAGTACATTGTCAAATTTCCGATCAAAACTTATCTAGGTATAGGTATATAGGTTATTGTTATTACAATCCATTGAATAAACTGAAACATCAATCGAGAAACTGCTGTGTAAATCAGTAGTGGACACATTTACAATTGACCAAACTACACAATTAACAATTTGATTTGTTTTGACTGTCATTGAAATAAATTGATTTATAAAGTGATTCGCAATTAATACTTACAAAAATATACCTATTACCATAGATAAAAGAAAAATATATTTATTTTCACATGTATATTATTTTATAGTCAGGTAAAACAGAAACAAAGCCGTTGGGGAGTGAAAGTCGTCGAGTGCGACCACGATCGAGTGTTGAAAAACCATCTACTCGGAGGACCAACAACATTGTAGCGATCGCAGTCGTTGGATGGAGGTATAGCTCGCGATCGCTATTTGTGGCGTCGTTTGGGGGAGGTCTATGTTTAGCAGTGGTCAATAAAGACTGACATAATGTTTTATGAGAATTCAAAATGAAAACTGAAATATAAGTTGATACAATTTCATCACATCACTTTTCTGTATCAATCTGTCGTATCGTAGTCGTAACGTACCACCATTCTTCACAGTTGACTACTGTTTATAAAACTTTGTTGCAGAGAGTACATGCCATCTGTGACTACCTGCCCCATACTATCTATCCTATGAACGTCTGACAACAGTGGAAAATGACAGGCACTATGCAGTACATTGCTGCTTTGAGGTCGGAAATAACCATATAGATAGATAGATTAACACTTTATTTGCACAACCAACAACATTATAATTAATATGTAAGACAAATTACACAGAAAGGTTAAAAGTAAAAAGTTGTACAAATGGGCGACCTTATCGCTAAAAGCGATTTCTTCTATGCAACCTTTGGATGGAGAAGGTCAGTAAAGATTGTGTGTTAGGCTTATAGATATAGTATATATACATATATATACAGTACATATATAATTACATACAGTACATTGCTTCTTTGACGTAACGTGGTTATCACCGGTAATTTTAAATAACCACGTTACGTCAAAGCAGCAATGTACATGTACAGTGCCTGTCATTTTTTACTGTTGTCAGACGTCCACAAGATAGATAATATGGGGGCTGGCCTAGAAGATCGTTCGTTATTACAATAGACGCGGTTACCACTTAATAAGAATACTATTTAGGTATCTAAAACGGTTCAACAAATTCACTCCTATCGGTGTTTTGATTTAGAAGCACAAATCTACAAATTCGATTACAGGTTTTTACATAAAAGCCTTTTGAAAAATATTTAGCTAGGTACCAGAAATACGAAATATTTTTTGCGTTACAGTATTTATTTGCCTACAAATAAAACCTTTTACCGTGTTTTGATAGATTGTGCCAAAATGGATCTAGGTAATTGAATAGGTAAGATGAGAATTCTCGTGGAATTGCCGTGATTATTTTATTTTTACCAGTGTTTTCATCAAGACCATTCCGAAATTCACAAGAGATAATTAATATCAGAATTGGATCGCCTCGAAAATATGCCTTGGGATATTTGAACATTTATACTAATTTTTAGGTTCATTTATAAAGTACTATCGTATCTTAAACATTCATTTAATTAATGACTAATAATTTGGTAATGAACCATTTTTTAATGCACCAGTATTCCATGACGTTACAACGTCTCCGAATTCCTATCGACAGTTCGCTGGCAGATATTTCTGTGCAAATTTACAAAAATAAAGTATAATATGTAGTATATTCGTTGTCTAGTACATATAGTACAAGCCTAGTGCTTAGTTTGGGGCTAGATTGCGCTGTGTGTAATGTAGTGCAAAATTTATTTAATTAAATCAGTCAGTCAATCCCTTTCTCTCTTTTTAATAAATGTGAAATGAGGTCGCATTAGATTTACCACTTTTGTTTTGTCTGTCCACTTTGAAAGTTCTTGTCAAGGAAAAGACTAAGCATGTTCTCACTAATCCGACTTTAGTCTATGTTTATTATTTATTATATACTTACTTACCGACTTTAGTCTATGTTTATTATTTATTATATACCACTTATTTAATATATATATTAATGACTTTGCTGATATCACTTCATGTATGACTCTGTTTGCAGATGATAGCACAGTACTATTTATCAATGAAAATAAATTAAATATCTCTAATGTAATTAATATGACATTGAAATCTCTAATTAATTGGCTGAATTCGAATAAATTAAAGGTTATTATTGATAAAACTAATTTAATGAATTTTAGACAGCGAAAAAATAACCTGACTCTTAATGTACAATATAATGACAATAAAATAAAAGAAGTTGACCATACACGATTTTTAGGATTGACTATCGATAACAAATTGACATGGAAAAACCACATTGACATTGTATGTAAACGAATCTATCAATTCTCATATGCATTATTTAAACTAAAAAACATAGTAAATTTAAAAGCTCTTCTAACGGCATATCACGGCCATGTAGCGTCGATATTGAGATTTGGTGTGATATTTTGGGGTAATTCTACTGACAAATTAAAACCTTTGATTGCACAAAAGCGGTGTATACGTTCAATATGTCAGCTGGGTAGAATGGAATCATGTAAAGAGTCTTTCAAAAAGTTGAGAATTCTCACTTTCCCATCAATATATATAAGCGAAATCGTTCAATTTGTTAAAGAAAATTTACATCTTTTTAATGAATTCGATGAAAATAGAAGGCATAGGGGAGATCTTCGCGCTATTACACGCAAGACTCGTTTGATGAGCATTAGTGTGTTCTGTATGGCTCCTACAATATACAATAAGATTCCAATTTCATTACGGATGAAAGAATCTCCCTGGGAATTTAAGCGGGCTGTCAACAATTACCTTATGGACAAAGTGTATTATTCGATTGAGGAATTTCTTAATGACAAGCATGATATTAAATAATATGTTTCCAATTTGACTCTGAATTTGACATTCCTTTTCTTTTTGTTTTAATATTAAGTTAGTAATTTATTCACACATAACATTATTTTAATTAAATTATTCCGAATATGACTTATATGAATTTGACATGCTATTTATATTATTATTTTTTCTTATTTTTTATTTGACATTGTATTACATTTGAAATTTCACATTTTTAATTTAAAATTTAATTATTATTATCCTATTGTTGACGTTATGTTTATTTAGATTGATATTAATAATTCTCAATAACTGTGTACTTAATTTTGTAATTAGATTCAAAATATATAATTTTGTAATTAAATTCAAAAATCTTAAAAACGACATTTGCATACCAAGTTTAGTGCTGGTGAAATATGTTGGAATATTATTTATGTGACATCTCTGTAACCATATTTCGAGCAAATAAATGACATTCATTCATTAATAAGATTTTTCGAGGGTTGAAAATCGCTATCTACAACAATCACTGTAGAGAGGGAGGGGGGGGGCAGATAAAGTAGGAATATTTTATGCCTTAGACCAGTAGACAGTTAAAATACGGAATCATAAAACACTTATTAGCTCAGAACGTAAAGCTTCGTTTTCTCTGAAAATTTTAATATAATATATTTTCTATGTTACATCACAAAAATCTCAGCTTTTCTAATAACCTTCAGGCTTATTTTTTTACGGTAAAGGTTAAAACATTGAAGACAATGAGAATGGGGCCGTAACTTCGTTCAAGCCGCGTGGCTTAGGAAATTAACACTGTCCCTGCGGCTCTGTGTTACGGAGGGATGAAAAGTTATGAACTATTCCCGGGTAAAGCTAAGAATCTAGCTTTACAGCCCGGGATAAATATCCGCGTACCTAAATTATTATTATTTATTATTTATTTATTGAAACTAATTATAACATCTTTACAGTTACAACCAATATGATGCTATAATAAACATTATCAAAAACATGTATTGAAAAATTGACACAATTGATTGTAAATGATTTTTTACCCTGGTTTTTACTTGTTTTTTTTAAAGGTACCTGTTGTTTTAAATAAATTCCGAAAAAGCATCCATTTCTATTTAGCTTGGATGTTTGTTATATTAATTTTAAGTTTTATTAGAAAGATAGAGTATTTTGTCAAATTAAATTAAGCATTTAACCATTTATTTTATTGAACTACGCTAGAGCTATCAAAACAATATTTTATATAATAATCTGAATTGGCCTTTTCGCGGGCATTGCGCACTCTTAACCTCATAACTAAAGATTGACTTGTTTGTATGTACCCTGAGTGAATTCACAAAAGTGTCTGTATTCATTGTAAGTTATCCATTATTAATTAAATAGATAATGGTATGATGTGTTATAAGTCGTCGCGTTGTCATTCAGCTAAAAAAAAGAACAACACATTAAATTATTTAAAAAAAAAGAAAAACTAACTTACACTTGTCTGTGGTTTTTAAAAGTAGTCGGGATATTTTTTATTTAAAATTTACTTTATTATTTTTAACGACAAAAGGACGACATAGCAACGACAAACGATCATGGTAGCGCGGAATAATTTAGTATAGTTAAAACAATATAAGCTAAAGGTTAATTAAATTTAATGCTAATTATGTGACTATCGCATTAGGTATTATTGTCTGCAATGATAGTTTTTTTAAATTTAACTTTAGATGATGTAAACAAGTTTTAAACCATGCTATTTATGGTGCTGGAGTTTGCAGTTAGCTGTATTTTAAACCATGCTATTTATGGTGCCGGAATATTGTTAGGTCGAGTAGGTTTACCCAGCACCCATACCACTCTCCGTACCTAAATTTCCTTACGATGTTTTACTTCATCGTTAGAGCGATGTTAACTTTTCGCAAAGAAAAACACTTTGGTGCGCGGTCAGCCGGAATTTAATACCATGACCTCCGGAATGAAATTCGGGGTATCTACCACTAGACCAACACCGCTCTCTTATTATTTACATCTGTAAATAATATGATAAAACAATGAAAAATAAACTATTTAAAGTATTAGGTATAACTATTTAAAGTACTTATTAGATAAAGGTACACATAATTACACTTTTCCCTTGTCTTAAGCGTGTGGTTTTTTAGTTTTTATTTTCAAATATCTTACTAACATTAGAAATCTGCGAGTTTGTATGTTTGTTACTCAATCACGTAAAAACCGAGGAACCCATTACCATGAAACTCAGTATGTATAGATAGCTGGAGACCTGGGAGACCTGTAGATAGCTGGGGACCTGGAGACATAGGCTGCTTTTTATCCCGATATTCCCGCGGTATCGGAACTTACGCGGTAGAAACCGCGGGTAGCAGTTTGTGTTACAATAAATAGTCTCGGTCGTTATGCTATTTTTGTGATCGTGTTAAAAAGCAAAAAAGTTGAATCGCTCGTAATCACTACCACATTTTTAAACCATATAAATAAAAAATAAAACTTTCGAAATTTTGGTTTGAAAACAATAGAATAGCACTTTCATTTTAAAAATAACATTTTACATTGCGAATGTTCGCAATTTTGGTTTTCAAGGAACAGAGTAGTTATTTTTTTAGCTGTTAAAGAAAAACCGACATCAAAGTGGCTATTATAGGTACTATTAGATTTAACTGCGCAGTTTTAAATTTACATTTTATCTGTACAGATAAATCGTGTGTAGGCAAAAGTAAGAACTGTACAGTTGAAAGTTGAACTGGCAATCTAATCGTAATATTATTAGACACACAATATGTATTAAATACAGTTTTAAAACTGCGCAACATAATCTGATAGACTGTAGCCTGTAGGTACATAATCCTGTACAATACCAAAACTCGGCAGAGAGAAAATAAATTGTTACCCACTCACATACTCGTATTAGTTCATAGGAAAGGGTTTTTGGAACACATGTGGTGTTATTCCAAAAAATATTCGAGTCGACTGTTTGAGCGTGATATCTGTACGTACTGAAATCTCCCTAGCTTAATAAAATATTCTTGATAGGATTAGATATTTAAGAAACAGCGTGAAAAATATTATAGTTAGCAGTTTCTTCATGATAAAAATCATTTTAGTAGTTATATGCCGATCCCGAATAGTTTGAAATCCTCTTAGAGGTATCACTACCTTCATATATATAAATTAAATAAATGCCGTTTTTGTCATAAAAATACAAAAATAAATTTATATTATATCTTTAACTAGCTATGCCCCGTGGTTTCAGCCCTGTAAATTCCAAAAAATAATATTGTTTGCATAAATGAACAATAATCAAAAAGACACGTTACATAATAAACACAGATGTACTTTCCCCTTCATAATATTATGATAGTTTTAATTTAAAAAATTTAGTGTTGAAAAATGATTAGAAAGCGCGAGGAAAAAACCTCTGTCAATTTTTTCTAAAAGTTTGTAGTTTAATCTTTAGAAAAATCCTTAAAACCAGGAATACAATAGTAAGTGTACGAAAAGCAAATTATACCTACTCTCTCTAGATACGTATGTACGTATATACAAGGTATTGAAAGTGCCAGCCAATAGCTTCGGAAGTTCCCGAGCTGTTGACAAGCTTCTGTAACGCAAGCGTTCTTAGTTTGTATTCAATGATAGCTTCGTTAATCTTAATGAAGATAGTTGGATGTTGAAGCTACTCGTAGCATCTTGTCTATAGCTCGACTAGAGACTTAGTAAAAGGAGTAAAGGTTTTGTCTTAGTTTCACAATTTAATCGAACTTAAACCATAAGGAATACATTGAAACTACAAGAACACGACAATCATATAGGTACCTAATTTATTTTCATTTATTCTATAGTTTTGGTGATTTTTCATAATAAAACACTTTATTTACAGGGTTTAGTCACGTTTTATTCATGATTTTTAAACGACCAAGCTTTCGCCTACTTTACAGTTGGCTTTTTCAGTTTAGCTTAACTAAGGTTAACTTATTTTATTACAAGAATGGAATTTTTGCCAGAAGCAGTCCCGCAGCAGTGGAAGCAATTTTGTTGAATACTAGCTGTGCCCCGCGGTTTTACCCGCATTATTTCCTATCCCGTTACGTATGTGACGCATTACGTATGTCATACCAAGCGTTGCTTAGCCCGTATGATTATTCAAAGCACCCTATATTATCTTATTTCAACCACTAAACTATCCCTGTACCAAATTTCATTAAAATAGTTTTATCCACAACAAAAAATTCGAAAGTAGCCTTTAAAACCTTCCTCGATAAATGGACTATCAAACAAAAACAGATGTTTCCAAATCGGATCAGCAGTTCCTGAGATTAGCGCGTTCAAACAAACAACAATCAAACTCTTCAGCGTTATATATACCTATTTATTTTTTCCTGTTGAGTAACTCACCGACTATCCTCATAGTCGCGCTCTTGTACACGGTGTGGAAGTAGGGCGCGTCCGCGGATACCTCGCATCGATATCGGCCGCTGAGACCCCTTGTGGCACCTCGCAGCACTACCTGTTGGGCACCGGACCTAGATACCTGCAGATCACAAAATATCATAATGATAACCATAATCTATATGAACTTATAAGCAGAGATCGGAAATTCGGGGGCTAATATACCTAAACTTTACAAAAATGCATACGAAATAATAATGTGGATATGCCTCTATCAAACTTCTTGTAAAACTACGTACGTTAAATTAATAAATACGTTATTCTTGGATTATTGACGAATAATTGCTGGTTATATTGAGACAAAAATAAATCTGTTAAGTGCGAGTCGGACACACTCACCGAGGCGAGGGTTTCACGTTTTTTACTTGTTACTTATTTTGTGACACGAATTTAAATTTACTTCAAGAATACTGATAAGTAGTTAAATACCTGAGTCAACTACTACAATTAGTAGGTAAATACCACGCTTCATGTGTGACGTCATCAAGTACGAATGCACGCAATGCAGGGGTGAGAGCAGGGACTGAAGTAGGGAACGAGGGGTCGGGGTTTATGATCCTGCTCCCGCGCATTGTTTGTGAACGTCATTCGTCGCTTGTCCATTCATGTGTACGGGTGTTAAGTTGTGTTTTGTTCCTATTTCTGATGATTTGGCATTCCTACGGTTATTGATTTGCATCGTGATTTGGATTCTACTACTTGGAACTAAGTGTAATTGTACGTAATTAAAACTGTGATATACATAAAACTACAGTTGTCTTATTTCTCCATGTTTCCAAGCTGTTGAACTAAACCAAATGTAAAACCGAGGATAAAAATAAACATTTATAAAGAACTATCGCTATAGTGGACTAACATTTTAGCATTTGACAGGTAGGAGGGAGTTTCTGAGGGAATATTGGCTCACTATTACAAGGTTCTATGTTAGAATATAAAACAACATGGAACCTTGTCACTGCGAGCCAACGTTTACCCATTGACTCGCTAGATGGCGTAGGCGCATCATTAAATTGACGAAAACTTAAAAACGAAAATGTAATTATACGCCAGCGCCATCTATTAAACGTTTTGGTTGTAAAGCTGTGAGCAGACTCTCACTCATTAATATTGATGTAATCGAGTTCTGGGTACGGGTACTGAAATGCATATCCATATTCTTCTTTCATTAAAGTTTAGGTATATTAGCCCCCGAATTTCCGATCTCTACTTATAAGTTACTAGCTGCTCCCCGCGGTTTCACCAGCGTAAGTCCCCATCCCGCGGGATTATCGGGATAAAAAGTAGCCTATGTGGTATTCCAGATTTCCAGCTACCTATATTCCAAGTTTCATGGTAATCGGTTTAGCGGTTTTTACGTGATTGAGTAACAAACACACATACTAACAAACTTTCAGCTTTATAATTAGTAGGATTGTTACATTGCGCTTGTTACATACAATTTTTTAACTTACACGATTTCTATTAATCGTATACTAATATTATAAACGCGAAAGTTTACAAGTAAGGATGTATGTGAAGCTTTGTTACTCATTCACGAAAAAACTACTGAACCGATTGCGATTAAACTTGAAATATAGGTAGCTGGATGTCTGGAATAACACATAGGTTACATTTTATCCCTATAAACATAACTAACACGGGAGAAATCTCGGGGCGCAGCAAATTTTTATTATTAAAACTTGGGGTCAGTCTTCTCAGAAGGACACCACGCACGGCCCGTTTGCCGAAACATCGAAGTAATTTTAAATTTAAATGTTAAATTTAAAAAATGTGTACAAACGCGTTCTAGGCCCGAAGTTCTAATAATAATAATAAATTGCGTTTGTTTATTAATTATTTATTCAATCTTAATCTGTCAAACACAAAGCAAATAAATTAAGTAATAATTGTTAGTTATTATTTATTAGATTAGGGCAATTCTAATTCAAAATTAAACACTCTCCGGTCCCTATTAATTAACGTGGAGTAAGGTCAAAGTAGTAATAACATGCTGTGCCTTTTTCCGTGACAAGATTTTTCAAAGTTGACAGACAGAAACAAAAAGTAGAATAACTACTCCGACCTTACTCCCATTTTATTAATAAGACTATCACTGTTTAACTAGCATTTCCTTGATTATTTTCGTAATTTTTGAAGATCTTTTAAAACCACACATTGGGACTCTCTCTGTCAAACCTGCTAATTTTAGTCTAGAATTTTCTACCAAATTAACAGTACAAAACGTGTTTTGCCTACGAAAACATGTTTACATTGTTAAGTCAAATCAAAACTTCTGCAAAGTAAACAAACCGACGTAGGTAAGTACCTACATTATCAGTAAACGAATGAAAAAGGACACAACAAAAAAAATATAAAGAAAACATTGAATGAAATGAACAAACTTTCCGTCAGATGAGACCGTCCACGGAAACAGATTGAAGGAAACAGACCCGTAATCAGGAGTGGGAAAATATGCTGATGTAGGTGATAATATACAGGATATCCTCTATTAGATGCTATCTGAGGAAAGGGTTCTACTCATTACTCGATCATGATAAAAATAAAAAAATCAGGGCTGTGTATTTAGGCAGTTGTTGATCTTGATTCGAGAATGAGGATGTGAATGTATTGAAAGATAAAAGAGTTGAAAATTAAGGGGGAAGAAGCTGTGTTATATCTGTTTAGGAAAGTCCAATCAACAATGGTCTAGGATAAAACCCATAGTTTAGGCTGTGTTCTCACCTTAGTACAAGCTATAGTTCTTAGTTAAAGGCTAGATAGCGCTATGTGTAATGTCGTGCAATATTTATTTATATACCTGAGATGCGCGAAGGCCTGAGGTTATTCGCAGTCTGTTATTCGCAGTAACTTGATAAAATCGTAGGTCAAGGTATTTGTTCATTTACCTAGCCTCCTTCCGCTAAACCGTCTCCACTGGAGCTACGCTTAGTAAATGGAGTATCAAAAATTCTCTCGTGATGGGGTTCAAACCCGTGCCTCTCGCTTGATGGTGGTTTATTTTTAAACATTAACACTTGTTTCTGGCGGGGATCGAACCAGTCAGATAATTGCCCGACACACTACAGTGGTCGCCAAATGAATATCAGAGTTTAAACTTACAGTAAATCAAATACCAGTAACCCGTATCGGTTTGTGAATTTTTTGATATAATTATTCATTCATTTCAATTTATTTGAAACCTTGTTTCCATATGCGATTTACTATATGCGGTACCTATTCTACTACTTAGGGCTACAAGGCTAAAATATTTAAGTTACTATAAATCTGCGAGTGATGGAAAATGGTCAAGGATGTTCCCCTTTAACCTCTTATAAAATAAAGAACCCCAGTAACACCATCGAGGCTCTAAAGTCTCAATAAGTGGCTCCTTGTGTGGACTAGTGTTGGAATTTTGTATCCCTGACTTTACGGAAAAAAATCATATTAAATATGCAATATAGTGGTGTCTTCTCTTACTTTGCCTAGCTTTGGCAAACGTTTTCTAGCCTCCAAAAATCTCGATTGGTATTTGGAAGACGTTTTCACTAGACACAGTAGGAGACAAGCGTCCACAAGCTCACGTAAGTCAAGCCAAACGCCTTTTTTACACGCCTGTACTTGTCAACTTTTGCCGAGCCTCGGCAAGCATGGAAAGGCTATTTGTCTTTTTTATTTAAAACACCATTTTCCCGTATATTCAGAAAGCCCGCAAACATATCAATGGATATTTAGGATCAAAATATTCAACTAAGAGTAAAAATTAAAACATCCCTTATTTTATTCGGGGGTTAAACAAAATTTAATCACAACCACGATCCAACAGGAGTTAAGCAACTGCTAATTACTTTTTCCTTTATTATAAATTCATGTAGAATTATTAAGCAGCGGAAAATGGAAATAAACTTCTTAAGCAGAACTTGATTCGGATAATTCCAACATCGGAACTGTTAACCCAATTACACCATGCTTTTCGATCTTAAAGTTTCTCATCTCTTGTTTACTTGTGACTGAAATAGGCCGGAGTATATCATTTCAAATTAATTTATAACTGCCTTTTAATTAAGAGAATTCTGCCAAGTCGATAATTTAAATATTATAACAGACGTTATTAATGAGTTTTAGTAAGTAAATTGGTTTCCTACTACATTGACACACAGTCTTGCTGCTACTTATAACCGTGGAAGCCTTTCATCGTTGTAATATAGCCATATAGGGAGGCTTGGGTCAAGTTGGATTAACAACAAACTTCCAGGGCTTGACAACAGGGTATTTTTGCGAGCATTTTTGGCAATTTGTTTATAATTATAAACGAAATTTACGTATCTATTCGGCAGGCGCCAGTGAGGGTTAGGTACCCTCATTAAGCGATGGGACATCTAAGTTAAGTCAACGGCTAAGTCAATCATACAACGACTATTTGATATTTTCGCGGCGCGTATTTGATACTTATCCAAGTACTATAGAAGCACGTAGACTGCATACGTCGTAGTGAACACACGACTAAAGGCCAAGGCACACTATTAAAGCACACCAACGGCACAGCTATACAGCACGGCCGTAGCTCGGTGTCACCTCGAATTCAGGCGACGGCTAGCCGACAGCGCACTAAGTACGTATTGTCAGCGAGCTTGTAGTCACCGCGAACACAATTTTTTTATATGGCATTTGCGATTGAACACGCCTCGAAGTCGGCGCGCAGTAAGGACGCAGACGGCGTGCTGTAAGGTCCACGGTCCTTGGTCCACTCGCTTGAAACGCGCAGACTGCTAGCCGAGCTGGATGATAGCAGCAAGCACACAGACAGCCCGCTGTCGACTTTTCATGTTGAAATTATAACATGTATTATAAAACACACGATTTAATGCTCTAAATCGAATGAAAACGTAACTGCTGGATTGGAGCTGTGCGGTTGCTAAGCTGGAAT
The DNA here is from genome assembly GCA_949358125.1 of Idaea dimidiata. Lineage (NCBI taxonomy): Eukaryota > Metazoa > Arthropoda > Insecta > Lepidoptera > Geometridae > Idaea > Idaea dimidiata. The sequence goes on along the minus strand of OX442332.1, from coordinate 21,507,175 downwards.
AATGTGCCATGACCTTAATTCGTAAACTGGTAACAGAAATACAAGAGACCACCGACATCAGAACAATTATTATCGATTCGGATTGTATGTTTTTTCTGTCATATACTCATCACAGACTAATAATGTTTTGTCCATTTAGGTGACACGTAGCAAACGGTATTCGATTTTACGTGAGACATGTCACATCGTCGTCTTTACTCTGTCGTACAATTTCTATAGTTTTTGTTAAATTAATGTCACAGTTCTAGGAAAACCAAAAATAAAAAAACTTTTTAAATTTTACGTGCTTCCAGAAACAACGTTAATTTCGAATTTTTCAAATTTTAACAGATTTAAACCATTTTGAAATTAAATTTCCGATAAATAAATATTCTACTTATTAATATTGGCATTCGTGCCGTTTGCTCGTTTCCAACGGTGACTGTACCGAAAATGCAATAATCAGTTCATTCTTATTAACATAACACCGGTCACATTTTAACAGGGATTTTAAAGAGAAATAAAAATAGTTTATGCTTTTAAACGTTAAGGAATTCTCAAAAGTAGCTCTTCGTCAAGTCGGTTTAATCAGCTAGTTAGATATTCTTAGGATTCAATAATTAATTGTCCTATCTATATACTCTATGCTTTATACGTATGAAAGAATAACAAATTACTGCAGTAAAGGTTTACGAAAAGCCTGTGAATAATCCATATAGGGATTTGTATTATTCCCAATATGGTTAAAGTATGAAAAAGGACAGGTAAAGTAACAAGTCGAAAATAGAAAATCCATCGACATCCGTCCCAGACCCACGTCGATCATTGATTTCAGGTATAGATGGTGGTCGGATTGTACTCATGCGTAATTTATATGTGAGTCGGCGAGTAATCCCATTACGGTGTCCGTGTGCTCTCTCCGTACGCAGCTGTACCGAGTCAAATTGAGCTAAAAGCATCGATCTATCTTACGTGAAGTCGGTCTACTTTGAGCGACGACCAAGCTAAATCATTCCAGAGCTAGAGTCGCGCGAACAGCGTGACTGCGACGCCACGCGGCAATCTGACCCGATTTTTAGAGGACCAGCCACGGTGCAACACATTTGAAACTGTCAAGATTTATGGGCGGTGCTTTCTCGATGCAAACTTTCAGTACTCGTTACTCTACGAAAGGGATTTTAATGCATTATTTTGGCACAATGTTATAGTCGAGTTGTGGCGACGTGCCAGCTGCTAAAGGTTTAACGTAGCCGCCTATACGAGAGTCTTCTTAAGTGATTTTTTCAGCACTTTGAACAAAAGCAGTTTAACGAACAAGCAAGATGTCGCAAAACCATTGACCCATATATAATAACAGTTATGATGTTGTTTATCGTCGCGACGTTAGTGAGCCATTTGCTTCGCGGAATTTATGTTGTTTTCTTTTCATTTTTGCAATTACTTTCTTCAAGGGGTTTTATGATTGGGTAATGTCATTTTTACAGTCTTGAAAATTCTGCTAACTACCGTCCTTCCGGACTCATGGCGTAGATGCAAAGAACTCTTTTGAAACCACTTACTTATTTTTCCTACGTTAATACACTAAAGGTATTTAATATTAAAAAGTAATTGGTGCTTTTACAACTATTTAAAATCTCAATGAAAGTGAATGAACACTTAACCAATAATTAGGTTACGTACCGCGCTTTATATACGGTTCCCTCCCTAGTTTAAATGAGTGTTTGTTTAGAACTTTATATAGGTACAGCTTGTGCACAAAACAACCTTAATATTGTGAACGTCATTAATCTTTACACGCGATGTTATTATACAATATCTTAAAGTGACTAAAGTACACCAGCCTTCCAAAGTTAATTAACCTCTTGGCCCTTTTTCACTTGAAATATGACACTACAGGCGCGTGAAAACCTGTTCGGAACATTTACGAAGTTTATATTTTGTCATATCATGCAATTTTGAGTGTGTTCGTATAAAGGTTTCATACCTGGTGAGAGAGCGCGTGTTTACATATGCGTATGGAGTAATAAAGTTTAAAAATAGCACAGCATTAACGTTTTCACAAGTTTCCAACAGTAATGTTTTTATTTAAACGTCGTAGCTAGTTGACATGCTCTAGTTAAACATTACAACAGATGTCAGGTTAATATGATTTATGAATGTAAAGTTTTAACTTTTCGTTTCTCACAAAGTAAAATAAAGTTTAACAAATTATTTGCAGAAATTTATACTCAAAATTCTCATACACGCTAATTTTTAACTAATTTAAATTAATTACTTACTTTTAGCTAAGTAATACGTTTTCTCACTCTTGTAAGTGATTACTGAGTCAGCGACAATGTAACCCAGACATTATTTAGACAAATAAATTAATAAGTTAGAGACCTTAGGCTACGTCTACATAGGCAGCAGGCTTGCTAAGCGCCTAAAGGCAAGCGATTAACTTTATTAAAACGAACTGTTTCGAAAGTTCACGACCAGCTTCACTGAGCGTAGCCTTTAAAAGACACTAGGTGAGCCACAACACTACACAAAAAAAGAAGAAGTAAAGAAAATATAACTTACGTCAACACTAATTCCAGTCTGCGAAAATACCCTCGTATTGGGTAGTTCTTTAGGTACGAATCTGAAGAACTCCTGCGCGCCGTGATACCATTTGACCGTGTAGAGTGTTTCGCCTGTCTCGAGCGCCCAGCGGCAGCCGAGCGTGGCGCTGGCACCCACGCCCACCGCCTCCGGTACACTCAGCTGGATTTCCTTTAGACCTAATACACCTGGATAGACAAAATTACAAATCAGTGCCGTAAAATTTTACCGAGTCAGTCACTGACATTATGTCAACCATGTACTATACAGTCAGCAAAGGACTGAGGGTACCAGGTGCATATTTTAATTTTTTTTTTTTTTTAAAACAATTTAGTACTTTAATGGTTATTCTCCATGAAATAACTAACACTTGCATGTTTTAGTGATATCAAGCATAATAATAAATAATTGCTGAACCATTATTGAAAAAAATGAAAGTTTACATTATGCACCTGGTAGGTACCCTCAGTCCTTTTCTGACCGTACCAACACGAGCATATAAGAGAAAAATACATCTTCAAAAAATTCACTCGGGTCTTCGGATCCGAGATTTTTAGAAAATTTATTTTTATTTCGTAATTTATTTTTATTGCTCAAGGCACATTTACTAGAAATATTTTTAAGGAAAAATTCTTATTCAAAAATTGTCTCGCGGCGAGATTTGAACTCGCGTTCCTGGATCAATACTCCAGTGTCTCAACCACTCGGCCACACGAGTTCCTCGTTTTTGAAGGTGAATTTTTCCATAAATATATTTCTAGTATTTTATGTATTTTTTTTTTTAATATTTCTTGTAGAAATGAGAGGCAAGAGTAATAAAAATATCAAATTACGAAATAGGTAATTAAGAGAAAATAAAATAATGGAATTATAAACAACCTCTCGTTGCCCGCCGCGTCATTATTACAAATCTATTAACACCTCATTTATTAAAATCGGCTTAGTAGTTTAGACTTTAGACGCTACGATGGACCATACAAACATAGAGATAGTCTGTCAAAAACATTGCTCTTCCTTTTCGCTTTGCCGTAGTAGGCTAAAAATGTGTTTATACCTTTCGTGAAGTTGTCGACAATGGACACAAGCGGTTCGATTACGTACTATAGTATGTTAAACTTCTTCATCCGCAGTTCGTAAGTTCAGTGGTATAACTACTAACTCTATCTAACTTTTAAGTAAGTAAGGCCATAAATAAGTAAATAAAATTCCAATGAAAAATCGCAGAAACATTTCTCAAGAAGTTACATAACCGAAAACTTTTAGATTTAAAGGCGAACTATTAAAAGCTTTATCGGATAAATTGTTTCAGAAATAAAGTGGTGGAATTTAATTTTATCTTGAACAAATTACAGTTTTAAAGAATTCTGTCAGTGTTCGAGTGAGTAGCAAGAAAAGGGCATTGCACATTTATTTCCACACTTCACGGGTCCCGATCATTAATTGTAACGCAAAAAGGGAACCATTTATTTGCTGAACTTAAAGTAGTTTTATTTTTCTTGAAGCAAGACTAACTTTTTGGTCGAAGTGTTAGACGTTTGTTGATTAGTTTTCGTCAGAAGTGTAAGTCAAATCTGGCCTTCAGTTATAGCAAAGGTGGTCGGAATACATAAATCAAGAGAAGGCTACGTGATCGAATTGAAGATCAAGCCAATCCCCGATTCCCGTCGACATGAACTCATTACATTGTAACCAAATTCAATTTACGGCACCAGCCACATCATAATATTCCATCGCAGTATGAGTTTCATATTTACAAAATTCATTTTGCCGTTAGCGCTGTTTATATGTGAATATAATTGTATACATATTTGCTTTTCAAATACGTTACTCGACCGCGATGCATGAAACTGGTGTAGCCGTACATTTTTGCAATATACAAGAGCTTATTTTTCGATTTACTAAAAGTATTCATTTGAACTGTGGCTACTTTGTTTTTGTTGTTCAGAGAAAAGCAAATAATAGACAAAATAAACGTGGAAAAATAACCATGCTTGTTTAAGGGAACACGTTGAGAATTTAACAGAATAATCTACGTACAGTTTACAACTTTATTACTAACGAGCACACGTCCTGTCGCATGGCAACACTGAGTGAGTAGTCATTCAGTGCCATAACAAGCGACGGTTAAAAGGAATGCCGCTCGCATTCTTCCTCCAACCCCTTTCGTAATAAATTCATTTCAAAAAATAGGTTTATGGGGCGGAACTTCCCTTCTCATCAACAAAACCGCTGCTGTAATCTTGTTACTTAATTTCCAAATACATTTATTTCTCTTAGTTGGCCATAAACGTCAAGGAGGCAAATAATAATTTACCAAGTTTCGGAAAGTTTTATATATACGGTAATGACGTAGGAGGGACTGCGAACGTGCATCAACTCACTCCATGTATAATAAATGAATCGGCCTGCGTGCTTCGTACCAATAATCAGTGATCGCCAATATCCAGAGAGATTGGCACTTTAGAGAATTTTCGAGAATTGCCCGGTCTTCGGAGGATTCCAATAATCTGGTTTACTTAAGGGATTGAATTCGAAAACCCGATTGTATCTGGAGTGATTTTAATAAATAAATCATCTCCTCTGTATCGGCAGTTGTTTTAAATTAGGAATAAAGTCGAATCAGGGCTCTGGTAGTACGGATAACCAATAGCGTTTTATCTCAAAATCCCTTACAATAACTTAACTTAAAATACCACTTTAGGCGCTGTTGTTATAAGTAAATTAACCTCTTAATAAGTAGAAGTGGTGTAGTCTTACGAGAATAGTCTTTAACAAAATTCTAACATCGTGGACGAAAAACATCCACTACCTAGTGATGTAAATAGTGGTGATGATGTTCTATCAAGAACTACATTAGCGCGCATTAGCGACGTTAGTTATAATAGGTTTCTAGATCTTATTTTATTATCACTTAACACTTTTATAAAAAAAATAAAATTTATCTTGGTTTTAATCCGGCACGTATATCTACTGATCAGAGAATACATTCCGCGTTGTATTATACCTACCTTCCAAGTCGAAGTGACTCTAAAATCCACGACCTCGAAAACATCCATTCACCTACAAAGACTTATTTCTAAAACGTCACTTACTTCCACTTAGCCATAATAAAATGGCAGCGAGCCGCGATGCCATGTTGTAAGTGGTAGAAGCCGCCAAAACAAGGGCACACGTCATGTCACCACCGTCTCCAGCCGGCCCTGGCACGCCGAGCTCGTATCCTTCTTCATTTTCAAACTGGACTCACTCCAAATAACAGATTGCGTTTTGTCATTGCACAAAGAGTTATTTACAGAGATCGTTCTTCGTGAATTCGCATTTTCTCCGCATCTTCAAACGATGTGAATAGTCTGCAAAAAATAAAATAATCTTGTTATAGAGAGTTTTAAATAATTTATCGATTCTTTTTAGACTGCTTGACTATCAAAGGCAATCAATTCAATCTCATTTACGGCAGACGTGGTACGCTTTTAAATTCAGTTTTATTAAAAACTTGCTAATTCCTACATTAAAACTTGATATTTTATAATTAACAAAATAAATATATTTATGATAAATAAAAAATAAAAAATAAAATAAGACTTATTTCTTAGTTAAAAGTTCTTACACAAAATATTTAAAAAAAAATAAAGAATTTGATTTGATCAATTATCTCTAACTCTAATCAGGCAGGACTACCAAACAACACCGATACAATCTCTACTTCAGTGGGACGTCAAATCCATTTCATACATAACACAGGTTACACAGGACTAAGTTCCAGAAATCATATTCTCCGTTATCACATCGACAACCAAACAAACGTTGAGTTCAATAGCAATAAAACAGGGTGCGAGTAGAAGATCTTTTCATTAAACGTATCGCAGACGCCGGTGATTTATCGTCTCAAGAGACTCTCTATTCACATCGTGCGTTTTGTTGTCTACAGATCGATTGGATCCGAATAAAATACATTCAGCAATTGAATAGCGCGTTTCGTCGCAATGTTTCAGGGAAAGCGACACTTTTTCAGGCGTGTTGAGGACTAATAGCTTCACGCGCTGCCCTCCGACTTCAATAAATGGCCGGCCGACTGAACCCATGTCGTCCAACCCTGCCCCTCGCCTCTCTCCTAAACGTGGCTAATCTATTCGATCCACAACAAATATTTCTTTTGGTTTTATAGAAACTCGGGAACAAACACGTACTTCTTGATGGATTTTTTTACGTCACTGTACCTTGTAAGGTGTCCCAACTATGTTTTAGTTTGTTTACGGAGAAACAAACAACTATCGGTACTGCAAGTAGTCTCATAACACAATGTACGAGTATCATGGTTGTATCTTTAGATCTATACTAGCTATATTAATATTATAATAAAGAGGAAAATTTATTTTTATGTTTGTTTGCACCGAATAGGCTCTGAAACTTCTGGACAAAATTCGTAAATGTTTTTCTTTACTAGAAAGCTACATTATCAAGGAGTACCCTAGGTTACTTTAGATCCTGATATTCCGACGTAATCAGCTATACCTATCATAATCTAGTATAATACAAAATCATAAATTATTATAATATTCACAAAACTTGCCCACTAAGCTGATTCGTTAACGCCACACCGCGATTTAGTAAAAGCAAGTCTGAAATTAGTTCAAGCGGTGAACGAGTTTGTAACTTTATGCATTTTCCGCAAACTAACTCCTTATTCAATGATGTATACAGTGCTTAAGTAACACGTCGGCTTTAACTTTGTATTAAATCGTGCGGTGGAGTTATAAACGGGTGGTATGCGAAATGCGAGTCACCTAGATTCATGGTTGGGGGATGCAGGCAAACATCCAAGCGGCAACAAGCAAGGCCGCGCTTGTTTGGCAAGCTGTCTAACTAATTGCCACGTTACCGACGCTCCACTCCGCTTCCTTGTTTATGGGACCCACGTTGCTACCATCCCGACTTCTCTACTGAATAAATTGACTTAATAAAAACACGCTTTATCTAATGCTTACTAATATGGCTTTGCTTCTTTTTAGGGTTCTGTACCCGTAGGGTAATAACGTTACCCTTTGGTTTGACTTTATTAGCCGTATCTATGTCTGTACGTCTGCTACAAGGGTGTATCTCATGAATGATAGCTAGTTGAAATTTTTACAGACGATGTGTTTTTTTTAGTAAAATTACCTTTTTAACATTTATCTGATTTGAAACATTTAAAGGTATAGTACAATTCTTACTGTACTATACAAATTAAATTGAAAAAATAAACATGGATCTACTAACGTTAAAAACAAATTTGTCGAAACATCCATTGCATACCAAAATTGTACATAATAAACAAAACTGCGGCTCATCTGGTCTAAATCCCAATTGCCCCATATATCCTTATAAATGACACGTATTGTAATTTCATAAGTACCTACCTACTATACCGATGCGAAAGAATTATTCGTGAGTTTTCTAAGGTATACCAGATAGGTATTCAACAACGTAGGTATGAGATAGTACGTTTCACACAAGATTTTTTTTGGAAACGAAATGTTAGAGTTTATATGACGTAGCATTACGTAGATATTTCTTTCGGTTCCCTAGTAAATATTCGATGTAAGCGATTGATGGTGTTCAAATGACGCACATTTAAGCTGACTCGCTTTAAGGGAAAATTGGGGAATCACAGAGATTTATTGTATCATGTCGGTTTTCGTTTCAAGAACAAACGAAGAACATAAGACGTGGGATCGGAAGTAAACCAAATAACTTTACCGACATTTTCTGGTGCTATATGTTATGTGAGCGAGGACACAATTATGTTTGTAGGTCGATCTTTTAGGCCGCGATTGTATTGCAATTTGTACTATCGACGCCATAAGTGGCCCGGATATACAGGGTAGTCCAACTAGTGACGTCAAACATTTTTTTTTAGATTCCCCACACCTGGGGGTATCCGAAAATACCCCATATATGTTCAGCGATTGTTTAGTAGTTTTCTATTCTCGAAAGATTTTTTTAATTGTATTAGGCGTTATTATTTTGAAATCTGTTCTGCAGTATCCGAGTGTATTTTTTTACAAACTAACAAGTAAATCTTACCTCTTCCTATAGATAAAGATATCGACTGACCTACTCTTGCAATAAATAAATAAAAACTAATAAAAATCTCGACACCATTCTAATAAAAAAGATAAGAGACAATACGGCAATGTAATATTTCATTTTCACCACAAATCGCCAGATCAGCATCAGCAACTCTTTGACATGATTCGTGCCGATTCACCTCTAATAACAGTCGAGCTGGAACCGAGAAATATCTTTGCCAACTGCGAATACCTTTTTAAATGTGCCGTTTTATTTTGTTGACAAGCATGTCGAATTGAGTTGCGGGTAACATGTCCAACGTGTTTGAAAGTTGCGAGGGACGTGTCAGGAAACTCAAGATACCTACGAGTATGTTCAACTTGCGTGAACTCCTAATAAAATAAAGTTAGCTGCTGACGTCGCTATGTTTGCACAGAAGCTTAAGAGCGATCTATTTCTAAAATACCTACCTATTAAGTAAAAAAAATATTGAATTTAATGAAACTGGCTCTTACAAAGGTCTCCTTATTCCAGGACCTAAATTGTTCAGATAAAATAAACATCAAAAACCTAAATATAAAAATGACTTCATTTTTTTATTATTTGTGGTTTTTTATAGTAGTCGGGGATTTTGTTTCGATAATCATCATCATCATCAGCCTATTACAGTCCACTGCTGGACACAGGCCTTATATTTTTTTAATAAACTGTCTAGTTAACTTGTAATTAGCAAATATTTGTGTTTTATTTTGCTCTAAAATGTCGCATAGTCTAGTCGTATCTTACGTACTTCTTGTACACATCTGAAAAGCGCTGGCGCTATCCCTATCACAATTTCTTTTAATATGTTGTTTAGCTACGCCCTTAACTTTTATACTTTTATGACCGCCTAACCGAACCTCACTTTAATGTGAAAAGGTTTAATTTAAAATAAGATCCACATACTTACCCTGAAAAGATGAAAGCACCTATAAAATTTGATCCGTCGAATCCTAATATTTGTTTTATTACCTCCGTGCAGGCAAAATTCCTTGGTGTTAAATCAATTGAAAACATTACTTACGAAGCGTAACAAGTTATTTCCCTTATTCATCATCCAAATTGGGTAAAGTAATAAATATAAATGTGAAATGTCTTAGAAGAAACAAGATGAATATTAACCATTAGCGAACAGCGAATCGACATTAAGTGCCGTTAATAAAATTCATTGACGTCGAAGTTTAGTGCTGGAAATATCGCGGTAAATTTTCGAGACAATCGTGGATTCGTCGAAGCGTGAATGGCCCAATAAAATGAAGTGTCAAGCGAACGCAACGCCGTGTCGGCTTTGACATATCGTCGAGCGGGCAGAGTGCATCGCGCACTCATGTATTTTTCAATAGAGCTCTTGGGGATCGTTTAGGTACCTTTTCCAATACTTTTAATGTAAATATTTAAATACTTACCGTTTACTTTACCTTTCAGATATTGAGGTTAGTGTGTTTTTATTGTTAGAGTTGAAAGCCCTTCTTATTCTGGTTTAACGCCACATGCAATAAAATAATTCTTTCGTCGATAGAAAACTACATTATCGAAGAGTAACATAGGGGATCGGGACTTACGCAGGTGGAACCTCGGGATGCAGTTAGTAATTAATATAATCCTTTCTCAAAGTAGTAGGTACATACAACTATTGATAAATAACTAAAATTAAAAACCGCAAAGTGAATCCATAAACCTCATAAAAGTCATAAACCATGAGGTGCTTCATTAATTTGATGATTAAATTCAAGTTTTTGTTTGATGTAATTGAAAAGTAAATTACTTGCAATCTGATGATTTTTCAATGAATTCCTAATGTTCAGAATAAAACAAAATAATTAAAATCCATCGGAATAATAAGAATTGTAATTGGAAATTTTGAACTTTGATTTTGAATAGGTGAACGAGAAACATAAGCAATTCGTTTATTAATTTACATTTTCCAAGATAATAATAACAAACAAACAAAGAAGGTACTCCTAAAGGAGGCTTTAGCTAGAGGGCTGCTATATATAACACTAAATGCGTCCGGCGGTTTCACCCGCGTAAGTCCTGATACCGCGGAAATATCGGAATAAAAATGCCTATGTGTTATTCCACATTTCCAGCAGGTAGCTATTATAAGTTCCATCGCAATCGGTTCAGCTGTGTTTGCGTGAAAGAGTAACAAAGTCACACACGAACATATTAACTGTTGCTTTTATAATATTTGTAAGAAGTAAGATTTTCGATGACGTTGAATATCAAATTATTCCACAAGTACCTTTTCTGCACCGGTATACGCAACGGAACACGGATAGAGTCCGCTTGGCGTTGGCGCTACTACTGAGGGTGGTAGGTGATTACAAGCCGGGGCCAAAGGGAACCAAGAAACTCCTTTTGGTCGCCTTTTACGCCGGGGAAAGGTTACGCGCGTAGCCATATTCTTACGGGATAAAATATATAAAAGCAGGGTAAAGTTGGAGAGTATTCATTAAACTAGATCCCGTCAAATAAAACTAATCTTCAATTTTATAGAAAAACTTTAAAACTTATGGCCTATCATAGCTCATCTATGATAATATTATACTCATAAACTTATTTACAGCGTTTAGTACGTGATTGGTAACGCTTTCCCGACACAAAATGTGATTAACATTGCAAAAACAACAAAGAACACGATATAATAAGTCAACAGCGTTTATAAGTAAGGGAGTAGATGTTTTTCGCAAAGATTTTAGCCAAGTTTCATAGTGATCCCGATAAAGATATATGCATGTACTATTATACGTAGTAACTCAGACTATACAATAATTTCCAGACACCGCTCTCCAAACAACAAACTGAAGCCAAGTTGAGTAATGCTAAATGCATGAGTAATACGTTTTCGTGCTTTAGCGCGCGGAACGCAATTCCGTTTCATTAGGCAGCAGTTACTTTCATCAGCTGTTACTCGTGTCATACGTCTCTTTGCTGCCAAATAGTAGCATAGAGATGTACGACACGAACATGCGAGTTACTCATGCATTTAATAATACAATACAAAACAAATCGTTTATTTGGACTAAAACACACACACATAAATAAGTAAAAAAACACAATAAAAAAGTAAAAAATATAAACACAAAAATTCTTAAAATATAAACTTCTTTATTAAATGTGTGTGTTGCAGTAGGGCCAAAGGGCTATGACTCAGTGTCTAGCTTCATCCCATCATAAGGAAGGAAACTAACGAGATAATATAATACATAAGTTATATAGTCTTTAAAACAAAGTGAAACACCATACATTTCAATAATTTTAAAACACAATATTAAGGAGAAGTGAGAAAACTAGTTACAAATAAGTATATAATTAGCAGAACTAGTAATACATATATATGTATATGAACATATGTACGTATTTTATTTTAAGGTATATATATACTTGTAAATAAAATAAATAAAATACATACAAAAAATAGATGGAAAGATAATTTCAGTATCATAAAAATATGAATAAAAATAATAAAGTATTTACTCAACTTGTTTCACTTTGTAGTTCAGCGGCAGTGTCTGGAAATGATTATATAGTCTGAGCGTAGTATATGCCTCATCTAAGGCTCATGTATCTACTGTACCTATTATGACATAACCGGGAACGACTATGAATCTTATTTACGATTTGCAAGAACCCTCTCTTCGTGTGTCATTTACGTTTTCTAAGAAATATGGTAGATTTTATCGGTGAAACATTGCAGGAAAGTTTTTTTTGTATGAGATAGGTAGGTTTGACAATTACTGACTTACCTGCAGCCCACTAAGGTTATCTATATGGGCCGATGAACCGCCCGACCAAAGAAGACGGGCCCAAATGGCCCAACTGTCTAATTTCGTAATGGTTTAGAGGAGGATAACAGACTACTCCTGCAACCATTTTTTTACCGAGAAATGTAGACGACTTACAACTCTGTGTATGTAATGACAAGGTTAAATATTAAATAAAATGAAGCAAAAGAAGCAACCTTGAACAATTGTTGGGACAGGTCTAGCCCAAGTAAGCACCTCAACGTAAAATAACTAAAATAAAAAGTTTGACACTCTCAGTTACTGAGTGATTTCTTTTTAATAATTATATATGTTGAAAAGTACAAAATGTACATTAGGGGTCTACTAAGCTTGATTTCCAAGTTCATTTTCGATTTCATTTTTTAAATATATTTAATTGATACAACAACATCCACGTTAATTTAAAAATAATCTGACTAATATTTTAAACGCGAAAGTTTGCAAGTATGCATGGGGACCTGGAGTAACACACAGGCTACTTTTTATTCCAATATTCCCGCGAGATCGAGACCTACTCGGGTTAAACCGTAGAGCACAGCTAGTTTTACATAAATTATAAATTAAACTACAAGATTTTCGACATTTGACCAATCTTCTGTTTACCTCACAATTTAAATCAGTTTCGAATGTTAGGTACAATGGTTAGCATACCGTTTATATACCCTTTAGGCACCAAGTAGTCCATCCCACACGTAATACCCACCTACACCTATACGTGGTTTGTTTTGTATCTGGAAATGGCGTTCTTGTACCTTCGTAAAGAGCCAATAATAACGTTTCTCCACAAGAATAACACGTAATACTGCCACCTCAGACCCCAAATTTATGTGCAATATTTCAAGATCTGTCAGCAACAATAGTCGGGCACTTTTTGCTGTTTCCTTCAATCTGACGCGCTCTCCGTTGATAAGACGTCGTGATAACATACGAGCGTAACCAATCTGTGTTTGGAGGAAACAAGCTTTTCTTTGCGTATTTTCTTTTATCAGATAAATAAGTGCCTACTTGTTAGTATATTGGTGTTCATGGTTCCGGAACTTGAGATCATCGAGGATCGTTGTTCGGATAATTTGATATTTGCATTTTAATAAGTAGATTTTTTGGGGTTCGTTTTGCTGGCGTTCTTGGGAAGTAGCTGTTAGTTGATGTACTTGAGATTTTCTGGTGAAGTTAAAATATCAATCACTTTGCTGTGGGTGCGGTTTATTAACACTCACCGGCATAAGTTAGCCACAGATTGTACAAATAAAAGGGGACATATCTTGTGGGTAAGTTGTGGTCGTTCGCATACGCTCTCACGAGCAGATATTTTAAGGAAGCTGGGTGAAAAATTAGTTTCATTAATACCATCACCTGTGACGAAGCTATGAATAAAGAGATTATTTAGCTTGCTATGTCTTAAATAAAATACTGCATAACTATTTTGCATAAGCATTTATAGTGAAATCCTTGAACAACAGTAATAGTTATTTTTCTTCGCAGATTTCCAGTTACTTACAATGTAGTTATAGTTTATCGAAGGGTAAATAAATTGTTTACCAAATAAATGTTTGATAAAAGGTGCTATGTAGAGCTTTCAGTTTTTTTGTAAATCATAGAAATGTATCAATTTATTGGTAAACAATATGATTGGTTATTCATAAATAAATCTATATAATTTATATATGAATAACCAATCAATATTGTCTGTCAATAATAATATCTATCAATAACGGCAAATAGCTATTCTCAAACCACAATTGAACTATTCAGCTCGAAAAAACAAATATCTTCTGATTAAATTCACTGAATTATGACAGCGATTTCGTTATATGAACAGATAATACGGAGAACAATATTTTTCTTTGTAAACAGTTTATGCTCAAGATAAATTTCTTCAAATAAGCAAAAAATATAGCGATCTTTCGTTCAGATTAATACATTATACATACGAGTGAAGATATCCGTTTATATTTAGGTAAGTTTGTATTCATAGCGTGTGGGTGATAATGAAATTCTACAAAGAGAATCAAAACAAGCTTTCTAATGCAAATCATGGTGTTCCCATCAGAGTATAAAATTGGAATTCATGTCAAATGTAAACCCTTTGATGAGCTCTCATAAACCTGATTTGCGTAAAACCGGAGACATAAAAATTGGTAACATTTTTGTTGGCATGAAAAAGCGTGGATAAAACGGGCAAACATAAAACCCCACTAGCGTCTACATTTGTTCTGTTTCTCGTAGACGCGTGTTCATTTACAATATTGGCTTATTCTTTATTTGATGGCAAGATAGCTTAAGGATTTAAGGATTTCGACAAACTCTCCACGACGATCCTAGCGACACAATGACGAATGTGTTGCATAACTACTCTTGCTTTAGGTAGTAGTTAGCAAATATAAAACAAATTTTACAGGATTATACAATATACACACAGCGCAATGCTTTCCCAAACTAACGCTTGTACTATGAGTACTAGACAATGCATATAATACATATTGCCATAGCGGTGTTGGTCTAGTGGTAGATACCCCGACTTTCATTCCGATGGTGGTTGTTTCGAATCCCGGCTTACCGCGCACCAATGTCTTTTTCCTTGCGGAAAAGTTATGTGGGTTAATAACATCGCTCATACGGTTAAGGAAAACATCGTGAGGAAACCCACGGCTTAGTTAGCTCCAGACGTATTGACCAGTTCTTTCCTCTGGGCACGGCTGACTAGGCTTGAATAGTGGTATAGGTGCTGGGCAAGCCTACTCCATTTAAACAACGTCCCAGGCAAACAGCGCCATAAAATAGCATGGATAAAAGTTGCTTGCGCTGTAAAAATCATCTAAAATTAGATGAAAAGGCCAATTATTATTATTATTAGTGAAACCAAAATTATTGCCCCTTACATATTGCTATTAGAATAGCTGTCCCGCGGTATCAACGTATGTCCCGATCCCGTGGGAATATCGACATCAAAAGTAGCTTTTGTTACTCTTAGATAATGTATCTTTCTACGGGGGCAAAATTTTTGGTAATCGGTCCAGGAGTTTCAGAGCCTATTCATTACACACAAACAAATAACTCTTTCTTTATTAAAATAATAATAATATAGATACATATTTATTTTTAAATAAATTTTACTTAGATTTGTCCTAGACAGGGCTGCCGATGTCTTGAAATACTTAGTTTTTATCACAATCTGGGAAAGCTTCGCGTTCATTGCATTAACTTGGAACATTTTGTCCAAAGCATTCCAGTCCCTACAATATATCAGCAAACATAATTATTTAAGTCCGTTTTTAAAAGGGAAACGTTGCGAAACACATAATTCTTTGTTAAATTAAGCAACATATTTATGATAATAAACAATTATAGCTTGACTGCACCGAAATTTGTCCGCTTCGTCTGTAGCCGAGAATGTTCGTATTGTTTCAAATGTACGCAAAATAATTTTCTTGGTCGTGTGCTATCAGAAAACGTATTGTAGTTCTGAATTGAAACATTAAAATGTTTTATGAAGAACAATTATTAGCAATATGACTGTAAGTATACAACAATAATAAAAGACAGGTGATTTGATAATTGTTACGTCGCGAAATACCTTTGATGCATCACCTATTTTGTGGTTACGTCAAAGAAATTTGAGATGCTACGGCGACACGCTCTCCACATAGACTTATCAGTGTGCATTCAGCTTTAAAAGTTTTTTTTTTCTTGTTTTATGATTTTTATTCTTTTTTTGATTGGGTGCCGGTTGTGGGGGCTTGATGTCATTTCCGGGGCGTTCCTGCTGCGAAGATTGTCCATTGCGGTTCAGCGCGGGAATGTTGCATTTTGGACAGTTTTGCTGCGGGAACGCGTGAAGATGGGTTATTACACGACTGCCAAAGGAAGTGTTATGTTTTTTTTATTTTTTTATTTTTTTGTGTTTTATTAAAAGAAGTTAGGTTTTACGCGTAAGAATTTATTCTTTAACAGGCTGCACCCCGCGATTTCACCCGCGTAAGTCGCGATCCCGCGGGATTAGCGGGACAAGTAGCCTATGTTTGCAGTTGTGTTGATACAGATGGCCATCTATGGCAATAGTATAAAGTTTTTGCGTGAAGAAGTAACAATCATATCCCTGTTTTATGTACCTACCTACTTGCTACATACAAACTTTCATAATTTATAACATTTTTAAAATACGATTTTGGGACATGATCTTTTAATTTTGTGGATTTTTTGTAAGTATTAATTTTATTTTTTCAAGTTATTACTTATGCATTAAGCAACTATCATTTATGACAATGTTTTAATGCAATGCAATAACAAAATCATTGTTTTAATACAAAGAGTAGACCTAAAAAGGTTCCTTGTAGCAATTCTGCTAGCAATATTGCTTTTTATCAGATTCACAATAACCGTGCACTTGTCATAGAACAAAGTCGTGAGAACCAGGTGCACATTTATCGTGAATGTGTCTTAATGCAATATTGCGGGCAGAATTGCTTTAGGTCTATTGGACACCTCATCTAGGCAGTACCTATAGATATTTTTGTAATTTGTTTTTATTGCTCAAAACATAGGTATACAGGGTTATGGGTTTCGAATCCAAAACCGTTCAGGGGGTGATTCTTCACATCAAAACGAATAAGTTTTGTTCTACGACTTTTTGAAATTCAAAGTAGTTTTCGAAAATTTTAAGTGTAAAGTTTACTTGAAAATCAGCTGTTTCATAGAGTTAGAGGTCATTGACCTTAAGATGTCCTTTCTTTTAGTTTGGTCTACTACAATAAAAACTTAAATTGAATTTATTTTCAAAAACAGTCGTCTTTTTTCCGTGAGGTATAACCTTAAAATTTGCAAAAAAAAAAAACGAATTACCAAAAATCGTAGAACAAAAGTTATTCGTTTTGATGTGGAAAAAAAACCCCCTTAACGGTTTTGGATTCGAAACCCATAACCCTGTATATATACTTGAAATATTGAATGGAAAATTTCATCTCCAAAAATTCATTCGCGGCGAGGTTTGAACTCGCGTCTCTGCGTCGGTACCGTGTATCAGTATCAGAATCAGTGTGAGTGAATTTTTAAAGATGAATTTTTCCTATGTTATATTTCTAATAGGTACCTATAGCACAAGTTTGTTCCGCAATTTTCAACACCAAATGGGTTTAATTACATAACGCTGTACCTGATATGGGTATTAGGTATACCTACATATGTTTGTCGGTCATGCTCTTGGATATTAGATTTTAAATGAGAAATATGAGCATAATAAACATAATTAGCACAGGTTTACTTTAAATTCTCCGTAACTCCGGGAGTGAGTTAGACAGAGGCTACCTTTGTTGTAGGTGAAACCGCGGGGCGTTGGAACTTATTTTTTTTTATTAAGGTAACTTAAATTAGGTCTCTTAGAAGTCTCTCGGCATTTAAAATAATACAAAAACGAAAAATATGTGAACCATCACGAGACGCCATGCAAAATATATCGAAACATCCGTTTCGGCCAGAAACATCGAAACTGTTTTCATATAGCGTGGCGATGCGTCGAAAAGGCTTGTATCGCCACATCAACAATCAGGTTTACTCGCCAATAGATGTTTCACATCAATAAAAAACAGACAAAGTTATATCAATTTTTTCATCAGCTAGGTACTACCCCACATTATTTTACAAATGAGGAGTAAAGAATAGGTAATGAATGAAAGATATGCAAGGTGGAATGAGTAAGCCCTTTTAAGCCGAAAGGGGGTTATTCTAGACGTCTAGAACTTTTAACTAGAATGTAGAACTTTTGTTCTACAACTTTTGGAAATTCGAAGTAGTTTTCGAAAATTACTTCGAACTACTTGTTCGTTTACTTGAAAATCAGTTGTTGCTCAGAGTTCGAGGTCATTGACCATATCTTGTTCTTTCATTTAGTTTAGTCGACAACAATCGAAACTACAAATACGTTTATTTTCAAAAGCAGCTGTTTTTTCACAGTGAACCATAATCTCAAAATTTTCAAAAAAATAAGTCCGAATTTTTTAAAGTCGTAGAACAAAAGTTGTTCGCCTAGATGTCTAGAACAACCACCTTTCGGCTTAAAGGGTCATGCCCGTTACATCTTGTATACGAGCTGAGGAAAAATATTACATACATACAAACAAGATAGGCGCGGGTTCCTTTCCTTTCCATGCAACCGGGTAAAAATAAGTCACTTAATAAACCTACCCTTGGAAAGTCAATTAAATTTTAATAAAATAATTGTTAACGTCCCGGTGACATAGTAGATTTCAACGGTGCTAGTTAACTTTACCCAATAAGTATCTAGCTAGTTGTTTGTGATTGTTTAGTAGTTGATTCGTACGGACTATTCCGGTAGATACAAGCGGTTGGACGCAATTTCAACTGCGGTCACTCTCCAATAACTTTGAGTACCTAGGTGTCTAGGTATTCTATCTAGAAACTCTATCTAAATGTAAAACACTAAATTGCAATTCGATTCTAAGCCTCCCTGTATAGTGTGTATAAATTTGTGTAGGATCACACCTAGATACCCCTTGTCCTAGGTAAACGACTGTGTAATGCCCACAGAACATACTAGATGGCGTTACTAGTATGAAGTCCTGAATCGCACTATCAACTTTCTTTCAGAGATTTTTTCAAAGACCACGAGATATCGTTAGGCCGCTACCGGGCAAAACCACATGTCCTATGGAACATCTTTCCTTTGGTACCTCCAAAGGAAAGATGTTCCATAGGACACACTACGTTCAAAACGACAAACGCAACAAGTCGTTGTCGCGTGAATCTGTCTGTCATTTTGTCATTCAAAAGTATGGTCGTTACCATGTCGCATTGCGTTCTATCGTTGACGTAGGGCAACTTACGGTTTCCATTGTAATAAAGCCTTATTTACACATTAGACGACAAATATCCTGCAACACGTACCCGAAGACCCCGAAGACGTCGCTCGCGTCGCCCGTTGTCTTGTCTGGTCTCCGTCCAGGTATCTGGCAGTGAGTACGAGTATTTACTAATTAGAAAAACGTAGGAAATCTACGGCTTGGCATTAATTAACATGGCAAATAAAAATATGGAAACATTTCTAGCGTTTCTAGAGTAGCGACGATTGCAAAAGGTAAAAAGTGTATTTCAAAGAGTTAGCTATAGTGAGTTTTTACGTTTTTAGGGTTTCGTTGTCAACAAGAAACCCTTACGTCATTACTTTCGTCAAGTCCGTCCGTCCGTCCGTCTTCTGTCCGTGGCTTAGCTCAGAGAAATACTTAGTACTAAGAAATTTTTCACGAGTAAACACTAAACATAACGATCACGGCAAGAAAACAGGAAAATAAAAAAATATATTAAGGTTCTTTAGAGTACATGTACAACGGGGTATGTTTTTTTTCTGGTCTACCCCATTGTTTGGGGTATCGTAAGATAGCACCTTTAAATCAATGTGGTTTTTCAAAACCATTTTCCTTCTTAGGGTTCCGATTTCGAAATATTAAGTTTTTACACACCTACTGCTCTACAAAGTTACTTTATTTGACCAAAAAGGTCATCGTAAAGCGACTCTTTATTCCCTAGGTGCATAAAGTGCACATTATGCACCTAGGGCATAAAGTAATTTAAATTTGGAACTAAGGTTCTGGTAGCATACGGCCATTTCGAACTGGCCACCTAGACATAACACATAAAAAAAATAAAAACTGGGCAAATTTTTTCTATTTTCATGGACGGAAGGGTAAAGCAAAAAGTTTTGGTTAGTATAAAGCCCCAACTTTTTTTTTTCATCAGCTAAGGCCGATGTGTGGATTCGTCAATTTGATGTAACATTGTTAAATTTAATTAATATAAAGCTGTCAATATATTTCATATACGTTGCATTATTCTATTTTTTTGTTGTTAGTTAAATACTTATTTTTGTAGCCCTTTTATTGTCTCGCAGTAGATGTGTAAAGTAGAGTATTCACCTCGGTACTAAAGTCTGTCTTTATCTGGGGCGCTTGAATCCCACGCTTCACTCAGGACTCTAGGTACATAACTTAACACGTTAAGTTTTTAACACCCTCGCTGCGCTCGGGAGTTAACCCTCTAGAGTCCTTCGTACGCTTTGGATTCAATAAGACGCCTGCTATATAAGACAGGACTTTAGTACCTCGGTGCATAAACTACTATTAGAGTTATGTGTACCTCTTTAACATATATATGTGAAAATAATATGTGAAAATTATCACATTTAAAGGTAATATACAAGGTGTAACGGGTAAGTCCTTTTAATCCGAAAGGGTGTTGTTCTAGACGTCTAGGTGAACAACTTTTGTTCTACGACTTTTGGAAATTCGAAGTACTTTTCGAAAAATTTAGGTGTAAAGTTTACTTGAAAATCAGCTGTTTCTGAGAGTTTGAGGTCATTGACCTTATGTTGTCCTTTTATTTAGTTTGATGGTTTACAATCAAAACTTCAATTAACTTTATTTTTAAAAGCAGCTGTTTTTTCAGTGAAACATAATTTCGAAATTTTCAAAAAAAAAAGTTTGAATTTTGAAAAGTCGTAGAACAAAAGTTGTTCGCCTAGACGTCTAGAACAACCCCCATCCGGATTAAAAGGACTTACCCGTTACAAATTATATATCCTCCTTATTTTGAAGTCGGTTAAAAAGTAAAACTTCGTACAAATTCCGTTGAATATCACATAGGTACTAGGTAGGTGTTAGTTGTCAAGACTTTTCTAGATAGGTATCCTTGTTATTGGAAACTACAAAAGCCTAAACTGCGCGTGGCCGCGTGGCACTTGCCCAATCTAATAGCGTAAACGTTACGCAATGGGTCTTAAAAGAATATACGTAGATACATAATTATTTTATCCGGTTCATTATGACATAAATAAATGACCTTCCCGTGTTTTTACGTGTTTATTGAATACTATTTGGGTCGCCCGGTTTCATTCACGTAAGTTCCGACCCTGTGAGAAACCTTCAAAATCCTTTCTTCATATAAAGAACATATTTCAGCTATGAACGGTTTAGGCTGCGTGTTGAGTCATAGTTCCCAAATATCTAGTACACACACAACCTACCTGAAAGTCCTCCTGAACGTTTGTAGTGTTACTTTCCGTCCGAACCTAACATTGTTATTGACAGTACTTTAGTTATATATGTATGTATTTTTTAGGGCGGTTGCGGGCTCCTTTGGGGCCGAAAATCTTAAAAGGCGCAAATATGTGACTCTTGATCGGAGTTACATATTTAAGCCTCTTGGAGTGGAAACTTTGGGACCGTGGGAGCTGGGGGCACAGGCAATATATCGGTTTTTGTCTAATCGCCTGGTAAAGACAACGCGAGACCAGCGAATGCTGGAGTTTACTTGGCACTAAGAATAAGCATTGCAACTCAGCGTGGCAATGTGGCCAGCATTTTGGGCTCGCTACCAAGTAAGAAGATTTGGATTGTCTGAATTAGTTCCTGTATTGTAACTATGTTTTTGAGTTTTTATAATAAAGTTTGTATATAGGTACATGGATATAATATAGATTCCACTTGACGACATTTGATGCTCAACTGCATGATGCATTGAATCAAACATAAGAAACTGCACCGCGTGTTGCCCTCTAGCATTGTTGCTTAGTGGTGATATGCTTTAAAGATAGACAAGCACATACGGATAAGGTGCAGACCAGGAAAGCAAACGAGTACATTTGCTTTCCTTTTAGTTAGATACTCTCCTTGTCTGGTCTGTACCCAGCATCTCTGTGTAAAGGCCCATGTTCAGATCAATTTCATTTTCAATCAACAGCTTTACAAAAGATTCAGATAAGTACCTACTTATTCACGTTTGACAAAAGAAAGTATAGGAAGCTACCAAGTAGGCACATCTACAGATGTTCAAACAACGAATTGATTAATGATGAACGAAGACATCCCTAATAGGACGAAATGGAAAAATCTATATCTACTGCGCTGTGAATGTGCCTAAAAATGGTGTCTATTTAGACGAATAGGAAAGAAAACAAGCTACGAACAGATTTTGTTTGATGTTTTTGTTAAGACTTCGTGTAATCGATTCGAATTATATTATTTCTGTAGATTAGGTTTTCTATCATAAATATACACGACAGTATATTACAGTGTCATATCACCCACAGGTCAAATATAAAATACGATACCTACGAGATACCACATTTACCTAATCGGTGCTCTGTAGAGTATAAAGGTAATATTGATACAGATACCCATGCTCATTTCTCTAGCATGCTCGTAGAGAGCATGCTTATAAGGCCCACAAAATGGCCCATTTTCCCTGGTAATTTCTGGTTAAGTTTGTTGTAATTAGCAAAAAATACAGTAAACGCGAATACATGTGTCTCTACCCTTAAGACTCAGGACCTGACTTAACTTTAAACTTTGAAAACAGACTATGACCGAAAATGGCCAAGAGTTTATAAAATTCAACTTGTTTTAACCTCAAAATAGACTCCAAACTCTTCAACAAGACAAAAGTATACGAAAAAGGGCGCCTAATTCGATTAAAAGTAAAACATTGATACAAAAAGTAAAAAGTGATATTTAGAATTCGTCGAAGTTTTTTTTACTTTATTAGATTCACTCTAGACACGAAGCAAAGTTTAATAATTGTACCTAGCCAATTATGTACTGATATGGAAAACTATTAGAAATAATTGTATAGGCGCTACCTACCCAATTCGATTAAAATGGGTTTGCCTAAATTGCTGTGGGTCCACTGAACTTATTTTAAGTTGGTTAATTAATAAATATAGTTATAAGGTAGTTATAAGTAAACAAGTTTATTAGGATAAAGAATCCCGATGGAAAATAACTTATGAGAAACGACCTAGCCCACAATTCTCCGAGGTTCCAACGCCAACCAAACCAAGTTACCTCGCCAGCTTTTCAAACAGGTGAGCATAACTGGCATAGTTTGTGAAGAGCCACATGTATTACTAGAAATACTACGAAGACCTCGCGAACGTCATGTGAACATAAATCACATTTTACTTACCTAGTAGGTAAAGACGATCGCGCGCCCGCGCCGTCTCAACGCTCTCACAAAATTTGTCCTCATAGGGAGCGAAATATCCCCCACGACAAAAAAAAACCTATAACCTCCATTTACCTGTTTGCTAAGTTTCGTGAAGATCGGTTGAGAAATATGACTTGTAGAGGAGGACATACATACTACGAGACGAAAGAAAATTTGGCCAGACTTGAAGCAGAGACGCTTTCGCTCTCTGCTTCGCTCGCTTGGTAGATTAAACAGGCTTAACTGTGCAAATTAAGCTAGCTTAGTTTGCAATGGACACTCGGTTTAAAGCCAAGTTTGGACAAGTCTGTCATACAACCAAGAAACTTCTATACATATATAACTAGTGCAGAAATACGTCACACATGATGTGACATTTCAAATTGGTCTAAATTAAAATAATAATTTTAGATCATATAAAAATATACATATATATGCTCTAGAATCAAATGTGCGACCTGATGCGTCTAAAGCGTATGTTTGCCCACTACGCCGGAGATATTGTCAAATAACCAATTTAGACAAGCTTTGCAAAGTACTTGGTAAACCTAACATACCTACAACAAAATAAGCAGAACATTCGAAAATAAAAATTCATTGAAATATAGATCACAAGAAAGAACAATAATCCTCGCAACGAAAGAAGTAGAACGCTCTGTCCTTGTAAAAATAAACCACTTTTTGCTTGAATAACCGATGCAAAAATATGTGCATAACTCGAGAGTTAGTATCAATTTGCCTTATATTAGCAACCATAAAACGAGCTTATTATACCGTCTAAATGCGAGTTAAGTTTTAAACCTATGCTTAACCATTATGTTACATTTTAATATGCTATGTCTGCTATAGCAGACTAGAAAACTCTTTGCTGTTTCATCCGGAAAATATCAGTTCCCGTAAGAATAATATGTATTTTTATTATTTAGAAAAACCAACAGCTATTTTAGAAGTATAAATTAAGTTGCATCAACAGGAAGCCAATTACAGGTTAGCACGTACAAAAAAATTATGGAAATAAACAATGTAGGTAGAAACTAACCAATTCTTAAACTAGTAAACAGTAAAGATAATTCTAAACATTATAAACGTTTAAAACGTACAAATATTACGAGAAAAAGAAGCCCATGTTACTTCAAAGAATTAATTGTATTGGCGTACCAAGTTTCCTTAAAATCGGTCCCCAAATTATACTAAGAAGAGATAATTTATATTTATTAGTGTAAGTAAATAAATCTAATACTTATTTACTAAAATGTTGTAGTAGCTACTTACAATTTCAATGAATGATCCAAACACACAAAACACTAATTATCCCAAGTTCCAAAATATTTGACATACACTGTATTTTTCCTAATACATTCGCTTGTTCAATGTAGAGTATCACTTCGTAGTACGCAGAGTTTCGTAGCTGCGTCACGGGGACCGAACGTGACGGAGTCTCGAGATCAACTGACTGCGCGCTGCATCTGAGCAGGACCACGCTCCTGATGCAGTTTGATCTTAGATCAGGGATCGCTTTGCTAGCTGTTGTATATCATGTTTCAAAATATATAGGTGTTCTTAGGTTTTCGAAGAAGGATTGGTTTGTCTATTGGTTGGTTATTTTTCTGGTTAAACATCTATATAGTTGGTTATTTTTCTTGTTGGATGTTTCGATACTTGGACATAAATTTACTTTTGGAGATTATAGTTTTTTTCTGATTTCGCGACTTTGTTTTTGAAATATAAACAGTAAATTTTTATTACAATAGAATGACGAATTACATCTTAGTCTACCTTAAGAAAGGAGTCCGAAATAGACTCCGAAACGTAGGCTCGGTATTGCAACAATTATGATAATAAACATAACTCGATTAAAACCTTAAAGTGAGTTTTATTTCAAGCTAAATGATATTTTAATTAAAATTGATCTTACTAGCTTATAAATTTAAGTTAAGTTTCATACTTCGAAGAAACCTATAAATAGCCAGTTGGATCCCTTGATTTCTATAATTAGTCACTGTTAATTTTTAATTATTCAGCGAATTGAGTTAGGTATATTTATTAAATGAGGCGAGGTATACCCGCGTGGTTCTCGTTCCTGTGTGAATACAGGGATAGAAGTATGAAATATCGTATATGGTTTATTCTAGGTTGTAAAATATCTATGTGCCAAATTTCAGACAAATTTGTTTTGCTGTTTTTGAGTGATTGGAACACAAACATGCGATTTATATTCTTGGATTTTCGAAGAGTAATTAGCTTAAATTTTCTGTTTAGTAGCTGTTTTTCTCTGCATTTTTTACCCCCAGTTTTCTTTTGAGATATATTAAAAATGATTATGTAATATTTAAAATGATCTTAAATACCTATATACTTTAGGCAAAAGATTTATAAATCACACAAATATACCTTCACCGAGGGAATCCAATTCGTAACCTCATGTGTAGAAGGTATTCAACTATCATAGTAAGGTACAGGATATTTATAAATTTCAACAACTGTTTTAGATTGTAGGTAACAAGGAAGAAAAGGCATTATAATATAATAAAAGTTAAATAAGCCGTCGTCGTCTCTCGGATATACAATAAAAGTAAAAGAAAAATATGGTATTTGTTCGTGATTTCGTATTCGTGTTTTTTTTTTTCAAATGAAACGACATTGATTTGATTAGCCATTTTTATACTATTCATCGAAGAAATTCGGTAACAATACAACAAATTGAGTCACCTTATCGAAAAATTCAGATGTTATTTTTATTTGGGTATGCTATTGAAAGGAATATTTAAGTGTTTGTTATGAATGACGATGTTTACGAACTGTTTCACGCATCACTCACAATAATTTACAATAGTGTAATTAATAAATTAAAAAATCAAAAACCACGTTTTCTAATGTCCCAAAAATAATAAAATATCCACTCAAGCCACTCAAAAGGGCCAGGCATCTTACTTATAAGTATAAGTCAATAAAATCACCTATATATATATAGGTGATTTTATTGACATAGTAGGTATACATTAATTAGCGTTTTGAGTGTAATTTTTTTTACGTTTTTACGGTGTTTAGATTTTTAAATGTATAAAATTTAATAAAACACTTTATTTATCGGCTTTAATCGCGTTTTGTTCATATTTATTAAAAGACCGAGCTTTTGCCAACGTCACTGTTGGCTTTAGAAAAACCTAAAAACCGACCTCAAACAACCTTGAAAAAGCCTGTAAACTGTAAAGTTAGCGAAAGCTGGGTTCGTTTAAAAATCATGAATAAAACGCGATTAAGCCCGGTAAATAAAGTATTTTATCATGCAAAATCGGGAAAACCATAGAAGACATTAATTACTATTTAAAAACAAATTCTTTTGGATAGACCAAACTGAGTTAGAGTTTAACAATGTAAAAAGATTGCTTTGATGTTAAATGAAACTGAGTGATTCGGTTATTATTGACAGTGGTATAGTGTAAATGAATTGAATTTATTTTAAGATTAGATAAATATTATTATGAGTTGGTTATGAAAACGTTTTCGTAATTGAGTGGGCGTAGTCTTTATTAATAAGAATTTACGTATAAAATATATTTTCATGGTTTGATATAAATAGTTTACAACAGAGTAGCCTTAGCCAATGACATTCATTATACACGATCAGAAATTAATGTCACCAAAACGTTAAACCCGCTCTAGACTTAGACAAATGAAATTCCATTACGATATTAAACAAAATCCCCCAAAGCCGTCGGTGGCTTTATGAAAGAATTTAATAATAAAGAGGAGAATATTATTCAATTTTTCTTGAAAACAAAGATGGAGCAGGACGGAAGTCCGTTCCCACCTGGGTCTCGGGGGCAGTCGAATTTATTAGCATTCAAATGATTTATAACTACCGAGCGGCAGCTGAATATCTTCCGATTCGTCTTAAATTAAATTCTTTCTTTCCTTTGGCCGGATTTCATTAAGACTAACGAAATGCCGGGATATGAAAAAGATAATCTTTGAGCGCGGCGGCGCTGGCTGGCGCGCGGTCTCTCCGTCTGCCCGCAACCGGGCTGCCTTGCGCTCCGCGTGCCCACGGTGAGATCCCTACCGCAAACATTCCACAATTTAAATCTAAAACATCTTAATGTATTCATGACGTAACAAATCGCGACCTTACCGCTTACGTTAGAGTATTTTTCATTAATTGGAGAACTTGAACAGCTGAATTTTAATGAATATCGCGCTCGAGTTACTCACGACAGTCAAGGACGTTTAACAAACAGTTAGAAATGTAAAATTTCATTATGTAAATGGAAGGTGGACGAATAATTGACGATTATTTATTTACAGTTGGTAAATGTTCTTTTTTGTTGTTTCATTGTAAAATGATTGACAAATTAAATGAACGTGTAAATAATTAAAAGAAAATATGAGAAAATTGGTTATATTACTTATTAATATTATTTATTTTTTATTTACGAGTAAAAGTCATTAGGTAGAGTGCATTTAGT
This sequence comes from Idaea dimidiata, assembly GCA_949358125.1. Taxonomy (NCBI): domain Eukaryota; kingdom Metazoa; phylum Arthropoda; class Insecta; order Lepidoptera; family Geometridae; genus Idaea; species Idaea dimidiata. The sequence goes on along the minus strand of OX442332.1, from coordinate 21,479,283 downwards.
AAATTTGATACCTACCACTTTAACCACTTTAGATGTTTGTCTGTCGATCAGGCAAAATCCGCTGAACGAATTTGTAAAATTGGCAACAGCGGTAAATACATACTTTAAATCCCGGTACCTTGAAAAGGGCCATGTAATTTTTATACCAATCCTATATTTTTTCTAGGTAGTAAAAAGGAACCTGTGCATCAAGAAAACCCTTTCTCAAGATTAAATAATCTAACGTCAAAACCGTGAGGAATAATTTCTTAGGTAAGGCGCCCCTTGGGAACGACCGTCTCTATAAGTATGGCTGTAAAACAAGGATAATAATCTGTTCTATTCATAAATCGAAAATGGAAGTAAAAATAATCCATTTTGCTACTTACTACACAGTTTTAGGGATCCGTACCTCAAAAGGCAAAAAAAGAAACCCTTGTAAGATCACTGTCTATCAAAACCCATTATCTCTGGAACACGCGGAGATATCAAGGTAAAATTCAAACTATACTACTTCTTCTTCTGTTCGTATAGTGGTTTGACTCACTAAAAGTTGTCAGGTCGCCCTAAGGCATCTAGCTTGACCTAACGACTGCTATCAGAAATAACAACCGGACCAACTGCTTGACGTGCCTTCCGAAGCCCGGAGGAGCTCGAGAAAATGATTTTTTGTCACACAAATAAGTACATATATATATATATCTAATACACTTAGGACTAAGTCCGTATCTTCTTTTTCTTATATATAAAAATGAATCCCTATTTCCCTTGGTCACGGAATCACACGTGAACGGCTGAACCGATTTCGCTAATTCTTTTTGCGTTCTTTCTTTTTGCTACGATCAGGAGAAAATATTATGAAAGTTTTAAATTTTTAAATTTTGGATTAAGACTTACGCGGGTGTGAAACCGCGGTGCGCAGCTAGTAGTACATAAAAATTAAGGTTTCTGAGTCCACACGATAAAAAGATAGGAGCAAATTTACATTTTCCCCAAAACTTGTACGTACCAAAATATACCATAATTATCTATTTTGTTGTGTTACAAGACCTTGTTTTCACCAAAATTTACAAATCCAGGTCAACCAAAAGTACCCAATATTTTTTGGGTCTAAAACGCAAATTATGCCAAAATTAAAAAAAAAAAAATAAGAGGTCTCCCATGACAAATCAGTGTAGGTCTATAGTGAAAATGAGGACTCATAAAATTTGATACAATAGAAGAGTCTTTAAGTTCTGGTCGTCAATTTGAAGCTCACATACCTACAGTCGGACATGAGTACGGAACCCTCGGTACGCGAGTTCTACTCGCACTTGTCCGGTTTTTAATGAAATATCAGAGATCATAAATTCCATTTAATGGGTACATAGCCCAATTATGTCGATAACATAAATCCAATTATTCATCATCATCATCATCATCTCAGCCTTTTCCGTCCACTGGTAAACATAGGCCTCCCCCATTCGACGCCACAAAAAGCGGTCGCAAGCTACCTCCATCCAATAACTCCCCGCGACCGCTGCAATGTCGTCGGCCCACCGAGTAGGTGGTCGCCACAACGCTTGAATACTTTTAGCCCATTTATTTTTTTTATAAATAAATAAATCCTGTTACGAACACATAGCGCCATCTAGCCCCGTGGTAAGCTGCTAAGCTTGTGTTACGGTGACTAGACAACGGATATACTACTTATATTTATTTTTCTTTTGTAAATACATATATATTATACATAGAAATACGCCCAGACCAGATACAAATATTTATTTCAAGCTTAATTATTTGCACCCAGCGGGAATCGAACCCGCAACCTTCTGTATTGCAGCCAAGCGTTCGCCCGACGCGCCACAGAGGTCGTCCATTATTCAACGAGCTAAAATAAGGCACAAACTAAATAATTATATATAACTCAAAGGTGACTGACTGACTGAAATAGTGATCTATCAACGCACAGCCCAAACCACTGGACAGATCGGGCTGAAATTTGGCATGATTTTTGATGATGATGACAAAATTTGGTAGATGTTATGACGTAGGCATCCGCTAAGAAAGGATTTTGATAAATTCTACCCCCAAGGGGATAAACGGGACTTACGCGGGTGAAACCGCGGGTGCGCAGCGGATATATCAAACATAACCCCTGAAATTCTCATTTCATCAAAATGAGTTAAGACATTTGACGTTCGTTTATCACGTTTATCAGCGTCCTTCGTCTCACGAACAAGATTTTTCGAGTTATTTTCCTCTACTTACCAACATGTTATTGTTGCCACTTCATACCTATTTGGGTAATACTCGTAAATATAAATAAAGTGAAGGATAAAAAGTTATATTTCTTAGAAAATATTTTTCTTAAGGCGATCGCAGACAATGATTTAACGATCGACCGACAGTGGTAAGATAGCAGATACGGATATAGATAAATATCATTATTAGTAAGATTATGGTAAAAAATAATTTGTAACTTGTTTATGCAATAACCGCTATGTACCAGATAAAGAGACATAGTTTTCTAAAATGTAGGTATATATAAAGTTGATTAGGGATGTTTATGCGTTAAAACATAAGCTACTTTTTATTCTGATATTCCCACGGAATCGGGATTTCCGCCTGTGAAGACACAGAATACCAAGTTACATCGCAAACTCCAATCGTTTTTGTGTGAAGGAGTTGGTACTCCATAAAAAGTCAAACAACTTATTTATTGTTACACACAAACTATGACATTTATAATATTAGTAGAATGTCAACAGAACCCATAAAAAGAGCAGTAAAATTACCTATCTCTTTAAATTATCCACCACAAACAACAATCTAGGCTGTTAAATATCTCTCGATTTTTAGTCTATGATCTACACAGTCCATTAAGCAAAGCCATATTTGAAAATTTGTAGTACGATAAAATTATGAAACCCTAGTGTTTAACAATAAATACCTATCTCCACACCAGCCCACAATAATAAATGAAATATATATCAAAACACATAAACAGAATTTAAAATGAGTTAGGTATACTACAATGAAAGCTTTTAGAAATATACCTACGTCGAACATTGTGGTTTAATTTTCATTATTTTGTAATTGTTTAATTTATTCAACGGAACTTTTGCCCGTATTCTTCTTCTATTGACACAATTAACAATACATAAAAACAGGCCAAGTGCGAGTTGGACTCGCGCACAAAGGGTTCCGTGTCAGTATTAAAATTGGGTACAGAACTCTAAAATGAACACTGGACCGACGAATCCGTGAACGCAACGCAAACGTTAACATTCTCCTTGTTTTCGTTGTATTTCATATTATACTACTAAATATTATGCCCGACCTCGACCTTTAAAAACCTTACGTCTGGACGTTCAACTCGTGTCAGAAGTCAGGAAGCAGGTAGTTCGATATGGACGCCTTTAACTGTCATCACCTACCCGAATTCTCGAGTCAACAACAAGCTGGTTGGAATTACCAGCGAAATAAATTAATAAATAAATTATTAACCATGGTAAATACCCCGTTAATAAGTAATTTTAGTAGTGAAAACAACCATGTAAGTTTTAAAAACCTTGTCCGAAGCCTTATAAAGGTCTTGCAGAGTACAAGAAGCAGGACATGAAGGACACATACCAACAGATGCGAATAGATTTTATATTGCGAATAGCATGGCCTAACATTATTTGACCACCGGCGCCGCAGTTTATCACTCTATCACTAGATGGCGTCAGAGGTAAAAGTAAATGGCGATAACGTTGCGTTTATATTTTAAAACTCAAAATTTGGTATGTGTTATACTTAAGTACTTGTAAGCAGTTATTAGGGCTTAGTAAAAATTTCAATTGGCTAGGAGCTATCACGGTTCATAAGATACGACCCGGTGACCGACAGACAGACGGACGGACGGACAGATAGCGGAGTCTCAGTAATAGGGTTTTACCGTTAGTGTACGGAACCCTAAAAATATAAAAGTAGGTAACACTTATCTCGCGTCGTCGGTGTTCGGAACAATATTTACTAAAATGACAGGATGAAAGGTAATATTTATTGTAATGGCAATAAATTTACGGGGAAATTCTTGGCGAAGGTTCGGAGACAACCCCCATATTGTTTGCTTTAGTTTTGAAAAGCTCATATTTAACAAGCGGATGCAGCTTAGAACAAAGCGTGTTTAGCAATGCACTGTACTTGTTATCCGTCCACCCTCGAAGCCTGCACGTTATTAAAGTAGAAAGAAGCTTATCAAAATAAATTATTTCGCAGAACTTTGACGACCTCTGTGGCGCATCATATCATCGTATCATACGTATGGATTTCCAAAAAAAAAGTATAATATTGTAAGGTGCTACTAATAAAATCATTGTAAAATAAGTACCTACCTATACTAATAATTAATTTATTCTAACCATATTATTTTTGTAGTATTAAATCAATTTAGGTACTTGTAAGTCTAATGACTAATGGAATTGTTAGTGGCGCCATCTGAACTATATTATTCGAGTATTAAAACAATTTTATAAGGAGGGATCAAGATGGCGGACACAGGCAGGCATTTTTATTATTGAGGGGTCGAGTTTAGAGCATCGTACTGTGCAGCAGTGGTTAAAAACGTAGTTCTTATCAAGTAAGCTAAGATTGAAAAAGTGCTTTTTGTGATCGATATTGAATTAATATACAAGTGATTTTTCAACTATATTTGGATATTTTAATGTTACGCTTCCTCGACAAAAATATGTAGTATATCCGTAGCCTAGTACCCATAGTACAAGTCTAGTACTTAGTTTGGGGCTAGATTGCGCCGTGGGTAATGTCGTGCAATATTTATTTATTTTAACTTATGAATTTTTCATTCCTGTCTTGCCGATTTCCCAACTGAGCTCCTTGAATACAAGCTCTCATCTGCAAAGTTACCACGCAACATCCGTCATAATCGGAATCGAAATCCCACTGTGCAAGGAATAAACTGCGCAGTGAAAACGACAGCGTTGATTTGCATGCATTTGAAGTCGGCACCGTCGAGTTTAACTGTCATTGAATGCGAGTCTTTTGAGCTGCCGTTTTCAATGACAGTTGAACTCGACGGCGTCGGGTTTGAATGCATGGAAATTAATGCTATGGTTTGAATCGCGCAGGTTATTCCATTGTGCAGTGAAATTTCAATGCCGATTACGACGGTAGGCGCGCGATAGCCTTACTGAACTAAGTTCCCGGTTGGATCCCTCTCGAGAGCTCAGGTTTCGGTTACACACCAGGGGTAGGCACTGTAGATAAGTAATCATTAACTATCTCAACTGCAAATAAATTTATCAATGTTCTTACGACCGGGCGCGTGCCTGACATTAAGGACGCGACTCATGTGAAATCCCTTCCGATTGAATAGTTTTCTTCATAACCGGTATCAAATAGATCTTTAAACAATATTATGTTATTGTACATTATACAAGAAGTGTCCCCTTCATTTCAAAAACAATAAAAAATAACTGTAAATACCACTATTAAACAGGCTAAGTTACCCCTGTTTTACAAAATAAATCAATTTTTCTTTTATATCCTTAACCGCTATATTTTCTTATAGGCATCATAATATTAGAAAAAACAATACCTAGAACCTCTTCATCGCATTTTATAAAAATATTATTTTAATCTTCGTTAATGATTGATGTTACGAGAAATTGTAGATTTTTTCATGCAATTCCATCTCGCTCATTTATATGCAATCGGACAAGGACCGATAATTATCATCTATCGCCGCCTTAACCCTCCGTGGTACCAAGTAGTTTATTCGCCACCACGTGAATAATAATTGAAAATAAGTTTATTTTTTATTGAATCATGGATTTAACTCTTTAAATTTTATTACATTCTCCATCATTAAGTTCGGCGTCGTTTTATGCGTTTCTGACTTCGTTAACTGAAAGAGCCTAACAGAAAATGGGCCACCGCGAGCTCATGCTACATCCCATTAAAAATTTAATTGCTCAATAATGTTCTGGCAATTGTCGATGCCAGTTCTGTCTCATTAAAAACTTGTAGCCGATTCACGTGCGGCTTTAAACTGTAATATTCTTTGCAGTTACGTCGTCAGTAGTTTATTGGTAGGAATGAATATTAAATTAATATATATTAATACTAGCTGCGCCCTGCGGTTTAATCCGCGTAAGTCCCGATCCCGCGGGAATATCGGCATAAAAAGTAGCCCATGCGTTATTCCAAGTTTAATCGCAACCGGTTCAGTAGTTTTTGCGAGATTTAGTAACGAAGTCACAAAAATTGAAATACTAGCTACCCCCTACGGTTTCACCACGTAATATCGACATAAAAAGTAGCCTATTATATGTATATATTATAAAGCCATATTTCAAGTTTCACCGCAATCGGTTCAGTAGTTTTTGCGTGATAGAGTAACAAAGTTACATTCATACATAAATACAAACTTTCATTTGTAATATAAGCGTTTATAATATTAGTAAGATAAGATAATAGGTTAATGAAAACTGCACGTGTAAAGGGGAAACTTGTAAAAATTGTAAATTAAGGTACATTTTAGTATTACGAGAATTTGCGAAAATCTAAATATGGGGCCATATCTTTTTATTGTGTGACTCAACAATTTGTTTTTATAGGGACCATGGTTTTCATTTCGACTCGATACCTATGCACGTTCCCGAGATAAAGGGTGTTGACGGACGGATATGGACAAACAAAATAGAGATGTTTTTTTTTATTTTGAGGTCCAGAACCCTGAAAGCAACTTATGAACATCAGCCCAAGTCCTCGTTACTTGGCGGTAAGCCCAAAATACTGGCAGCATTGCCACGCTGAATGGCAACTTAAAACTTACTTATTATTTTCTTACATCGACGTTTCGATCACGTTACAATGATATTGGTCGCGAGGGGACCCCTTTCTAATATTATAAATGCGAAAATTTGTATTTACCTATGTGTGTTTGTATGTGACTTTATTGCTCTTTCACGCAAAAACTACTGAACCGATTACAATGAAACTCGGAATATTGGTAGCTGGATAATCTGAATAACACATTGAATACTTTTTATCCCGATGTTCCACCGGTAACGGAACTTACGCGGGTAACACCACAGCTAATGAATCCAAAAACATAAATTATATAAACATAAACAAAATAAAGTCCTGACTTATTGACTAAACTAATATTGATGCAGAGCCCAAACCACTCGTCCCAGAGTCATATTTGGAAAGTGTGTTTGTAGTTCACTACTTTAAAGTCTCGAAATTCCCATGGGATCGGAAATTTCGCGGCTGAAACCGCGGTACGCTGCTAGTATATCATAATATCACACGAAACACGGAAAAATACATTAAACCTGCGTCACTACATACGTTTTAAGATACTTAAATTAATAATAAAAGGGGATGAAACCCTTTCTCCTTTTAAATATTTTATTATTTCAGACTCAACGTTTTGCGAGTAAAGAATGACGCTAAATTAATATTCCAGCATATAGCGTACACAAAAATTGAACATAAAATCATAAGTACAGTACTTAAACCCATAGCTTACATTGTACAGATTCTTTAAAGATCTTTCTTATAGCCGCAACAGACGATCGAACCGCACCGCCGCACCGCGTACGGCACCAGTCACATTCTACTCCCAACTAATATTGTAATGCTGAAAGTTTGTATGTGAGTATGGATGTGTTTTTGTAACTCAAACACGTAAAAACCGCGCTGAACCGATTACGATGCAACTTGGAATATACTTAGATAGGTTGGAGCTGTTTTTTAAAGGAAAGGTAGTAGGTATATCCACAAAAACACAGCGCATGGCCGACGCGGCGACGTCGAGCGGAATTCGAACCAACAACGCATCTCACCCCAATCCGGGAGTAGCACATACCAATTAGTCCACCGACACGACTCTAGTGACTCATACGCCGAATTAATAGAATAAGAATAAGAAATGAGGTACCTACTTTAAATTATCGCGCGGTTTAACCAACGTTTGGTACGACATACATACGTAAGGGGTAAAAATGACCGTTAAACCGATATTAATGAAATTTGGTACAGGGTTAGTTTAGGGGTTGAAATAAGATATAGGGTACTTTGAATAATCATACGGGTTAAGCAACGCTTGGTATGACATCGTTACGTGATAGGAATTTATGCGGGTGAAACCGCGGGGCACAGATGAAAATGAAAAAAAATGAAAAATATTTTTATTTATCAATCAAAACTATCCTATTACACATTTGTCTGTGACCCTCACACTAGACCATTGTCTGTATTGTGAAGTGTCAATAAAAAAAAGATTTACAGAGGTAAATTAATAAAGCCGTTCGGATGGCGCTTGATTTCTTGCATAAAAACTAGATAACACAATAATTTAACCAGTAAGCTAGTTTTATAATATACAGATTTATTTATTTATATAAATTCACCTCTCCACATTAAGTGGGTTGTATAAAGTTCAGAACAAAATAAGAATGACAGTTCCCTGCATAAGTATACGACAGGGGCAGTAAGGGATAATCTGCACGAACGTCAGAATCGCGGCGATATTATCGTCGAGCCACTATTTATATACAATCTGAACGTGTTAACGTTACACGGCGATGTTAAGAAATACGATAATATCGCCGCGACTCTAACGCTCGTAGAGACGGTCCCTAAGCCTCCAGTTGAGAAGCTGGCATTAACAAAAACAAAAACATAGGTACATAAATACTGTAAGGCACGCTGTACCCTTATCACTAAAAAGAGTTGCAGGTGTTTATTAACCTCAAATAGAGCGTTACGTTACGACACGTACTTGTAAAACTCTAGCTGCGTCCCGCGGAGCTACCCGCGTAGGTTCCAACCCGTGGGAATATCAGTAGGGTAATTAATGAAACTTTGGTACGGTCACATTTTACGAATCCGGCTAGTTACGTGGAAAAATGGCGCCTTCGCCCGGCCGCGGCAGATTAGAAAGACCATTGAGGTGCTGGCTTGACATCGTAAGGGCTGATATGCGTGCAAATGACCTCAGTACATGGGATGCCGAAGATTGTGCGAAGTTGAGATGAAAAGTAGGAAAGATCCTGGACTCCAGAGAAGGATGTAACCGGAAACATCGCTGGGATGACGATGGAGTCAGGAAGTTTCTGTCCGAAATCGAAGACTTACTTGACATTACTGACCGTCTTCTCAAATTGTACTGAGCGAGATGGAGATAACCTTTCCAACATCGGATTCAAAACTCTCTGAACCATAGAAATAGTACTAGTAACTCGAAAGCTTACTGTGTCAAAAACGGTCCGGCTTGATGTTAGAGATACCCCAGTATGTCCTTATTTTACTTTAGTGTTCGTTGGTTACTTAGATAAGGACAGATTGGAACCAATTGGGTTTATCAGGACCGTTATGATATATCAAAGCAAAAACTACCTTAACCTTAGAGAACATGATTGACATTGATATTTCAAAAGTTGTCAAGTGCCACAGTCTTCAAGAAGCGAAGACAACGATGTAACATGTCTCTGCTCTGAACACTCGAACAGGATAAAAAGCAGCCAATGTTTTATTCTACAATTCCAGCTGTTTAAATATGAAAAGTTTCATCGGAATCCGTCCAGTAGTTTTAATGTAAAAAAGTATTAAACTTAATCATCTTCATACAAACTTTCGCGATTACAATATTAGTAGTATAGGATTCACATGAAAAGAAGCCCAATGAATGCAACGACTAATTGCGAGAAAACCTTGACGTCTCTCAAGTACTTACTCGTTAGGCTCAGTAAATGCATAACATACCTACATACGTAGGTATAGTTCTAACATGTTAGTTTATAGAGATAGTAAGTAGCTGACCCGCTGTAATTCATCCCTCGAAAAGAGGCTACATGCTGTAATGTTTCGTAATACCATATCCGTGATTTAAAAAAATTGACACTGGCAACATGGACAACAATGCCTCCGTTACACACTAAAGATTTTTTTTTGTTTTCGTATGATCCGATCCGTATCTGAGATTGCAAATAAATCATTAATTATTATCATACAATCTGGTGAGACAGTGTAGGATCAAACGCTCATCATCAAAGAGGTAATTTTTTTACATACGAGCTAAACTTAAAATCTCTGTCGGGTACATTGAAAAACTTGTTGATTAGTTCGTAATCGACCGGTGTTGACATTTTTTTGTGTATTAATTGTACGTGACTTTGTTTCCTACATTTTAGTGTCAACTGGTAAGGTCAACTGGGGGAATAGCGGCGTTGGGAAAATGTGGAGATCATCAACTCACCGGAAACTTACAATTGTTATATTAATAGCGATCTAGTCACAAATTGGTAGATATTTATTCCTTGTAATTTCGGGTAAATTGATGCTGCACTTACCCTAAAGTTGAATTTCTATCAGTTTACCTTATATACCTCTTAAGTCATAGCTCATTGAAGCCAACCGTCGGAGGTACACCTCAGAAACAGAGGGGAATAGTAGAATTCCTCTATGCCTTTCTGGAACTATTAATTATTCTGTAACATTAGTTCCATATAACCATTAGCAGGCAACAACACACACAACAGAAGCGTAATTACGTATAACTAAAGCCGAATACAAACTACAGACTTTTCGATTGACTGATTCCTCGCCGGCCGATTAGTTTTAGGGCAAATAGGGGTAAAACCCAAATATTTTTTTAACTGTGTCGTAATGATTTTCTAAGACATTAATTAAGCAACTAGGTTTGTGATGTCGTGCTCTCTGCCCCATGACATGACAAATGAGGCACGAATAGGCACTAGTCCGAATAAGCGAGCTTAACTACAGTAGTCATACTGTACTCCTATCATGAGTAGATACGAAAATAAGTGCACTGTAACTATAGAGCACGTTTTACGTATCAACTCACGTAAGCGATAAATACTGGCCATACGCTTACATTAATTTGAAAAAAAAAATAGTTTATGATAGCTCACTTCAAGCCTAGTCATTGATAAGTAAATAAGTGCACTGTAAATACCACAGATTAGTAAGTAGGTGTCTCCTTCCTCTGTGGTAAATATAGAAAACGTTTTACGCATCAACTCACGTAAGCTGGTAGATACTACGGCCATACGCTCCAATTAATTTGAAAAAAATATCTTATATCTCACTACAAGTCTAGTCACTTATAGAGAGAAAAATGATACAGATTTAACAACCACTAGTAGTTGTTTTCTAAGTCTTTTTTTCACAAAAATTTTCTTAGTCCTATAGTTGTCCTTTTCGGAAGTTATCGTTTTAGGAAGTTATCCTTCTCAGCCTGAGGGGTAGTTGTTTAACAATTATAAAATCCGTGATCTGCAAAGGACCTAAATGTTAACGACTTACTATTTGAAGACATCAAGGCCGCGACATTATAACGCCGGCTTCAAAGGCTCTTGTAGCTCTTACAACCGTCAGCTTAATGAGCCGTGACCAGAGCTTTCAGACATCACTGCAACGGAAAATGTTCAATCATACTTACATAATGCTACGGACTCATATCCACATATTCTTCGTCAAAATCACTCAGTAAAACCTTAGATCAGTAATGCTTTATTCTCCTCTTTCCGAGGAGCTCATTGGGCTAGCTGTACCGGCCGATCTTGAACGGTTGTGCGGGTTAAGCAACGCTTGGCGCTCATTTTTTTCGAGCTCCTTCGTGCTTCGGAACGTTAAGCAGTTGGGCCCGGTTGTTACCTCTGATAGCAAGTCGTTAGGTCAAGTTAGAGGCCTTAGGACGACCTGAAAACTCTAACACTAGGTGAGCCACACCACTATACGAAAAGAAGAAGAAGTAGTAATGCTTTATTACATTTTTGCTGGTGTAATAAGAATTAGATACTTAGATTGTCCTTGTAGCATGGTATAAAGGTTATCCAACTCTTTTTGTGGGTGTCATAAATGGCAACTAAGGGATCCTGGAGGAACTGGCAAATCTTAAGGCCTCGCCTGCTGCGTAGTGGCGGATAAACTGCTTGGTCTCTAAGAGGGTTAGTGTCAGACAAGCGGCCGGCCGTAAAAGGCCTGCCGATAAGAAGTTTATTTGCTCCAAAAACAACAAAAGTTATTGCAATCATCAAGAAAACCCGTATCGTAACTCAATATCTAAAACAATAATTTATTTTGCCTCGGAATCTTATATAACTTTTCATCATACCGTCGGTTACAACGAGAACTCCAAGGTGGAGACTTCTTAAAGATCATTGGTAAGCATTGCTGAGACTTGAACGTCACTAGCTGATAGAGAGACGAACTGATTTTGCGGACTGTACTTTGATAATGACAATTTAACAAAACAAAAAACTTCATCCCGGGGCACATGATCGTAGATCTTACAAGCACAGATACACCGACACTTGAAACTTATACACGAAAATAAACTGTAATCCGTTCAAAATCCGTAGTTTTTTATAACTTTTACTTAATTATAAATGTGATCAGTGCAAAAAGAATGGATAATAAGATTTCAATTCCTATAAACCTTTGACAAGATGTATATTGCCTATGTCAACCGTTATTTTATTACGAATCTATCGACACCTCATTTATTAAAATCGGTTCGGTATACCTCAAATTAAAGTTAAACTAAACTATAGTTTATGCGCTAAGGTGGAACACACTCAAACATAGACTGCCAAAATCATAACCTTTTGGCTCCGCCGTAGTCGGGTAAAGGAAAATATTAAACTATAACTCAGTAGGAAAAGAAAACAAGTCTAATAATTGATCTTTGATTAAAATTCTGTTTATGTTGCTTTAATGTGTTTCGCAAAGGAAATCGTTCCTTTTACAAACAGAACAGTGAAAATTAAATGATGGAAAAACTCTTGTTCCGTTGATAATTTTTTCATCCCTTAAATTTTTAAAGCCGTACTTTACGCATGTTTCTTGTGTTAGAAAAAAAACAAACAGAAATAACAAATCGAATGTTTCAGAAGTTTATAATAATATAACTATTTAGTCCCGGTTGATATCTATGATATCAGTTTTTAATTTCAGTAAAAGTCAGAGTAAGATCTCTAACTGAAATTTAAGACTGTTATCAGGGCAACCTTAAAACTTTACACTGGGTAAGCCACACCACTACATGAAAAACAAACAACAATATAATTGAAATAGCCGCTCTTCAAAAACAAACTTTTTAGGTACAAAGCATATGCAGTTTTCAAAATACAAAAGAGTTTAATTAAATTTTAATGAATCTCAAACTCAATAAAGAGGGTAACAATGCCGTATGTCACCTCGTATTGTGATTCTTTTGTGCGAAACCACGAGAATTCATTATTAAAAATCAGAGCGTAATGGAGAAACTATACATACATACAATACACATATGTAGGTATAATAAGTTTACCAACTAAGTTATTTTAGCTTTGCTCTACATAGTCGAGACAGTGTTTTATACTAGTCCATCTAATTCGCAAACTATGCCAGCTATGCTCAGTTATTTAAAAACTAGCGAGCTAACTTAGTATTGGCAGCAAACGGTCGAATTTCATCCCCTTTCCTTTTGTGATTCTTTTGTGTATTATATACTATACACATATGTAGATAGTAGGTATAATACGTTTACCAACAAAACTAAGTTATTTTAGCTTTGCTATATATAGTCAAGACAGTGTTTTATACTAGTCTAGTACTAGCTATGCTCAGTTATTTAAAAACTAGCGAGCTAACATAGTATTGGCAGCAAGCGGTCGAATTTCATCCCCTTTCCCAAATTGACGTTATTTCCGTCCAACACATTACTCTCGATATAGAAATATTGTATGCTCTGTTAAGAATTTAAATAACAAATATACATGGAGCCGGTATTCTAATTGCAATAGGTTGTATCGTTCCTGGGGGATAACTCGATAAGGGGTCAAAGTATATTGGATATTTAGTTGGTAAATTTTGGCAGGTCAGCGAAGGCAGGAGGCGAGGAGGCATCGCATGGCACCGGAAATAATGACTACCGCTCTGTAATTGGAACGGTACGGTGCATTCCAGCTTCAGCTACGAACTCGCTAGCCACCTGCCTTTTCAACGTTTTTAATGTTAAAGGTTTTAATTCGTTTTCTGGGTAGGAAATTAGGCTCTTGTAATTGGATTGCTCCGGGACGGGTGTGAACAAGTGTGACCGGAAAACAAGGGTGTTTAAAGGAAGTAAATCACTCAAGTTGAAAATTGGATGCGTTTACACATCTCGTAACGTTGGGGCTCGCGCCTACATACTCCATTTGTTGGTTGATTAGTTAAAAGTCCTAAGGAAATTTGAAAAGATTAACTAGGTTTTGTTTTAGGGAATAATTATAACAATATTTTACTGTTTTAACTTTTAAATTTGGTGGGCGCTAACACGTAGTGTAGGACGTCCTCAGGCATGTTGGAGCGACAATTTGCGCAAGACGGCTGGCACAAACTGGATGCGAGAAGCCGAAAATAGATCTAGAAGAGGCCTATGTCCAGCAGTGGACTGCAACAGGCTGATGATGATGATGATAATGGGCGCTAACAGTAAGTGCCTGTTAGCGCCCATCATGATATTGATTGAACTGATATTGCTTATAGTATTTTTACTTATTATTAAATTTCCATGCTTCGGAAGGCACTTTAAGTAGTTGGTCCCGGTGGTTATCACTGTCTTTAGTGACTGACTTGACGGTTAGAGACCGGCGCGGGCGCCATGAAGATGAAGAAGAAGAATTTCACACCATACTTTTGTATAGAGTAAGTTTACGGTACCTGTAAACTAAACTCTGTTCATAATATCATTAAAATAGGATATTCCGAGTCCAACGTGAGTGGTGAGACCCGACATGTACAGGAAATAATGACGTCCGTCCGACCGACTTACTTACAAATTCACTCGGTCCAGCTAAATTACTTTTCGGTATACGAATACTGAATATTAAACCGTGAAACCGCGGAATGCAGCTAGTAATAACATGAATTACTAATTCTATAAATATATAACGATACGACGCGTTGCATGCAACGAGCTCGGAATGTCTATATAGTTGCATGTCGTTATGCGTGCGTGAGCGCAATAGGCTGTCTATTTATCATGCAACAACAATAAAAAAAACTGGCCAAGTGCGAGTCGGACTTTCGCACGAAGGGTTCCGTACAATAAC
Organism: Idaea dimidiata; assembly: GCA_949358125.1. Lineage (NCBI taxonomy): Eukaryota > Metazoa > Arthropoda > Insecta > Lepidoptera > Geometridae > Idaea > Idaea dimidiata. The sequence goes on along the minus strand of OX442332.1, from coordinate 21,464,206 downwards.
CACAATTGGATACGGGACCCTAAAATAAACACTCCAACAAAGGGAAAAGCGTTAACGTAATTGACGCAAGTTTATAACTAAACGTCTGACTTTAAAAAGGTATGTTTGTTGTATGAGAGACGGGAGCACCCCTTAAATATTTGTTTTATTTCGTTTAAAGCCATATTAAAAAATAAACAAGAAGATAAGTGGGTACTACCCACTTTTCTTGTTTATTTTTAATATGGCTATATTCCATTTGGACATTAGCCATTGTCATGTATCAGGGGTTAAAGTATGAAATTGCCGATTTGTACTGAAAATCTTAATTGTTTATTTTTTAAATTTTTAACAAATTTATTTAATCAAAATAGTTGCCATTATTATCTATACATTGCTGCCATCTAATGAGAAGGTTATTAATGCCTTTGCGATAGAACTCCGACGATCTAGACTGCACAAACTGTGTGAAAGCATTTTGTACTGCCTCCTGGGAAGAAAACTTCTTGTCACGTAGATAATTGTCCAAATCACGAAAAAAATGGTAGTCCGTTGGAGCAAGGTCTGGTGAATACGGAGGATGACGAATGGTTTCTAAGTGCAGTTCCTGAAGGGTCAAAATGGTTTCTCGTGCTGTGTGAGGTCTCGCGTTGTCGTGGAGCAATAATGGTGAAGATCGATTCATGAGTCGGGGCTGTTTTACTGCTAGTTTTGTCAACATGGTTCGGAGTTCGGCACAATAGACATCTGCCGTAATTGCTTGACCAGATCGAAGAAAACTATAGTGAATAACACCATGCTGAGACCACCAAACAGTTACCATTACCTTTTTATTGGTAAGTTTTGCTTTAGGACACTGTTGTGGCATTTGACCTGGGGTCAGCTATTGCATTTTTCTTTTCCGGTTATCATAAAGTTTTTCTTTTCACTTTTCATCACATGTTACAATTCGATCCAATATTCCTTCATTTCTGTACCGGTTCAACAAGGCAACACAAGTTTCAACACGCGTTTCTTTCTGCAGATCAGTCAAATCATGAGGCACCCATTTTTCGTATTTTTTTATTTTATTGATTTGACGCAAGTGAGTCAATAAAGTGGGTAAGGTAACGTTAAACCATGCCGCTAATTCCTGGGTAGTTTGACTAGGATCGGCTTTCACTATCTCTCTTAATTCATCGTTATTCACCTGTGTGGGCGGTCTTCCTCGTGGCTCGTTCTTTAAGTCGAAATTTCCATCACGAAAGCGTTTAAACCAAAATCGCACGGTGCGTTCATTAGTAGACCCCTCTCCAAACGCAGCATTGATATTGCGGGCTGTTTCTGCCGCGTTAGTTCCGCGTCGGAACTCGTATTCAAAAATCACTCGAATTTTCGCAGTATCCATCTTTCTTGTCTAAATTGAATAACAAAAACAATTGAAAGTCGATATTCAAATGTTTTACATTTTTTAAAAAAAGAACATCACAGAAACCATTTGAAAAAAGTTTCATTCGAAAACCTTAAACCATGAAGATTCTATGTCAATTCAAAGAACCTATTGCAATAAAACGGCAATTTCATACTTTAACCCCTATTATTATTAATATTTGCATCGAAACAGTCAAGTCGTCATAGTTAAAGTCAATTCAAGGGAATCATTGTAAAACAGCAGGCATTTACAATGATTGTTCACGGAGTTTTGGAGACAAAAGTCCATGTTATGCATTGATTTTCACTTTCATTACACTTGTACGAAATTAAATTGATGCCCCCGAAATCAAACAATTTACACGCATTTGAACTAGGTTCCACAAACGAGAAAATTTAGCAACACATCAACGCGTTCCCGCCAAAAACTCTACCTACTTATCTGTAAAAAAATTACTGTCTAAAACTATGACGTTTTATGAAATACAGCCGTTTTTACCCTTTGAATAGGTAACCCTAAAAATATCACATTCTTTCGAAAATTAAAATAACCAATCAAATTGTAAAAGTTATCTAGCCAGTGCAAGTTCTAAAGGTAGCACTAGTGTAGAGCTTTCCATTATTTATTGTACATTCCCAAACTTTGTCAGGTTATTCTCAAAGGAAAATTGTACTTTGTTACTTCAATGCAATTTGTCTGTTTGAAAATAAACTGATTTTGTTGCAAACTGAAATTGAGAAAGTACACAGTACTACTCAATTTTCGAGTTCGAGGAAGTGTCGCTAGCAAACCACTTATGAAGATTGTTTTTACTCGACTAAAGAGAATTTAATATTAAACATTGTTAATTAAATATAATACCAAATTCAAGAACAAAGGTTTCTTTACCTTTACTTTAAATGTAACTTTATAAAGGGCAGTTGGAAAAGTTTTTTCACTCGAAATACTTAGTCTTTTAAGTTTTCGCAAGTCAACATTTTGGGATATTCAACATTTTGAGATTGAGGTTGTTTCTTCCTACCTCATGGTGACGTGATGAACCAGTACCTATTTAGGCATAGGTACTGTTACGGGGTGGGTCAGGTGAGTCTTTTTAAAAAACGATTTTTATTATTAACACTACTTTATTTACTGAATAAAAACATAGAACAAGATTTGGAAATAGAAAAATAGGAACAGTGTAATATCACGTCCGAGTCTGAATCTAAACTAAATAAATTATATGAAAACAAAGGAAACGTCGGTTTCCGATTGCTTGTCTAAGCGTTTTTATTATTATGTGTGATAGAGGAAAGGGTTTCGTAACACCATCCCCCTTAAGAAATTATTATCACCTAGGATGTGATAATAATTTTATGAGATAGAAATAAGAGAGAACTAGAATGGAATCAGACTCGTCGTAGAACAAAACATAAGTAATGACAATGAATGACTTAAATTACTATACTAAATTATTTTACAGGAAACAGTGTTAAGACAATGTAGTAAAATATAGTAGATCTAGAATACAGAGTTACAGAGACATCAAAATGAAAAATAAATGGCAACTATTCAAGTTAGTTTTAGCAGTATGAAACAGAGATAATAATTGGAAAAGAAACTGCGTTATCTTATGGTTAATCTTAACAGACTAAAATCAATGTTATAGAATCGTTGAATTATACTTAGTTCTAAATTTAAAAAAAAAATTAAATTAATTTAAAATCTATTTCTTTTTATATATTTTTTATTTTTTTTTATTTACTATTATTATATCTTATTATCTACATGGTATTTCTTTTGAACGATGAGTCCAAATGTTCACAGGATTGATCATAATTTTGATTCAATCGGAGATTAAAGTTATGTTGCGGTTCTACTTTCCTATCGCCGCATTGATTGTAGATTTGGATGCAACAGGGGGAGTTTTTATTACAAAAGTATTTCCTAGACTTAAACAATATGAAAACTAGAGATATTAAAGAAATAACGTAACCTACAGACATATAATGAACACTGTATTTTTGGAAGTGACTGGGACTTTCTAGTTTTTTTAATTCCTTTTCAAAATTTTCTAAATATGTGCTAGCGTGTGTTAAGGAATCTAAATTATTAATAGTTTCTAACTTATTCAGAGACAGAGTTCTTAACGAAATATTTGTATTAAACTTTTCACAACAATCATCTTTAATACTAAAATTAGACATAGCATAAGTAATGTTCGTAATATATGATACACTTGGCGTAAATTGCAGAGTTTTAAAAAACGCTTTACATTTTGTCGGCAATGTCAAAAATCCGGTACCGAACAACACTTCATCGTAACTCACTGGGTCACTATCACACATTACGTGGCACTTGCTAGGTTCGGATTGTACATAAATCCAACGATTACCACTTAACTTATGTGTCACGTCGATGTGTCCGGTGATTAACTTCACGTTGCACTGTTTAGGAAGTTTATATAGTTTTTCTTTTAATAACATAGTCTCGCAGGTCGGGTTAGCAACAGTGGATAACACGTTCATTGTACTTAGTTCGCACACATAGTATTCACTGATTGTTTTGCATTGTTCGAGCGAGTCTCGTAGTGAGTAGAACATTCCATCAGCTGTTATCGTCACATATGGTTTGTTTGGTGCAATCAGGGCATAGGTGTCAGGTTTCGTGACGTCAAAGGGTACAGGTAAAGGAATAACATGGAACAGCTGATAGGTTTGAGGTAGGACCAAAGGTATCTTTAATACGATAACTATTTTATACTTGTAGTAATATGATACCAGTTTGGATATATCTATAAGTTCGTGCACATTATGCAATGTAGGTACTATCGGTAATTCGCAATGACTCGGAAGGTTATTTTTGAACTGTGTCAGTTCCGAGTATAACTGTTGAGGACTAAGTACAGTTGGGTGTAAAATGTTGAGTTTACTGAATAATATCGCATTATTTATATCCTCAATATCGAATGACGTTGTAATTATTATACTTTCTAGAGAGTTTAGTAATAGGTTCAAATGTGATTTGATTTCTAGCTTATCATTAGAATTTGAAATCATTTCAAAGGCTTTATTTATACTGATCAGATTTTCATTTAACCTTTTCTCATTTTCATTAAGTTTCGATATAGAAGAGTTAAATGTAGATATAGTTGACTTTATTACGTGAATGTTATCTCTCATGAGATGAGCTAGTTGTTTTTCGTCTGACTGTACCTTGTCTATGGCTTCAGAGTATTTAATAGCGTCATCGTTATCTAACGTGCCGAATAATGTTTTAAGTAACGAGCCACCGGCATCAATAAGTCCACGTTTAGATCGTTTAGGCCGATCTCCGAAAATAAGATATGATACAGAGGAGAACTTTTTGAAATTATTTAAATGTTGATTTTGAAGAGATGATATAGAGTTTAAGCATTCCAACTGAATTTTGGACGACATCGAGTTCTTACAAATTGATTGTACCTGATCAAATAATTTATCTACAATATCGAGATGACTTACTTTGACTTAAAGTCCTAAGTCCCCTAGATGGGGCAGAGGGCCTCCACAGTGCGTCGCCAGCCCGTCCGGTCTTGAGCTTCGCGTTTTATTTCACTCCACGTCTTGCCAATAGCCGCTGCCTCTGCGATGATTGTCCGCCGCCAGGATTGCTTCGGGCGGCCACGTTTCCGCTTTCCTTGGGGATTCCAGTCTAGGGCTTGCCTCGGAATATGACCGGAGTCCCTTCGGAGCGTGTGGCCGATCCAGTTCCACTTGCGGCGTTTAATTTGCTGGTCGATTGGAGTCTCACCGCAGCGTTCCCATAGGTCTATGTTAGAGATTTTCTCGGGCCAGTAAATGCCAAGAATACGACGAAGACAGCGGTTGACAAAGACTTGGAGCCGGTGCGAGATGTCCTTTGTCACTTTCCACGTCTCACATCCGTACAGCAACACGGTTTTAACATTGGACCGGAATATCTTGAGCTTAACTCTTCTGGTCAGTTTCCGCGATTGCCATACAGGACGAAGTTGCGCGAAAGTTGCTCTACCCTTGGCGATTCTCGAAGCGATGTCCTCTTCGGTCCCTCCTGTTTCCGACACTACGCTTCCGAGGTATGTGAACTGGTGGACTCTTTCCACCCCCTCTGTGTCGATGAGCAACGGCAACGAACTCGTCGCCCCACACCTCATTTCCTGGGTCTTCCGGGTGTTGATTTTGAGTCCCGTCTTCAGAGCTCCTCGCCTTAGGTCGTCCAGTTTCGTCTGCATGTCGGCACGCGTGTGGCTCAGCAGGCATAGGTCATCGGCATAGTCCAAGTCTTCTAGGACATTGGACAGTCCCCACTCTATGCCGCGGCGCTTGTTGTTGGTGGTGTTGCGCATGACGCCATCGAGGACGACAAGGAAGAGGAGAGGTGACAGGAGAGGAGTTCTTACAAATTGATTGTACCTGATCAAATAATTTATCTACAATATCGAGATGAGGTTGTATATTACTTATATCAATATGAGTTACTATGTTCCAATAATCATTATTTAGTTTGACATCTAAAGACCTGTCGTAGTAAAGTCCAATACTATTTGTTATTGTTGTAGTAAATGAATGGGGTGAAATAGATCCAGCGATGGACAACCTGAAATAGAAAATGTTTTATTACATTTAAACATTAACGGGGGCTAACTTAATTTCGTCATAGTGATGACGGATATGTTTCCTATCGACTAATACGGTTACTGTATGATTACCGTTTATTTTAATTATCTTGTATGGGCCTTTCCAGACTGGAGACAGTGCTTTGTTTTGTTTGTGATGGCAGCGTATATATACCATATCGCCGATATTGTATGTTACGGGTCGAGCATGTGAGTCATAGTACTTCTTAGACCTTTCTTTAGATAACTGTACGTTCTGGAGAGCTTTCTGTCTACTATAGTATAATCTATGATTTAGAGCACGGACGTAATCTGTGTAAGTATTATTTTCTAGGGAGTCTATTGACTTAGGGACATATGGTTTGAAACCAAATAAGAGTTCGAAAGGGGCGAAACCGGTACTTGAATGTACATTAGTATTGTAAGCTAACATGGCCGTGTTCAGATACAGATCCCAAGTGTGTATATTTTCGTTAATATATGATCGCAAATATTCTTTTAGTGTAGAATGACTTCTTTCTAGTGCTCCACATGTTTGAGGATGATATGGAGAGGCGCATATATGTTTAATGCCGAATAGTCTTTCTAGTTGTTTAAAAACGTCTGAACAAAAATTTGTGCCCTGGTCAGTAACGATGTTTCTTGGAATGCCGACATGGGAAATGAAGTGAACTAATCGTTGAGCGGTGTCTTGAGCGGAACAAGTTAGCATGGGATAGGCTTGAGAATATTTGGTTAGGTCATCTTGGAGTGTCAAAATAAATTTGAACTTGTCGATTCTAGTCTCTGGAAGCGGGCCGACTATATCTAAGTATACTTTCTCAATTGGTTTAGTAGCATTTGAGGTTATGATCATTGGGGCTCTATTTGTTTGTCGCAGTGGTTTGTTTATCTGACAAGACTTACAATTCTTCACGTAGTTTTCTATATCGGTTCTCATGTTTTTCCACCAATACATGGATTTGAGTCTGTCATACATACGAGAAATGCCCGGGTGACCAGCCGAGGGCGAGTCGTGATTGCTTTTCAGAATGTTAGGGACTTCAGCGGGAGTTGGAAATATGATATCGTTATGATAAATTGATATTTTAATACCTGTTTTGTGAAATAGAAATGCGATTATGTTATATACTTTGGTAAAGGAGAGTTTATTGAAAGGATCTTTGAAGTCAGAAATAGCAAACTCTTTTTCTTCCGTATACCAAGTCGTGATCATGTCCCTATAGTCTCTTAACATGTTGAAGATGTCTTTATATGTCATTTCGTCGTAATGATTAACACGTAAGAATAAATGTGTATACAAATGTTTTTCATTTGATGTACTTAAAAAGGAGTAAAGTTCTCTTTCTACAGTCCTTATGTCGGGTAAGTTTTCGTCAAACTTTGAGAGTTGTATTATTTCAGAACAGTACGGGATAGAGTCGTCTAGGTCAACAGCAGATGGGTATACGATCATTTTACATTTTGTTTTTAACAATGAGTCATTGTGTTCTTCGATTACAGTGTCATAATGGTTATTTTGTTGTTGACTGATCTTTAAATATTTTTCGTATGTTTCAGATGCGGACGGAGCAGGTGAGTCGGGACTATTTATACGATGAGGTGTAGGATTTTGTGCGTTATGTGATATAGTAGGTGTCGGCGAAGGCGGCAGCGGAGCGTTCAGCAGAGGTGACGGCGGGATAAACGAAGGAGAATGAGTATCGAGTATCGGAGTTTGAGGATTCAGTGATGGTGAAAACGGATTTTGTGTAAGTTGTGGCGAATTAGTAGGTAACATCCGGTGTAAGTAAAGTCGGCGGACACCCCTGTACTTCAGGTGGAGGGGGTGTAGAGAGAAAATCTTCATTATCGATCGCCAAAACTGGAGGATTACGGGATAAAGAGTCGGCGTTATTATTTAGTTTGCCCTTTTTGTACTCTATTTCGTAATCAAACTCTTCCAATTTAAGGCGCCAACGGACTAATTTGGAACTGGGATCTTTGCAATTAAATAACCACTGAAGTGGTTTGTGATCTGTAACAATTTTAAACTTGTGACCGAAAAGGTAGGGGCGGAAGACTTTAGTTCCAAATATAATTGCTAGACATTCTTTTTCAGTTGTCGAGTAATTACCTTCAGCTTTGTTCAAAGTTCTCGACGCGAAAGCAATAGGTAGGTCTTCCCCCACTTTCCCTTGAGATAAGATTGCCGAGATAGCATAATTTGATGCATCCGTTGTTAAAACGAAGGATTTGGTAAAATCAGGGAATTGTAGTATAGGAGCAGAGGTAATTTTGAATTTAAGAAGGTCGAAGGATTTTTGTTGTTCAGGAGTCCACATAAAACGAGCATCCTTTTTTAAGAGGCTAGTTAATGGTTTTGATATATGTGAAAAATCATCAATAAACCTGCGGTAATATCCTACAAGCCCGAGGAAGGACTTAATGTCCTTGGGATTTTTGGGAGTCGGGAATGATTTAACACATTCGACTTTATTAGGATCTGGTTTCACTCCTTGGTCGGATATAATATGACCGAGATATTGGACTTCCCTACGTAGGAATTCACTCTTATCGGGCTGTAACTTGAGATTATGCTCTCGTAACCTTTTAAAAACAAGTTCAAGGCTTTGTAGGTGGGAGTGTAAGGTAGATCCATATATAATTATGTCATCTAAGTAGGTATAACAGTGGAATCCTTGTAAACCAGTAAGTACAACATTCATTAGTCTTTGGAAGGTCGACGGTGCGTTACGGAGTCCGAAGGGCATTCTGGTGAATTCGAAATGTCCTGATGGGACGCTAAAGGCAGTTTTCTCGGTGTCCTTGACCTTTACTTGATGAAAGCTTGATACTAAATCAAGTGTGGTAAAGTACTTACTATGTCCAAGTTGATCTAGTATATCAGAGATGTTAGGAATCGGATATGCGTCACCGATGGTAATTTCGTTAAGTTTTCGGTAATCAATAACGATTCGCCATTTCATCTTACCGGAGGCATCTGGTTTTTTTGGAACTACCCAGATTGGTGCTGACCACGGTGAAACAGAAGGTTGAATGATTTTTTGTTTGAGCATATCTTGGATTTGGCGATTAACTTCGTTTTTGTGACATTCAGGGAAACGGTAGCTTTTGACGTGGATAGGGGTATCGGTTTTAGTACGAATCTCGTGGTGTAGTGTATCAGTGCATGTTAATTGGTCGCCTTCGAGAAAGAATATATCAGAGTACTTAGAACACAAGTCGCGAAGTAACTTTTCTTCTTCTTTGTTCATGTGAGAACAGCGTAACGCACTTTGAACACTGGACTCTCTATCAGAGTTTATCGTCATTATATGTGGAATTTCAGAGGGATCTAAAGTCAAGTCGTCGTCTAAAGTCGAAGGACAAGTTTTCCGTTCTAGTATTTTTGAAACAGGTTCTAGTGTTAAGCATAGATTATTTATTTCGATTTCAGAGTCAGTGGGGTTTAAAACAGAGATAGTAATTTTATTGTTCGGGTCAACGACAACTAAGCATCTGGAAATAAAAATACCCGGGTAATTCGGTAAAGAGGTTTCTAAAATTACACCTTCTTTAACTTCGGGGTTGGTTACATAGCATTGGATAAACATTTCGCTTCGAGCTGGGACTTTGTAAATCGGTTTAGTAGTCTTGAGAGTAAAGTATCGATTCGTATTATCACATATTTCTAATTTAGATTTAGAGTACGAAACATTGGCGTTATAGGCTTTTAAAAAACTAGTACCGATTATTCCGTCGTAGTCTAAATTTATTTCGTTTTCTATGACGTGAAAGTAAAATGGTAGACTGTCAAATTTATTTCGTTTAAGGCTTAGCATAAATTTTCCTTTTGTTTCAGCGTATGTGTTTAAATCATTTATACCCCTAAATTTAATGATATGTTTTTCTAGGTTAGGTTTTCGGACGAGACTGGATTCTTTTACTAGGCAGATTGAGCTTCCGGAATCAATGAGAAAACGTAAAGGTTTTTTGGAGTGGGAAGTAAGTGTTTCGATATATGGTAAGGAAGACTTTTCTTGTTGTATATCATATATGATTACTTCTTCCAGAGGTGGGTTTTGAGTTGAAATAGGATTATCTTTTATTAATTTATCTTTTTGTTTCAGGTGCAGATCACTTGCAAGTTTCTTCGAAACTGTGGGACAATTAAAGGACACTGTGCTACTTGATATTGCGGATTTTGCGGTTAAGGATTGGAAATCTGAGCTCGAGGCAGGGTTAGAGACAGAGTTAGAGACTGAGTTCGAAACGGAGCGAGAAACAGAGTTGGAGACAGAGTTGGAGACAGAGTTAGAAACAGGGCGCGAGACAGAGTTCGAAACAGGGTTAGAAACAGAGCGATTTTGAGGTCCGCGAGAACCGGAAATAGTAGATTTAGAAAACGATTCAGTGGATTTCGAAACATATTTTTTATTTAAATGTACGCTATTACAATTCTTATCACTAAAATTTTTACCTATAGAATTCGAAGTATTAGGTCTAGATATAGTATAATTAACATCCTTATTACTAGAATTAACTGCTTCAAAAGTGCCTGTTAAAGTAGTATCGGGTGTCTTTCGGCACTGGTGTGACACCCGATCTTTTAGTTTAAATCACACACATATGCATCTGGGATAGAAGGCGGCGACTCAATTGAAATTTGATTCAACTGAGCTCGCCTTGCGTTGTTTACCTTACGTTTTATGCATTGGGAGATATCGTGGCCGATATTTTTGCAATAGCGACATATCACGTTACTTTTTTCATTCCTAGTGTTTCTTATTGGAACAATTTGATTTTGACTTTGACTTGGATTAAGGGCCCGAAATTGGTTTGATTTATTTTGGTTTGAACCTGAGAACTTGTTGTTCTGTTGGTTCTTAAGGAAATTTTGGATTTTTTCTTCGCTTATAGCAGCGTTGGTCGCTTGGTTGAGGGACTTAAGTTCTCTAGATCGGACTAATGACCCTATATTTGGATGTAACCCTAGTGTGAATGCATGTAGAGCTAAATCCTCTGTCATTGCGATGCGTCCCGACACATCCTTCTTTAAGGATTCTGAATTGTTAATCTCGGCTTGGAGTGCCGTGACGCACGCCTCCACACGGAGTGCAAACTGGGCTACAGTCTCTCCGGCCATTTGCCTGCATGACTGTAGTTCCAAGAGAAGGTGGTTGTAATGTTTTCTTTCTCCATAATTTTGTATGAGAAAGCTCTTGAGCTCATCGAATGTGTCAAAAATTCGGTTGGAACAAGCTACCTGAGCACGGCCTTGTAACTTAGAAATTATAAATTTAAGCAGAGCACTATTCTGCTCTGGTTTTGCGAGACTAAACGCATTTCGACAATTGGTGATGAAGGCGGCGAGAGTTTCCCTATCTCCACTGTAGTGGGTAATAAAACTGCATAGAAACTCTATAGTAAACTCCGGAACCATAGACGTTGGTTTACTTGAACTACCCGTATTAGTATTTTTGTTAACATTCTCATCTTTTAGAGACATCTTGAACTAAGTGCTTTATAAATAATAAAAATATTAGATAGGATTTTAGGATAAAGGAATGTGACGACAACAGAAAATAAAAGTTTTACTCACAGGATTAGCACGTGAAACATCGGTTTGGTAAAGTCCATCCTGGACTACCCCAGGCAGCGGAGGTGAGTAGCGGTGAGTAACTCGTAGGTAGCAGCACGGAGCAGCAGCGGCAACAGCGACGATCACAGAGGGACCGGCAGGACGACGGCGCGACGGCACAGCGGTGTCAACGGCACGGCAGGGTGACACCACGGGAGCGGCGGTGGTAAGTAGCTGGTATCTTGATTTTCAGGAGGCAGGACGGCGTGTTAACAGCGGCTTATTGGTCGTGATGGGACGGCGGAGCGGAGATACAGCGATGACGACAGTAGCGACAGCAAGACGAAGTCAGGTCGCGCACAGCGAGACATTCACTACACAAGTTTGAGTTAGTCATAGATTTTATTGTCGCACTTTATTTTACGCGTATGAGATAGTTAGTCTAACGTTTTGCTAACTATCCCACTTCTGACACCACTGTTACGGGGTGGGTCAGGTGAGTCTTTTTAAAAAACGATTTTTATTATTAACACTACTTTATTTACTGAATAAAAACATAGAACAAGATTTGGAAATAGAAAAATAGGAACAGTGTAATATCACGTCCGAGTCTGAATCTAAACTAAATAAATTATATGAAAACAAAGGAAACGTTGGACAAGCAATCGGAAACCGAATGCTTGTCTAAGCGTTTTTATTATTATGTGTGATAGAGGAAAGGGTTTCGTAACAGTACTCTACCTTACCTGTGGCCTAGGACTACCCCATTTCTTCTCGTGGGTGTCTTAAAGGCGACTAAGATCAACTAGCAAACCTTAAGTTCACCCCACGCAGTGACGGATAAACCTCTTGGTCCCGAGGAGGGCTGGTGTCAAGCAGGCGGCCGACCGTAAATATATCACCAAATCAACTTGCAGTAGGAATGGTCAATGATAGAATTTTATCGAACTCCGGGTTCCCGAAAGGTATTCAACCGGGAACATCGCTCAAATGAGTCTAAGATACGCGTAAGTACCTACTTTTATGACAGAAAACATTTTTTTTCTCTGTAATCCAAGAGATATGGTATAAACTTCGTTTTAATGGCCATAATAAAGTACGGACTCTCACACTAGTAATATCCGCTGGACAAGAATTATTACTCCGTAAGTATCGACCTTTCGGAGTAGGTAGGTACACCTACGAACGTACCTCTATGCTGACCAAAGACGATAAAACCAGTTGACTGATCACGAGTATTGCCCTCTCACGAAAATAGTACGTAGGTACGACTTTTTAGTAGCACTCTCGTAAAAAAAACGGCTAAGCACAAATAGCCCTATTAATAAACGTGCAAGCTTGGACTTATTTTACGACTTTTTACGTCCTTCAACTTTGAAAGTTCTTCTCACAGAAAAAGGCAAAGCATGTTTTCACTACTCTAACCTTACTGTACGTTTATTAATATGGCTGGAAGAGTCTAAGTATAAAAAGGTAACGCAATGGCCAATCACAAAGTTTAATTATTACCTCACCCGCTGCCCGCAATGGTTAGTAGTGTTCTGTTGAAAAATTCGCGGTATGATCAGTCAATTGGCTTTATTGTCTTTGTTGCTGACATAACGCGTAAAACGCGTTTAAATTCCGTGAAAAAAATGTTATTCTTTAGTAATCCAGCCAGCTGTAATGGCAACTTTTCTTTCATGGAAGTCAACAAAAAAACCCTAAAGTCGTGTTTCCATTACTGAAATAGTGTACGAGTACATAATTGAATGAAGTAAAATATTTATGCTTGAAAATAAATATTTGTATCTGGTCTGGGCGTTTTTCTATATATAATATGTATGTATTTACAAAAGAAAAATAAATATAAGTAGTATATCCGTTGTCTAGTCACCGTAACACAAGCTTAGCAGCTTACCACGGGGCTAGATGGCGCTGTGTGTTCGTCACAGGATTTATTTATTATTTATTTATTTATTAAGTAAAAGAAATTTCGTTCAATATTACATACTAGATAGGTGTTAGTTGCAGACTTTTCCAGATTGTAATTCCTGTTATTTTTTAAAACTACAAAACCCACGTGTGCGCGTGACCTGAAAAGGCACGCATTTGCCCAAATTTTTCAAAGAACTTTCATAGAATACAGGCTAAGGCCGTAACGGATTGGCCTATATTTCCTTTCAGTTATATAATAATATTTTTTGTTTGCAAAGGTTCAGACCGTTGAGAGTACTATTTATAGTTTGTACGTTCATAAATAGGTACTTGCTAACAAGAATATAATACCAAGGATTCTAGTTCATTTACTTATCTTAAAGTTTGTATGTATGTGACTTTGTTACTCTTTCATGCAAAAACTACGGAACCGATTGCGATGTAACTTGGAAAATTGCTAGCTGAATACCAGGAATAACACATAATTAAGCTTAGTTTACCAGGAATAACATACTTTTTATCCCGATATTCCCGCAGGAACGGGACTAACGCGGATGACACCGCGGGGCGCAGTGAATATTAATCAACATAATCAACATATTTTTTTGGCACTTATCGATATCTAGCTTAAAATTAAGCAATTAGGCTTGTATATACCATAAGTACTATGCCTAGTACTGGACCGGACATACTAAATATGACACTTTTTTATACATTATAAACAAGTATCGTGATATAAACGACTGTAAAGTCGGTGAAACGTCGGTACAGTATTGCAACAATGTTGTTAAAAATAAAACTCGAATTAAATCCGTTAAATATTGTGGTTTATTACTTTTTTATACGTAAAAGGCTAGCCTTTGACCTCATCTCACCTGATTGGAAGCAAGGATGAGGTCGACGATGTAGCATGCTTACCTAGAAGGTATTCACTCATGACTTGCTTGAAGACTCCACAGTACAACCTTGAATTCATCAAGTTTAAGGGAAACAGTGGAGAGGGCAGAGAATTCTACAAGAAAGGTAGAAGGCGTGACGCTTTGTACGTGAAATCAGAACGTTTACCAGATGTGGCAATCAGCTGTACCCCTCGTGGTCTTATAGTAAAAAGGGCAAGGGAGAACATGCTCATGCAGTTCCTGCGAACACTTTCCGAAATAAATTCGGAATTTCATGTTTTTTTCAACATGAAGTACTTATTCCAGGCAGGAATCGAACCCTGCGTCACACCCGGATTTTCATCCGCCACAAAGAGCATACGAGTGCCTGAGAGTTTTATTATTGAACCCTATTGAACCCTGTGTTGTTTCAAATGCGATTTCTAAGATAAGTTTAAAAAAAATGCTTTCCTAAATTTTGCACCCGACAAATTGAATTGACCTATACGAACTCTACAAATCCGTAGTAGTGGGTCTACAGACTTCCGCCTCAGAATACCTTTTGCATCGATATGTAATTAAGTATAAGAATTGCATTTTTTCGTATTTTCTATTAGCTTTATAAACGTGGAGACTAAGGTGGGACTAATTTTACCACATTTTGTTTCTGTCTTTCAACTATGAAAGTTCTTGTCACAAAAAAAACAAAGCATGTTCTCACTACTCCGACCTTACTCCAGGTTTAATAATAAGCCTAAACATGTTTTATACTATGTGGCCACAATAACGTCATTTGCCATCACGTCAGATAGTGGTGTCATGCTCTTCAGCAGAGCCACCTTCATAAATAGCGGTCAAGTTTATCTAGAAACAATGTACGTCGAACGTACATAGTGTACATGGATTGTATATAACTGTACGCATACGGAATAGAGAAATAATGTACGTTGAATGTGGCTCTGCTGCAGAGCATACTCCCTGGCAGAGCCACCCAGAAAAGGTACTTAGACTAGATCTCATCATTATCATCATCAACCTGTTGCAGTCCACTGCTGGACATAGGCCTCTCAAATTGCACGCCACCTAAATCTATTTTCGGCTTTTAGACTAGATCTAAAGGAGTGGTTTTCGTGAAAATTGATGTACGTATACTGATTATTATGTACGTATTAAAAAAAACCTAATCGATTTAGTTGTTTTAGTTGTTTTTACTATTTTAATTAGTGACCAAACAGTCATCTAAAGATTATAAAAATCATTTTACCAAAACCCATTTCTAACAAGTCCTTCAAAAATATGGTTTTATCCTCCCTTTCACTTCTCGGTGGCGACTTTTATAGACTCGGGCTATGAAAGAGTCCTTTCAAAACCAAACAACATAAATGTGTCTCTTTTAAAAGGGATGCCCTTAGCAACTTTTGAAGATAATCTAGGTAGATACAATACAATTTCACTTCGACCTCTCTCGTCAAGTTTTAAATATGCCTAATTGAGTTTATTGAACAAAGTTTAACTCTTGGGCCTCTTGGAAATAAATTTATATACCCAGGTATATTCACCTGGGTATATAAATTTAAAGGTAAATATACCTGGATATATAAATAATAAACTTGTTATTTTCAATGCATTTTTTGTTTGTACTTTGTTGACATTTTTTTATACGTTGGATAATATATTATGGTTTTAAATTTAATGATATGCTTGGTATGTTTGAATTACGGATTTATATAATTGACATGTAAGTAATTTGTTTAAAGAATCCCTTGACTTCATATGCCGAACTGGCCAATATAGAGAAACCTTAAAGAAACTCATGTTACTGTACTCGTAAACTCACCACCTGTACCTACACGATACACCTATGTTTATGAATAAATTATTGAAAAGAAAAGTATAATATGTAGTGTATTCGTTGTCTAGTACCCATAGTACAAACTTAGTGCTTAGTTTGGAGCTTGATTGCGCTGTGTGTAATGTAGTGAAATATTTATTATTATTTTATTTATTAATTGAATAGTAAGCCCCGTGATACTGGACGTATAAAGACGAAAGATTTATTTGTTTATTTGTGACGAATAGACTTATAAAAAGCTGCATTATCGATGAGTAACATAGATCTTCATCCTAATATTCCCACAGGATCAGGAATCACGAGGGTGAAACTGCGGGCCGAAGTTAGTATAGATAAAAGAAAGCGCGAAACCCACGAAATGCAATCTCACAAAAACAGGTGTACCGATTTTTAGGGTTTCGGAGTCATTATGATTCGATTTGTTACAGAATAGGATAAAATCCATTTAAAGAAAGGAAAAAGTATTGGAAATGTAAATTAATAATATTTTTCTCATACATTTCGTAGTAAAGCCATAGTATAGTATCAACTAGAAAGCTTACTTCGTCAAAAAATGGTCCCCCTTGATGTTAGAGTCAATAGAGTCGCCTCCGTCTGTGCTATATTTTCACTTTAGCGTTCGTCGGTTTGTTAGATAAGGACTGACGAGGGTGTATGTATCTTCAACAGGACCATTTTGATATATCAAAGCAAAAACTACCTTAATCTTAGAGAACATGATTGAAATTGACATTCAAAACAATTGTCAAGTGCACAGTCTTCTAGGAGCGAAGACGACGATGTAACATGTCTCTAAGTAAAGCACATTTCGTTGGGATTCCATTTTCAAAGATACGAAAACCATGCAAAAACAAAAATAAAACACTTCCTTTGGCAGTCGTGTAATAAATTTGTTTTTTTTTCCTTCAGTATGTAACGGGGACATTGTTATGCAGACAGTGTCAAGATAATGACCGATGGCAAATCGAAACGCATGGTGCTAGCTTAAAGGGCTGTTTTAGTTGACTTTTTTTTGCCATAGTGGTATTTTTAAGACAATTCGACAAATTGGTGAATTGGACATTTTAGGACAATGGTCATTCAGGTAGACTAGGTACTTTGAGACACTAGACTTTTTAGGACTGCTCACTTTAGAACACTAGACATTTTGACACACTGCTTATTATAGTACAATAGAAATTCCGCGCTACCATGATCGTTGTCGTTGCTATGTAGTCCTTTTGTCGTTGAAAAAAATGAAGTAAATTTTAAATAAAAAATACCCCGACTACTTTTAAACACCACAGACAATAAAAAAAAATTATGAAGTTTTTTTTTAATTATTTGATGTGTTTTAAATTTTATTTTTTTAGCTGATCGACAACGCGACGACTTATAAGACATCATGGTAGGGCCCATTATGGAACACAACGCGACGGTTCAGTTTTTAAGTAAAAATCATTGACAGCTGTTATAATCGTGCCATTGGAACCCATCAGAGGATCAAGCTCAGTCTTTAGAGAGCACCTGATCCGAGCAAAGCCTTCCAGCGAGGCTCCTTAAACTTCTACAAACGAATTAGACGGGGCACCTAGAAAACAGGATTACCCACTAACTGTTTAACTTCACGAAAATAGGTTCGCGCCTTAGACAATAGTGGCTAAGAAAATCTCTATTATTGTATTGCATTATCAGACGCCGGAACACTTACAATGTGAGCGTTACAAATGATTCGACGACCTCTGTGGCGCGTCGGGCGAACGCTTGGCTGCAATACAGAAGGTTGCGGGTTCGATTCCCGCTGGGTGCAAATATTTATGCTTAAAAATAAATATTTGTATCTGGTCTGGGCGTATTTCTATGTATAATATGTATGTATTTACAAAAGAAAAATAAATATAAGTAGTATATCCGTTGTCTAGTCACCGTAACACAAGCTTAGCAGCTTACCATGGGGCTAGATGGCGCTGTGTGTTCGTCACAGGATTTATTATTATTATTATAATTATTATTCTCATTATAACGCCCAGCTGTGGTATCATCTAATTAGCATCCACCGCTACTAGCTGCTATTTACTGTCAAAAATCATATTTCGTATTCTACATTGCTGCTTTGAAGTAATCACCGGTAACAACCACGTTACGTCAAAACAGCATTGTACTGCAAGTTAGCCATTAGTAGCTGTGGATGCTAATTAGATGATACCACAGCTGGATGGGTACGGGTTTTTTTGAACGAAAAAAGAACGGACGTGGCATTTTCCAAAAATGGGTTTAAAATAAAGCTTAAATCTTCTTTAAATAACACTAGCTACGCAAAATTCGTCGCAATCGGTTCAGTAGTTTTTACGTGATTGAAAGACAAACAAACAAACGTCTAAACTTTCGCATTTATAATATTATATTAAGTGGGTTTGATATACAAGAAAACATATAAGTCAGGTGAAGTGACAACCTCCCCTTTTTAAGTCGGTTGAAAATACTCAATGGAATGGAACAAAACTAGTGATACTATTTTTTCTCATCACTTCCTTTAAACCGAGGGCCCTGGTTAATCTCTAGGAAAATTAGTTTTCTGTCCATAAAACGAAAAGTAAATCATAAAGGGTCGATAGGACTGCCTTTAATGACCAAAACAAAATTGTGTACTTACCTTTAACTAAAAAAAGCTATATTTTAAAGTATTTCTTTGTCTTACAAGGAATTAGTATCATCTTCTTCGTCATATCGATGGCACTTTTTTGACCGTGATAGGTTTGCAGTATGCTGACCATGACTGTAAACCTCGTGGTTTGCTATTTACTGGTTTCCCATCATATCCGCCAGCGTACAGTGATGAGACCTAGAGGGGAAGGTGAAAATGTTGCATGGTTTGCTGAAGAACTCCGCAGTCATACTGACTTGAATAATAGCCTAATTTAACCAATCTACTAATTCTGATACCTACGATCAGCTTCTATTCGTCTAATACAGTTTGCAGCACAATATATCCAACACAGTCACGTTCCTTATTCCCTCGTAATTAGGTTTAAATTTGATTTTAAATGTTTGCAGCTTCGACGTGCTCTATTTTAAGACTCCTTGTTTATCTTTATAATGGATTCAACCAACAAAGACGTGAATAGGTTGCTTGCTTAACCTCTATATTGTAGCTATTTTATTGTACTTTGTTTTCGGTAGGTATCAAAGTTTAATTGGATGTGTGTTTGAGGGTTGAAAATGATTTTAATGAGTATTACTTAGAGAAATGGTATTTCATTCAAGTTAGTTCATTTCCGCGGTAAGAAATTCCGTGTTTTCATTATAGATTGCGATATTAACTTTTATATTTTACCTAAGTTTTTTCCATATCCACTAATAATTTCATTTACCTGCAGATACGCAGGTAACTATTATAAAAATTTTAAAGGAAAAATATATCTACAAAAACACAGTGCTTACGATTTCCCCTGCTTTTTCTTCTTCTTTCCGTATAGTTGTGTGCCTCATTTAATGTTAGAGTTTTCAGGTCGGCCTTAGACATCTGAAAACTCTAACTAACAAAACGACTTTAACTAAGCTCTAAGTTGACTCAACGAATGCCGTTTTTTACACGACTGCCAAATGAAGTGTTATTTTATATTTTAAAATGTTTCCTACACCTGTAGATATGACTAAAATTAAAGAAATGGTTTCCAAAAATTTCCGCAGCCGACAGTACGAATGATATCAGAAATATTTTACGGGAAAATTACCTTCCTATTTCACAAAAACACATTAAATATTTCTAGTTTTTTATTGGCATGTTTAAACTTAGAAACATTGTCACAAGGAGATATATTTCAAAATTTTCCCACTATAGGATTTTAAACTGTGCCCCTCGGTATCCGGTCGAGTGCTCTAACCACTGAGCTACACTGGAAATTATTGAAAATACATCACGTGAAAATATTTCTCTTACATTTATTTAGTTTTAAATTTTATTTATAAATGTGTTGTTTTTTTAATGTTTTTGTGGTTGATCTAATAAAGTGATACAGAAACAAAGCGGAATACATACTCTGACCTTACTCCCCTTTTATTAACAAGGCCATTAGAGTCGTTCAAGGTACCAAGAAACACCAAGGCGTCAACTACTAGGTAAACTATGGTAATACGTTGAGGAGTCGAGGGCTTGCCCTTAATCTAAGTAAAAACACATTACATAGGTGTCTACGGCAAGCGGCTTAGGATGTGCTCTTATAATATCAGTCAGTCAGAATTTTATAGGTATAGAATACGTTTACATGAAAAAGTAATCTCCTGAGGTCTCTGGAAACATGCAATGTCAATTAAATTAGCATTATTTGATTAAGGCGACGAACGTTACTGTAGGTACAGAGTACAGACTACAGTGCGAGTACCACAGAGTCATACAATCAACAATTATTCACGAATATAAACGTCATGTCACTGAGGAATTAACTCTGTTAGCTCGTAAACATGTCTCGACATTGATTTATTGCATTAATTCTATGACTGCGGACCTTCATCATTTAGGAGCCTACAGGCATTTCAGCGTCATACCTATAAACTATGCTTATGATACGTACCTGCAAAGTTAATTTTAGTTGTATTAAATAAGACGAAGCACGCCGGAAAAAAATAAAATATAGTTCGCTGTATCTGTGTAGAGTTAATAAGTGTCTTATTAAAAACCTTAAGTTTGTTGTGGGTAGTGTTTGTTTCTTTGCTAGTTTTTAGGTCGCAAATTTGGAAAAATGCACCATAGTGTGTTTTAATGTGTGTAGCGTGGCGTACAAAAACTGAACACGCTACGCTAATAGCTGCTATGAATACACTTATAGCCTTATTAATAAACCTGGAGTAAGGTCGGAGTAGTGAGAACATGCTTTGTCTTTTTCCGTGACACAAACTTTCAAAGTTGACAGACAGAAACAAAGCGGAATACATACTCCGACCTTACTCCCCTTTTATTAACAAGGCTATTAGAGTCGTTCAAGGTACCAAGAAACACCAAGGCGTCAACTACCTACTATGTAAACCACAGTAATACGTTGAGGAGTCGAAGGCTTACCCTTAATCTAAAGCTACACTGCCCAAAAGCGGCTTTACTGATCACAAAATTTATCATTATCTAAAGTAGCCTCTAAGTAACTTTGGTATATACAAAAAGGCTAAATAAAATGCAGATATTATGCTAAAAGATATTATTACTTCGACCTCATATTGGGTCCAAACAAGAACATCCGTATAGTATACTTACTAAGCTAATTTACGATGTTACTTTAGGAAATACCGAACTATCGCTGCTACAATTACTGGTGAAATAGTGAACGTTTACATTCCGACGTGAGCTGAGTCTTTAAATATTGATAACGGGGAGAGATCCGAACACCGAGGGACCTTTCTTCCATGCACCTCGTTCATTACATTACACAACTATCCCCCGAAGTATTGAAACGTATTAAACTGAGACGACTAGTCGATTGACTAATTCTCGTTACACAGAATTAGATAATTATACCTGAAAATGCGATATTAATCTTGATTCTAGGTACCAGTTGTATTTCTTAGTTATACCACCGGTTCCATTTTTACCCTTTAGTAACGGAATCCTAAAAATGAACAATTGCTAGTGCGCCAGGTAATCCAGAGATTGTGTATTATCTTGCTACGAATAGTCGTGCGACTGACCATTGCTGATTGTGCAGAGCGATAAAGTGCAAAATTTTATTGGATCCAGTTATAGATGCAGCAGCGGAATAACTTTAGGTACGGAACACGTTAAATCCAGTATTAATTCTGCGACCTCTGAATTTGTATTAGATCATACAGAGTAAGTTCCGACGGTAATAGATACATTTTAATTGGCACTGTGTCTGTATACACAAACTACATTTGCCTTACAACTTATAATACCCATACATTTCATAAATTTTACTTCTTTAATGCAAACTAATTCCAAAGAACAAAATAACATCACATTTATTTTGAAAAAAGTTTTATACCTACTGAGGACCGTTCTCGTAAATAAATCTTTGTTTTTTTTTCAATTTGTAATTAGTAATTTTTTTGAAGTCGGTTTAAAAGTATAACATGTCACTTTTTATTTAGACAATATCTCTGATAGCAGTCGTTAGGTCAAGTTTGAGACCTAAGGGCGACCTGAACACTAGGTGATACACGCCACTATGCGAAAAGAAGAAGAAAAAGAAAAAGAAATTCTCAAGAGATTGATCCTTACGAAGAAAAACCGAGTAGCGTAGCCATAAATTAAACCATTTCTGGACCTGAGTAATTCATCATAACACAAACAGAGTGTCAAAGGGTAGCCACGTTATTTTCGTTTTTGATACGGCAAACTCCGGCAAAGGCACTCACAGAGATGGCACCCGTTTTAAAAATAAAAGGTTCGGAAAACATCAGTCGTTGCTTTAATTCTACATTTTTAATATAAATTTAGCGAACAGTTACTTAACAACATTAATCTCATGTAACATAATATTGATTCAGAACATCAATTTTAACAAAATACAAAGTGTGAACTGTGAAAGGAATCAGTCTAAAGATTAGTTCGATTAAATCTTTAATTAAATGTTCACAATAGATTTCAAAGCGATTTCGACTTGGTACCGAAGGTAGGTTAGGTATAGATAGAAAGGGCAGCTCGTAGCCACCGTGCATTGAGTTAATCTTATTGGGGCTTTGCAGCTGTTACTATCAAGGAAGATAAACGATACGGGCTCAATATAATAAGAGCCTCGATTCCTTGAGTGGATTGCGAGAGAAACCTACTCCAAAAAATATCACGATGATCGAGATATACATTCCCCAAGTCTAATTGTAAAAGAACAAAACAATCAGTAAAACAGAAAAGATAAAAGCATTGTCGCCTCGGAACGTTCACGTTTTTGCCAAGGGTCCCTCGTAAAACTTTATTAGGCGCATTAAGGTCGCGGTTGAATCCTGTTTATGTAATCGCCGCCGGGGACCTTTACCAAGAAAAATATTAAGTGAAAAAAGAACACATCCTAAGTAAGATTATATTTATTAGAGAGCGCTGGTCTTAGATACGAGAGTGGTCAGAGGTGTTGCCGTGTCAACAGAGCTAAATAAAGAGCCTCGCATGGGACATTGTAAAGGGAACCCTTGGAAAAACTCATTTTTTGACACAAAAAGAATTTAATATTTATCACAAGCTATGGAGTCGAATTAGGTTGCCGGAGCTAAACAATGAACGTATTTTCTTATAAATTGAAATTTAAATAAGTAATCATATTTTGGAACCGGAAAAACGGTCAGTGCTTTAAATGGTGTACCTAGGTGCGGCAATCGATTATGATAGTTTACAATATAACATAGCTATCTTATTATATGTGATATAAAATAAAGATTTATTCCATAACACATACATTCCATACACAATCAAATTATTTATTAAAACTACTTATATGAAATTAAACTAATTAAAAACTAAACGATATCTAAATTAGCTAAACCCTTGGTAGAGGGAAAAATGTGATATATATGTGTAGATATATATGTATGTACATCGACATGCAAGGGGATAGATGGACTGACGTCGTCAAGGTAGAATTTAAAATTGGGCGTGCTGATCCACTTGCATTTGACGCAGAGCATAGACTACTATATATACTTCAAGGCTGTAGATCTTATGAATAGATAATGCACTAATTCCAATAAGAGTTATTACTTTACTAGCACAATGAAACACTTTCCAGACTCGGTAGAAGTCTAGCTAGCACATATAGAAGTTATAGTTTACTCAATGCTTCGCTGTCTGCTCCGTGGCACGAATAATTTCCTTAATATTACTCTGAGAAATCTTATTCAAATAATCAGAAGTTCGCGACTCCAATCTAGACTAGATGCAAATCTCATTTCATTAACGGCTTATACGTGCACATTTGCATAGGTATAATTTTATTTCTTAGTGCTTACTTATTACAAATTTAGTGTTACTTTTAGTAAACATATTTTTGAGAGATAGAGGTGCTGTATCCGCCGATATAGAATGTTCATGCGGGTTAAGCAACGCTTGGCACTGTCATTACTTGGATGGGTGACCAATAATTTGTATGGCATAAAAATCACTATCTTGATTTCCTTCGAGCTTCGGGAGGCACGTTAGGTACGCAATTAGTCCCGGTTGATATCCTTAATAGCAGTAGTGAAGTCAAGTTAGAGGCCTAAGGCCTGAAAACTCTAACACTAGGTGAGCCACACTGGTACCCAATATGAAGAAGAAGATTGATTAACCAAATTTCTGTAGACCGCGGGTTTTGAGGCAAAGCGGTCAAATAGAACGGATTACCACTAGTCGCGGGTTCAAATCCGGTCTAGGCCGAAATTATTAGAAAACATTTAAAAAAAAGTACGTAGTATTGGAACATTTAAAACGAAACAAATTTATATCAATTCATATAAAAGTACGAAGCTGGTTTACTTTTAATGTTTCGCACATTTGTGGTAAATGAATGCGAATATTAAACAGGCCACCTGGTAGCTTTTAACGCGAAATTTAAAATTAAAATGTATGTGTTTTCGAATATGAAATTATTACGTACCTACTCGTGGGTATTGGTATTGGTAGATACTAACCAAACACTGAAGGAATTGTAGAGTAAAGATAGGTACTGAATGTAGAATTTTAATGTCTTTCGGTTTTATTTTTGTAATTTTAAGAGAACAGATGTTCTTTGAAAAATTGTGAAAACTCAAAACGATTTTAAAAGAGACAAAGGGACGACCCCGTTTGTCCTAGCTGTCTGGAAGAAGATGAAACAAGCTATCACCTGGTAGCGGAGTGCCCCGCATACGCTAAAGCCAGGAGAGAAATAATGAACTCAGATACCCTATCTGAAGAGGACCTGAGTGACATTACAATAGGGCAGTTGTTAAAATTCAGCAAAGTAACAGGTAGATTTAGTGGGTTACCAGTTAACTCAAAACCTATAAGGGTCTTGGGGAACTGGGTGAAATGGTCCCAACATGAAAGGACAGATCACCCGTCTGGTGCTTGCGCTGGCGTCCCCTACTAGAAATAATAATAATATGAGCTAAGCCGCGGACAGACGTACTGACGAACATGACGAAACGATAAAGGTTTCTTATTGTCTACGAAACCCTAAAAACGAAAAACGATTGTGGTAATCACCATTTTATGTACCACTACCTACTAAATGTACCGCTAGAATGAGATTGATTTACAACAGAAATATAACTAGGTACCTGTATAGCTATATGTATATTCAATTTTTATGTGGCTTCTCGCATAGGAGGAGGGTAGTGGGACCGTCAAGTGATCTGTCACTGGTTACCGCATCTCGAGTCTTTCTGCACGGATTTCTGTAACCAATCGTGTTACCACTTGAGTGATCACCTCGTAGGTACCAACATACTAAATGAATTTACTTACTTTCTAGCTAAAAGAATAATAGAATTTCACGGTATTTAAACGAAAAATGGAATTTCGAAAGTATACTAGGTAGATTGATATTGATAATAGTTTGTATTTATGTAATTACTAGCTGCTCCCCACGGGTTTACCCGCAGTAAAGTGATGAAAAATTCTATGTGTTAATTCAGGTTATGAACTAAGTACTACCTGTGTGCCTAATTTCAGCTAAATCTTCTTAGCCGTTTTTGTGTTATTCACACATAAACATCCAAACAAAGAAATATTTATCTTAACTTTCGTATTTTTAATATTACTGAGATACAAGAGATAATGAAAAGTCAAACTTGACGATGAAGAATCATAATGCGCGTAAATCATGCATTATATTTTTGCGTGTGTATTATATTTTATCTTGATCTAAACATATCTCAAAGAAACTGCTCACAAACATACTGAATCAAACTAACTGAGTCAAAGCAGAATCTCCATGAACACGTTCACTTACGATGTGTTCATAAAAAGAGTTATGTCGGCGGTAAGTGGCGCCATTTCGGTAGGTAAGAAAGTGTAGTCACATTTACGCTACTCACAGACTCAAGTAAAAGTTGCCGTCTTGAAAATGTGACTGTTAAAGTTTGATCAGTACCAAAGTTTTAATTGCTAGTGAACGGCAATTCCCAGACGGAGTTCGTTTTCAAAGTATTTTATTCGTGTAGCGGAAATAATTTGCTTTTAAAAGCTACTCAGACTACACCTGACTGAGTATAAACAGCACTCGCTGACTCAGAAAGCACTGCATTCGACCGACCACGATAGCAATAAAACATCTTCTACGAAATAAAATGTCTAACAAAGTTTAAATGAAAAGACTCTTGTCTTCTTAACTTTCTCCTCAAAAACTCGGACGGTTTGTTCCAGTGTTAAAAATACTTTTTTTTCTCATCTTTTTAATGGGCTTTAATCATTTTTCTTTTCTCTGAACTTGTTCCGAATCTTGATGGACAGCGATGTGATCTTAAGCTGGGTCTGCGTCCCAAATGTTTTAAGTATAGAACTATTTGCTGGCTGAGACGTTGATATTGATGCGAAATCAGACACTTTGGTATAGCCAATGTTAAAGCGAGGCTCACCAACAATTAGATAAAATGTGATGTCATTATTACAACACAATAAATATTTAAGTAGTCATAGACGACTATAAATATGTCTATGCTATAAATTTCAAAGGAAAAAATCATCTTCAAAAATTCACTTGCAGCGAGGTTTGAACTCGCGTCTCTGGGTCAGTACCCCAGCGCTCTAACCAACTAAGCCCCGCGAGCTTGGGAACTCTTGGGAAAAATATTTAGTAGATATGCCTTGAGTAATATTTTTTTAACGAAATAGTCATAGACAAGGCAATTCTCCAACTGGGCCAAGACAAGACTTACTCTTCCCTGGTCCCTAGACACAATTACTTTTTTTCAGATCGCTGACAACTATCGAAACATAGTGGAATTAGAAGTCGTAAATGTGGGATAACTTTTTACTCTCTCTCTCAACACTTATCCAATCTTATCACATTTTACATAAGCTACATAAATTTTGACGGCCTCTGTAGCGCGGCGGGCGACGCCGCCCAGACTGCGACGCAAAAGGTTGCGGGGGGTTAATATTTCTGATGACCATAAATGTTTGTTTCTGGTTCTGGGTATCTTCACCCCGGATCATATTATGTATTTATTTACAAAATAAACCATAATTTGTAGTATATCCGTTTTAGTACCAATAATACAAGTCTAGTGCTTAATTTGAAGCTATAGATAGCGCTGTGTGTAATGTCGTGCGATATTTATTATTATTTTAAAGAAAGTCGCCAAGACTTTCTTTCCAGAGTTTTTCCTAACAAAAACTTGAAACTTTTGTGAATCTCTCTCAAAACGTAAGGAAACAGGCACATAAGGATTTATTAAATTGGTACTTAAGAGTCGGGTAAACGTTACACAGAGGAGTCATTTCCGAAAACGGTGACCATTTAATGTATCGGGTATGCAGCCACTTGAGTAATTTACCCTTTTTACCTGAACATAAACTTTGTACTCAGTTATAAGTAGAATATAAACCTACGCCTCCATTAAATTTATCAACCGACTTCAAGAAAATAATGAGTTTTTTTTACAAACAAAATATTCAATGTCATTCACGTAGGTACTTTCCAAATAAAAAAGCGGAAAATCAGGCCCAACGAATATTTATTAAAATGGTTTATTTCATGTCGATGATTCTGAAAGGATTGGTAAAGATCTGTTGAAGTTCATCAAAGTGATACTTATTTTAATTTTAAACTTTTTTATTCACAATTTGAAATAATATTTACCCTATTTTAGTGGAGTCGGGCCGCAGCGTTGCTGATTCAGAGACTGTCGATTGCCATCCAGCGTGGCAACGCAGCTAGTTTGCTTGGACGTTGCCAGCTTGTTTGGCTAAATCTTTAAAAAAAAAAAAAAAATGTTGTTGTTTTTTATATTTTTAATTTTGTAGCTTTTGTAATATTTTGGTTATTAATTGTATGTTAAATAAATAAATGAATACTAGTCGATTTCAGTGAACTAATATTAGTATAAACTTAAGTTACTTATTTTAATATCAGCATTGTTGTAATGCCGATACAACTTTTCTAAGTCTATTACAGGCTTCTACACTTTAAAATACGAACTATTTTAAGTAATAGTACTACGTAGTTCCCGATAGATTCCGAAAATCCGCGTAACATTCACCTTAACCGGAGATTTAATTTGATAGATACAGCCTGCCTACAGGTATTAGATACAACATTCGATTTGTATTCAGAGTTCGTTAACTCCCTAGCAATGATTACCCGGAGGCGAATAGCGAATACTCAAACCTATTTAATATAGGCGATAACTATACAGAAACACGTACCCGTTACAATGATAAGCATGAAATAATTTAGAGGTGAACGTCGGCATGGAACTATTATGTTACAAATGTTTTCCTTTTGTCCTAATTACCTGATAACTGAACATTTGGGTTACCTGTTTATGTTTACTCGTTTGTAAACATATTGGGATTGTTTGTCCCAAATAATATGTCTGTAACAGAACGAATAAAGTTATAAGATGGTTTGATAGAGTTTGTATTCAGAACTTGGAAAATTATAATGGTTTTTATAAAGAGACCTTTGATAGACATTCAAATTTTTTTTCAAACAAAGGTTTTTTTTGTATTTCTATTTGTTTTTATTGCTCAAGGCATTTTAAACTTAGAAATATTTTTAGCAAGGAAATATATTTACAAACTACCGTGCTACCGATTTACTCTAAACTACCGTGCCTCGTGTTCCTACTGGAATGGAAACTACTCGAGTTTTATATGTGTTAAATCCTAGGTTTATGTATGATACGTAGTGATACTAGTCAGGTATCGGGACTAAAAACTAAATTTTAATTTTTAATATAGTTGATATGGAGTTCCGAAAAGTAACGCCTAATGCAATCAATTACTTTAGTGAAAGAAAAACATAAATTCTAATAAATGCCTAAATCTGAAATACTTACGTAATATTATTAAAGAATGTAATCCCGAAACTAAACCCCACTTACAAACTACGTCATACAGTCTTAAGTGACATCGACAAGACCCATAATGGCTCATACGGTGAGATCGTAAAATTTTATAGGTAGCTCAGAGCTACAGGATGTTTCCCTTGAGGCACGACACTCCGACCTCGCATTATGCCTCTCCCAGACACACTTATCTAACCGTGATTAATTTGTTTTATCTGGTAAACGTTCAAAAAGATTTATTACACTCCAACGGACTCGGAGTCGCAAAGAAATTGATGTCGACACCGTCGCCGTTATGCCGATAAATAATAATGCAATTAATAAACTGAAGTGTTCTTTATTAAGATTCGATATGGTAATTTGTTTTAGGCTGATTAGCTTGTCGACTTTGTTGAGACGATTCAGTTGCAGACTACTCCCCTTTGTACTACTATTATGTCTTAAAAATGCTTTAGAATTTTTATAGCCGTTAAAGACGGTCCAACCCGCAACGCGCCGTACCTTTATTATGTAATCTGTGGCTACATCATAATAGTTGCACATTATTATTACTAACTAGCTGCGCCCCGCGGTTTTACCCGCGTAAGTCCCGTTTCCGCAGGAATATCGAGATAAAAAGTAACCTATGTTTATGTTCCAGGTTTAAAGCTACATGAAGCTACCAATATTACAAGTTTCGTGGCAATCGGTTGAGCGGTTTTTACGAGATTGAGTAACAATTTCACACACACGTATACCTACCTACTCTCATTTTTTCAGCTTTATAATATTAGTAATCTGTCAGTGGTGGGGCGGTGCGATTCGATTGTCTGTTATGCGGCTATAAAATTTGTCTCGAAAATGGTTTAGTAATTAACATTTAAACTGACACAATTTGTACTCATAATTACTTAGGTAGGTACATCTTCCCCAAAGCGACTTAATTGGTCGCGGTGTCTCTTCGCTACCAACTCCATTGCAAAGTAGTGAAACGTCGTGGTAAGAAAAGTTAAAAATAACAATACACGAGTTATGTAAATCTCTAGTTAAATCACTTGACTGCGAAAGTTAAGGGGCGGGTTCGACCTCCGTTTTGATATTTCTTTACTTAATAAGAAAACATTTCATTATCGTGAGCAGGTGGCGCGTGGCGTGAGTAAATAATTTATCGTTTTTCATTCAGCTTAGTTTTTCAATCATTTGACTACAAATGTAAAGAAGGCGAAAGTCACCAAGTTATAGGCCGAGAACAATAGCCGTAACAGATGATCGAACCTGCACTGCACCGAATCTTTAAATTATGTATTTTGAACCGACGACGTCGCCCGCCACAGAATAGTCGCACATCTCAGTGGTGCGACGAGGTGCGACCTGGACTATATTCGATAATCAGTTACGGCTATAAAACTTCATTATTCTTTCATAGAAACGTAGAGAGTAATAAATCACATCGTTCTGCAACAAAACAACTTAATAGTCGCTTGAGATCTTCTAACGACGACTTCGTGAGCATGTTTATAAACTGTTTATGGGTGTAATCTCATAAAGATAACATATTCTAGTCTTATAGTCGAGTATTAAAGTTAAATCTGCTTTACTGTGCTAAATCTAGACAGATACTCAAGTCACTTGATATTGAGATTCTCTGTGTCACGTACTTTAAACTAAAATCCTGCACCTGTAAATAATGCAAATTTAATTCTTAGAATAGTTAAGATTAGTTAGATAAACACTTAATTTTACAAAATACCTACATTTCTTAAACAAAATCTTACTGCTAACTATAATAAAGATACATGGGGTGGGCTAATCCTCTTCCAGGTAACCTTTGTGGCTTAAGTGGTAACTGGCACGCACAGATTCTGGCACTAGTGCGAGCTTACAAATTTTTCCTTTGTACCGTATATCAAATCGTATTAAAAATAATAATAAAAAATAATGATTTTGAAACGCAGTTTTTTTACAAGCGATAGATAGCTTTTGACCACAATCTCACCTGCATCCCTAGACAACATTGTTATCGAATAAAGAAATCGCCAAACGACAGATTTTTTTTGCATGAAATTGACATAATTATAAGTTCGCGAAAAGTCAAGTGACTTTTCGATACAAATGTTGTCTAGGGCTGCTGGTTGTAAGTGATGATATGGTCTAAGTTTTAACACGCTCACCTATAAAAAGGAAGACAGCATTAAAACCAGATCAGACCCGACTCCCTTAGTGACTGCACCGGCCTATTTTACGGATCACTGAAAACGCTTGGAGCTACGACTTAGGCCGGTGGATGGTAACAAGGGGCGGCCGAAGCCTTTCACCAAGAAACCCCTCTATATATGCAATTTTATTCATATCTAGATTCAATAAGATTTCGACATTATAGTGTTGACAAAACGGTTCATTTTACGACTGTCAAAGTTTTATCAATTAATTCGGTCGAAGGAAAACTGTCTCGCGTCGTGAAGTTGCAGTTTCTCGGCAGTCAGAGGCGGATCATTTGATTGATGGCATTTTAAGTTGAATTTAAATGTTTTTAATGCTTCTTTGAATCTAAACAGTAAGTATTAGATTTTTCTTTTGTTTTCGCGATGTTTCATTGAAATTAAACTCATTTTTCGGTGTTAATCGTCATGTTTTTATAATTTTATTGTAATATGTCATTATTTTATTGTCATTTATAGTTTAAATATCATCATTTAAAATTTTAGATCAATTACTAGGCAACGCGATTAAACCGGAAAAAGAGTTTAATTTCTAAACATCATTTCACATCGGTGGGACTACAAGTAATTCGAACCAAAGCCTTAGACCACTTCGCTTCGAGTACCTACCCGTTCGAAATTAAAAAGGTAGTATATTATAGTTCAATCTTTTCTTTTTTCGATTTATTAATTAAAAAAAACGATATTACTACTATAACTATCCACAGATAAAGAGTAGAGATGTTGTATTCAGATTTCTCTATGAACGCGTAACAAATTGCGGTTGAGTGTGAGATTTAAGATCCGTCCACTTTTTTATTTTTCATCTACAGGTCAATAGCAAAACTGCTTGCTTCGGCCTACGTTGACTTTACTAAAATTAAATCAAAAACGGAGTCAAATTTCGTAGTTTAACTACCCCAAACTCTAGTTTAGTAAATAGGTACGCCCTTGTGTCTAAAAATGTCACGAGGCCTACCTGATAGAGGCATGTCCTCTTTGTGGATATTATACTCTCATGCATCTCTCACTCTCTCCCTCTCAAATAGCTCATACTCTCTCATCTCATGTTACTCTTTTGTTTCTGTCTGTCAAACTTGAACTTTGTATAATAAAACACTTTATTTATCGGGTTGAATCGCGTTTTATTCATGGTTTTAAACGAACCGAGCTTTTGCCAACTTTACAGTTAGCTTTTTCAAGGTTGACTGAGATGTAATTAAAAAAAAAATGAATTCTCAGTCAACCTTGAAAAAGCCAACTGTAAAGTTCGCGAAAGTTCGGTTCGTTTAAAACCATGAATAAATTCAACCCGATAAATAAAGTGTTTTATTATGCAAAATCGCGAAAACCGTAGAAAAAATTATGTTGAACTTTGTAATTTTTGTAAATAAGTACCTACCTATATTTACCCTTGGTAATGTTCAAGCATCGCCCGCCGTTTAATAATTATTATTCAATATCGACGTTATTTAATGAACTTACAATATAAGTATTTCACTGAGGACACATAAGTCTTGTATCGGGTCACCCTGAGCGCCCGTCGCGTCTGCGATCAGATACCGCTTCATTTATTTAGTACACGCTAATGGCGCGCACAATAGATGTTTGCCCTGCTCTGTTTATCGCTTTGTGAATATTAACTGCGTGCTACGGTTTCGCTTATGTATATTAATATTTCATAGAGGAATCGGGATGATAAGTCAGTGCTATACGTTT
Source organism: Idaea dimidiata (assembly GCA_949358125.1). Taxonomy (NCBI): domain Eukaryota; kingdom Metazoa; phylum Arthropoda; class Insecta; order Lepidoptera; family Geometridae; genus Idaea; species Idaea dimidiata. Next base: position 21,431,147 of record OX442332.1, on the reverse strand, counting down.
TGAAACTAACATTGTTTTCACTACGACTGTTATTTTAAAAAGCTTGTTCAAACGGGATATGTATACTATGTTTTTAATTTGTTTCTGACAGAGTATATTTCGCCTGGCTTGTGAACTAGCGTTATAAATATAACCACTGGCTTAGATTATCATACATAGTGGGTTTTCTACAAAATTTTAACTATAACGTTAGAATTTTGTCCCGAATTTTTAAAGGTGCGTGAGTAATTTTCCAAACAATTTAACTTTGGAACTGATGAAGCTCGGCTGTTAGAGCCGAGTTTGAAAAGTTACACAGTCAAGCAACCTTCTTGTATCTTATAAGAGGCATATCAAAATTCTTTGACTATCGGTTTGAAATAATATTAATTGTAGATGATGATAAGTCAATGTTGTGTTTTTAAGGATTGTGTTTCATTTAAGGTAAACATACCATTGCCATTCTAAAAATGTGTGGAGGAAATCGTGTTGAGCAATAAAACCGCTTATTTGTACAATCTTTATAATAGGTATCTAAGGCTGGCTTGCGGAGCTATCTCGGATTGACTAACTAGCACGGATATCTAATATAAACTGTCCTGAAAGTACTTAAAGTACTTACCTACTACTAACTCTTTTAATAAAGTATTACACAGTTTATTTGACGTAACCATATACCTACTCCCTTACTAAACGATGATTAACAGTTGTCCAAGTTATGTGACGTTTGTCTCTATCTATCGACTTTGAAATTTCACTCTATACTACACTATAAAAGACAAACATACATAGTTATGCATCTGTTAACCAGAGCGTTTATAAGTAAGGGGGATAAAGATCGTAATTCTGTTTTAATTCGATAAGTTCGAAGTCAGCTCTATTTTAGTAGAGGTACCAACACAGTACTTATACGTGCATACCTACAAGTAGGTACCTTTAATATGTATTTTGTGTCTTGTGCAAATGAAACGATCGATCAATCAATCGTACTTGACATTCCAGGGACACTAGACATTGACTAAGTTATGTATCGTTTATTTCTGTATGTCGTTTGTATTATAATTGACTGCGCCCCGCGTTTTCACCCGTGTAAGTCCCGTTTCCGCAGGAAAATTGGGATAAAAAGATATGTAGACAAAAAGATATTTAGTAGTTTATTTACTAGTATATTAGTATATAGTAGTTCGGATCTCCAACATTGGTAGTTCTAAGTTTCATCGCAATCGGATCAGTGGTTAGAACGCGAAAGAGTAACAAAGTCCCATACAAACTTTCACGTTTATAATATTAGTAAGATATGGTAAGTAATCGTATTACTGTCAGTCTGAACTTTTTTCCAACGTTGGACTTTATTTCGACTTAGTTTTTCAGACTTTTGTTCACTAGTTTGGCATGCTTGGTAGTACGTGCGTGAGGATACTCTAAATCAATACAACATAATGTCATATGCACCCTGCTGTTTTACCCGCATAAGTCTTGTTCCCGCTAGAATATTGGGATAAAAAGTAGCCTATGCGTTAGTCCAGGTCCCCAGCTACCTCGATTACAAGTTTCATCGCAATCGGTTCAGTAGTATTTGCATGATTGAGTAACAAAGTCATACATACATCGTTGCAAACTTTCGCGTTTATAATATTAGTAAGATTCTATGACAAAACAAACCTGTATAGGTCGTATCTATTGTTTTTACGGTACACGACCGACGTCAGAGTCGCCCTAATTCAAGCCTAAAAGGTTCAGAATAACATGACGTTAAATACCAGTAGGTTTCATTATCTTCATTAGCTTTTAGCATTAGGAATTCATTGCTGTGAATCAGCATACGAGTTCAACCCAAAAGTTTTTACCTAATAAAATGAAAAACAAATCACATCGGGATTTCAGACTTTGCTAAACTGGTTTAGCGCGGTCCTCAACTTGGGTCTACTACAGCTGCTAATTGCTTCCAAACTTGTTTTGAGCATAATTTTGGCTAATTGCAGTCGCGCACTCGGCAACGCGCCAAATCAGTGTCATGGGTAAATGCGTCGTTTTCGGTTTAGAAATATTGCTTTTAAACTGCTATCTTTAAATAGAAAATTAAATACGAAATATACAAATTTATAAACAAGTAAGAACACAATATTTTCCGGGTTAACTTTCGTTTTAATTAATAACAGCATTGTTACGATGCTTTACTTACGTTTTGCTGACTTTACAGTTAGCTTATCAAGGTAAACTGAGATGTAATTCAATTTTAATGTTCTAAAGTAGGAGAAAGTTGAAAGACAGACCGAAAGTGCCTCGAGACGCTTTTGATCCATGGGCGACTTAAGGGCAACCTTTCTCTTTGCCTTAAGGACGCGACTCATGTGAAATCCCTTCCGATTGAATAGTTTTCTTCATAGCCGGTATCAAATAGATCTTTAAACATTTTTTAATGTTATTGTACATGATACAAGAAGTGTCCCCTTCATTTCAAAAACAATAAAAAATAACTTTAAATACCACTATTATACAAAAGCAAAGTTACCCCTGTTTTACAAAATATATCAGTTTTTCTTCTAAATCCTTAACCGCTATATTTTCTTATAGGCATTATAGGCAATAAAATACAATACCTAGAACCCCTTCATCGTATTTTATACAAATATTATTTTAATCTTCGTTAATTATTGATTTTACGAGAAATTGTAGATTTTTTCACGCAATTCCATCTCGCTCATTTATATGCAATCGGACAAGGACCGTTGATTATCATCTATCGCCGCCTTAAGAGGAGGTGAATGAACACATGAATACTCCCAATCCTCACCTATGCTGTACAACATGGTCTTTGAAACATTCACAGAAGACCAGCCCCGGAGTTTGGCCAGCAAGCGATGGAGCGCAGTATTCTGAGTGTTTTACATTGACAGACAAAATCCGAAACACAGAACTGAGCTCTCGCACATAAATCGTTGATGTCGCACATATGGCCACAAGGCGGCGATGGTTAAATGGGATTGGGTAGGACACGTCTGCTGCATGCCAGAGGAGTGTTGGGAAAAAGTCGCTACCTACTGACTTGGGCTCCAAACTCCAAGAGGCTACTCGGCATACCAAAGCAGAGATAGCGTGACGAAATTGACAAATTTAAGCCTGAGTGGCGAACCATAGCCCAAAATAGACCCGAATGGAAGAGTTGGAGAGCAGCCTTTGCCCAGCAGTGGAACAATCTCGGCTAATATAATAATCTAAAGAAAATGTAAACTGTAAACTACCGCCACATTACTATTTGCCTTAAAACGTGACTGTGTACACAGACTTTAGGTGACAAAGTCTATTTAATCTAAGTACATTATTTTTTAGGTACCATGCCGCGGGAGGGTGGCGACGACAGCATAATTTAGATTCTAGTTTTGTTTTTATTAGTATGTTAATTTTCAAATGTACCTAAGCCTATTGTGTTATTGTAAATAAATACAAACTATTTAGTCCATTATAAACAAGTAAGAGATATACATACCTAGTAATCTGAATGTTAAATTATTTGGCTTATTATTAAAACTTGATCGATGTTTTAACAAAATTCTAAATACTTGCATCCGCGGCGCTTTGTCGGAGCGGGCGCCATCTCCACCGTTGGTGCTGCCATGTCTACCTACATAACATCGCTCTTTAGCGTAGGGGTGTTGCGCCCAAAAATTACAACCTATATTATCTGCTGAATATCGGTCCTTATTAATTTATGAAAACTGAAATTAATAAAAAATCATAATATGGGTTTGTGCTTCCTTTAAGAAGTAGTAGTACGATACGAGCGGTGAAGCCATTCCGTTTTTATGCCTTTTGCCCGGTTTGTCATTCCGCTCGTCTCCTTATTGATGAAAATACTTTTTATAATTTGATTTTTTTTTGTATTTCGGCGTAAAAGGATTCATTAATGACTTCGATCCACTCTCAAACTTGCTTTTATCAATAAAGTAGCTGCTCACCGCGGTTTCACCCGCGTAAGTCCCTATCCCGCGGGATTATGGATGTTTTTCTTTCATAAAAACCTTTTCCTGATAATAACAAACACAACAAAAAAAGAATTTGCATAATCGGTCCAGCCGTATACGCGTGATGCCGTGACCAAGGGAAATAAGGATTATTTTTATATATAAAAAGATTTCTATAGGTAAAACTTAGTTCCAGCAAACTACATAAACGATCTTGATAACTCAATAACTCTATAAACAAACTAGCCGTTTATTGGCCAACACGATCAGTTTCAGGATTGAAACTGATCCTTACCTAAGCATTTCTTAACTTCGAGTATTACCAAGCGACCGCAAGCGGTGCGGTATGTCGATAAGGTGTTAGCCAGTCGCAAGTAGCAAGTGGTAACCCTAGACCGTTCCCCTCCGAGGAAATTACGCTGGGATATTGTTTTGTATTGCACTTGTTACAGCAGGGACGCCGGGTGGCCGGGGCGCGGGCGCCTGGTGGCTGCCCCCTGCCGCGCGCTGCCACAGAGTTCAACTTAGACGGATTTATAGAGTATACACACGACCGGGAACCGCTACTTTAATGCTGCTCCGAACCGCGACAAATGCTCAACTATTCCGAGCAACGTACTATTAACTTTTCATATTTCGAATTCGAATCACGATGACTAAAACTTGATAAAGAGATTGAGATTATTGTAACTTCATGTACTTTTTATTGTAACCATCTTATATTATACTTATGTTTACGGCAAATAAAGATACTGATACTGTAGGAAAATTATCATCATGAGCATCAGCCTGTTACAGTTCACTGCTGGACATAGACCTCTCCAATTGCACGCCACCTAGATCTATTTTCGGCTTCTCACAGCAAGCCGTCTTGAGCAAATCGTCACTCCAACATGCCTGAGGACGTATTACACTACGTTTGCCGAAACGCGGCCTCCACTCCGTCAGAATCATGCGATCCGTCTCATCGCTATCAGATATCTCATATATCTACATAGCTCATCAGATTAGCAAGCTAAAGTGGCAGTAGGCTGGCCATATTAGCCATAGAACCGACAAGCGTTGGGGTAAACGTAGGTACATAATTATTCCTAAATATGTAGCGGTAACCGTTTGTTTACTTGACGATTCCAAAATATATAAACTAGTAGTTCGCCCCGAACTGAGACCTCACGAGAATCCATTTACAGAGATTTTGTTTTTTGTAGGATTTTTTAACACCAACAGCTTTATTTTTTTACAAAATAAGAATTATTATTAAACGAATAATATAACGAAAGACAAGTAAAAAAATATTTAAAAAAATAAAAAACCCGACTGCAGTTTTAACAGAAAAGTGAAAAACAAGATGCTTATAGTAGCTTTAGGAATGGTGGATGCAGTCGGGCGGGACACGATAATTTTATAATTAATAAATTTTAAAACTTAATTGTAAAACTTTACAAGCAATATTTTTCAAATGTAAATTTAGAAAAGAATAAAACATATTGTTTGAGTGAACAATGTTAAGCGTTTTCTGTTTTTTATGGTCTTTACAAATATTGGTTAATAGCGTTTTACATCATTATTTTTATTTATTTATTATTTTAATGTACCCTATGTCACTCACGCGGTCATGACGAATCTAACCACGTATCGTTTATCTAAATCGGCCTAGCCGTTTAGGCCCTACGACGGCACAAAAATAGGTCACATACAAACATACATACATACACTTACGGCAAAAACAAAACACTTCCTTTGGCAGTCGTGTAAAAAGGATAACACAAAAAGAATTATTCCTTACTAGCTGTGACCCGCGGTTTCACCCGCATAAATTCCTATCCCGTAACGTATGTGGCGCATCACGTATGTCATACCAAGCGTTGCTCAGCCCTTAGGATTATTCAAAGTAGGTACCCTATATCTTATTTTAACCACTAAACTATCCCTGTACCAAATTTCGTTCAAATCGGTTTAACCGTCATTTTTGCCCATCACGTATGTCATACCAAGCGTTGCTTTACCCGTACGATCATTTAAAGTATCGTATTTATACCCTTAAAGTAATCCCTGTACCAAATTTCATTCTAATTGGTGTGATCGTTCCTGTTGACCCATCACGTATGTGTCACGCTAAGCGTTGCTTAACCCGTACGATCATTTAAAGTACCCTATATCGTACGTATCTATACCCTTAAAATAACCCTGTACCAAATATCATTCTAATTGGTGCGATCTTTCCTGTTGACCCATCACGTATGTGTCACGCCAAGCGTTGCTTAACCCGTACGATCATTTAAAGTACCCTATATTTTATTTAAACCCCTATACTAACCCTGTACCAAATTTCAGTTCCGCCGTTTTTGAGATATAAATAGTGTAACTAACACGACTTTCGTTTTTATAGCTGCGTCCCGCGGGATTTACCCTCGTAAGTCCCGACCCCGTAAGAATATCGGGACCAAAAGCCTATAACCTTCCTCGATAAATGGACTATCAAACACAAAAAGAATTTTTCAAATCGGACCAGCAGTTCCTGAGATTAGCGCGTTCAAACAAAACAAACAATCATTTACGACAATCGACCACAATTTGTAACATAAACATGAATTATTTACTTTGATCACTAATAGACGTTAATATTCCCTACAAAAATGTCAGATCTTGGAGTATATTTCGCAAGCAAACGCAACGATACCGCGATCTAGGAGGTATGTTGAGCGCCATCTATTGACACATTTTTAGAACTTGATTATTTTCTCTTTTTGCACCCCCTATCTCCCCAACCCCCCTACCGATCCGGCTCATCTTCGAACTCATAAATTCTATGGACCTAAACTACGCGCATACCAAAATTCATGAAGATCGAAGCAACGATACTCAAGTTATCGTCGAACAAACATACAAAGATACAAAGATACAAAGATACAAAGATACAAGCGCCAGGCCCGTCTACACTGGACCTCACTCGCTTCGCTCGTTCGGTCAATAAATAATATTTAATTGAATAAAAATTATTTTATTTGATTTAATATTGATCTCAACCTTAACAGTAAATATAGTATCAGAAGAAAGATAGTTGAAACACACCACTGAAGTAACTCTACCTCACATTCATTGATAGTTTTGGTTCACCGACTCTCTTAACACTCTCTGCGATTGTTATTTTATTTGTACAACACTCAAAACAATATTGTCAGCGACGCGAGGCGGCTCATTTCATAGGAAGAACTTTGTACATTTGCCTCTGTCAGTGTCTCTCTTTATGCAAGCATAATGTTAGAAGATTTAGATACGCAGAAACAATGGACATATACGGCGAGAAATGTCCGAAATCATTCCCGTACAGCGACAGCTCTTTACCTGTTTAAAAAGGAAGGGAAATGTAAAAAAAATGTGAGCAACGAGTACACTCAGTACTCGAAGAGTCTCGATCAATCTCTTCCCTCTGATAACTAAACAGGGCCTCCCATTTTAAATAAAAAAGGTCAAATGGCAAGAGCCACTAGAGGGCATCGAAAAACGACGGTAAATGTTGAAATGGTCTCAACGGAATGTCATTAACAAAACTTCATGAGTTTCGTTGTCGGTTCTTGAATATTGAATAACCACCATTATGTTACTTGATGACTCTGAAACTCCTTAGTTATTTTAAAGTGTGGTGTTTATTGAATTTCGCAGCGTCAATAAATTAATATATACCTGATATTGATTTCAGGAGTTAATTTACATTATTGGCTATTATTTCAAAACTTAGTGTGTTTTAAGGAATTTGTAGATTTAGATGTCACTACATCTCAGTAATTACAAAACTTACCAAACCTGTATTTCGGTATTTAATTTATCCTTCTTTTGACTTATTATAATAGTAGATTTGATTAGGTACATAAAACTCGATAAAAACACTTTTCTTTTAATAATTAGCGCATACGTACCTATACGTAAAGTTTCATTCAGTTTCATACGTACCTAATAGTACGTAATAAAGTTTATAACATTTACGTACCTACCAAAAGAAACCACCTGACAGTATAGCTTTTACTTAGAATTCGTTTTGGAATAATGAGAAATAAGTTTTATAGCATCTTTATGTCAATAAATTAATGAGGAGCTCATTGGCCAAGTTGCACAGCTGCCGATATTAAGTGGTCGTGCGAGTTAAGCAACGCTTGACGCAATCATTATTTAGATGGTTGACCAAAAAATCTGTGTGGCAAAAAATATTTCTCGAGCCCCTCCGTGCCTCGGAAGGTACGTTTAAAGTACTTGGTCCCGGTTGTTATCTCTGATTACAGTCGTTAGGTCAAGTTAGAGCCCCATAGGGCGACTTGACAACGCTAACAGGACTAATAGGACTGTGCAATAGATAAGCCCATAGGGTGACCCACACCACTATTTATACAAAAAAAAACTACAAAATTAGAAATTTGAATTAGTTAAAAACTTACAAAGACTTTATTTTGGACTAAAGAGAAATAGGTAAGTTTCTTAGCATTTATATGGTAAAACACAAATTCAAACTTCAACATTTGTATTGGTAACACTAGTTAAAGTTGTGAATTGAATTCAACTTAGTAACAATTATTTTAAACGGCACCTGTTTAAATACAGACAATAAAATACGACAGTAGGTAAACGAGACTTACACTCGTAATAAATGAAACGATTTATTTCCGAAACGAGAACTTTTCCATTGTGTTAACTTTTTGCTTTGGGCGGTATTCGCGTGGCAAAACATTGTGATCGCTTCACGGGCCGTGTTTTGATAACACTGTGACATTGTTATCTCCTTTGATGAATGTACTTTTTGTTACAAATGGACGTTGTTATTTCGCTAGTGAACTCGACCGTTCTGTTTTTCCCCGAAGGAAACAAACCAAAGACAATACAGACAATTGACCGCTTATACCTGCCTACACCCTCAACTATTCCATCTCATCCTTGTTGCCATATTTAAAAATATCCCCCTTACTTATAAACGCTAATTAATGCGCTGCATAACTATGCATCGTTTGTTTTTTACTGTCACATGAAGTTTCAAAGTTGACAGACAGAGACAAACGTCACATAACTTAATCATGTGGAAATAATATTTTATAAGTGAGGAAGAATGTGTTTAACTGTCATAACTGTTTGTCCTATGTTACGTCAATTTGAGTACGTTTAAAATATTGATGTGTAACATCTATAGGCGGGGGTAAACCTGGTTTTGGCGTGGCGAGGCCTCGCCACGCTATGTGAAACCACATCAAATGTTGTCAATGATAAATGTTTCAAATCTGTCAGGCGTCCCGTGACGGCTTATATTTTTAACCGACTTCAAAAAAAAGGAGGAGGTTATCAATTCGTCTGTATGTATAATATTTTTTTTTTTTTTTGTATGTTTACCGATTACTCGAAGATGGATTGACGGATTAAGATGATTCTTTTTTTAATAGATAGGTAGGAGCTCCAAGATGGTCCCATAAAAATTTGATGTGGATCTGATGAGGGTCTTCGGAGTGATGAACGGAAATGCTCCTCAAAACGCATTAATCAATCCAGTTGTTTATCGATTACTCGAAGATGGCTTGACCGATTGAGATGATTCTTTTTTTAATGGAAAAGTGGAAGCTCCGAGATGGTCCCATAAAAATTTGATGAGGATCTGATGAGGATCTTCGAAGTGAGGACCGGGAATGCTCCTCAAAACGCTGTATTCAATTCAATTGTTCATCGATTACACGAAGATGGCTTGACCGATTGATATAGTTATTTTTTTAATGGAAAGGTGGAAGCTACGAGGTGGTCCCTTGAAAGTTTAGTAAGGATCTGATGAGTATCTTCGGAATGATGGACAGGATAGAATCCCAGAATTCAATAAATTACTCATTTTTGGACTTCTACCAAAAAGAATAGACCCCTAAAGAACTAAGTACAGATTGATGGGGCACCTGAAACCACCTTCTCATCAGCAAACTCCTCAATAATGAAAATTACGTTAACAATATTGTTGATTTTAGGTAGGTAAGTATACTAAAAAGGGTAAAATAAAAAAATAATTTAACAATTAAAAAACCGACTTCAAAAAGAAACAAAAAATAATTTAAAAAACAACAAAAAAAAAAGAATTGATAAAAATGACCAAAATAACCTCTACATAGGTACAGAGCCACCGACTAATTAATCTGTTTTATCATCTGAAGTCGGGCAGTTTTACTGGTTGGTTCCATATTGTACTTAGTTTGGCTGCCCGACTTCAGATGATAAAACAGATTAATTAGTCGGTGGCTCTGTACCTATGTAGAGGTTATTTTGGTCATTTTTATCAATTATTTTTTTTTTGTTGTTTTTTAAATTATTTTTTGTTTCTTTTTGAAGTCGGTTTTTTAATTGTTAAATTATTTTTTTTTATTATGTGTTCGATTACCCGCGATACAGGCTTTGCCTCGTGCGGGAAACTACTGTTCTTCGATATATCTTCTTTTGATAAATAATTTTGTACTTGTATACCGCGATTTTGTCTCCAAAACACAACTCACCGTTGCGAGCAAGGCAATAATCAATCTTTAAGATTGGCCATTGCTTTAATTATCTACACTTAGATTCTTTGTGAATGGCAGATGAGTTACCTATTTATACCTAGAGTCTTTGTGATTAGCCGTTCTTGCACGAGAGTGCTCCTAAAAAGGTACTATTTTTTATAAAGGGAGGGGATACCTACTTATGAGCAGTCAACTTGCTTCATCGTCTTTGAAACAAACCGATGCCGCGATGACGGCTCCCGATGATCCTGTTGATAAATAATTCCTCCTATTTTCCCCGAACATTTCTAATAATTCATTCACTCTATTTGAACATTGATAATTTCGTAAACCGAAAAGGAAACAAATCCAACAAGCAAACAGGTCAACGCTCTTTCTGAGCCGACTGCTTACAATTGTTGTTACTGATTTATTTTATATTTATTATAAGGCAAAACGTGACTAAACCGGAATTAGGGGAGACGGAGCGGTCAAATTATTAGATCACTATTGTGAATCTGTGGAAGTTTATTGTTACTATTGTCATTCACAACAAACCATCATTCTTGGAAATAGCTCACTTAATTTACTAGGAAATAACAAAATAATAAATAAGACATAAAAATATAAGTACAACTGCTATAAATAGCTATAGTTAAATTTTACCTAATTATTTTCTTGCTTTGTGTTTTACCTTTTTTTTTCAATAAACATTATAGAGTTGAAAGTTTGTGAGTAATTAAGTGAACTTTGTTTGTTACTCAATCACGTAAACACTACTAAACCGATGGCGATGAAATATGGTATGCAGATAAGTGAAGACCTGGAATAACAAATAGGTTACTCGAGACTTGCGAGGATGAAACCGCGGGGCGAAACTAGTTTTCATTTAAAAAAAAATAGCTAAAATTTATTGATCTAAATTTAATGAAGCTTCATTAAATTTCTAAACATACTGTGTTTCATTATGCAAATCGCGAAAACTTTTAAAACAAAACTAATAATAATAAATAACTCAATCAGTAAATACAAATCAGACCTAAGAACAAATATGTACGCAAATACTATGACAAAGACTAGAAAGTTAAAATTGTCATGCTGAGAACTTTGTTCATGGAGAATTTCCATGGAACGAAATGAAAATTGTTGAGGAAGTCTCAGCGCCAAAGGACTCGATTTAGACAAAGTGCCACATTACTATGTTTGATATTGACTGTCTTTTGTTTGACTCGCGATGTCAAAGTTGTAGTTCCTAATGAATAGTTAACTACTATACCTACCTAAACCCACTGTTTCAGCGTAATAATGTCAAATATTTTATGTTTCTTATCGACGTACAGTCGCTAATAAATTGCTGTTACAATTAAAACTATCGACTGTGACTGTCAAATTAATCGTATTTTAGTAATCGCAATAATAACTATAAAAAACTGTTTTAATCCCGTTGATTCTTAGCCCGTTAATTTGTCCTACTGCAGGGTAAGGGCCTCCTCTTAGAGGGGTTAAGCATTAAGACGCCACGGGAGCCTACCCCGGATTGGCGAATGTCCCATGTCTTCGGACCGTGGTGAGTCTTAGGACATATCGGCTTCCTTACGATGTTTTCCTTCACCATAAGAGCGATGCTATTAACATACATAACTCTTTCTTAAAGATAAATACATTGGTGCTCGGTCAGCCTGGTATCGAACCCTCGACCCTCGGAATGAAAGTTGGGGTATCTACCACTAGACCAACACCGCTGTCTCGTTGCTTCTATAATTTTAAATGTTCTACCAATACCTAGGTATCGAAAGCCTAGGCTTTCGAGGTCTTCGTTAGGGGTACAATCTATCTATCCCTGAGGTTTATATAGGTAACACCTACCCCTGAAGAAGAGGCATATAAAGCCCGTCAAGAAAATTGAGTTTAATTTCAATCCAACATCGCGAAAATAGGAATAAAAATGAATTTCATTAATCGAAATTCTAACCTAACCTAACTTAACCAATAGAATTAAGTCGTCAAAATAGATTACACAATCAACTAACTGGTCAAGTTGGAACCTACACAAGGAACTGTCATACACACACCTTTACCATTCAATTCCGGGTGACGTCTGACGAATGAGACGTGTCGTCTTCTATATCCGATGACAACACCCACATTAACCTTAAGGGCCCTTCGCAACCTCTCCACACCCAACACATGGGAAGAATAAATCCAGTTCAAGAATAAATTAATGCTTTTGTGCCGGGGAATTGCAAGGAAACTCCCAGGAAATCATTTGTGGTATTTATTAAGTTGCTATACGTATGTATAGCTGCGCCTCGCGGTTTTCCGGACCCACTTTAATTTCGAGATAGAAAGTAGGCTTTGTGTTATCCCAGGTTTCTAGCTATCTGCATACCAGTTTGATCGCAATCAGTTCACTAGTTTTTGGGGGAAGGAGCAACAAACATACTCGTTTACTTAATTACACACAAATTTTCACATTTATAACAACAGTAGGAAAAATATTTATGTAGAAAAATAAATGTTAAGACGCCTACTTATTATGCCGACGGTACAGCTGGCGGCGTTTTCGGTGGCTAACTTTATGAACCAGCGAATTTGCTATCCGGCATGGTGTGTCCGGATACCACTAACATTGTAATCGGCTTATAACCGGCTGAATACCATTCAAATGATTGTCTGTGGCTTTTTGTCTGGTTCGGTGGCACTTAAAACTTTTAATTTTAGCACTTGGATTTTTAATTAAAAATACATATTATTTTATCACAAAAAAATTTACATGGTTTTGTCACCTTATCGTTCCTAGTCCAAAGGTTGAATTAAAATGGGATAAATGGCTGGCTATTATAACCTTTGCACCAGAAACGAGCCGGAGCAGGAGTCACCTAAGATTTCTCTTAACCTACGCCCAAATCTTTTAATTTATTTCTAATAAATTAAATGTGAATCATTTTGTTTATGGGTGAGAAAAACTATTGAAAGATTTACATCGATATATGAGCAACCAAAATCAGACAAAATTCAAAGAAAAGTCACTTAACTATAAATGGCGTACATTGAGCGATCAAGATTGCAAATGAAGTCATCCTGACGTTATATCTTTGTAAGATTGTGCTGTATTGTATACAGAGTCACTGGCGAACCGTTCCGTACTTATTGAGATATTGCGTAGGCACCTTACGTACCTTATAATAATGATTATCTGTCAACGATGTTTGACAACGATAAGCGTGTTTTCGATGCTAGATGAAATATTTTTTCTAAACTTGATGTACTTACATATATTTTTTATTTTAGAGAAAAACAATCATAATCTTAGTTACTGTGTAGTATATTCGCTTATATAATATGATTTTTCCATATTTTTTTTATATTAATAGGTCAATTGCTAGATTTTTTGTCTTGCTTTCAAAATATTATGATAAGCTGGTTCTAGATAATATAACTTTGTCAAGATGAGTAAATTTGTAATTCAATGTAAAGCGTCACATGACGAAGTCATTTTCATAAACAAGTGAACATTATGACAATCATTTTCCTCAACCGTTTTAGGAACGTTGATATAAAATTTGAGAGGCCGAAATTTTATGCCAATTTTTATAGCATTGTCTTCGTGAATGTTGTCCGAGTTTTTATTAGCCACTAAAACAAATCCTTACTATGATTACATTAGGTAGACAGAAACGTCGTCTTTGCTTTGTTTTTATACGGACCTTATTAAGTCATTCGATGGCAACAGCTTGGTAAAAACAAAGTGCATTAAATATTATAGGATATTACACTTTTTATCTTCAATGTCTTTAAACTTCTGGCGAAGGGTACGTGCAGAGAACGTCTGAGTTAAAATAAAGTTGAATAAACTGAGTTTTTGTTACGGAAAATATGAATAAACATATCTAAGTATATCCAGTGTGTACCTACATCGTAACACAATCGTTAGATGCGCTGGTTAATGTAAGTTTATGCCATCGGGTGTTCGCAAGAGTCGTTGTAAAGGATGGGAAAAAAATGCACTTTCAATTTTCACTGCGTAGTTAAGTCACCGACGACAACGCACGTGGTCGAGAAGTTTAGTCACAAATTGTGTTCGCATTGTGTTTTGGAGATGATTTTTGTTTGAAATATTTTTTTTATAAATTAGTCTACCTCTACCTATACAAAATCAAAATGTATCTAAGTGAAATTATAAATAACTAGCTGCGCCCCACGGTTTCACCCGCGTAAGTTCCGTTCCCGCGGGAATATCGGGATAAAAAGTAGCCTATGTGTTAATCCAAGTCCCCAGCTACCTATATTCCAAGTTTCATCGCAATCGGTTCAGTATTTTTTTGTGTGAAAAAGTAACAACCTCACATAGGTACATACATACATACAAACTTTCGCGTTTATAATATTAGTAAGATTTACAGGATAACTGTATTCCTAATGTGTGTATGTGTGTGTGTGAGTGCCTCAGTAACTTATCAATTAAAAAAATTAAACTAGCAATACAAGTTATAGAGACGTCTAGGCGAACAACTTTTGTTCTACGACTTTTGGAAATTCAAGTACTTTACGAAAAATTTAGGTGTAAAGTTTACTTGAAAATCAGCTGTTTCTAAGAGTTCGAGGTCATTGACCTTATGTTATCCTTTTATTTAGTTTGATGGTTTACAATCAAAACTTCAATAACCTTTATTTTCACAAGCAGCTGTTATTTCAGTGAAACATATCTCAAAATTTTCAAAAAAAAAAGTTTGAATTATCAAAAGTCGTAGAACAAAAGGTGTTCGCCTAGACGTCTAGAACAACTCTCATTCGGATTAAAAGGGCATACCCGTTACAAATTGTATATAGGTATAAAAATGAAAATGGAGTTATCGAGCCCATTTTCCGCCCAAGACGTTACTCACCTAAACGTGTCAAGCTAAATAATGACATATAAGGGCCCGTATCGTACTTACTACATTATATTGATACAATATGTCAAACGACGAACAGAATACGAACAGTATTAATTTATGAAGCAAAATAAATCGTATTAACGTTTCGGTAAACGTATAGTTATCATCAATTAAATACATCCACGAAATACGAGCTTTAAGCAAAAATATGTTGTAGGCAATGTAAATAATGTTTGAGGCCGATATGTTAAATATAAATACCCGGTAGAGGTAATGTGTGAATTAATTAACTTGAAACAAACAAATACATCGAAAACTTTCGTTTATCCTGTAGCCGAATTATTACAGATTTTCGCGCTTCATAATTTTAAATTTATTAAAAACATCCAAGTATTAAAAAGAACACTGCAGATGCAATATTATCAAAATTTATCTTATGAATATGAAAATCTAGGTATACCCTTTTTTACCCGGCTGCAAGAAAGGCTTATTATTGATTAAATAACTTATATCTTTCAAAACTAGTCGATGGATTTATTTAAATTTAACTTTAATTAAGGTGTCGTTAGATTCGTCCCATTTCCCTAATGATTCTTAGATAAGTGACCTAAGAATAAAATCAAAATGGCGACCACCAGGCGCCATATTGTTTAAAACAAAAAAAAAGTGAACTGATTATGTCGAGTGAGGTGTCGTTTAATACGTATTTAAAAATCATTCTTAGGTTTCTTCATTTTTTATTTAATGATACCATTTAGGATCTACAATGATTTAAAGTTGGTAAGCAGCCGATCATAAAAAGACCGCAACCTACTAGCTTCCTCAATGCAATGATGCGATTAAAATTCAATTAAATAATTAAACGTTTTGTACCTACCTAATACTGACTAAAAAGTGTTAAATAGGAAAATAATTAAAAACTTTATAAAAAAAAGTAAGATAATTAAATTTAAAAAAAAAAAAACAATAAACAAGTCTAGTATTAGTATTCAGATATATTATAATAGATCAATTTCATACTTAGATCAAAAATGTACGCGTTTTAGTTATATCCTAAAGGAATATATGAGATAACTAAAACGCGTCTCATGTGATAATTATAAAATATAAGTAGTATATCCGTTGTCTAGTCACCGTAACACAAGCTTAGCAGCTTACCACGGGGCTAGATGGCGCTGTGTGTTCGTCACTAAATTTATTTATTTATTTAATTATAGCAATAATTATTATACTTGCAAGTAGGTATAGTTTAAAAAAAAATAAATTTAAATATAGGGGTTTTTATTTATTATACTACAAAAAACATTATTCCTAAGCAATAGAAATGTCAATTTTAATCAAAGTCGTTACCTACTTTTGCATAATAAGTAACTCCATTCTAATTTACATTAGATTTAATTAACCAAGAATACAGTTTCCAGTTTTAACGAACTTCTAATAAAAATATGTTCGGTAAAATTCGTTCATGAGATATTAATGCTTTTACCAACATTAATTGTGGGGAATTTGAAAACAGCCCGCAGGTAACTCGCGCGGCGTTGATGAATGGAGCGACTTAAACCGAATTGTTTCACCTACGACCGTTCAAAAACAAACCGAAACGCCTCATAAATAAAGTAGCTAATTTAATGCTCATAATAAACAATTTTAGACTGTTATACACTAAGTAGCAACATAAAAACGAATTTGATCTAGCTCGGTCTTCAGAGAAATACTAAATTTTCCATGTGCTCTGTATTTCAGGTAAATAATAATCAACGGAAATTTAATTTAAACAATCTGTTTCTTCTATTCGTGTAGTGGTGTGACTTACTTAGTGTTAGAGTTGTCAGATCGCCCTAAGGCCTCTTACTTGACCCAACGACTGCTATCAGGGACCAAATGCTTATCGGCCCTTCCGAAGCACGGAGATGCTCAAAAGAGTGACTTTTTTATTAAATTATAAGTACAAGACGATTCAACTGAATATCTTCTTTGCCTTTTTTCTTTTATTTGCGCTCCTTCCATGTCAATAGTTTTTATTTGCAAACATTGAGCATTGTGACAACACAACAGAGTGTCTTCGTCGACAGACTTGACTTGGCTAAAGCCCAAACGACTGAGGAAAGGTAACATATCTCTTTATTTACGTTATATTTGCTGTGACAGTTACAAATGCTCCCTACACGACTTCATACTTCTTGATTTTTATAAGCACTATATACTCTTTTTATTACGAAATTTCGCATAGTGAAGTATATTTTTCAAAACATGACAGTCGCCTGCCGCATTTGGAACATACTGTGGACTGATGGAAAGTACTAGTACACATACCTACTTTTATATACCTCTACATTTGGCGATCTCAATTATTATTTTCCTGCAAGATAAATTATACCAACTCCTTTGGTGGCAGTTTTCGCCCTAATTGGTGTCTAGATGACAGATTAAGGGAGGAAAATCTGTGACGTAATTGACAGTTCAATCGGAGCAGTGGCGGTTTTGTTGGATCTCCTATCCATAGCTCCTATCAGAGAGTTGTATATAGAAACGAAATGTTGGTGAACTAAACTGCCTTTTACCCAGCTCAATCATAGTCGGATATTGAAATGCAACTGCTCGTGCTTGCATTTTTTTAGTATTAGTTCAAGATGTTTATTGCAAGTAAATTTAAGAAGAACTCCTTTACCTTATAATTTTGTACTCGGCAAGACTCTAGCTAATATGAAGTTAGTTAAGTGAAGTTGTTATGAAGTCGAATATAGGGATGTCAGTGCACTGCAGGATAGTATCGCTAGTTGAAGATTGGTTTTGAAAAACTCGCCGTAGTACGTGGGTTCTTACTTACTTTTTTTAGTAAAACTTCTGAAAACACTGTTCCATCTCGTCATCGTAGCTTGGAAGAAACAACTTTGAATCAGTTGTGAAAAACGTCGTTCTATTCTATGGATATTGCGTCATGGAAGACACAGATTTGTAAAGTTAGCACGAGGCTAGCTCACTAGCCCGGGGCTAAGTACAGCAGTGCAAGTGGGCCTTACCGAACGAAATTTAATTGTCAAAATGTAAAATTATAAGTTTCAATACAGTTTGCCTTGTAGTTGGCACCTCAGTGCCTCTTACAGTTGCGCAGCATTCATTCAGATTTATAAATAACAATAAGTTATAGAAAAGGTTACATAAGTTGTAGGAAATATGGGAACACATGACTTGTCAACGCCTGTTTTCAGAAAACAACAGACTTACTTTTGATTACGATAATTTTATTTTCGGACGGATAATGCCTACTGTATTGACGGAGTTCTTGTTGATGAATGATGATGTTCTTTCTGGAATGCAGGCAAGTTTGAAAAAAGAGGAATTGGAAGCAAATATCACAACGACTTATACCAATTCACCCATTCGTTAAAGGACTTCGTTCTAAAAGAATAATTTCGAAGATTAAACATTTGTTTGTTGTCCCGTCGTCGAGTAAAGTCCGTGGAATTAATGATCTGGTCTGTACTTTCTCACAGTTGTCGCGAGTCGTTAAGATACTCAGCTTGAACCGGACGGGACTCGAGGAATCCTTAAGAAATCACATTTTTGCCGGAACAATTCTCTTATCTGGAAGAATTTTCGAGGACGTTTTGAATTTCTTCTTTAGCAATGTGCAGTTAAATAGAGACTTCAGTAATTTACTGAAATTACTTAACTAATAAACTATTAGTTTTAACAGCTATGGTTTATAGTTTATAGAACTTTATAGTTGACAGTCGTAGTTGTAAGTAAATTTAAAAACCTTCTAAAATCTTAGATAATTACAAAAATTACCAAACCGCTTGCGATGAAACTAGCTGTCAAGTTAGCTGGAAAATTGAATAACATCAAGGCTACTTGTTAGTTGAGACGTATGCGGGCGAAACTCAGCTGTAGAGCGAAACTACAATTATTCCAGGAATATCCTTTATAGAAACCGACGTAGGGAAATGAACTTTACATCCATTAATTCAAGAATTTGTTATCAGTATGAAGATTAACTCAATTACTTATCTAATTTATAACACGCCTCAGTTTCTGGTAAAACCGTCGCAATTTCAAACGCACGGAGATTAATCCGTGACTAGTAGCTATGGAAATAATTTCTATCAAGTTAATACGAAAACTTAAATTTGTAGGTATATGTACCTACTAGATTTAGAAAGCACTTTACATTACTTAGGCGGATTTGAAGTAACTCTAGTAATCTCTTATTCGTAGAGTAAACTGCTGTTTTGTTTAGCTACAGTAATTGATTCAAAAATGTCACTCGAAAATCTATTTAAGCCGGTTAATTGGCGGTGACAAATCACGGTTGAAAAATCTCCGATCATGTAACGAAGGTAACCTGTTTAAAATGATGAATAAAACGCTATTAAACCCGATAAATGAAGTGTTTTATTATGCAAAATCACGAAAACCATAGAAGAAATTATGAATCTACTACTGTTAAACTATCAAAATCTCAGCCAAATTCTGTAATGAAAATTCTTTCTTATTTGTTTTTTTTTCTATATTTCGTTAAGCTAAGACGTTTGATGTTATATAATGTTTTCATCCCATCACATCACGTGTCTCTCGTTAAATGTTATGAAAGTAACTTAACGAGGCTGTCACGAAGTTTTTTCGTATCGTCCAGCGAGCGGGCAGCGGAGGGTGGACGCGACGTCGGTTCTCAAAGGTCCGATCTCGGCCCTCGTCGAAACTACTTCGCGAGAGTTATTGCTCTAGGTATGGTGAAGTAAAGTGCGCAGTAAGTCTCTATTATCTGCGCCGTTAGAGTCGCGCGAATGAAGCCGAACGAACGTGGTGGGAATCTACAAACTAACCCGATTCACACACACCTAACATAAACCTACACTACAATATACTTGATGCAGTGTGAGTTTTCTTTGTCTGGCTTAACGTTTAATTCTTCTTCTTATCGTGTAGTGGTGTGGCTCACCTAGTGTTAGAGTTGTCATTACCCAACCCATATCATCTATCCAGTGGATGGAATATGGGGGCAGGTCGCCCTATAGGCCTCTAACTTGACCTAACGACTGCTATCAGAGATAACAACCGGGAACTGCTTTAAGTGCCTTCCGAAGCATGTAGAAGCTCGAGAAAATGGTTTTCGGTCACCCATCCTAGTAATGACCGCGCCAAGCGTTGCTTAACCCGCACGACTATTTAAGATCGGCAGGTGCAACTAGCCCAATGAGCTCCTCATAAACAACATTTAATTAATTTTCTGTTTTGCTGCTTGTTTCGGCTAATATAATAAACATCTGTTGGCACGAAGTAATGCCGCCCGTCGCAGCAACCGCTTCGTCGTATCGTACTCTAATATTTGATTACCTAAATCTCATGCATTTTAAATTTATAAACACAGTTAAATAAACGTTATCCAATCTACATTTTGACTTTGATTACAATTTAAGTGCCATTTGCGGCGGCTAGAGTTAGTTTTGAATTCTAGAGTTAAATATAAAATCGACCTAATCCTTCGTACAATGATCGTTTTTCGTGCTTTTATCGTCATTTTGTCGTTCAAAAAAATAAAACGTTTAAATAAAATAAAATAAACACAGAATATTAATAAAAAAATATGTTTATTTCTTCTATGGTTTTCGAATAATAAAACACTTTATTTATCGGGGTAATCGCGTTTTTATTCATTGTTCCAAACGAACCGAGCTTTCGCCAACTTTACAGTTGGCTTTATCAAGGTTGACAGGTCAGGTCAGGTCTGGTTGTCATGTTAACCCGGATAAATAAAGTGTTTTATTATGTTTATTTCTCTCTACACAAATTGTTACACTAATAAAATTTCTAACACTAAATAGGTTGGTTAAATGCTTATAAACTATTTGTAGACACTGATATCTGAACAAGGATCCCCTGTGCTACAAGTGTCAGTCTCCACCATCGGACTAATGTCTTATACGAGAATAAGAAATGAATAAAGAGAAAATTTACAAATTTTGAAGCTTGTTACTTGTTTAAAGTTTATGTGTGTGAGAGAGGGTGTGTGTGTGTGTAATGGTGTGTATGGATGGGTATGTTAGATGGATGACTTTGTTTTATATTATATTGTATTATAATAATAAATTAAGTTAGTTTTTATTATTATTTGATGTGGTTTTTTATTTTAAATTAAATACACATCAAATAACTGATGGTGGGGACTTAGCGACAACTGATAAGAGACCATGGTAGGGCAAGAAATTTTGATTTTAATTACCAAATAATAAAACTATGCAGGCAAGCCTTTTTGGCCCAGCCTAGCACAAGCCAGCGTACCGTAGTTGCATTTAATTAGCAATAAAGCTTTCACATATAGGTATATTAACTAGTAAAATTATTATTAATGAAGATTCATTTTATTATTAATTGATTAGTTAGCATTTAACTACAGTTGACGTCGAAATGTTTATCGTATACTTGCAATCCTGCTAATAGTATAAAACTGAAAGTTTGTGAGTAGGTATGTATGAATGATTGTTACCTACTCAATCACGTAAAAATTGCTGAAACGTAGAAACTTGGAATATAGATAGTCGGGGACCAGGTATAATACATAGGCTACGTTTAATACCGATATTCCCGCAGGAACGGGAATTAAGCGGGTCAAACAGCGGGGCGCAGATAGCATAAAATAAATAAAAAATATTGCTTTCAATAAGCACCTACACCTACTTTCCGATGGGGTGGTTGATTTCTCTAACCAAAGAAATATACGAACGTGACGATATTAACTGAATCCTACAAAAATATTTACAACAGCTGGAAGCTCTCTTATGAAGGTCTTATTTCAGTTATAAAATAAACAAGGTTATATTACAACGGTGGTGAGATACATTGCAGCTATAGCAGAGCTAAATCGAATGAGGCAACAGCTAGCGTACCTACCTAATACCTATCTATCTACGTATATTAACTCCGCTTTTGGAGAGAGAGCTTCAATGAAGTTTAATTTGCTCGCAAGAAGGATCCTCTGGTCGCACTATTCAGCTGATGGAACACATTTCATTAAGGGTTCTCCAAACGAGTTCCTAGATAATCGCAACTGCAAACTCCAATCGAAACTTATACGGATATAGATCCGTTATCGTACCGAAAACCATAATCGAATTAGGAACGTTCGTTATCGATTTAGCACTTGTATTTGAGGTCGCTTCCTTGCAAATTATATTATAATTGACCGAGGGAGTGAAGTGATTCTGTATCAACCCTACATATAGGCGATTAACAGACGGCATCACCCGACCGCGCGGTTTGTGTGTGAGATCCGTCCACGCGGTTCGGGCGGTGCCGTGTGTTATAATAAAAAGCTTTACCTTGCTTTACCCACTCCCGCGCATTCCATAAACTTTACGTATAGTTAAATAAGTGACCCTGCGAGCGAAGCGTCTATGTTTTGAATAAGGAAAATTACTTTAGTTAGGCTGGCTTTTTTTTTCTTTTTTTACGCGTCGTCATTTGTCTGTCTATGTACTTGGTAAGAAGGTAAAATACCTGGTGCGAGACCTGGCACCTGGTCGATAAAGAAGGAAATGGATGGACGACATTAGTACCTGGACATGACTTAAATATTGCCAATGAAAACAGGCCGCTCAAGACCGGGAGAGATACCTTTTGCTGACCTCCAAACTTCATTTTGAAGATGGCACCTCCTGATGATGATGTGTCTGTGCCAACTTGCTCGGAAAAGGCTAAGCCAAATTTCAAAACGTTTTTTGTTTATCATAATATCAATCTCAACTATGATCTTGACAAAACTTGAGTAGATATACAATTAAGGTCCTGCGATTTCGTTGTCTTTTTTTTTGACGTATAGATTGTTGAATTGGAGGAGCTCTTCCCGCAATAGGGGAAAGTTTGTTTTAATCACCGAAGTTAAGAAACGTACGTATGTTACCGGATATCTGAATTGTGAGATTCGATTTCATTGATTACTTTTTATTTTAATGGAACCATTTTGGAGATACCTTCTAAAATTAGCATTATAACGTATTCTGAATTTATATTTTTTTAAGTTATTTCTTAAATCAAGAAAAAAAAAATAATAATAATAATAATAATAATTAAAAAAAAAAAAATAACCCTGAGTCTATGGCTGACTGTACTTTGTTATTTTCCCTTTATTATATTTCTTTTGCTGACTGTAAGTACATTGCACCAATTCCTGCTGCAATTAAAGAATTGCATTACTGTTTTTCACGTCTTTACATTAACATATCAGTAAAGTATGTTTCACTTACCCCGCCTGACCTTACCAAGTGTTTCCCCCGTGAGATGAACACTTTCGACACGCTAATAAGATCTAAACCTATCGTTTGAATCACAGATATTATTATGGGTTGTATTGTAACAGTAGATACCGTTCAGTTTATTCGTCGTCTATAATGTACGTCGTAAAATTTTATGGGGAATCTTCCATAAGCTTTGATTATAGGAGGTAGAAGCTACGAGTACAGTATTTATATGGTTCATGACATAGTGCGGCAAAAGTGGTTTCTCCATTTATAACAAGTAATGGTCATATAAAAACTGAAAGGTATTGAGTGAGAGTCAATGAATCGGTGTCGTAATGATTAAGTAAGGTACGCACCTTTACTTAAGATGCTGTCTTACTTACTGCGAGCATTCACGTGTAATGTAACATTGTAGATTCGACTTTGAGGCATTACATTACAAAACTACCTCCCAGACAAGGTCTATTTTCCTCCCTCACTGTTGCAATGCTCGAATCTGTAACTTTACATTACACGCGAATGCTCCTGATGAGCACCTTTAGATAATATACCTACGAAACCTATTCAATAACTTTGATTGTGCTATTTCTTAGACAGTCACTTACCACTTGATCGATAGTAGTCATTTATCTATTTAATAAAGGCTAACCCAGTCTCTTTGCGACCAAGATCAATGTACCATGGTTGAAACGTCGAGGTAAGACAATTAAAAAGTAAAAATCACGCGATTAAGTCCGAAAAATTTAATAATGTTAAAGGCCCCTTTATTTATATACGTTTTTTTCTTTTGCAAAACAAAACTAACATTAAAATCCCCAATTCAAGCAAACAACTAAAAACACTACCGAATTTTAATATGTATTTATGTATAAAATAAATATATATAATAACTATTAATACTTATTTTAAAATACTATACTATAGGATAAAATACTTATTTTCGCTAAATTATATTTCTAACCGATCTCCCAACTTCTATCTTTATCCTTCAAAACGATACTAAGCTTTAATGGAAAGAAAATAAATATTTTATTTCGGGAGAAATCGGGAGAAAACACTTTTAGGGTTAGTTGTACCTAAATGTATAATCTGTTTCGTAATGCATTTATCTTGTGTAGGTACTGTATAAATAAAATAAATAAATAAAGTTAGGCTCGTAACATGTAAACCAACTAGCTGATTACGTAGCTCTATTGCTAACTAATCTTGATTGAAACAATTGAAATTAGAAATATTTTTAAGGAAAAGTTCATCTTCAAACATTCACTCGCGACGAGATTTGAACTCGCGTCTGCATTCAAATTTCGACGTGAGTGACTTTTCAAGATAAATTTTTCAATAAAATATTTCTAGTAGATATTCCTTGAGATTGAAATTGTTGTATTCACGTCATCTTTCACGTCATTCAGCAAACAAATTGCCATTGCAATTAAATCAAGCGCCTGTATCTGTCAAATTGTATACTCGTAATCGCAAAAATCAACAATTTCAATTGTTTCAATCGAGATTTGTTAGCAACAGAATAACGTTAATCAACCAGCAGATATCAGAAAGACAGCGGTAATCGCACCCATAGTTTCTATTCTACGCTAGAAAGGTCGTCAAACCCGTATTGATAGGTTAGAATCTCTAGTTCAAGGCTCTGGTTGAAAGGGAGGCTTGTAACGATCCATAAAAGCAGAATCTGTACATTCCTTATGCTTTGATACTTAAACGGAATCACAGTTGTTGTGTACAAACCGTATCATCCGGAATGGCTATAGAGTTTAAACACTTACCTACCTATCTACTTCATAAGAGCGTACATCAGATATTTGTATAACGATGATGGTATACATTTTTCTTCTGTTTCCCCAATGTTTAAATTAAATCCTGATATCTACCCTAAGGAAGAGATTGAAAAAGATCTAGAAACAATGGTTATTGGTAAAATGACGCAATTAAAGCCGGAAAACGAGTTTAATCATGGTGATGACATTAAAGTACAAACTTGGACAGACAAATACTTATTATACTTTATTAATTTTTATTAGACCTAACCTATTCGCATTGTATGTAAGTTGTGATTAAATAACATCTATTTTTTTTACATTATTTTATATCGTGCATGCTTCACAGGATAATCTCTACCACTGCAATGATAATGAATCTGCTGTTATATTTCTAAGAAGGTAAATCCGTTTTAAACCGCAGTAGAAGGGCCCGGGCCGGGGCGAGCAGAGCTCTCGATCCGTCACGCGTCGCACGAACCTAAGCCCTCATCAAATCCAGATTAATTAAACTGAAGCCGACCACGATCCCGGCCCGCTCACGCATACTAAGGTATAACATATGTGAGAACCGAGCGCCGTTTTATTGCCATTCTTTTGACACTCATAGGCGCACTTCTATCTCATCTATAGATACAAAGTTATTTCGATACGGAAAATCTGCTGTTTGACAATTGACGCGGTTTTTTTTATTAAATACACTTTTCATCCAATAATTCAATTTTCATTCATCAATGAAAACATTGTAAGGAAGCTAACATGTCCCAGGACTCACCACGGTTCGAAGGCATGGAAAATTCACCAATCCGGAGTAGGCTCTCGAGGCGTCTTAATGCCTAACCACTCTAAGAGGAGGCTAATTAAATTGTCCTGCAGTGGGACAAATTAACAGGCTGATTTATTTTTTATCCAAAACTGCACGTCAGAGTAAGACGAGACAGCACTGCCCAAAAGACAGTATTCTTGACGATGAGTATAAACTTTAAGCCCGTCTTGTGTAGTTATAATTTAACTTTGCTGTTTATACGGCATAGAATTAAAGACAGTAGAAGTGACTCCGCTCCGGAGCGGTTCTGGTGTTTGTCATTCAAAGTGGCAATGCTAGAAGCGTTATGGTGACCTTTGCACCTAGAACGATACAGAGGGAGTTATATTATTAATGCAATATTATTAAATACCTACTTACGGATTTGAAATAACCTTAAATTATATTCTGTGATTAAAGTACTTTAATCACATTGTTTTCTGATATAGTTCTCAACATGACCCAAATAGTTAATAAAATTCAAAGGATTATGCAAACTTGCAGATGAAAGCTTAAGCTTAAAGTTAGTTAAAATCGGATAAAGTTTCATTCGAGACGTTTATTAAATGTATATCGCATCTAAAGTTCGAAAAAGAATACACCGAGAAAGGCGTCGAAAGATTAACAAGTATTCGGCGAAGAGAGTAGGTAGGTACGTAATACAATCAAAACTTTTGATGAATTCCTACAAAACTGTCTTTGTTTCCCCTTTCTGTCCAAGTTAAATAATAAAATCCGATGCAGACCCTCCCACTACAATAAAAGTTTTCCTTCAAAAATAAACCGTATAATATAAAAATTTTAACAGACAGTTGTTGCTTACTCAGGTAGTTTACAGAATCAAAGCATAATGTATATCTTCAGTGTCTAGACTGTCAAATATCTTTATGGTATATTGTGTATTGGTAATTTAACCCTGCTCGATATCTAGTTTCATGTTTGTTATATAAATTGCATACTATTTTTTAAACGATCTACATATTTATGTTGTGTTTGTGGTGTTATAGCTTGCCGGTACCCCACAGTTTTACTAGATCCTAAATTAATATAGGTTTAAAAAGTAACTATATATGTTATTCCAGAATTATTGCCATCTATAAAATATAAAGTTTCATGTCATTTGGCTACTTATTTTCTGCGAACGATAGTTTTTGACTTTTTGACGACTCGTCTGACGGATGTCCCCACATCATGAAAAATAACTTTAGTAGGATTATGAAGTATTTATGATTATTTATTAGGCTAGTTTTAAACCTCTATACCCCTTGTTACACTACGTACTATACTTGAAATAAACATCGTGAAATGTTCATTCATTTTTTTTTACATTTCCTATTTCAATGCTAAACGTTTCGTGACCTCATAACGTTGAGCATTAAAATAAGGAACACGACGCGATTAAAACCGGCAAAAAAGTTTAATTTTCGCGAAAACAGAAGAACAATCTAAAACTTAGATCAAAAATGTAAACTAAAACTCAAAACAATTATTTGATAGTGACAGCTCTTTGTTTAATTTTTCCTTTGATAATTGACAGTTCTGTGTTTACATTTTTGATCTAAGTTTCTGGGGTGTAGATGTACCTACTTGTTTACTTCCTTGTAATTTATGACATGCCACAGAATGCAACGAAATCGAAAAGATTGTGATCTCAGCCGCGGCTCAACCAGCCCCTATTTTCATATGTCACAGACTTCATCCGCGGATCAGCGTGAGGAATTTATTGAGACTGTTTATTTGAAAGGAAAAATAAGACGACATTTGATGTCTGGCGGATTTTTCAGTAACTACTGTAATAATAATAGTAAAACTTAGTTCCAGAAGACACTTTCATTTGTAATACATAATAATATCTCATTTCAAGACATCAAAAGTGCATACACACTGTTTGTATCTATCTGGGGGCACGGAAGTGCCCCGCCAAGATGGCTCGCTCGCCAAGAGCCAAGCGAAGGGACGGGTACTATTTACCTTTTCTCGAAACGATTCGTTCGATTTTTGAACTTGTAGAGTTGGGGCGTAAAGAACTATAAGCTTGACTCTACACGTCTAATAACTTTTTGACAGTGCACGCCATTATGGTCAAGCTCTCATCTTGGCTACATACATGAAAATGTTTTATGGGATAAGATTACGTAAATGATGATTAACAGGTGCAAAATAGCAAAATATAGTTGCGATTTCCGTACGACTTTGTGATGTATTTCATAAATATACATATATTCTTTACTACTTACTTTTACTGTAAGTAGCAGTCATGGATTTTTAATTATTTAATTGACAATGAATTTATAAAAATAAGTACTTTATGTTTTTCCATTGTTTAAAAATTAAATTACTCAGTTTAAGTTTCCCACTCGTAGACAAAAGTTCTGTGAAAAATGAAAGCAAATGGCAATACCCCGAGTGAAACGGCGATACGTAAGTACTTCGAGCTGGTGTTTTTAACATTTTTTATCTCTGAACATCGAACTTAACACTGTTAATGTTATAAAAACTGGTTCTAGGCAAAATAATTAGTTCTAAGAACTATCAGATAGGTACGATACGAAGTTTTAGTTAATTAATTTTTTGCTCACTTTCTTGGACAAGAATGAGTCTTGTTTATTGGTTTCTGTTTTTGTTGCTATTAAAAATTAATTACTATCTATTTTTTATTTATTTTAATTTTAAGATATAGATAGATAACCCCATACAAATACCCTTCAGTAGTCTTTGAGTTTTTAGGTTTCAGACAGACAGAAGCGACCGCAAACTTTGTTTTATAAATGTATAGATTATATGATACTATCAGCGTCCCACTGTTTCACCCACGTAAGTCCCACTCCCGCGAGAGAATCGGAATAAAAAGTTTGGTATGATACTCCTTAATAATGTAGCTTTCCACTGGAGGAAAATATTTTTTTAAATCGGCTTTCTAGTTTTGGAGCTTATTCGTTATAAACAAACAAACAAGTCTTTCCTCAGTTTTTTCTTCTGTTTTCATTATTTGTGGTTTTTAAAAGTAGTCGGCGTTTTAATATTTACTATAATATATTTTTAACAGGCATGTTCTCGCACCATAAGAGGACGATAAAAAAAACGAAAAACGGTGGTGGTAAGCAGCAAATATTAGTATATATCCATCTCAAACTCACATGCGTATTCAACAGTAAACACAGCACACATTTCCTCAACAAACACATGAATATGGAACATTCTCAACGCATCGCACTCTCCTATCGCATCAACCCCTGATGAATGCGACAAATTAACCACTAACCAGGGAGATAGGGGGCGCCGCAGATTGTTGCCGCCTAATTCTATTGTAACCGGGTGCATCCGGCCGGTGCATATTTTAACATAGAATTGTTGATGAACGACTATTTCGTGACCTAATCAACTTCACCTACAATTTAATATAATTGTGCTTAGGTAAAGATGATTAGATTAACTAGCTAAACACCTCGTGTTTAAAAAAGGGTTAATAGGTATCTCGGTGAGATTGATTGATTAATTAAAGCTTAATTGTACATACCAAAACTGGATGCGAGAACCGAATATAGATCTAGGTGGCGTGCAATTGGAGAGGCCTATGTCCAGCAGTGGACTGTAACAGGCTGATGATGATGATGATGATGTACCAAAAACTTACAACAAATTAGACAAATAAAACTGCCTTATCGCCTATGGGCGTTTTCTTCCAGAAAACCAATAAAAAAAAAAATTTACAAAGCAGAATGCATTATAAAAATCTTACCATGACGTGGTTCGAACTCGTGCTGCTGCCTTGCTTGCCGGGCGAGTGCGCTAACCGTTACGTCACACGGGAATCCAAGCGACACTATGAGTAAAGGACTATCTATGCATTTCCCCTATATACGAGTACATGCCTTGAGCAATAAAAATACAATTTGGATTTTAAATACATATTGTAATGAAATAAAATTCATTTTACGGTTTTAATCGCGTTGTTTTTATTATCAGCATTTTTGCAATACCCATCCGACGTTTACCAGTCAGTCAAGTCAGTCATCAGTCGACCTTGAAAAAGGAGTCTGAAATAGGCTCATCGGCATTGCAACAATGCTGAAAATAGAAACAAAGCGATTAAAATCGTAAATGAGTTTTATTTATTTCAATACGCGAGAAAACAGAACAAAAATCTACATACTGTAATTCTAATATTGGTTATATACTAATTATTTTATTAAATAACACACACACATATTACAATAAACAAGCCAACGACAATTTAAATAAACAAACAAAATACAAATCAAACACTAATTATTTTACTTCGTATATGTATGTTCGTATGAGATTCGTATTTTAACCTAAAGTTGGTGCCTCGACGTATTTAACTCAAGGAATAACACAGAAATGATTGACAGATAGAGCTACGAACCGCTACGAAATTGCTACGATTCTGCTACGCGGTGTCTACGAGACGGCGTAGAATAATTACATCATCTAACTAAAACTTTGAGATAACCTGTTTTGGATCCGTAATTACTGCTCCAGATTGTGTTGTGTTCTATTTTAGATACAATTCACTGGATTAATTGCTAATTTAGGTATTTAGATGGAGAACTACGATTGCTAGTTAGGTTTCTAGATTGATAGAGCAACATTAGAATGTAATTTACATAACAAAATGCTATTTAAACTTATTGCAATAAAAAAAAATTAAGTGCATATTGTAAATTAGCTAAAACGTTAAAGTAGGCATACCTACTGGTACCTACTTGGTTCACAAACGCTTCCAATCGACTCCAAAATCTATAAAAAAATAAATGCAACGATTTAGCAGGATCAAGCGCTGGCACCTAAAAGATTAGACCTATTAAAAATCCCAAACCTAATTTCAATAGCAGGATCAACTTAAATGGTGAATTAAACAGATCGTAAAATATACGATGACTTCCGCTACATGAAACAAAATCCATTACATTAATGTTAAAGAAGCGCAACAATACGTCACTGTCAGAGGAGAGTGGGGCCGGGAAGTGATTTCAAAGGCGGAATGCCCGCAACGTGCCCCGACTTGAGATCGCGTAGTCGCGTACTCGTGAACTACATTCATATTTCCAAGAATTACTAGACGTGACTGCTTCATCAACGAGTTACTATCCAATTTTAATACTCGACGATTTCATTCAATTTCTTTAACAGTTTATGGGCTTCTGTGTCTTGAATTTTTGTTTTTATCTACACAAAGAAGGCAAAAGAAAATTAATAGTTTTTCTGTAGTTTAAATGTATCAGATTTATGGTAGCTCTGTATGTTTGTTTGTTTATCTTGTGTGGGTTTTATATCCAAGTTTTTTAAGAATAGTTGACGTGACTGTTTCGCCAACGAGTTACTACCGAATTCTAATACTCGACGATTTCATTCAATTTCTATCACAGTTTATGGGCTTCTATGTCTTGACTTTTTGTTTTTATCTACAAAAGGAAGAAAAGAGAAAATTAATAGTTTTTCTTTGGTTTAAATGTTTCAGATTTAAGTTATAAATAATATGGTAGCTCTGTCTGTTTGTTTCTTTGTCTTGTATGGGTTTTATATCCACGTTTTTTAAGAATTATTAGACGTGACTGCTTCATCAACGAGTTATACTATCGAATTTTAATACTCGGAGATTTCATTCAATTTCTTTAACAGTTTATGGGCTTCTGTGTCATGACTTTTTGTTTTTATCTAAAAAAATCAATAGTTTTTCTTAGTTTAAAAATCAGATTTAAGTTATAAATAGGAGTTTTGGCGGGAACGTATTAAAGAGATGTGTTGCTAAATTTTCATTTTTGTGAAACCTAGTTCAAATGCGTGCAAATTGTTTAATTTTGGGGGCATTTTGATCATTTTAGTTTCGTGAAGGTGTACAAGTGGAATGAAAGTGAAAATCGGTGCAAAACATAGACGTATTAGACGTATTAGTGTTGTCTCCAAAGCTCCGTCAACAATCTTTGTAAATGGCCGCCGTGTTTACAAATGATTCCCTAGACTTGACTTTAACTATGACGACTTGACTGTTTCGATGCAAATAACTTGCTTAATATATTAATAATATTTGACACTAGCAAATTTTCTCATGGCCAGAATCGGTTCACTACCGATATTAAATAATTATAATACGTTATAAATAATATGGACTCTGTCTGTTTGTTTGTTTATTTTGTGTGGGTTTTATATCCATGTTTTTTAAGAATTAGTAGACGTGACGGCTTCATCATCGAGTAACTATCGAATTTTAATACTCGACGATTTCATTCAATTTCTATAACAGTTTATGGGCTTTTGTTTTTTAATATTTTTGGCGTTCCACGCAAGGGAGGCAAAACAGAATCAATCTTAAATTGTTTAATGAATTAGACTTATGAGACAAATGATTAGACAAAAGTAACTCTATTTATCGATATTAGCAAATTTTTTAGGCCAACTTTCAAAAGTTTCATATAAGTACTAGAATTAATCCATGTAAATTAATACGAACACGATGCTCAGCGATTTCGTTCCATTACTATAGCATCTGTATGTATGTGCATCTGAAGTATTATAGTTTTTTCTCGCAGGGAAGGCAAAAGACCAACAATCCCTTTTTGGCTTATATTAGAAATGCAAAAGTTACTTTGTTTGTCTAACGTTGTAAAGGTTTTAAGCTAACAGTCAATACATTATGGCCGCTTCCAATCAATTTCTATAGCAATTTATATGCGCTCAACTCATTCCAAATATAGCCAAATTTATATTCATTTGACTTTTTTCGCATGACTCATATAGAATGCAAATAGATTTATCCATATTTTCATATTTTTTTCGATGTTTTTTTTTTAAGTTCATTGTTTTACCACTGTTTACTTAGTATACTGAGTCGGCGCGTCGTGACGGGTTTCTTAGAAACACAAAAGATACAAAGACAAAAAAAAAAAACAAGAAAATACAAAAACATACACTTAAAATTAAAAGGTGAAGAAGCCATCGTCGACGAAGCCCTCACAAGACAATAATTATTATCATTACATAGTAAGTAGGTATAAGACATACAGCCGAAGACAGAAACGTTATTTGACATTTGAGAGGTACTTAAATTATTGAGCAGCTTCTTAATTCAAAATTAGTATGGCCATTTTTGAGTTTGTGAGCTGCTTCTTTGTTTAAGTAGTTCTTAAATGTTGAGTAGCGTTTCTGATTTCGGCTGTTAGTCACCTCCCGCTGTCTGCCGTTTGTATGTATGTTTAGATCTTTAAAACTACGCGACCGATTTTGATGTGTTTTTTTTAGTAGAGAAAAAGAAGAAAGGATTAGAAGAAAGGATTACATGTATAACACATCCACAAGAAACTCATGGGTTTTTTTAGTGATCATGTTTTTATTTACAATCGTCAAAATATATGATTCACATTGTTGCATATTTAGGGCTATATTTAATAACATTTTTCATAACATTAATCAACAAAAGGTGCCAAAGTAATTCTACTAGTACCTACTAGTGGTACTAGTAGATCTAGGTGGCGTGCACCTTATGATTTTTACAATGATCATATGATTCACTCATATGATCATTGTAAAAAGCAATAGACTGCAACAGGCTGATGATGATAATAATTTAATAACATTTGAATTTATTATTCTGTTTACATAAGTCCTGATCCAGGGGAAATATGGGAATAATGGGAATACATAAGTCCTGATCCAGGGGGAATATGGGAATAATGAAGTCACGAGCTATCTACGTATCTAGTTTCGTCGCAATCGGTTAAGCGATTTTTGCATGAAATACACACCCGTACTCGAATTCACACTCACATATGTTCAGATTTATAATATTAGTAGGACAAGTAGGTAGTTAATTAAAATTTA
The DNA here is from genome assembly GCA_949358125.1 of Idaea dimidiata. Taxonomy (NCBI): domain Eukaryota; kingdom Metazoa; phylum Arthropoda; class Insecta; order Lepidoptera; family Geometridae; genus Idaea; species Idaea dimidiata. Next base: position 21,397,194 of record OX442332.1, on the reverse strand, counting down.
AAACAAAAACTTTATATTTGCTTTGCTCGATTTAAGTAAGAAAGTGAGATTATAGTGGATTTATTAAATTTCATTTTGCCTACGTTTTATATGATAAAACATCGCTCAGATATATTTTTTTCAACCGGATTTTACAATACAGTTTTTGCCTTTATCAAATAGAAGCGGTTTGGTTATTGAAATAGCTGAAAGGCATAGTCTTTTATCAATGCCATTTAATAAACGTTTTGGTGTTATTTACGTTCAGCTTCTATTTTGTTAGAGCTTTTAGTAAAAATCATTTTGTGGAACGGAAAAAAAACCTGCGTGTCAGAGTATTTTTTTAATTAACTTAAAAGTTCTTTTTTTATGAGTTTGGTTAAAATATAAAATTCCAAATAAAACCTTATTTTTTTTTATACAAATATTTTAAAGGAATAAAATCGTCTTTAAAAGTTCACTCGCGACGAGATTTAAACTCGCGTCTCTTTGTGAAGATGTTTTTTTTCCTTTAAAAGATTTTTAGTGGCAAGATCTAGTAGTAGTGGTGGATTTCTAGTGGTAGTGGCCTCGAGCAATAAAAACGTGATAAAAAGAAAAGAAAAAGAATTACGAAATAAAAACTTTTTTTACAATTACCTAAAGATTTCCTCTTGATAAAAATAACATTAGTTTAACATATGCGGAGCATGATATTAAATGTAACAAAATAAAAAAAAGAACAAACAAAATAGTTAGGGCAAAAAATAAACCCCCCTCTTACAAGAGGAAGACCATGGTAAGGCCCAATGTTTCAAGATATCTCAACATGAGTACGTGCGTCGTACGTCTATTTAGAAATGTTAAGCTCGCGGTCTAGAACGACAGTCGCAAGTCGGCGTACAACGTGCTACGTCTTAGGTACCTACTACGTGACACTGAATAACTCAGCGAATGTAAGGCCGGCGGCTTCTCTCGCTTATAGCTCTCTGCGGGGAATTTTATGCGCATTATTATAACGGTTTCCTTATACGCCTTGTTGCTGAAAGCTGAACTATGAAGCAGTCTATTTTGTTTGTAATTTAAGTAATAGAAACACAGTAAGTTTTCCGGTGTTTCCATTTCTTATCGATTGTGAACCGATTATGGCCATTTGGAAAGTAGCCAGTGTCAAGTATTATTAATTTTTGCAAGTTATTTGCAATTTTTTTCAAACCAGTCAGGTCGTCGTAGTAAAAGTCAAGTCAAGGAAGTCATTGTAAATCTTGGCTCTTTACAATAACAGTTCACACGAGCTTTGGAGACAACGCTAAAGTCCATGTGTTGCACCAGTTTTCACTATCATTACACTTGTACGCCTTTACGAAACTAAGTTGATTAATATGCCCCTGAAATTAAACAATTTACACACATTCGAACTAGGTTTCACAAAAATTAATATTTAGCAACACATCTCCTCAACGCGTTCCCGCCAAAACTAGTCCGGGTGTTTCAATATTATTAGACGTATGGCGATATAGGGATGATGCGTGACAACGCATCATCGTCGCTTGCGTTGTTCCCAGTTGCATCTCTTTCGGAAGAAGCCCGTACGAAGGAGAGAGGAGAAGGAAAGCGGACTTTCCTTCTCCTCTCTCCTTCGTACGATCTTCAACATCGTGAGGTTTTTTTGTAGTGAGGCGTATTTTGACGACCTCTGTGGCGCGTCGTGTGATCGCACGACTGCAATGCAGAAGGCTGCGGGTGCGATTCCCGCCAGATGCAAATATTTTTTGCTTAAAATAAATATTTGATTCTAGTCTGGATGTCTATCTATGTATAATATGTATGTATTGCAATACATACATATTATACATAGATAATACGGTGGAACGACTGTGTTCTGTTATGCAAAATAGCGAAAACCATAGAAGAAATTAAGTATGTTTTACCAAAGAAAAATAAATTTATGTATTATATCCGTTGTCTAGTCACCGTAACACAATCTATATAAGTAGGTGGTAAGCTATTAAAAGCCTACCATGGGGCTAGCTGGCGTTGTGTGTTGTTCTTATTTATATAATATATTTATTTATCTACATAAGAAGTATTTTGGACTAAACACCTATTATTTGACGACCTCTGTGGCGCGTCGGGCGAACGCTTGGCTGCAATACAGAAGGTTGCGGGTTCGATTCCCGCTAGGTGCAAATATTTATGCTTAAAAATAAATATTTGTATCTGGTCTGGGCGTATTTCTATGTATAATATGTATGTATTTATAAAAGAAAAATAAATATAAGTAGTATATCCGTTGTCTAGTCACCGTAACACAAGCTTAGCAGCTTACCACGGGGCTAGATGGCGCTGTGTGTTCGTCACAAGATTTATTTATTTATTTATTATGTGGAATAGGTTTTTAGTGATATAGTATAATATGAGCAATACCAGGAATGTGAAATTTTATACAAACACGTTTATCGGTCAGTATAAATATTATTAAAAAATACGTAGTTAGTTAAAGAGGAGCTTTAACTACTCGTGAACAAGCTTGTTCAAATTTTAAATGAAATATATAGAGCATCGTAAAAACATGGAACTATCCCGTTTTTAAACAATATTCGCAATACGAGTATCTATTTTTACATATCCTTAGCCAAAAACGCACTTAGACCAAATGTATATTGTATGTGATATTTAAATATAATACCCACCCATTTTATTTATTTATAGTCAAGTTATAGTATGTATGTATTTACAAAAAAAGTATAATATGTAGTATTCTTACCTGTTGTCTAGTACCCATAGTACAGCCTAGTGCTTAGTTTGGGGCTAGATTGGGCTGTGTGTTGTGCGGCAATATATTGATATATTCAGCGACTAAAGGATCAGGTACTCTATAGGTATTTATACTGACAAATTTATTCATTAGGTACCTACCTTACTAAGTTTCGAAGGCGCGGGCCATTCGGTCACCCAGGAATACATGCGGTGGCGTCTATTAAAACGCCACGGGTGCGTTCACACAGATTTAACCCCTCTCTCAGCGGTAAAAGGGCCCTTACCCTGCTGTACGACATATTAATGGGTTAACTTTGCTTTACTATTTATTAGCAAGACCTCTAAGTCCTAAGAAACTACAAGGAATTAATTAGCTATACAGGTGTTTGTAATTCATAAAGTCAACCACTTCTACGATACATTAATTAGAACTTCTCTTATGGACGCAAAACTATTAGTAGGTTACCAAACATTTCCGTTTATCTTACTTAGCTTACTAATATTATAAAGCTGAAAGTTTGTGAGTATGTGTGTTTGTTACTCAATCACGCAAAAACTTCTAAACCGATTGCGATGAAACTTGGAATATAGGTAGCTGGAGACCTGGAAGAACACACAAGCTACTTTTTATCCTGATATTCCCGCGGGAACGGGACTTACGCGGGTGAAACCGCGGGGCGCAGCTAATAATATACGCTAATATATATAGCTAATAAACGTGAAAGTTTGTATGTAAGTATGTTTGTGACTTTGTTACTCCTTCACGCAAAAAAACTACTGAACCGATTAAGAAGAAACTTGGAATATAGGTAGCGGAAGACCTGGAACAACACATGAGCTACTTTTTGTCCTGATATTCTCCCGGGAACGGGACTTACGCGGCTGAAACCGCGGGGCTCAGCTAGTTATTTATTAGGAAATGAGAACATGATTATGTTGGCAACTTTGTGGCTAACTTGTCGAAACTCTCGGGTATTGGGTGCTAGTAACTATTCCGCAGTTTTTCTTCCTTAATAACTTCAAAGTATTAACAATAAGGCAAAACACGTAAGTGGATAAGGGCTGAATGTAATGAGATTTGTTATAATAGTTCCCTCATGCAGCCGCATGAGTGCTTGAAGAGAATGGTTAGCACAAGGGTTGTTGCTGATATAGGTCCTGTATTTTACTGTATCGATTGATGTTTACGATTATATTAACCGCGGGACGCAGCTAGTGTGATACGTTAATAATGTATGTTGACAAAATAATTCAATGAAGGACAACTAGCCTTTTGTATTAGTTTGATTGATTGATTAAACTTTACATAACCTATACTTGCCTTCAACAAACACGTTGTAGGCAAAATTTTAGTTTTAAAATCAGCATCGATGACTACAGATATTAAAAATTAGCTGATACCAGCGACTTCGTTTCATGCATAGAAATAGTGCACAGCCGACTTTTTAGTTCATTATACTCGAGTTCTACTAATTTGATGTAAAGTCCAATATTAAAAACTAGATTTCAATCGGACTAGTAATATTTAATTGCATAAGGAACAAACAGAGAAACAGACAGAAAGACATGATTTTTAAAAACTTTATCATTTTGTTCTACTACTTTTCCTAAGTCCCCTAGACAACTTTTTTTTTAATTTACTTCCAAGTACAGATTTTTTGACCTCTCTTCCTTTATTATAATCCTTTGTTCCCAACGAGTCACACTATAACCTGTAACACTGTGACTCGTTGGGAGAACTTTGTAAAATTATTCCCAACTAGTCACACTGTAACACGTTGGGACACCTTTCTTAAATCATTCCCAACTTGTCACACTGTCAACCTACTGATAGGTATACTGTTACATGTTTTTGTTTATTATATTTTGGACTCTATTTATAGAGGTAAAACCTTTTTTCAATCTTTGACTCAAAGATTCGATCCTATTCTTTTAAAACGTTATTAATATTCCTAGCCAAATGATCATATTGTGCATTTTATGTTGTACAAGAATCTAAGGGAAATAAACTATTTTTTTTTAATCTTGTTAGCCTACAAAGCTATACTTTGACCTTTTGTTTACCTGTTAAAATATTCATCCCTTTTTAACCCTTCAGACATAGGTGAATGACCTAAATAAAATGAAACCGACAAACGCACTAACTATTATTGACTTGCTGCTATCATGTTCTTTTGTTAAAAAGATGGTGTTTTACTGCTCTCAACTTGTTTACGTAATTTTCTAGATAATGATTTTTTTAAATCGCCGGAAAAGCAGCCGAATAATATTTTTGCTGGATTTACTTTAAGGCCATTATGATCTACTCATACATCCATCCATATCTTTTTTTAAGTCGCTTTTTAAAATATGTTTATTAAGTTATAAAGGTTCTTAAAATTAACTTTATTTTTTATTAGCAGGACGACTTTGGTCCTGTGCTATAAGGAGACAATGGTAAACCCCATTATGTGATGGATGACAGATTTTATTAAGGCTGATTTTTCGAATCCCTAGATAGATATCTGGCCAATAAAACGTCACACCACCGAATAGAAAACGTTAATATAATATTATGAATTGTTATTAAGAATCAAAATTTAAGGCTTTTAAATTTGGTTGGGTTCGAACTTATTCGACAGATGTCTTTTATCCATAGAATGAAAAATCAGGCCTAAGTGAATTTGACATCTGGTAGTTATAACGTAGTTTAACACAACATACTTTCATCTGCACGGGTGAAACCACGGGCGCAGCTATTGGTCATACCATTGGGTATAATACATGATTACTGTGCCGGCTTACATAACACATAGTATTAAGTATAAGAATATCCATAGTTTACCTAGTAGTTGGCGCTTTTAGAAAATACTAGTTAAGCCTGCGGTTCCAACCGCGGGAATATCGGTATAAAAGAAACTACGACTATGAGTCCCTAAATATCGCATTTGTTACTCAGTCACGAAAAAACTACTGAACCAATTGCGATAAAACTTGGGATATAGGTAGCTGGATACCGGGAATAACACATAGGCTACTATTAGTGTTAAAATAAAGTATGGACCTAATACTTAAGAGAGATCAAATTATCAGTATTTAGTTACATTAATCCGTTTCTAATTTATTAAGGCCTGCTTGCACAATGATTGTGATTGATTGAATGATTTCTGCTCGCGGGAGCTCAAAGTATAGCTTTGTAGGCTATCAAGGCGGATATTAATTACATTTTAAAAGAATAAAATCGAATCTTTGATTCAAAGATTAGAAAAAGGTTTTCCCTATATAAATAGAGTCCAAAATATAATAAACATGTAACAGTATACCTATCAGTAGGTTGACAGTGTGACTAGTTGGGAATGATTTAAGAAAGGTGTCCCAATGTGTTACAGTGTGACTAGTTGGGAATAATTTTACAAAGTTCTCCCAACGAGTCACAGTGTTACAGGTTACAGTGTGACTCGTTGGGAACAAAGGATTATAATATGTATAGATAGATAGCAATGGTGATAAACGCAACCCTGGTTTGCACCGCGCTACAGTGGAGCTTAGTCTTAAACGCCTTTATGGCCTTACCTAAAGACGATACCGTATCCGCCAAAACAGCTAATTTATTATAGAGGTTGAGTGTTAGCGGCGGAACTGCGCAGTTTCGTGGTTTCCACAATTTTCTGTTTTATGTGGATCCATACCAAAATGCTCTTTATAATGTTTTGAAGTGTATCTTACGTACGTTATAAGTATAACAGGTAAAGTAACTTTGGGATTTCTATTTGAATAAGGCATTCGAGCCTAAAAATATTCACGGGCATGCGTAAAATAATTCATTACGAAAAAATACTTAAGAGGACGAATCGAAGAAATTGTAGATTTGGATGTCAAATATCTTATGAACCACAAATATCAAAACAAATCCATAAAAACATATTAATATTTTCATTTTACAACAAACGTTATTTGAACATTGGTTATTCCTTCTTAAACTCACAAAAATTTGAACTCATTTTAATATTTTTCCGGGGTGGCGAATTGTTATTTTTAAATTCTCTTACCTCACCCAGGACCCAGGACGCAGGGAAATATTAAGATTGTTTTTTTCTATATTGATAGTAGTTATCAACTGCATTTCATACTGGTAATACAGTTTCAGTTTACTACATTTTTAGTAGTAGTACTAGATAGAAATACTGTTTTGTCGCTTACGAAGTCGCAACTCGAGCTACCTAGCTTTTTTGTTTACCAATGCTGCACCTTAATGTTAGTATTTTTTGTTAAGTAAATTTAAAATGAATGAATTTATTTTAGGATACCTGGGAAGGTGCCCAAGGTAAGATTAAGATCGTTAATATTCAAAACGTGAACAGACCGCCAGCTGTTTGATTATCTTCGATGGAGCGCAAGGGAAAAATTTAAATTCCATAGACGTTGCACAGTAACGACGTACTAACTAAATTGTTGAATAATCAATTCTATTATAGACTGTTCTAGAATAACGTAGGTGTACTCGTTCGTACCTTTGACATTTCCAAGAAATAAACATTTCCTATTTTAAAATTTTTGGCTAATTAGTTACACAGTCGAACAATATAGCCAAAACATTGTAAAAGGATTACAAGTTGTTAACAAAAGATACAACCAACTGTTTATTTTTCAGCTGAATTGTTGAATAATCAATTTATTCTAGGAAAACGTACTAGTTCGTACTTTTGACTCATTCTCAAAATTTCCAAGAATTTTTTTACTTCTTTGTTCTGTATATCAGATAGCCAAAACATTATAAAAGGACTAGCTGCGCCCCGCGGTTTCACTCGCGTAATTCAAGTTCCCGCAGGAATTTCGGAATAAAAAGTAACCTATGTGTTATTCCCGGTATCCAGCTACCTATATTCCAAGTTTCATCGCAATCGGTTCAGTATATAGTTTTAACGTGAAAGAGTAACAACCTCACATACATACCTACAAACTTTCGCGTTTATAATAAGAAGAAGTAAAATTACAAGAAATTGAAATGTTTAGAAATAGAAATGTTAATTTCGCAACAAAATAATGTAGGTACAAAAAATAAAACATAAAAGTAACGTAAGACAAAGGTAATAGTTTTGTAGCGAAATGGCCCCAACTCAGCATAATGACAATCTTTAAACTGGCGCTGGTCTTCCGTTGGGGCCGTTCTTCTTCTTCGTTTATATGGCTTAATCCATTTGGACATTAGCCAGTGTCAAGTACTATAAATATATGCAAGTAGTTTGCATTGCATCGCAACAGTCAAGTCGTCATAGTTAAAGTCAAGTCGAGGGAATCATTGTAAAACGGGGGCCATTTTTTACAACGTTTGTTCACGGAGCTTTCGAGACAACGCTAAAGTCCATGTTTTGCACCGATTTTCACCTTCATTTAAACTTGTACACTTTCACGATACTAAACTGATTAATATGCCCCCGAAATTAAACAAGTGTTATGAAAGTGAAAAACGATGCAAAACATGGACTTTATCGTTGTCTCCGTAAACCGAACTGGCGTGAACCGTCATTGTAAAGAGCTCCCATTTATAATGATTTCCTTGACTTGTGTTGTGTTTCATTTAAGAGCGTAGCTCTTGTCGGGTGTATCGATGCAATGCTCTCCACATCTCCCTTTGTGTTGCTATCTTCTTTACCTCCTTATACGACATGAGGGCAGTTTTCACTTTTATCTGGCGATTCTAGGTCTCCCTCTTCCTTGACTTGACTTTTACTATTACGACTTGACTGTTTTGATGCAAATTGCAAATGACTTACAAAACTTAATAATAGGTACTTGACACTGGCTACTTTCCAAATGGCCATAATTGGTTTAGAAACGATAAAAAATCAAATAAAATAATAATAACTTGTAAACAAAAGATGGTGCCAACTTTTTAATATAATAAAAAAATAGAAATTAAACCCTAATAAAACACGTTATTTACCGGGTTTTACTCGCGTTTTATTAAATAACGGCATTATTACAAAGTACCGAGCTTTCGCCAACTTTACAATTTTCCATATTATGCAAAATCGCAGAAAACCTACGACAAAATTAAATTTAACCTTATCAGTAGAAAACTGTTTAATTAAGTAAAATTCATTATACCTACTTGTTTATAAAAAACAGAAACATTTTAATTAGAAGACTAAATGACAATGCAGTGGCTTTATTTTATGTTTACGTAAAGTTTTCAAGTGTTTTTCATTAAAACTCAGCACTATTACTTAATAACTTAAGCTCCTAAAACGAAAACGGCAACACAACATTATTCGGACACACTTTGAACGAGGTGTCTAAAGAGCTTGTTTTACTCAAAATTTAATTAACAGTAATTCGCTAAAACCTAGGCCACTTTATTATTAACAACGTTTATTAATTTTAATAACAACGCGCAAGCAGTTCATCAGTAAATTTAATCAAGAGCTATTCGGTTGAGACATGTTAACATTCTACTTAATTCTTCCATTATCAATTTACGCGATAATCTAAGCTAATAGATACTTAACTAAAATTACGATCAGTCTTTGCTTTAGTGTAATTTATAACAAAATTATGAAAAAGTAACGAAGTATTTATCAAGTTCAAATTTGTTGCGAATTGAAATTAACTACTGGCAAAATATCGAGATCCATAAAAATAAAACAAATTCAAATATGGTTAATTTCCCTTTATTTAATAATATTTGTAGTGAAAACAACCATATTAATTTAAAATCGTATTACGTCATTTATTATGCAGAATCAGAAAACTCCTTTTAGTTTTGTTTGTTTGAAGTTGATAAAATAATGGATAAGATGCGGATTGGTAATAGGATCTAATCGGGACAGAGAGTAACCGAATCGCCGAAAGCGTTTCATGGGAGAGCTGTCGAGATTTGTCTATATCCGCCGCAAACCGCCCGTGGCAACCGCGCCTCCATTCTGCACATCCATCATCCAACCCGCCGGATCAATTAAGCCATCTGCAATGTTCCTTCTGCAAATAGCTCAACACATTTGATTAGGGTACGCGTAATAATCCTTATCGATGCCCTCAATCTAATTTCATTTAAGACCCTAACCTTTGCTCCTAGAAGCAAATTGAAATTCTGACAGATGATTTCTAAATTGAATCTAAAATTTTCACGGTATAATTGAGAATGTAAAATAATTTTAATTTTGAAACGTGATAAAGTAGTAGACAGTCTCAAGTGTTATGTTCAAGAGACTATACTTACCTCCTCTCAATAAATATAAGCCCAAGGTAAATTTCCTGTTTTACATAAGAATTTTAGTTATGAAATTTATCGAAATTAGTTAAATATACCACCCTCATACATAATCATTAAGGTAATCATTTCAATATTCGTATTTAATATATTGGTTCATATTTACTAATTATTGAGTACCTAGTACATCGTTGCCTTTCGAAATTCCATATTTATACCAAGTATTATATACCCCCATATCTATCTGTACCGAGATTCAACCTCTATCAGATGGTGATTACCGTGTTCATGAAGAAAATTTGACGAGTAGGTATCCTAAAAGTAACGTTGAGTTTAGATAAAACCACTTTCACGTTTTCTGCTTTTCAATTTAAACCGAAGTTCCCAAGTTCAATTAGATATGATTGTGTGATTTGAGTGATCGTCATAAATTGCTTTCGCAATTTTTGATATCGAATTATAATTTGGTGAATCGTCTTTAGGAACGATTTTGGAAATTTGCATAATACATAGGTAGGTAGGCGAAGTAGGAAAAGATTATCATATCTAGAAGGGAAAATCAATTTCGGAAATATAGGTACGTATACGTGTCAACGAAGTATTATATTTTACAGTACATTTTAGCTGAAATCTCGTAGATATTCTCAGCTTTTCCTACCTCCTTTGAGAGGTAATGTAGGTAGAGTTATATTAACAAATTTAATACATGTAAAATGCAAATACAAGAGTGCAGTAAACGAGATGTTGGCGGTAAATATGAGAAGCTGTTGGTAGCACCACCGAACATAAATACTCGAGACTTATGTGGGTGGGCTGTCGCGGTCTTGTACACAAAAACACCTCGGAAACAGCGCAGCTTTGATTTTAAATTCTAATTTTATGATTCATCTTTCTGTTACGTTATACTTGTAGATGTAAAAAGTTTTTCAATATTTCTGAGAAACTCCAACGGGATATTTTTATCATGCTGGAGGATAAATATAAAATGTATATAAACATCCCGTTATAAAATAATACCTACCTTAGGTGTTGTGTTAAATTTATGTATACGTATTTATTTCTATCATTTAGGATTTTATTCTCCTTTAAGAATAAATTTTGAAAAAATATGTAGCTACGAGTACAAAAGAGACAACCATTCTGATTAGATATATATACATTATTGCTAGTTAGTTAGGTAGTTAATTACCTAGTTAGGTATAAGTACCTATAGAGTTTTCTGATTACATGGAAATGTTGTGGGACCTCCATAGAAATGAGGTTTCGTATAAGACACTACGTAAGTTTTAAAATGTAAAGTAGGTAGGTCGCGTCAGCGCCAGCGTCAGTACAATTTCACTGATTCTTGTCTTACAAAACGTAATTCGCTAGGATTACTTTCACCAAGTTGCGTAACTAATGAAGTAACTTGTGACACGGGTCGGGATCCTGGGATCGACGTAATCAAATTAATGAGAAAACTTCACTTCAATTTAGGGATTCCTACTTCAATCTTTAGGATATTTTGGTAGCGGTCGAGTCAAGCACTTGACCGTGCTACCGAACAGTCTAATGGCCATGTACTACATATGCCCACTTAAACAGATATGTGAAGGTCGTTCCGCGAAATTTAGGTATTCTTAACGACCACTTGAGTTCAGTCAGTATACGAAGGTCGAAATTATGTTTCACCAGCCTTAGCCGTGGCTCTACTAACATTGCCGCCCGTGCATTATCCCTACGTCACCACAATTTTGTTAGGCAAAGTTTAGGGTTGGGTGCTTCTCAGTATATTCTAGGCCTATAACTTGTAACTAACTAAGTTTGCTGGATAAAGACTGGGTGCGGGCACGGGTGAAACATGTTGACAACACGTCAAAAGGTTGAAAACTTCTTTCAGACGTCATTCAGACATCTTAGGCCGTCCCTCCCGCACCTCATAATTACCCACGGAACCTGCTTCCAGGTAAACTAATCTAGTGCTATCGATCTGTAGTTTAGTCGTGTACCTAGTATCCCTAATTATCCTTGTGTCAATTTGTTAGTTTGTTAATGAAAAGCCTTTTGGTCTACCTAGGTTTTAGATTACCGACGTTTTAGATTAAATTATCAAATTAGTTTTTAGTATTATTAACTACTACGCGCGTTTTCACCTGGGTAAGTCCCGTTTCCGCGGGAATATCGGGATAAAAAGCCTATGTGTTAATCCAGGTCCCCAGCTACCTATATTCCAAGATTCGTCACCTGATACGATGTTGTATACAGCATTTGAGGATCCTACGTGGAATCTTTCGAAAGTTCTGACGCACCAAGTAACGCGAGCCGCTTTTTGATCTTCACAGAGCGAATGCGGTATCCATCGGGAAAACAACTTTTTTACACCTAATTGTTCATGCAAGATTATTTGTATTTGACTCATGCCAATGTCTAAAGTTGCCTGAATTTCGCGGTATGTCACATGTCGATCTTCCTCAATCAGCTTACGCACAGCATCAACGTTTTCTTGGGTGACTGCAGTTTTTGGACGACCTTGACGGGGATCATCACTGAGCTTGACACGTCCACGTTGAAATTCAGCAAACCAGCGATAAATTGTGGTTTTGTATGGGGCTTCATCACCAAATGCAGAAATCATCCGGTCAACACACTGTTTTTGTGATAAACCACTTCGAAAGTCATAATAAATCATCGCTCTTGAATTTTTTCGAGTCAATTCCATTTTTTCAACGACTTAACAAGTTTGACAAAACCTTGTGACAAGACCGAGATTCTTTTTTTAAATAAATAAATGGTATTAGATTTTTAAAACCAAGGAGTTTTCAATTAAAAAGATTTAAATATGACAGGAACAGTGGAAATAATCCATTCCCGATACTTTTAGTGCAGCCCTCGTATCTATAGTACACGCCTAATTACTTAGTTTGCGGCTAGATTGGGCTGTGCCTAGGTTTAACGTCTTATATTTATTTAAGTTAATAAATAAATAAAAGAAAAAAATAAGTGTTTCTTAATTTTAACCCGGCAAACTAGAGCTCGCATGACACAAATGGTAGTGCCCCCCGATAAGAGAACAAAAGGTTGCGGATTCGAGTCCTCTTTGGAGCATTGGATTATAGAACAATAAAGAATGGGTCACACTAAACAATATAAGCTAAATTAATTAAATTATTTGTTAACTAGCCTCGCATATTCTCAGAAAGTTTCAGATAACTAGCCCTAGACAAAGAATATGATAACTTCCATTGAAATTCCGCTGCATTTCTTATCATGAATTCCAGTGTAACATAACATTTAACAAAGTTCCCTGTCACGAGCAGAAATTGGCTTTAATTCAATTTTCCGCTTTTTTCACTCCGACATTTTAATAACGGGTGTTAACAGTAACAACAAGTAGGCATTTAGTTTATTAAAGGCCCATTTCGCCGGCATTTTGTGCGGCCTCTAGCAAAGTAATAAATACTTTGTATTCAAAACAAAGCTCAATCTTTTACGTCTAGGATTATGAAAGACGTTTCTTTTGTGCATATTTAAGTTGTTAATTTTTGAAGTGGTTTGAATTATGGTTTTGCTAAAAATTTAAGTCTTCTCATCTACCAACTAATTTATGCCTAATCCTTCTTTTCTACTAATGCACACTTGCAATCAGGTGAGATGAGGTCAAATGCTAGCCTATTAAATATTTAAAAAATGCCCCAGTAGAACTAACTTTTTTAATTATCTCTAATACACTAATAATTTCGATTTAAATAATTAATAGAGATTATTTACTTCTTCTTCCAATAATACTGTCCACTTACTTTCTTCATCTTGTCCACTTACTTTCTTCTTCTTTCTTATTTGTCGGTCATTTACGTTTTCAAATATGTAATTCTTCACATAAGCAACTTTTTATCAGAAATCTAGCCACTCATGTTGGTGAAACCATGTGGCGATGGTAGGTTTTAAAATTTCTTTGAATCTAAACTTTCTCTATCGAAGTTAATCCACGCTACCATGCTCGTTTGTCGTTGCTATGTCGTCTTTTTGTCGTTCAAAAAAATTAAGTAAATTTTGAATAAAAAATACCCCGACTACTTTTAAAAGCCACAGACAATTAAAAAAATATTTTTTTTTGAAATATGTTCTTTTTTTTAATTATTTGATGTGTTTTTAATTTTTATTTTTTTAGCTGAACGACAACGCGACGACGACGTCGCGACGACTTATAAGACATCATGGCAGGGCCCATTATCTTAGAGATGAGTCAATCATGAGTCGTCAAAGATAATGATAACGTGTTCCACAAAACTTCATTTTTTTATTATTGCTTTTATTCTTTGATTTTATAAAGGATGATTTTATATTAACTCTTCTAGAAAAGTACACTAGAAAATTGGAAAGAGCTTATTAGGTTATTCAAGCAAAATCAGAACCTCGGAATCACATTTATTAAAAACTAGCAGCACCTCGCGGTTTCATTCAATCCCTTGGGAATATCGAGATAAAAAGTGTGTATTTGCAGTATCCAAATATCCAGCTATGTCTAACTCGAAATCTCCAGCTTCCTAAGTTTCATGTATACCTATAGTAATTGATTTATTAGTTTTTGCGTCACTGAAACACAAACATTCAAATAAACTATGTAAAATACAAACACAAACTATGTGAAATACTAAAAAAACGGACTAAATATAGACTATTACAACTAAAAAATTTACTTGTACATTTGTCGTAATTTAATATATATATATTTATGTATAACATGAATTCCATATATTATTTTATGAAATCCACGCCTCCCCTGCCCGAGGCGGGCGACGGGGAAAAATTCTAATATCCATAACATAGTCACACACATAGGTATACACACCCACACATACACACACACACACATCTCTCTCTTTCACTCTCATCGCAAACTTCTGGAATATGTTCTATTTAACATTCAATTTGTTTTCTGTTATTTAGCTAAACATACCTAATCTATTTTGTTGTGAAAAAAATTACATCTAAATAACTACCATTATAGGAAGACACTGTCGCCTGATATACAGTTATACTATAACTATATCACAGGCTGTTTAACTAAGCATACGGCCGAATACTGAAACGCTACTCAATATTTGAGAACTAATTAAACAAAGAAGCAGCTCTCAAACTCCAAAATTGCCATACTAATTTTAAATTTAGAAACTGCTCAATAATCTAAGAACCTCTCAAATTTTAAATGACGTTTCTGTATTCGGCTGATAGTCATGTAATTATGGTAAATAAATAAGTAGGTAACTATATTATACTAAAAATATTAGTGGGATCTTAATCCTTAAGTGCATTTAAATGAATAAATCAAATATATGTATTATAGTATAGCTAGAATCGTACAGATTCCCGCGGCATCCCCGTTAAAGCGGGTATTGAAGTGTGAAATTCAAAAATCAACTAACATTTTCTAACTCAGTGAGTCACTCATCCCTCAGTAGGTAGTCTTTGCTCCAGACGTGTTTGGTTTTTCGCTCAAGAGATTTCCCTTTAGATAAAATCCTTGGTGTTGATTCGACATTGTTTACATTGGAATCCTTTTAGCTGTGTTTGAAGTTTGTATCATTTTTTAAGTAATCGTTCGGTTGTCTTAGAAAAAAAACCCATTAGATGCCCGGTGCCTCTTCCTAACCGGAAAAAAAGTATTAAAACAGGTTAAATTTTTTTATAAGAATGAAAACAGTTATTAATATACTACAAATATTTTTAAAGGAAAAAATCATCTATAAAAATTGTCGTTCAAAACCTTATCCGATATCAGATTCTATAATCATCCTAATCTAATGATACTAATTCTAAGTTCAAATCTCGTCGCTAAGGGGATTTTTGAAGATCATTTTTTCCTTTAAAATAATATTTCTAGTAGATATGCCTTGAACAATAAAAACAAATTACAAAATACAACAGTTCTTAATGTAATAAACGGTTCTAGTAAGATTGTTCCGGCTAGCTAGTTTTGAAAAGAAAATACGAAGTTTATGTAGAAAAAGGAATAAAGTTTATTAATCTCAGGGTATAGTTAAGTTAGATTTCACAAATACTGTTAGGCAAAGATAAATAGTTAGTGATACAAAGTTGAAAGAAAAGTTTTAAACGAGAGCACACGCGTCGGCCATGTAAAAGTGTCACAGTCTCGAAGAGACGCGACGCGACGCGCGTTTTGCGCGGTAAAAATAGTTCTCGCGGCGACCGCAAAGATAGTGCTGCCAACTGACACTGACAGCAGCGACGAAAACCCGCGAGACTTTAGGGTAAGGGTGTCCGGCTTACTATAGACTCCCCCTATAGATTAGGTAAACGACCTCGTACCTGGTCTAACTAACAGCAAAGCTAACTCTGCCGCGGACGACCACGCGGACGGCCACGACGACGACGCGGAACAACAGGCGGTGGAACCGCTCCGCTATCGTTATTATCAAAGAAGGGCGTCAAATCTTGAGCGTGGTACTTTCCGATATTAGTCGGTGGGTCATTCGCTGATGATAAAACATAGGTAGTAGGGCTAGTCTTCTTAGTGATCACGTAGGGACCGTCCCTCTTTGGTATAAATTTGGAAGTGATACCTCTAGTGGCGTTGCTGAGTACATGCGACTTGAGCAGAACCTTATCTCCCACTTGATACGGCGGTGCAGGTCGCCGGGACCGGTCTGCTGTCTCTTTTGCCTGGTCCTGATGAGCCTCCACTCTCTCTCGAATCGCCGATAGTGAACTGATGAAAGAGCGTAAGTAAGGTGTAATCTGCGGAACAAAATTTTCTTTATCTAAAATAGAACGCATGTCGTGATGAGTCTCCGTAGGAGATCTCAACTCTCTTCCAAATGTTAAAAAGGCAGGAGTGACTCCTGTAGTTCTACAAACATTGCTATTCATTGCATAGCGGATAATCGATAGCTTGCTTGGCCATGAGGCATGATCATTTTCTACTAGTTGGGCAAGCTGTACCTTCAAATCCCGGTTCTTCCTCTCTGCAGGGTTTGCTTCAGGATGGTACAGAGGTATCAAGTTCTGCTTGATGCCCAAGATGAAAGTGCATTGCTGCATTACAGCGCCTACGAACTGTACGCCGTTGTCAGATATAATTCGGCGTGGTAGGCCGTATCGTAAGAAATACTCCTCTATCAATATCCGGGCACATGCGTCGGCGGTCGCCTCACGGACTGCGAACAGTTCGACCCAACGTGTCGCGGTATCCTCGATGAGAAATACCCAGCGCTCGCCGTTCTCACCTTCCGGTAGGGGTCCGAACAAGTCGATAGCGATCGTTTCATTGCGCTGACTCAGCACTGGCGTCTGAAGTAGGCCAGGAGGCTTCTCGTTCGATGCCTTATAGCGCTGACAGTGAATACACGCCTTTACATAGTCAGTGATGACTCGCCGCATCCCGGGAAAATAATATAATTGTGATACCTTATAATATGTGCGATCGATTCCTGGATGTCCAGCTAGAGGTGAATCGTGGCACTCCTTGAGGATCTCCGGTCTCAGGTCGAGTGGTATTACCAGCTGGGGCGTCTCACTCTCTGAGTCGGGATTAAATCTGTACAAAATTCCTAAGTCCATAATGTAACCGCGGCCGGTCCATCGTCCAGCGGCGGTTTCGTCGGTTCCTTCGACGTCATTAATAATCTTTTTGACCTCCGGGTCGTCGAGCTGTTGCTTTCTTAATTCTGCAGGAGACTTTGTCGGTAGATCTACTATCACAGCGCAAATTCCGCATCCGTCTTTAGTCTCGTCTGTGCAGATCGGTCGGCTAAGGGTGTCTGCCAACACATTAGCTTTACCCGGGGTATAGTGAAATTGTATATTGTAAGACTGTAGCTTAAGCGCCCATCGTACTAGGCGGCCTGTAGGTGACTTGAGCGTGAGCAACCAGCGCAGCGGCTGGTGGTCGCTGCCGACGATGACGGGGTGTCCGTCGAGGTAACCGCGGAAGCGGTCGACGGCCCACACGACGGCGAGCGCCTCGCGCTCAGTTGTCGAGTAGTTCCTCTCGGCGGAGGTGAGCAGGCGGCTGGCGTACTCGATCGGTCTCTCATCTTTCGCCTCCCTCTGGAGTAGCACCGCGCCGATCGCGTAGTTGCTGGCATCGGTCCGCAGGATAAAGGGTCTGTTAAAATCGGCTTGAATTAATATTGGTGCCGTGACAAGAAGACGCTTCAGCTCCTCGAAAGCTGTAGCTTGATCTGAGCTCCACATCCATGCTTGATTCTTGCGTGTGAGTTTGGTGAGTGGTTCAGCTACTTTTGAGAAATTTGGTATAAACTTCCTGAACCATGAACAGGTTTGAAGAAATGTCCTTAAATGTTTTATATTATTGGGTACCTGCATGTCTTGTATTGCCTGAACTTTCTGAGGATCCGGAGAGATTCCATCTTGAGTGATGATGTGTCCAAGGTATTTCACACTTTCTCGGGCGAAGACACACTTCTCACGGTTCGCTCGAAGTTTAAACTGTCTCAGGCGAGTGAATACAGCTTCTAAATCATGCAGGTGTTGCTCATAACCTTCTGAAATAAGCAGCAAATCATCTAAATAGGCCAGTACAGTCACATTTGCCAGCATAGGGCAAGAACGGAAGCGATCGATCAATCTTTGAAAAGTTGCAGGTGCGTTTTTAAGTCCAAACGGCATTCTCATAAATCTGTATGTTCCAAAAGGGCAAATAAATGCTGTTTTGTCCCTGTCTTGCGATCTGACTCTTAATTGCCAGAAGCCAGATTTTAAATCGATTGTGCTCATGTAGCAATTCCTTTTTGTTGACTGTAGCAGCTCATCTATGAGAGGCATTGGGTAATTATCCGTCTTAGTGATAGCATTAAGGCGCCTATAATCCACACAAAAGCGAATGGAACCATTAGGTTTTGGTACCAGTAGTGCAGGGGAACACCATGCAGATTCGCACTCTTCTATTACATGCTCATTCAGCATCTTTTCAATTTCTAAGCGCATAGCTTCCTTCTTAGCGGGCGTCAAACGGTATGGGGGCACAGAAATAGGTGCATGCTCACCTGTGTCTATACAATGCTCAGCATAGGGAGTTGCCTCTCCCCCTGGTTCAAAGATGTCCGCATTGTCCGACAAAATCTGCTCAAACCGGCTTCTGTCAGCTGGCTGCAGCCTTGTTCCCTCATCGTCCCGCAGGAGTGCAGCAGAAGCGCAGGGTATTCCAGGTGTAGGTCCTTCGAACTTCATATTGAATGACTTACAGCGACTACTGGAAAAGTACCAACACTCGTTTGAAAAATCTAATGTGACTTCGGCTGCCTTTAAAAAATCTATTCCTAACAACGTCTCGTTATTAAAAGCCTCAGGTAAAATAATAAAAGAAGTAGGTATAACTTTGTGCTTTAAAGTGACACTTAAAGTTGTAATAAAAATATCAAGTTCTTGTGCGTGGCCGTCTGCAAGCTTAATAAGCCTACGTGTAGACTGAAGGGGATGTCCCTTCTGAAGGAGTAGTCTATACAAAGTATGGCCAGCTATACATTGCTTAGCACCAGTATCTATCAATGCGGTACCACGGAAACCTAAAATCTCAATTTCGAAGATGGGTCGCCTAATCATGTGCTCATGTCTTACATTATTGTTGAGATTATCATTAAAATTATGTTGATAAATGTTATTATCACCACATTGGTCGATATCATTTACATTACATACATTATTTACAACACACGAGTTAAAATTTAATGAATTATTGTTATTACTACATTTTAAGCACTTGTCACGCGTGGTACCTGGTGAACCGCACCCATAGCATGATACTAGTTGAATATTTTGCACTGGATTATTATAAGTCACTGGATTACTCTCACCTTTGTCCATGAGCTTACGACACTGGTCCTTATTATGGCCGTAGCGCTTGCAGTAAGCGCAGAACAGGCGCGCGCGCTGCGTAGCTGCACCCAGGGCGGCGTGCGGCGGCGCGTCGGCTGCACGCAGCACCGGCGGAACACGGGCGGCGTCGACGCGACGGGGCGCGCGCCGTGCGTGGCCGGCGTGCGGGACTGCGAGGGCGGGACACGACACGCGTCGTGGCGGCCGTCGCGGGAACTCGTCGTAGTCTGGGAGGCGGCGGGACGCCCGTGGACTGCGGTCGTGGCGAAGAAACCGTCGTCTTCCCGTAGGACATCTTCGACGTCTCGAGCTCGCTTGATAAGCTCCTCGAAGGACGTGATCTCGCCGCGTCGAATCGACCGACGCAACCTGCGGTCGAGCATACCGTACACTATGTCTATCTGAGCACCGGGTGATATATCTCCGGGCGGCAGCTTTGCAAATAATGCTCTCAATTGAACAACGAACACTTCAGTAGTCTGAGAGCCTTGCTGTAGTCTAAACAGCTCTTGATAAATTTTATAGGGAGGGCGATTTTCTCCGAAGGCCCCTCGAAGCTTGTCTAGGGCGTCGGGCCAATCCCTTATTGTATGTTTGATGCCCTGCCACCAAGTAGCAGCATTATTTGTAAGTAACAGTGGCATACCTTTTAAAGCGTTGCTGTCTGTTATAGAAACGCAATTCTTATAGACTTCTACCGTGTCGATGAAACTGTCCACGCTGTCGCCCTCGCCGGCAAAGCGCGCCGTGCACGCTGCGAAGTTCGCGCCGGGGGCGGGAGCGGTGGTAGTCGGGCTCGGTGAGGAGTCGCCGGTCTCGAGAGGTGTGCTGGCACGCTGCAGGCTCGACAACAACGACCGGAATTGGTCGTCGGTCATGACGACGTTGTTTGGCGCGCAGGGCGCGGGCACTGAAGGCTCCATCTCGACGACCGTGTCGTTTAGCGACCTACGTTTCCTCACCATCGTGTGAAATCGTTCTTTTTCAACTGTTGTACTGTTTTTTCACTACTATAATCACTCACGATCACTTGGTTTCGTGGATTTGGGCCCTAAAGTTGAGCGTCCATTTCTAGTAAGTTTGTTCCGGCTAGCTAGTTTTGAAAAGAAAATACGAAGTTTATGTAGAAAAAGGAATAAAGTTTATTAATCTCAGGGTATAGTTAAGTTAGATTTCACAAATACTGTTAGGCAAAGATAAATAGTTAGTGATACAAAGTTGAAAGAAAAGTTTTAAACGAGAGCACACGCGTCGGCCATGTAAAAGTGTCACAGTCTCGAAGAGACGCGACGCGACGCGCGTTTTGCGCGGTAAAAATAGTTCTCGCGGCGACCGCAAAGATAGTGCTGCCAACTGACACTGACAGCAGCGACGAAAACCCGCGAGACTTTAGGGTAAGGGTGTCCGGCTTACTATACGGTCATATTCTAAGTAAAACATTTGAAATCAACTTCAAATGGAAAAATAGAATAAGGTAAGTACATGATATAATTTTGTCTTATTTTCTGTTCGTATAGGTGTAGTATGTCTTACGTACTGTTAGAGTTTTCAGTCCGTTTGATTTTTAATGCTCTAAACGTGTCTACTAGATTTTTTTAAATCTTTCAAAATTCACTCGGACCTCGAGGCTCGAACTTCGCGTCTATGGGTCAGTAGCCGCAGGTACCGCAGGCACAGTTTAAAAATATTTTTCCTTTAAAATATTTCTGGTCTTTAATAATATAATTCGATGATTCCTCACTATTCCAACAGTGTCACCATTTAGGTATAAAAACACCGACCTAAATTCTAAAACCAATTCCAAACTAATCTAGAAAAACACGGTCTAGGTAGCATTTTGCTTTCACTCAAGAAGAATCAAGAATCAAGAATTTTTATTGTTTAAGTGATGTACATAATGATCTTAAATTAACATGCATATTTTGGATACAATCACTTACCCACTACAGGCATACAATAATTAAAATTAGGTTCAATAATCTATAGTAATTTTAAAAACTGATACAATTTATTACTTAATGAATAATCGTGTCTGTTTCTTCGTAGAACTCTTTAAGTGAATAAAAGCTATTTGCTATAAGCCATTTTTTTAAATGAGATTTAAATATGTTTACATTTTCTAAAAATTTTAATTCAGTAGGTAATGCATTAAACACTTTTATTGCAGTAAAGTAGGCACTCTTATGAAATAGTGCATTGTTTGCCTGCGGCATGCTGATATTAAATTTATATTTACTTCTTAAACTACGGTTATTGGCAAAAAAGTAGCTGTGGTTGATTTTGACAAATACACAAAGTTCAAGGATATATATGCTAAAGAGAGTAAGAATGTTGTAGTTTTTGAAGATGAATCGCAATGAATCAGTACTTTTGAGATGAAAGATGGAACGAATACATTTTTTCTGCAAAACAAAGGCAGATTTTACGTCTACTGAGTTACCCCAAAAAATGACCCCATAACATAGTTGGGGATAGACATATCCATA
This sequence comes from Idaea dimidiata, assembly GCA_949358125.1. NCBI lineage: Eukaryota > Metazoa > Arthropoda > Insecta > Lepidoptera > Geometridae > Idaea > Idaea dimidiata. Next base: position 21,374,967 of record OX442332.1, on the reverse strand, counting down.
ATATGCATTTATGGCAATTTTCCTAGATGCTATGTTTGTAAGAATCGATAGGGCATAACAGTACTTGGCTAATTTGCTATTTACTTTTCTAATGTGGGATTTCCAACTAAGGTGTGTATCTATTATAACACCAAGGAAATTGGACTCATGCTGTTCTTCGATTTTTACGCCATTGCTTGTTATATTTAAATTTAGAGGAGGAGATCTATAGTTGCGGAATTGGATGTATTTAGTTTTACTAAGGTTTAACTGCAATCCTTCTTTATTTAGCCAGTCCTTTACTTTGTTTAAGGTGTTTTCAATTTCTTTCGAGTAATTTATATCTGTTAAATTATTTTTAGGAATGTAAATGGTGGCGTCGTCAGCGAACATTACAGTTAGGTGTTCAGATATTATGGGCATTTCATTTACATAGAGCAAAAATAAGATAGGGCCAAGGATGCTACCTTGCGGTATTCCTAGATTATTAAGTTTAGTATTTGAGTAAATTTTTTTAACAAGTTTAGATTTCTTATCATAGGTATCAAGTATTACGCACTGCATTCGATTTTTTAGATAGGATTGAATTAGTTTTAAGGATATGCCTCTAATACCGATGTGTTCTAATTTAGATAGTAAAAGATCATGTATGACGGAGTCAAAAGCTTTTGATAGGTCGATAAATAAAGCTACACCTTTATTTTTATTATTGATTCCGTCCCATACTACTTTTAGCATATTGAAGATGGCCACAGAGGTATTTTTACCTTTTTGGAAACCAAATTGATTTTTATTTAAGAGATTATTAGAAAGCAGAAATGAATTTAATCGTGTAAATATTACCCTTTCAAAGATTTTACTAAAATTTGGAAGAAGCGCAATCGGTCTATAATTATTTGTATCGTGTTTAGCCCCTTTTTTATGAATAGGTTTAATAAGTGCGATTTTTAAACTATCTGGGAAACATCCTGTCTCCAGGCATAGATTTATTATATATAGGTACTAGCGGTTTAATTATAAAGTAAATACATTCTTTAATTAGTCGAGTAGGTATATCATCATGTCCAGTACTTCTTTTGTTTCTTAATTGGTTGACAATATTTATTATTTCAGTTTCAGTCACTGGAAACATGAAAATAGAGTTATGGTTTGACAAAGTTAATATTTTGTTGGCTCCATTAGGTTTTATATTTGTTTTATCATGAGAACCAAGAAAGTGTCTATTAAATATGTTCGACATTTGCGTTGGTTCAGTAATCTTTTTGTCATCGAGTTTGATATGGTCTACGGTTGATTTAATGTGGTTTGCCGGAGAAGTGTTTTGTTTGATTATACTCCAAGTCGCTTTTGTTCTATTTTTGCTATTTTTTATATACCTTATATTAGAAAGTTTTTTTGATATTTTAATAGTTTTTTTATATAGTCTGTTATATAAATTATATTTATTGACAGTTTCTAAATTTCTATCTTTAATACTTCGTAAATATAATTTTCTTTTCGTGTTACTCGCTTGTTTTATTCCTTTGGATTTCCAGTTTGGCTTTTTTTGATAATTAATTTTTATCTTTTCTGTTGGTACACATAGTTTGAATATAAGAGAAAACAAATCTATAAATGTTGTATAAGCTAAGTTTGCATCATTATGATCATATACTTCTGAAAAACTAACTTGTTGTATATATTTTAGAAAAATGTGTAGATGCTTTTCTAAATTTATTTTATGTATATACCAAAATTTCTCCGAAAAGCTTAGATTTGATGCAACACGTATCACTTGGGCAGTATGGTCAGATATGCCTAAATCTAAAACCTCTGTTTCATATTGATTTAAATTAGTCAAGATGTTATCAATGCAAGTTTGCGAATGTGATGTTATTCTGGTAGGTTCTGTAATAGTTAAATGTATCGAGAACTGCTTTATAGTATTTATAAACATTTCACTCTTCTTACATACCTCCTCCTCGACTCCACGTATGACCGTAACGTTCCTCGGTGAGCTGCTATTTCCATTAAACGCTTATCTTCAAGATTCATGGCAAGTACCGTCTAAAATGATGGTCGTTAAAGAAATTGAATACCCTTTACTCATGCACAAACTTTCTTATACCCATGCGCACTTTATACTCTAGCAAAGACGATAAAACCAGTTGACTGCTCATATGTGTTCACATGTTCGTGTTGTGATATAATATACCGTATCGACCAATCACGAAAAGGCTCAAGAATAAATACGTAACGCAATGGCCACTCACAATTTATGATATTACCTTACCCCTTGGTCGCAACGGTGAGTTTTCATAGTTATATTTACCGGGTCTTATTATTTATTTTCTTACCTCGATTTTTCGCTCATGTTACAATGATCTTGGGCGCGAGTGGACGGTTTGTTTGTAGAAAAGTCGCGGTATGATTAGTCAATTGGCTTTATTGTCTTTGTACTCTAGCGAGAAAGATCGAGTAAGGGATAAAAAGTTTCTTTGATAATGATCTTTTACTTTGGTTACTTTACCTATTTAAATAATGTAGATGGTTGTTTGTGTGTGAAAAGTTGGTAGGGATATAGTTAGTAACTTCATAACCAGTTTTTGAATAAGGTATATTCAACTCGACTGAAGTCAGACTTCAGTCGAGTTGAATATACCTTATTCAAAAACTGATGGTAGCAAAGTATAAACGGTCATCTGAATTTTCGTGTTTTTTTTTACACAAAAATTAGCTTGTATTAAGCCTCTCCACAAATTTGTATTAATTTTTTTTTTTTTCAAAATAGTTAAAAAGATCTGGTACGTATATCGAGATATCTACCCTCCAATTTTCAAAAACGTCGCAGTAGAAACAGATATTTGAATTTATCCGCCTATACTCCGGAGCATCCGCAGATAACTCAAACGTAATCAAAGATGTCTGTCACTTGTCAAACTCTTGCGCGTAAGGTTAAGCTGTCGCGATTTTATTATCAAATTTTCAGTTTATAGCATGCTATCCATATTTTTATCTTTAAAATATATTTTTCTTTTTAACTATGAGTGTCTCATTTAAAATATTCATAAAATTAGAATTGAAAATGATTATTTCAGTAAATATAATATTTTTATTGTAATCACTACTCTTTTAATAACAACGTATAAACGGATATCAGACAGTTAACTTTTTTTACGTCAAAATTGTAACAAAGCAAAAAAATACATCTACTTTATTTCTGCAAAAAAACGATATAGCGATAAAATATATTATACAATAAATAAATAAGGACATTTTAACTTATTATAGAAAAAATTATGTCAATCGGTAGATAACTCTCAAAATTGTGACTATTTTTTACAAAATGTGCTCTCCTGTAAAGTTGCTGTTATGTAGATGTACGTATCTACTTTGCTACCATCGGTCTGTTCACTTAAATACTGATTTGGATTATTTGACTCAATAAAGCATTATATACCTAACACTCAAACACCTCAACTTTGTTTGTAATTATGTGTGGGTAAATATGTTTTGAAATAGTTTTTATCTATACTTTTATTTATTAATTATTATTCATTAGTAGTTATTGTTCGTATGCAATTTATTGCTAAAATGATCAATCTATTTGTTATTTTGTAATTAGAATATACAATTATAATTATAATTATTTAATTTGCTATATTTTTAATTCCGTAAATTAAAAAAGTAGTAAATTAGGTGCAATAAATTGGAAGAAAGGTAGGTACCTACCTAAGAGAAATACATACTGTAATCTTTAAGTCTCGCTCGAAAAAATATCAAAGCAAAAGGTCGTATCAGGAAAAACTTGTATCAAAACAACGAAGGGATAGGCTTAAAAAAACGTAAGTAAATATAGGTTTATAGCCTATTTGCCGAGGTTTATAATCCTATTTTCTAAGGCATTTGCTTTAAGATAGAATAACTTTCTCTGTGTTAGGAACATTATCAAAATAACGATGTTGTAATTATGTAGATTACAAGCTATAACTGGAAATAAACGTAGGTAGAGTGTGTTCACTGATTACGTTTAATACACCCGTGAGATCAATTTCGGGTAGTAGAAACGTGTAACTACCTATCTATGGATAAAGACATTTAACTATACAACATTACGGTAGAGTTGAGTGTGCAAAACATGAGTGTATAGTTCAAATAAATCTTAAATGTAACCAACCACGTTGCAAAAGACTCAGTTGAATTATATAATGTTACAACCGAGTTAGGCTTACGTGACAATAGGACTGAATCTCCAATACGTAGGTACTACCTCATTCTCCACTAGCTGCACCCCGCGGTTTTACCCGCAGAAATGAAAAACGCGTTATCACGGGCGCGGGCAGCTGAACGGTTCTCGAGCGGTTGCACTTTTCGTTCATTACTCGGGTTCTACTAATTGGATTCTAAGTATACCACGACGTTCCTCGAAAATAGAACTATCCAATATTAATAAACAGATTTCAATCGATTAGTAGTTTTTAATTGTATAAGGAACACAGAGAGAAACAGACAGACAGACATGAATTGTAAAAAGTAATAAATACGCGATTAAGACCCGGTCAAATGTAACTAGTATGTGATATAGTTAAGTATATATAAAAAAAACTCGTCCGTAGCTTGGTATAATATAATAGCACAAGCCTATTTGTTTAATGAAGAATCTTAATAGGTATGCCATATAGGTAGAAAGTTTGATACAGTAAAGCTTGTATGTATTCAAATACTTTAGTTTTTGGTGTAGTCAAAAATACCAATAAGTTTTGATTTTACAGGCATTCAAACTTACGATAAATAAATAATATTGAGTCTCGCTAACAATCACGTGACGTCATTACAACGCTCCCCTAATCAAAGCTTTAGACGACATAGTATTGTGACATCGACACATAGAGCGCGAGCGGAGGCGTATGTGAGGTGACGTCACACCCGAGTACGAGTCCGCATCGCACGTTTACTTCTATAAATTGAAACAAAATAAGGTATCAAAGTAATTTAGGGGTTTAGAATCAAGTGAAACTTTACATTGCGATAAGTTTATAATATTTTAGCAGGACCCACATTTATGTACTACATTTGCTTTGTAATTTATTTTTTAGTAAATAAACGTTATTATATTATTTTTTTAGTAAATAAACGTTAATTCTTTCACTTGTATTTTTATTTTTGACAGAAAATATGGAGAGCTAAAATTCAAAATTAGTTATTTATTTTCATTGTAGGCTACATGGCCTTGTGTAAAACATCCTGCAATACTTGTTATTGATTCCTTTTCTGATTAATGCAAAAACTGAACCATGGAAGTAGGTATGAAAAATATCATCTACGTTCAACGAAGTATAGTCTATAGTCGATCAGTTCTATTTCAAGATAGTTTAAATATCTTTGTATATAACTGCGTATTGATGATAATAGGTATATAAATTCTACTTACCTACCTGCCGAAATGTAGGTACCATTAGGTATGAAGGAACTAATGTGCCAGCAGACATAGGTACAGCCAGCGGCAAAAAACAATGGCCACATTCAGATTTTCAAAATCCTGGTTTTCATCAGCTATTTTGACACCACACAATGCGGTGCTCGTATACCACCACACAAAGGTATGTGGTGGTATACAATTATGATGCTATAAGGACGTCATAATAGTGTTGCTATATATCATATATATGTCTGTTGTGCGAACCTACAAATTATGACGTAGGTATATCGCCTTTGAATATCTAAATATGGTCATCTAGTTTTGATGCTGACCGTACATTCGGGTTCAAATTGGTTTCCCACCAGAAGCTTCAAAATACTTTGTATACTACTATTACAATGTATTACATGTAATCTTTCGCGTTTATAATTTTAGTAGGATAGAATACTACGATTTATGCTCAGTGTTGGACACCACATTTGAACCTGACTGTACTGTACCTATATACATAACTTTCTCTGTATTTATCTATTTGTTCGGATTTACTGGCATGTATGTGTAAACATTTAGATATGATGTACTAGTACGTAAATACCATTTTATCACAACTCGATTCAACTTAATAATTTATCAGTATTGATAGTGGATCTCAACTTCAACACAGTAAAAGCTTGTTTACTGCTCATTCAAATGGCTAAACCGATTTAGATGAAAATTTGCAAAGAGTAGTCTGCAGTATGGATAAATATATTACTTGCCGACCCTTTCTTAACTTATCACATAGCAATTCATAGCACTGGCTACGGCGGAGCATGCCTCGTAGCACCTCGTAGTCCGTACCCCTGAGAGAGAGTTGTCAGCTTCAAATAAATAAATAAATAAATCCTGTGACGAACACACAGAGCAATCTAGCCCCGTGGTAAGCTGCTAAGCTTGTGTTACGGTGACTAGACAACGGATATACTACTTATATTTATTTTTCTTTTGTAAATACATACATATTATACATAAGAATACGCCCAGACCAGATACAAATATTTATTTTGAGCATAAATATTTGCAACCAGCGGGAATCGAACCGGCAACCTTCTGCATTGCAGCCAAGCGTTCGCCCGACGCGCCATAGAGGTCGTCGAAATAAATGTATGAGTTTTTAACTAACATTTTAGATCTAAGATTCTGAAACAGAGATATACCTAAATACCTATCATGTGACTGGGAAAATATCCATATTAGTCTGAAATAATTATCTATAAAATGTTTTGTCTTGACTGCCTGACGGATCAACGGACAGTCTAAACCGCTAATAGAGAATAGCGATAGTAGTCATAATTATTTTTCCCGGGTCTTATTCGCGTAATATTATTTAAAAATTCTCTTACCTGTCTTCTCTTACCTCTTACTCAGTCCCCTCGCGACCAAGATCATTGTAACATGATCAAAACGTCGAGGTAAGAGAATTTAAAAATAATATTACGCGAATAAGACCCGGAAAAAATAATTATGAGTTCAAATCGTGTGAGTTTAAAATGTTTATTAGCGATAGTATATAGTGTCCCGTCTAGTGATAGTAGAGAAATTTGAAGAGTGAGTTCTTAATTTTAAGTAGGCTTCCGATAAAAAAGGCTTTTACGGACTTTCTACCTACAGGATCGAGACTTACGCACGTGAAACCGCGGGACACAGCTACTCCTTCATAAAAAGTTGGTGTAACTAAAGTGAGTGAAAGTAAATACCTACCTAGTAGGCATAAGTAAGTATATCAGTTGAAAATTTTTGCAAATCTTCCGTAAGCATCAAGATAAATCTTCTGAGATAGCGGTCGTCGGGGCACATTATGTGAAAATATAGCCGGGTGATGGCGAAAATGAGCTCGTATGTTTCTGTTGGGGGGTTATTTATTGTCGCAGATATCAATCGTCATTCCACGGTAAATTGAACCACGGAGATAGGTAAACTATTTTATGATGTCTGTTTCACAAACACAATCATTTATACTATCCTAGTGTCACGAGTAATATAATTGGTTAGGGGTGAAGTCGTCCCACTCGAATCTGGGACCAGGGACTACTTGACCCCTTTCAAATTTGATAGTAGTCAACTGGGTCCAAAGATAGTTTAGATATTGGGACGAGTTGACTGCATTACCTACAAAAGTACCTACCTATAGAAGGATTAGCAATTTTAAATTCTACGACGGATCATCACTTTCGTTGCCGACGGTACCTACCTACAGCTAGGTATTAGAACAACTAAGTAAAACGTTTTAACACGTTACTAAGAAGACACCAAGTTGGTAAACGTGCCCGTGCACATGTTACCGAATTTTCGCCTCGCAAAGTGCAGGGAACTCCGCACTTAGAGACTTACCTACGTAAATATGTAAATTTCACAAATGCGCCGCTATTCATACACCGCATGTGAAATGCTCCCGGATAACGTTGATAAGGTCCCGTCGAAAACGTAGGTATATGAGGATATAGAATGATCTAATTATAAGAAATTGCCAATTCTAAACGGGTTTCACGTACTATTTGAAGTTTAACGTTCTATACTCGAGTGTACGTAACCGAAGTGGGAAATAAATGAGATATATGTACCTTTCTACATGACTATGCGGGTTTCTACTTAAGGGGACTATGAGGCAATCCGCGCTACCATGATTGTTTGTCGTTGCTATGTCGTTCAAAAAAATAAAGTATAAATTTTAAATAAAAAATACCCCGACTACTTTTAAAAACCACAGACAATTTAAACTTTATTTTTTTGACGTTTTTTAGCTAAAATAACGCGACGACTTCATGACGACTTATAAGACATCATGGTAGGGCCCAATACCTTTGTGTACAACCTTTTTCACGTAAGTCCTGATCCCGCGGAAATTTCGGGATAAAAAGTAGTTTGTGTTTGGTTTTTCAGCTATCTACATACCGAGTTTCATGGTAATCGGTGCAGCGGATTTTACGTAATTGAGTAACAAATATTTTCGGCTTTATAATATTAGAAGGATAGGATTTTTGTGTTTTGTGTAATTATTTCACAAAAACTAGGCCTAAGTTCTTCTTTCTTCTTTTCTATTAATAAAAATAATAATTATTATTGTATTTACAAATAGCCCTCTACATTATTTATTAGCTACCGTTTATTTTAAGAACATACTTTAACACTAACTACCTATATCTTTATACGAAAGATGCTAGCAAAATCGTTTTGGCATAAAAAGTAAGCTATTATTTTCAACTATTTCTTTGCCAAGTTATTAAGTTTAAATTATTTAGAGCTTGGGATTAGATGAGACTATTTGCATTTTCTTGTCACCTAGTTATCTATTTATTTGTTTTCGGTACATCCACCTTACTATGTTTCCGCTTTATCCTTGTTTCCTCATCTTATTACACTTTAAGGCTCTACACAGGTTAGAGACGTTGTTTTAGAGTTTCCGGAATCACATCAACTCAAATATAATTGTTATTATGTCGTTCCCTTAAGGGTAATGTTATACTCCCTACAAACGTTTATTGCTCGACTTTGGAACAACTCAAAAGTCTATTTAGTAAGAAAGGAAATGCGTAAATTGATATTAAACATTTAGGAGAAAAACTCAGATATTGTAGATATAGATAGGTATCTATTTGTAAAGTATAAATGGCTATACAATTACAGATATTTCAAACTCATGTTGGGTTGTGGTTTGCTCGCGGGACAAATCATTTTATAATTAACTCCGCGGTTTCACCAGAGGAAGTGAAAAACGCGTTATCACGGGCACTGGCGGCCGAGCCGGTTCTCGAGCGGTTGCACTTTTTCGTTCATTAGTCGGGTTCTACTAATTGGATTTCGATGCAAAGTAGGTATGCCACGACGTTCCTCGAAAAAAGAACTAAGTATCCATTATTGAAAACCAAATTTCAATCGGATTAGTAGTTTTTAATTACAGAACAGACAGAGAAATAGACAAACAGACAGACAGATATGAATTTAAAAAAATATATAAATTTGTTCTACTACTTATCCTAAGTCCTCTAGTAAACTTTTTTTTTTATTTACTGCCAAGTACCGACTTTTTGTCCTCTCTTCTTTTAATATAAGTAGTATAGATATAGATTATAAGTAAAGATTGTGATTAGGGTCTACGCTAAAAGAACCATGTCAGAACAATAGCAACTCGACTCTACTACGCGCTTGTTCCTAAAATCGAATCGAAACTTTATGATGAAAGAAATAGCACGTTTAGGCACGTGATGGTGAAGATGATAACGTGAACTTTAATCGTTGTAGACATAAATGCAATAGAAGGTGACTACAGAGACAAGTGTTTCTACTCCATTCTGTTCGACACGGGACCGAGTAGGTATTTCATTTATTTTATTTAAAAGGCCGTAAGCTGTTGATACTAAATAATGCGGAAGGAACATTTCGAACACAGTGACTGACCAATTTACGGCTTGCTTCAATCTATACCGCCTATCTCCGCATCTGAGAAAACGCATCCCCGATACCGCACACGTAAAGCCGCGTGCCAACATCAGTCGACACCGCTGTACAATTTAATTAAAACAAAGTTACCCCATGTATCTAACCACACCATGTAACCTACTCGTAGTTAGACGTTAGTTTTAAAGCTAGGTAATTTATCTACGTCGATATTAGCCTAGGTTACTAGCTTCACTATGTGTACAGTGTCTGGGAAAAGTATGAACTTTAATAATTAAACGTCGAACGAAAATTCAAGGTTATGTAAGTACGGTAAATATTAAAAGAAAAATAAATCTACAGAGACACTGATCAGGATTTGAAAGACACATCTTTTCTACGAATGCTCAGTGTAGGCTTACGCACTTAAAATTGACACGGTGTGGATTTTAATGTTTTCCACCAAGCCAGACCAGTTAGACATTCTGTTAAGTCAGTATGCTAGTTGAAATAATAGTGTGCTGTGCACAACGATTTTTTTATCCCTTCCCGTCAAACTTAAGTCAGCAGTTTTGCAAAAATTAGTAGAAAATAATGGAGTGCGGGCCACTTTTTACGTAAACACGATTTAGCTATGGCTAAACTTGCGATATTTTATAGTAAAATAAGAAATTAAATGTAACTTTAAGCACAGCCTAGTAGTTTTCTTATGCATGTGCGATAAGTAGGTACTCTGTTTCAGAATCTTAGACCAGAAATGTATCTAAACAAAAAACTCATGCATTTATTTTGTAAGTGACAGCTCTATGTTAGCTTTTCCTTTGATAATTGACAGTTAAATATTTTCATATACCTAGTGTGAATAAAAAGACTGACTCCCTGATTTATAAAATATTATTTACACATGACCAAGTTATGTGACGTTTGTCTCTGTCTGTCAACTTTGAAACTTCATGTGACATTAAAAGACAAACGATACATAGTTATGCAGCGCATTAATTAGCGTTTATAAATAAGGAGGTAAATGTTTCCAGACATTTGGTCAAGTTGTTATAGTTGTGATGGTTGCATATATGTCTCCATTCCCTACTGTAAGGTACCTACCTCATTTACATAGATCGCTGTAACTTTTGTTCGATTCGAGTCCATCTGACGAAAATGCGGTCGGTGTGAATTTTTAGGAGCGCACGAGTGTAATTGTGACTCGAGTGCTTAAAAGCTTTACTTTGGAAGGATTTCAACACATCCGGAAGAGCAGAACTTTGATTTTAAAGCTTTGTTTGGAGTTAATAATCCTCCTTTTGTGGTAGGTTTTGCGTTGTTTGCGGTATGTTCGATTTTTTTGTTTGTTCTCCACTTGGAGAATTTAGCTCGGATTATTTGTTCCTCTCTCCTAAAGAGAGTAAGTACCTGCATTTAGGTATAAAATGTGCCTTTTCATCATGCTTCATCATCATATCAGCCGTAGGACGTCCACTGTTGAATATAAGCCTCCCTCATCCAAGCCAAGGCCAAGCCAAGCCATCCAAGGCGTTTGGTAGCATCATCGCGAAAACAAGAAAATTCTACATTCTTAAATACTATTTGTATTGAAAACAACTATGTTACTTTTAAACCGAATAAAATTACCTAATTTCAATTTGAACTTCAAGTTCCCTAAAATACAACAGGTCTTTAACTTTAGGTACCTACTACATAAGTACCTCTACGAAAGCTCATTGGAATCGATTTACAAAACAAATTTCGACAATAAAAACTACTTCAATGTTTCTTGTGTTTTCGCGATATGTTGGATTGAAATTAAACTGAAACAAATTACAACTCAGTCAATGAGGAAGGGATTGATAAAAATCTCAAAACGTTGGGCGTTGATAAAATGCTAAAGATAATATTATATAAACAACGCGATCAAAACTGAGATTTCATCAAAACCCACTTACAAATATTTATTGAGATTTATCAATAGTTCGTCGATAGGTACCTACTTGATAGAGCTTCATCGGCAGGTAGATTTTCAATAAAAGGAATGCTTTTGAAGACTATAGAATTCTGGCAATATTATACACAATACCAGCTACGAAGAAGGGTCGAACTCTTGACGGAATTCTAAGCCTCGGACTCGTTGAGTTCAAAATTATAAGATAGGGCTTCTACACCTTTGTTTTATTTTCAGGAAGGTGACGGGCACGAGTTAGCAAAGTATACCTACTTATACTTACAGTGTATATTAGTATACGCAAAGTCAGTACCGGCGTTAGGGTAGGGCGCGGTTGGGCGACCGCCCAGGGGCGCCGGACTTTAAGGGGCGCCGTTAAGCGGCGCCCCTTTATATTCCCATCTCTGTAAGCGAAAAAAAAAACGATGTGTTGGCAACACTAGAATGGAACGCAGTGCTCAATCCGTTCGGTCGGAGCACTACATACATACAGTTCATTTTACTGGGAATCCCCGACCACAGAGAAACATTATTATCTATCTCTTTTTAACATTTTAGTTCAAAAGAGTTGGCGTTATTTTTGATGGAGCGGAACACAGCTCATTCTTATTCATTCAATCGGTGCACGCACTTAAAAACAGTTATCGCAATTACATATTTTAAAACAAACAGACGCAGTAATCAGGCGGTCCACGCTAAGTTACGAAGTGCATGTTTTTTACTTTTTGTCGCCGACTACAGAGTGACATAGGTTTTATCCAAAAAGTTGAAATACAAATAGTGTTTAAGTAGGTATTTGCTTTATGACGGATTATTTCACTAATTAGGTAAGTACAATTTTATTTTAACTATCTTTACTTATTATACTAAAGAGGTAACATTTGTTTGTTTGTTTATGTTATGTTTGGAGTGGGGTAATCTATTTAAAGTAAATTATATATTATAAAATATCTCTGGAACTGACTATATAATGTTGATGAAATATATAATGTTAAAAATATATATAATGTTAACACGGAGATAATAAATGAATGTCGAGGAGGTACGGTCAAGTGTAAAAGTGGATGAACACTGTTCATTCGTAAGCCTTTGTGTTAAAGGTGAAAAGTGTCCACCGACTTTTGCATCTGACTGTACATAGAAGTCATTTTTTCGGGAACGAGTGGATGATCGTGATTTTTTTCATACAAATCTAAGCACTATCACGTAACACAAGCTTTTAAATATAACATTTCACAATTATTCCGCTGCCATGACAATATTACCTTACCTATCGTAGTTCACGTGTATGCTAACGCTTTCCTGAATATAAAGCGTTTTTGGTCGTCCTCACTCAATAGCGTTATATTTAATTAATTTATAGAAATGATCGGACTTACGCAGATTTAATTTGTTGCAGATTTGATTAGTACAAAATGTCTGAACACGTTGATCCTTTCAAAAGAAAACCATCTGGGTCAAAATATAGAAAACGAAAAGCAGAAAAAGAGAAGGAATTTGAAAAAACAAAAAAGTTTATGAATATATATAGGCAAATATATCACAACAAAAAATCAAGACCTTAATGTGGCATCTACATCTACATCTACATAAGCGAATGCATCAGTAGTAAAGTCTCTGTCTGACAAGTCAGATCAGTTAGCTGTTGAAGAGATTGTGGACGAAGTTTCCCGAAGTGAGGAGACAAGTTGTGTTACAATTACAGATGCTGCTCAGGATGACACTATTGGTGATGTACAACAAATACAAATTCTAGATGACGTTAGTTCTCTTGTTCCAAATATATCGGATCCAGCCACTTGGCCACTCACTCGAAATAGCAAAATTATTGATCATATAATAACTAATGGCCCAGTGCAAACTCACATTGATAATTATCCAAAGAATGATACAGGGCGACATTTCTCAAATTCTCATTTTACCAAAAAACTTGCAAACAATGAAATAATTCAGCGTCGTTGGTTAATATACTCAGTTTCTAAAAATCGAGTTTACTGTTTTTGTTGCCGGCTATTTGATAGCAGCTCAACGTCGAATTTAGCATCTGAAGGATATAACGACTGGAAACACTTATCAGAAATGTTAAAAGTTCATGAAAGTAGCACTTTTCATAAGAAGTTTTACCTCTCATGGATTGAGGCTGAACTAAGATTAAAAACGGGAAAAACAATAGATTGTCAAGAGCAACATTTGATTAGAAAGGAAACTACAAGGTGGAATAATATTTTGTCTAGATTAATGCATATTACACTGTATTTAGCTGAAAACAATATGGCGTTTAGAGGTACTTCCGACAAACTATATACGTCAAATAATGGAAAGTTCTTGGGTTTAGTACAACTACTAGCCAAATTTGATCCAGTTATGGAGGAGCACTTGCGATTAGCTGTAAAGGGTGATGTTTCTGACCACTACTGCGGAAAAGACATTCAAAATGAATTAATAGAGCTGATGGGTGAAAAAGTGAAGTCAGAAATCATATCACGTGCAAAGAAATCGAAATATTATTCTATTATAGCTGACTGTACTCCGGACATTAGTCATATAGAACAGCTTTCACTGACAATACGATTTGTTGATTTATCATCAGATGTCGATAAAATATCAGTAAAAGAGCATTTCATAGAATTTATACCTGTTAATGAGTCGACTGGTGAAAGGCTGACTGAAGTTATTATTGATATTTTAAATAAATACGGACTGGAATTGAACGATTGTAGAGGTCAGGGCTATGACAACGGAGCAAACATGAAAGGAAAAAATATTGGAGTTCAAAGGAGAATTCTGGACATAAATCCTTTAGCTGTATATGTACCGTGTGGCTGTCATATCTACAATCTCGTTCTATGCGATGCCGCTAAGTCATCTGTAAAATCTGTCACTTTGTTTGGAGTACTTCAGAGGTTGTTTACGTTGTTTTCAGCTTCTGTTCATCGATGGAAAATTCTGACCGATCACTTGGGATTGTACACTATAAAAAAACTCAGTGACACGCGTTGGGAAGCAAGAATAGGCAGTGTTAAAGCAGTCCGTTATCAAATTAGCGCCGTCCATGACGCTTTAATCACTTTGGCTATTGAAACTCAGCAAACTGATGTTCAAGTCTCATGAGGCTACTACTCTAGCCGAACAGCTAAAAGATTTCGGCTTCATAGTTTCATTGGTTGTCTGGTATGACATACTTTTTCAAATTAATGTCGTTAGTAAATCTCTACAATCAACAGACATGGATCTCGGTAAATGCACAGACATGTTGAAAAAATGCTGCAATTTCTTGGAAGAATATAGAAATACAGGCTTTAAAAGCGCCATTTTAACTGCGAAGGAATTGGCTGAAGAGTTAGAAATAGAACCTGTGTTTAGAGCGACAACAAGATTTCTACGTGTTAAGCGCCAAGCTGGTGAAACTGCCCAAGATGAGCCTATAACTTCTCCAGAAAAAAAATTTGAGGTTGAATTTTTCAACTGTCTTTTGGACACGACGTTAACTTCACTCAACGAAAGATTTGAACAGTTATGTGAGTACTCGGAATCTTGGTCTTTTTTGTACAATTTAAAACAGATTCCAGAAAAACACGACCTTATCAAACTCTGAGTGATCTTCAATTGAAATTAAATGTAAATTCCAAATCAGATATAGATGGATGTATGTTGTGCGATGAACTCGTAAGTCTGAAATCGTTTTTGCCTGATCAGAAAGTGGTTACTCCTGTTTTTGTTTGAAATTTTATCAAAGACCGCAACTTACAAGAACTATATCCAAATGTTTGGATAGCATTACGAATATTATTAATTCCTTATTAATCCCATTACTATTCCCGTAATGGTTGCTAGTGGAGAGAGGAGTTTTTCTAAGCTTAAGCTGATAAAAACCTATCTGCGATCGACAATATCTCAATCTAGATTGACAAACTTGGCAACTTTGTCAATCGAAAATGAAATTGCTGAAAACATCGACTTTGATAACTTAATAAAAGAGTTCGCCGATAGAAAGGCTAGAAAAGTAAAATTTTATTAGTTTTTTTAATAAATGTTTATTTCTTTTCATAAATGGTTATTTCATTATTATCCTTCGCCTTTTTTCGTATGGGTTTGAATTGCAGTTAGGGGGCGCCGTAAAAATCTCGCCCAGGGCGCTGGTAGTACTAAAACCGGCACTGCGCAAAGTGTATTTGTAACTTCCTTCAAGGAAAAACTTCTGAACTGATTGAGATCGTACTTGCTTGCTATGCGGTTGGAGATTTGGTCAAAGGTTGCACCTAAACGTCAATTAAATTAAATTGGACAGGGATAGCGCCAGCGAATTTCAGATATGTGAGATTCAAGAATAACGTAAGATGCGTTTATTTGAAATTTTTAAGTTAAAAATTAAATATTTGCGAATTACACGTTACCTATATTTACCCTTTTTCAGAATCTTAGATCAAAAATGTAAACATAGAACTGTAAATTATTAAAGGAAAACCTGGAAAACGTCACTTTCTTGACGTTTTCCAGGTGTCACTTTCAAATTATTATACGAGTTTTTTGTTAACATTTTTTATCGAAGTTTCTGAAAAAAGAGCATTTTATCAAATAGACAAATAAACAAAAAATTAGGCTTAGCATATTTAAGAAATAGTTAATACCTACATAAAATTTAAAATGGCTGGTTTCAAAGATATTTAACAATACATTTGTAACACACGTGTTTTTTTCATAATAATTATCGTTTATCGTATTTTTCGCTGAGAAGATGATAGCATAATATATTCTAATTCCAGATTTTTTTTTTGCTACATGTCCCATCCATGAATGCCGAATTATTCGCAAATTTATCAGAGCAAAATTGCATATATAGCACTCTTAACACATCGACAAAATTTTATGCCGACATCAGACGCGGGTGAAACCGCAATGCGCAACTAGTAAGCAAATAAATTATATTATGTAATGTGGTGGGCAGAGATATGTAAAAACTTCTAGATACGTAATAGGGCAAATTTCTTGGCAACACAAATGCAAGCTAGCTAGCCAGAGAAGTCTTAGTTCCATCCCAGCTCACGTCACGATCACCCGCTTGTTATCACACAGTACATTTAGTTCACTTTCACAACATTATTCTCAGACAACAATGCCTTCGTGCGTATTTAGGCGATGCACGAATTATACTCCAAAAACTGGCAAAAATATGTCATTTTATACGTAAGTAAAGCTGTATTTATTTATTTTAGTTTATTTATTCAAAAAGTTTTTTTTCCAAAAACTCAACGAAGTTTTTGACTTTGACGTTTTATCGTTCTCTTCTAACCACTATGAGATGTCATAATAATATTATGAGATGTCATAATAATATTATGACATCTCTTTCTTACGTCATGCAAGTAGCATTGAGTCCATTGCATTGAGTCTTATGTTTTTAGAAAGAGATAACAATAGTTTCGTCTATTTCTTCTTTAAATTATGTGAATGAATATAAATAATGAGGTTGTATAGCATACTTTGGGTCGCCTTTCAATAATGATTTGTTCTGCAATGGCGTCTCTATAACTGTAATAGACTCATTGGTGGTGGGTATCATATTTAGAACATCCATATAACCTTCACGTCTTCTCAGTATTTCGCGTGATTATCCCACTTTATCCATTCAGTACGGATTCTGGTACGCATTATGAGGGACACAAACATTCTAGAACTCGTAAACATCTACCCGTAGTCAGGTTACACATTTCAAAAATAGATAAAATGCGGATAAAACAGTCCCCTGTCGTCCCGGATTACGTTGAACTCATAAAAGACACAGTTATGGTAGTACCTTCACTTACTTCCCCTTCCTTTTCCGGCGTTGTTTAACAATTGTACTTCAACTATAATAGGATGTTGGTGATCGTAATTACCGAGGAGTTAGAAACTAAGATAGTTTAAATTGTAATGTGTAGTGAGTACCTAAGGTAGGTACCTAAGAAGTTAGGGACCACCATCACTTAGCCTGAAACTGTTCGTATTTCGTGAACAAGTCTTAGCAAAGTTGTGCGGTTACGACACATTCTCTTACTGTTTCCTATACCATTGTATTCATAGTTAAAGGACGATAATGTCCCATTGGGAGGCTGTTAGACTAAGCTTATTGCCTGTATTGGATTACACAATATTACACATTCTAGTTAGTATGTACTTAAGTATCATTTTGCAATACCAGTTGTATCTACACGTTTTTAATGTCAATAGAATGTACACAAGTACCTACGTCTGGCTAGTCTGGGTATGTTGTGGCCTTTTATTAGATACTACCTGCGCTTTGCAGTTTTACCTGCGTTAGTCTTAATCCAGTGAAAAACTCAGAAGTTTCTATGAGCGGTTGGCTAGTTAATTGTTTCGGTGATTACTCCTACTTATAGTAATATTTTACCCGGGTCTTATTCGCGTATTGTTACTTTTAAATTCTCTTACCTCGACGTTTCGATCGTGTTACAATGATCTTGGTCGCAAGAGGACTCTAGTGACCAAGATCACAGCCCCAAAACAAACAGTACAAAACAAATCGTGTGAGCTTAAAAAGTTTATTACTCCTACTTGTTGGACCACCAGAAAACCGAGAGCTGTTTAATGGTGAAGTCTAATGGTAAAAACCAAATTTTAATAAGTTCATTCGTTTTTAATTGCAAAGCATAAGTAAAGTACCTAAGTAACAGAAAAATAGAGAAACTGACAGGAATTTTAAAAACAACTAATTCTTGTCATTTAAACTCACACAATTGGTGCCCATATTATCATTTTTTTAGACTTATTAAATACTAGCCGCGCCCCGCGGTTTTAGCCGCGTAAGTCCTGTTCCCGCGGGAATATCGGGATAAAAAGTAGCATATGTGTTAATCCAGGTCCCCAGCTACCTATATTCCAAGTTTCATCGCAATCAGTTCAGTAGTTTTTTTGTGAAAAAAGTAACAACCTCACATACATACATACATGCATACTTACATACAAACTTTCGCGTTTATAATATTAGTAATAAGTAATATTTAATGTCTCTTCGCTTAGCCGTTTAGGCTGTCAGTTACACTTTCATTACCTCGACTACCATACAGTTTCATAGTCGGATGATAACCAAAAAAACGATACCCGAATACAGAAACGTAAAATGAGTAGGTACTTATAAAATCTTGTTCTACTGCCTATCTGATCTAGACTTATTTTTTTACACGACTGCCAAAGGAAGTGTTATGTTTTTGCCGTGAGTGTATGTTTGAATGTATTTTTATTTTGCTTTCAAGTATACAGATTTTTTCTTCACTCTTTCAAAGAATATATTAAATCATGTATGGATTAATATTGTAAAACCGGGTGAAAAGAACCGAACCTTTTTATATATTGCAATTTTTTTATGAAGAGGTTGTTTTACAATAAAATCAGCTATATATAAGCAAGAACTTTTATTAATCAACTTATACACAATATAATAAATATATATATAAATAACCTCTTCATAGATTTTATTGACATAAAAAAAGGTACCTTCGGTCCATCTCACTCGGTTTTTACTATCTTACTAACTCATTATACACGCCAAAGTTTGTATGTCGCTCACTTAGATGAACAGAGTATTATATCAAAAACGTTGTTTTTTTCAGGAGACCAATTTCAAACTATTTATTTGATAGTATATCTGTTATTTTATTATTTTTTTCCGTTTTCTGTTTTTGAGAAAAAAACTGAAATTATTCAAAAAGTTGTTACAAGTCCCTGTTCATTAGAAATATCTCAATTTTCTTAATAATACTGCATTTCTCATCCAAAAGTCGAGATTTTTGAGATAATACCCTGTTCATCCAAATGAACGATGTATGTATGTGACTTTGTTACTCTGTCAAGCGAAAACTACTACCGATTGCGATGAAACTTGGAATATAGGTAGCTGAATACCGGGAATAACACATAGGCTACTTTATCCTGATACAGGTACATGCGCGAACGCGACTTACGCGGGTGAAACCGCGGGGCGCATCCTACTATATCCTACTTCCTACTATCCTACTATATCCTACTATAATATTATAAATCCGAAAATCTGTTTGTTTGTTCCCTCTTCACGGTCAAACGGCTCGACCGATTTGGATGAAAATTTGCATAGGGATAGTTTAAATGATGGAGAGTAACATAGGATACTTTTGATCCCGAAAATCCCGCGGGATCGGGACTTACGCGGGTGATAACTATTTATTAGATGTAAATTTGAATAGGGATAGTTTAAATGATGGAGAGTAACATAGGATACTTATGATCCCGTAAATCCCGCGGGATTTGATCCTGAAAATCCTGCGGGATCGGGACTTACGCGGGTGATAACTATTTATTAAATGAAAATTTGCATAGGGATAGTTTATATGATGGAGAGTAATATAGGATACTTTTGATCCCGATAATCCCGCGGGATCGGGACTTACGCGGGTGATAACTATTTAATGAATGAAAATCGACACAGGGGTAGGGTAAGTGATGTACAGTGGCATCATCATCATCGTCATCGTCATCCATCGGCATCGTCATCGTTATCGTCACTTACTGATGAAAACAAACTTTAGCTTACTTCACCTACCTACCGCAGTGCAAAACTCCACACTTAAACGGACGACCAGGGAAGTACTGATGATGCCAGGCGCGGTAGCGCCTGGCTTCAACAGTGCTTCAATGGGCGACCGTTTAAGTGTGGATTATTGCATTGCGGTAGGTAGGTGTTCGAACAACGCGGGTTCGCAACTTGCGCAGGTGAAACCGCGGGGCGCAGCTAGTCTATTATATTATATAGTGACCTACCTATTGTCCGATAAAAGGCATAATTCGAGATCGACTGGAATTCTTGCACGTTTAGGAATTCTGTACGCGAGTCGCCTGTTCGAGTGACCCATCTACGTTAACACAAGAACAAAACTATCCTATTAATATTATAAAAGTGAATTTTTCTGAGTGTGTATTTGTCGCACTTTCACGTAAGAAGCGGTGAACCGATTATGATAAGACTCGGTACGTAGATTGTTGAAGACTAAGAGAATATATCTATAGGCCAATTTTAACTTGGGAGTTTTCACGGGTCTGAACTTTTTTGGGTAAAACCACTAGGCGTACCTAGCTGGCAATAGGTTGGCTTGCTCGCGTTCACTCCATACGCGAAGGCATTTCTAGTCTACGATTTTAAACTTACATGGCCTGTAAAAAACGAATTTAAACGTAATTAAGAATCATCAAATTAATTAATTTCTTTCCATCAATGAATATATTTAGTACAATTTTTATCATTAAAAATTCTTCATCTTTATTTACATACTTACAGTATCACATACAATGAAGCACCTATATAGTCGATACTAGCATTTCAGACTGTTTCTCTTTCGTTTTCAATTGCAAATCCAGAGTAACAGGTTTTTTGAAAGCTCCAACCAAATCGGCCCTGACATTTGACTTTATTTGTTGCAATCTACCACCGCCAGCTCCAGCAATTAGCTTTAATATCCTCTCTGAAGGACACCAAACAACAACTGAAGATACAATTTTGTTCTCCTTCTCATTATCATCGTAGTATTCAAGATCAACCTTCAAATTGTAAGGTATTTCTTGAGGTAAAAAATCTAGAAATTTAGCTCTGACTGCTTCTTCTATAACTTGTTCTGGTGATTGGTCGGTCCAATCGTCTGGAGAGTAGTGGTAGTTTGCTGGTTTAGCGTTGTTTATTAAATATTTCTGGAATAAAATACAAAGTAGTGTAAACTGTGGTATTATTTAGAGCACTAAGGCGCACCAACTACAAGTTAACATGTTCCGGCGCAGTAATGGCTATTTCCGTTTTTCGTATGGTACCAAATTACTTTACTAACTTACTTTAATATCTTGCATTCCATCACCATTGAGTGCAGAAACTATGAAGACATCGGAAAAATTACTGTATCCTTTATTTGGTTTCTTAACTTTTTCAGAGCCAGGTATTGGATTACCGGCTATGACTCCGTTGCATAAGTTCCTTATAATTGATAACAATTGCTTTTTAAATTTTAATTTATCTATCTGTAATAGAAAGAATAAACAGGGTGAGTTTCTGGATCTGTGAAAATGACTGGGGATGATTTTTGAGAGCAAACAATGGTACAAATTAGAGTTGGCTTATATCCAGCTGTGGGCCAAAATAGACCAATGATGATGATTAATAACTCTAAAGTTTATTTTAGGAACTGTCTAGATTAAGGACTATAAAGGTAAAAACAGGATTCTTCAATAGAATATTTTATAAATACTCTCACAATGTATAGCCATTCACAATCCTACTAATATTATAAATGTGAAAATTTAGTTGTTTGTTTGTGTTTCAATCATGCAGAAACTTCCTACAAACTCACCTTATTTAGTATTAAAAAGCTAGGTATCCTATCTGTAAACTCCAGCATATTGATAACATCGGGATAAAGCCCGTCTTTTGTGTATCGATTTGAAATATCATGGACAACTCCTACGACATCAGCACATCTGAGACCCTTGTGGCATGCTCCTATCATTGATGTTGGTAAATTGTACCTGTTAAATTAATAAACACTTTGTAAGTATCTGCGTTAGGTAACTCCAATATTTTATAGCTGAACCTATCAAGTGGATTTCTTCTTTAACTACAAACTGATTAAAAAAAATATGTTTCTTCTAGGCAATCTTGTTACACCATGCACCTCATTGTCCCTTCCCATCACATGATATGTGTTCATTGCTAGCTTATCCCATGTAAAGAAATATCTGCCATATCTATAACCAGCTCTGGTTATTTGTACTATAAACATATTTTTTGCAAGGCAAGTAATTATGCTGCACTACACCTTGTTGATTTTTACCTGACTGTGGATGCAATGAAGCATTTATAAAAAGTATCACCATAATAGCTACAATCAGCTAGATTACAGTAGTTAGCTGTAGCTAGCATAACAGCACCAGAAATGTTTTGTCAAATCAACATAAAGGTTACCTAGATCTCTTTCTCTCAAATGAAGTTTTTCGTGGTGTTATGAAAGCCTAGCTGGATTGATTGACATTGAAAACCTGTTCTCAAAAGCAGGGCTCATTTATGAGAAGAAATAAAGTGGGCATCATTCTAAGCTATACCATTGTTGAAATTGTCACTACCTAAACTTACTTTTTCTGTTCTTTCTCTGTAACAATTCCTGGTGTATCAAGGAAAATTATCTGAGTCCCTTCATGGAAGCACATTGCCCTTGCCATTTTAGTTGTGGTATGGACTTTGTTGGATGCTGCACATATCTGGGAAATTAAAAAATAAAGGTGAAAGGTTATGTTTTGTAACTTATAAGTTTAGTAAGTATATTATCATTTTATTTCTTAGACCTACTTTGCGCTCTGTAATATTGTTGATAATAGTACTTTTCCCGGAGTTAGGGGCACCAATAATAGCCACATTCACGACTTTTCCTAATTTAGTTTTAATTTTAGGTATTTCGGTTTGTGAAGAACAGAACGTCGCTTTCAACAGTCGTGATTTAGAATAACTAGATCTAATAGCTCTCAATATTAATGTAGTCATTATTGATTATTTTTTAACGAGTGCGTTGCTTTATTATAAATATTCTCTCAAGCAAAAGTTAAAACAGAAAATAAACGTAAAAACACTAAATCGACATCATAACCTCAAACTATTTTTTTTTTGTTTGTACGCGCCCCCGTACCGTATGTTGCCTCGTACCGTCAGTGATTGTTAGTGTCGTGAATGAATATTCGGTTTCGCAGTGCTTATGCATACAGCCAGTCATTGATTATAAAAATGTTTTAAATTTGATGATTTAAACCCTATATTTAAGATTCATGATCTTAGAGTAATTTAGGTTCATGATAAAGAACACGAAGGAGATGATTGATTGGCCGGTTTTTTAGATGATAGGACCCTTGCGCTTGACTATTTTTAACATAGGTACTTCAAAAAAGGATCTCAAATCGTCGCGTTTTTTTTATGGTTGTTCACCGATTACTCGAAGCTGGCTTGACCGATTGAGATGGTTACGTTTTTAATGGATAGGCCCCTATGTGGTCCCATAAAAATTGGTAAGGATCTAATGAGGATCTTTAAAGTGAGGATCGGGAATGCTCTTCAAATCGCTGTATTCAATTCAATTGTGCATTGATTACTCAAAGAAGGCTTGACCGATTGAGATGCTTCTGTTTTTATTGGAAAGGTGAAAGCTTTAAGGTGGTTCCATAAAAGTTAGGTGAGGATCTGATGAGTGCCGTCGGAATGATGGACAGGATAGCATCCTACCCAATAAACTACTCATTTTTGGACTTTACAAAAAAAAATCAGACCTAAAGAACTACGTACAGATGGATGGAGCACCTGAAACCACCTTCTCATCAGCAAACTCCTCAATAATTAAAATTACGGTTACAATTTTGTTAATTTTCAGTGGCAGTCGAAACTAGATAGATAGATACGTCCACTTAAAAGGGTGAAATAAAAAATAATAGAATAAAACCAAAGAGAAACAAAATAACGTCTACCAACATCTACATACACTGCCACCGACTCGCCTCTGAAGTCGGGCAGTTTTACTGGCTGGGTCCATAGGTATTGTTGGCTGCCCGACTTTTTAAAATATTTAAAAAAAATTTTGTTTGGTACGGCAATCTCATCAGCAATAGCAAAAAATAAATAAAAATAAATTAAATTAATAATAATTGACATTGGCAAACTCCCTAAAGGCCATAATCGGTTCAAGACGGAGAAGAAAAAACAACGACTAAAGAAAAAAAACTTGTTCTTGCGGCGAAAAACTGCGTCTGTTTATTTTCAGTTTTTAGATGAATTTACTAACTGTGAATCAAATACAACTGCGAGATAAAAAAATATCGCCGGAATGATTTTAAACAGGTAAGTACTTATGGGTACCACTAACATTGCAAACAAATTTTGCGCGTGAATAAAAAGTTCTCGTACTTCTTCTGTAAGTATTTATTTTATTTACCTACATTTCAAACATGCTGTTGACGCTCATTCATAATTAAATTATTCTTAGAACTGTTACTGCCACGAGTTATACCGTAGGTAGCAGCTTGTTTACCTAGAAGTTTGTTTACCAAGCTACCTACCCACATAGAATACACTAAATATTTGTATATTTATATATTTCAGAAATGTCAGAGATAAAGTATAAGAGCCAAATACTGTCAGCTATTGATCACCTACGTTCAAGAAAATCACGTCCGGACATCAGCAGAATTTGCAAGTTTATGCTAAAGTGCTACAAAGTTTCCTCAAGAGATACTAAAGCAGACCTTAAACGTTGTTTGAAAGAGAAGAGCGTTTATAAAGTTGATTATAAAGATAATGTAAGCTATCGCAACGCTGCTAACTGGAGAAAAAGAACTAAACAAAACAATAGTAAGTACATAACTTAACTTTAACTTTGTGATAAGAAACTACTTTCATTGCTCTGATAAGTTTTACTGACATACCTACTAGAAATATTAAACGAAAAAGTAACCTGTAAAAAAGCTTAAAAGCTTTATTTATTTTTTCTATGGTATTGAGTATTTAAGTAGGCTGGTAGTATGCAACAAATAGATACCCTCTTTCAAAATCTTATCGAGATCAGTTAATATTTTTTACAAGTAGAGATGCCTGTTGAATTTGGATACGTTTATATCTCACAATGAGAAAAATAATTAATTTAAAAGTGAAAAAATTACTTCAAAACATTAATTCGGTTCCGATTTCTAGAAGTAAACATGCGATGTAGACTCTTACTCAGGTGTGACGTCATATCACACTTGCCTAGTCTGCTCGCGCTCTATTAGTCGATGTCACAGTACACGTCGTCATGTTTTGAGTAGCGTTTGAGCGATGTAAATAATGTCACTTGACTGCGAGACTCAATATGTATGGTAACTTTAAATTCCTGAAAAACTAATGTATTTGTATACATAAAAGCTTTACTGTAACCTATATAGTGAGCTGAAGCCAATAACTAAAAATAGTAAGAAGACTTTCTGAGGGTACTTCCCAGACCCCCCATAAACTTACCTTTTAATATAATAATAATATAATAATAGCCTATTGAACAATCTTAACATAAAATATTTACTATACTTAATTTATACACTTTTAAGACTGTCTTGCGTAGTCGCATAGGCCTCCCCTAGAAATTGCCACTTCTTCCGGTTCCTGGACAACCTGGTCCACATGCTACCTCCTATTCTACGGATATCATCCTCCCATCTCATATGTTGCCGTCCCCTCTTTCTTTTGTTTTGTCTTGGGTACCACTCTGTTATGTCTCTAGCCCATTTTTCATTGTTAGCATGGAACGAAGTATGTTAAATGTCAAATTAAACTAGAAAAATTAAGAACCCAAACCAAACTTAGCGATGTATGTAACATACTGCATAAAAAAGTTAAAATGGAGGTGGACAGGTCACATGATGAGAAATAACAATGAAAAATGGGCTAGAGACAATGAAACTTACCTTTTACCTTTAGATAAATACTTGGTTCAGATCAAATGTAATAGTGTTCTTATTTTGAGCCTTACTTGACTCGTATTTTATTTTCTACCACCATGACCTTATAACTGCCCTCTGTAATTATATTAATTTGTGTAAATTAAAACACTGGCTTAAAGTTTCAGAAAACATGTCTTCAACACCTACAAGTGAAAGAAGGATAATAACATCTGCAATTGCAACACTCATCTATCAAGATCAAAACTACTTAGAAAATGGTATAGCCTTTGACGATCTAGTCAGAGCTGCATCTTCGCAGGAAACTAAGTACTCTAAGAAACATTTAGAATCAATAATTAACAAGGAATTGGCTTCAGGGAGTCTTGTTAGACTACCTAATGGAAACCTAGCTTTAGGTCCGGCTGATCATGACGGAGATAGCTCAGACAGCTTGAAATTTGAATATAATGATAGTAATACAAAAGTAAGTATTATTAACTGGGTTGATCTAACAATTTTTTTAGAGCCTTGTACATAAAACCATCTAGTTTTAAACTTAGCAACTAGTAATATTGTTATTAAGTAATAAGTAGATTACATACTTATAAATATGTTAACACAGTATGGAAAAAATCGTAACTTGAACAGAACCAAACCTGCAACCTTCTGTGACTGAATGCTCGCCTGATTCAACCATGTAGTTTTGTTTTAAAATGTTATAAAATACATAGAAACTCCTAATTACAGATGACATCCTCAGCTAATTCATCAACCAGATCATCGCCTCAAAGAACTCGGGGTAGACCCAAGAAACGTGGGGGAGGATCTTCTTCATCCCACGGGCCCAGCAACATGGCCACAAGGAATGCAGGAGTCAGGGTTGGCGAAAGGAGGAAGATGGCTAAAAAAGTATTTGACCCATCAGACAACAATGTACCAAGTAAGAGAAAAAGAGGGAGACCAGTTGGTTCCTTAAACAAAAGCACAATTAAGAAGAGACTACTAGTATCTGGACAATCAATTACACCTACAAATGATGGTACACCAGTGTCGGAAAGCCAGTTATCTTTAGATGGAAGTGCCGATGAAATGGACCAAGAAGATTCCATACCCCATGAGACTTCGGGGGGTGTTTGTTCAGTCTGCCTTGTACAGAAACCTAGAGGGTCTAACGACAGGCTGATTGAATGCCGTGATTGTAGCAATAAAGCTCATCTCAGCTGTTTGCAATCAGGTTCCGGTATATTGAAACCTCGGCCCGATAATACATGGCAGTGCCCGCATTGTAAAACTTGTGTGGTTTGCTGTGAAACTAATGATGCTGTAAGTAATCGTTACATAGCATCCATTCCATTTTACATAGCATCCATTCCACATTCCATATTCCGTTTTTTATCTTTTGATAACTACCGTCTGTTACTGTTATTAGTATTTTCTTTTTCCACTATCAATCATGTTTAAAAACGTAAACTCATACTAAAGTAATACGTAATTATGCGATTTTACGATTACTTCTTGTAGTAAGTATTTGTATTATCTTGATTCATGTTATAATTAATATTTCCCTCCAGCAAATTGTTTTAAAGGTTTAAGAAGCCATAGGACGTTTTCTTTAACTATATTATATTGACGACCTCTGATATTGACCTATTATATTGATGACCTCTGTGGCGCGTCGGGCGAACGCTTGGCTGCAACACAGAAGGTTGCGGGTTCGATTCCCGCTGGGTGCAAATATTTATGCTTAAAAGAATAAATATTTGTATCTGGTCTGGGTGTTTTTCTATGTATAATATGTATGTATTTACAAAAGAAAAATAAATGTAAGTAATATATCCGTTGTCTAGTCACCGTAACACAAGCTTAGCAGCTTACCATGGGGCTAGATGGCGCTGTGTGTTGGTCACATAATTTATTATTTATTTATTTATTTATTATTATTTATTTATTTATTGATTTAATAGGATTAACTTACACTATTACATCAAATGTTTTCTTAAGTTCATTGTTAATAAAGATATTTTAAAAACAAAAAAACAAACATTCCATATTAGCAGCATCCCGCGGTTTCACCCGCGTAAGTCCCGATCCCATTAGAATATCTGGATCAAAAGTAGCAGATGTTACTCCTCAATAATTTAGCTATCTATTGGTGAATTGATTTTATTAAATCGGTCCAGTAGTTTCGGAGCTTATTCATTACAAAACACTTTATTTATGCAGTTGAATCGCGTTTTCATTTATGATTTTAATCGAACTGACGAGCTTTCGCCAACTTTACAGTTGGCTTTTTCAAGGTTGAGGCCAACTGTAAAGTTGGCGAAAGCTCAGTTAAAACCATGAATGAAAACGCGATTCAACCAGATAAATAAAGTGTTTCATCATGCAAAATCAAAGAGACATTTAAATTTCCTCTTAAAATATTGGTATAGATATTTATTATCTATGGTACTCATATGTAGAGGCCTAATAATTGTAATGATGACATTTTTGAAGCTTATCAATAATTTAAATTTCCAGGGTATCCTTACTGTATGCAGTATTTGTTCAGATGCCTACCACGCACTTTGTCACAATCCAAGAATACCGGAGAAAATGAAAGCATGGGACCAATGGGAGTGTAATAACTGCCTAGAATCCCAGCCTACGATATTAGGCTCGCCTGCAATAATACCTAGGAGTAATGAATCGGAGCACAGTTCACCAAACTCTCCCCCAGCTATCGACCCCTTCCTAAAACCACATGAACTGGATAGAGCTCCTTCTAAACTAGGAGAAGATCTTCCAATAGATCCCTCAATACCAGATATAACTAATTGGACAACCGAGGATGTTTATGAATATTTTTCTGAACACCATCCAGAGGCTGCTCCTATTTTGAGAGATCAGGTAATTTTTTAATTTGTAATTCTAAAAGTGAGCTATAGTGAGCTTATTTATAAGGGCTTATGAATTTATTGTTTCTACACGCAAAATTATTAGAAAATGTTTTAATAGTATTTCACTTCGTGAATTCTATAGTCTTATACAAGGTGCGGTTTGCCGCGGGATTGGAAATAGGATTCTTTTATGTGTAATAAATATTGTTACGCCTATCGTAAAAATGTAATAAGTATCCCTGCGACCTCGGAGATGGATGAAATTAATTAAAGACCATTTAAACCTCAGAAGCAGCATTTTAACGCTTTGACGGCCTCTGTGGCGCGGCGGACGAAGCTCGGACTGCATCTCAGAAGGTTGCGGGTTCGCCGGGAACATATATTTCTGCTGACCATAAATGTTTGTTTCTGGTTCTGGGTGTTTTCTATGTATCATATGTATGTATATTAACAAAAAAAAGTATAATATGTAGTATATCCATTGTCTAGTACTCATAGTACAAGCCTAGTGCTTAGTTTGGGGCTAGATAGCGCTGTGTGTAATGTCTTGCAATATTTATTATTATTTAAATTATCATTGAGCTTGTGGTGGCTGTTTACAACTACCTTTTGAAGTCATCCTATATAGTCATATCTACTGTTAAGGTGAGATAAATGCTAAAAACCAACCACTATCTATTTCAGGAATTTGATGGACAAGCGCTAAGTATGGCAACACGATCTGATATTGTAATGGGCTTAGACCTCCCTCTTGGACCAGCTTTAGCTCTGTATCAAATTGTAGTCAAGTTGCAAACACGAAAAGATGACTGGACCATGTGCTGGGGTTGATACGTTCATAGTAAGCTTTAAGACATATTGTTTAAATCAAATAAGTCTCAATATATTTTTTTTATTAATTCAACTTGTGCTTTTGGCATATCTACCTACTAGAAATATTTTTAAAGGAAAAATATACTTATCTTCAAAATTGTCAATACAAAAAATTTAAGCCTATGTTCAGCAGTGGACGGATAAAGGTTAAGTTGTGATGTATGTGTCTTATTGTCACTACAAGATTCTCGTTCACGACTCCTGGTTGTCGGGTGTTGTATCCACTAGAATACACGACATACCTAAGGAAATCAGGTCAAATCCACTCCACTGCCGTCTCCCATCTTCTAGATAAGCTTGCTACTATCTTAGGCTGAAATCTATAGTGCGTACTTTGACTTTGCTCAGACTGAGCTTGGCAAAAAGTAAGCATAAACTTTGAATTGGTCGAATAGTCGAAATTCATTATGTAATATACCAATAAAATAAAAAGAACTTCATAGTCATAACATTAACAGAGAAATAAATAAATAAATAATTCCTGTGACGAACACACAGCGCCATCTAGCCCCATGGTAAGCTGCTAAGCTTGTGTTACGGTGACTAGACAACGGATATACTACTTATAATTATTTTTCTTTTGTAAATACATACATATTATACATAGAAATACGCCCAGACCAAATACAAATATTTATTTTAAGCATAAATATTTGCACCCAGCGGGAATCGAACCCGCAACCTTCTGTATTGCAGCCAAGCGTTCGCCCGACGCGCCACAGAGGTCGTCAGCAGAGGTCGTCGAAGCAAAGTTTAGGTCATTATTTTTTATTAATTTGAATGACTTCGACTTTACTAAGCAAAAACTTTGGATACCTAGTTGCAAAGATCGCTTTATAAATACCTAAAATTGTCTTTAAGTCAAAGTACGGACTATAGATTTCAGCCTTAGACCATATGATTACTTACCATCAGTTGAGATAGTGGTCAAGCGCTTATCTAAAATGTATAAAACATGTGGTGAAAATGAAAAATAATATGATTACCTACTTGCCATCAGTTGAGATAGTGGTCAAGCGCTTATCTAAAATGTATAAAACATGTGGTGAAAATGAAAAATAATATGATTACCTACTTACCATCAGTTGAGATAGTGGTCAAGCGCTTATCTAAAATGTATAAAACATGTGGTGAAAATGAAAAATAGCCTATAGATTCTAATGACATTGATTTTCATTAGTCATATTAAAGATGGATTTTTCCATAAAAATATTTCTAGAAGTCTCAACCTAGTTTTTATTACGAGTACTTATCTTATCTTTGATATCTCATTTATTTAATGTTTAACTAAACAGTATACAATGTAACATTCAATGTCATACCACCTTACATAAAAACGCTGGTTAACAGCTACATACTATGTGTCGTTTGTCTTTTACTGTGAATTTTCAAAGTTGACAGACAGAGACAAACGTCACATAATTAGGTCATCTGTTAATCATCGTTTATAATATAAGTGGCTAATGTTTAATTAAACAACATATAAAATTACGCCATTAAGTGTATAAGTAGTTTGGTTTATTACAAATAAAGATGGAAACTCTATATCACATTTTTTTTTTCTACAAACAGTTACAAACACACTTTCTACTTTAAACAAAATTCAGAATTTCTTAAAAAAAAATCCAATCATTTAATTAAAAGAAAAAACATTTCACTTTTAGTTTAACAACCCCTAGACATTTTTTTAACTTTAATAAACTTTAAAATCAATAGAATTCCACTGTGCCATCTGTCAAAAAGATTTGAATATTTTATATCATCTTAACAAAAAGAACGGAAAAAGAATTAACTATTTCATAGGAAAATGAAATCCTATTAAACCCATAGTTTAATCAACGTTTAATATTATTTTAAAAAACGTGGAAAACCCCACCATCAGTCAGCTTACTGGGGAATTAAACATACTATTACCGAGCCAAAAGATTCAATGACGATAGATGCGAGTCTAATCCAAAGCAAATTTTTGCAAATCTATTCTCTATTACATACATAATATAATAAAACAGTAACGAAGCCGTGTCTGTACATTGAATATTTTTCGAAAAAAGTTATTGGAACGTGTTGTTGATCACGAAAATACGAGTTTTGTCCGTCTGTCTTGTTTGTGCGCGAATCACGTAAAAACTTCTGAACCGATTTCATTGAAATTTAGTATTGAGGTAGCTTAAGACCTGGATTGAAAAACAGGATACCATTTTTATCCGGATATTCTGTTTATATTTCCGGAAACCAGTCACTTTTTCAAGATAAAAATGATCTTTCGACCAAAACGTATGTACTGGGCAAGTCTATTGTGTGGCAAACAACTGTTCTATCCGGATAATCTGGAAATCGCATAATGAAACACAAGCTGGCGGAAATCGTATGCAAAAAATCCGAATAAGTATAAGAGTTGACTTATAACGCATACTTAATAGCACTACTGGTAATACACGATGATTACACACGTGTTAAATAAAACACGATGATTTCTCAAATTATTTTCAACACGATTTTATTAGCTTCACTTGTAACTATGTATATGTAAGAAAATCTTGGAATCTTAATTTGACCCACTTCCCGATCTTCGATTAGGATGAAATTTTACACACGCTCTCTGAGTTCTGATGACAATACATGACTAGCTAAGAAACGTCATGACAAATCCAATATGGCGGCCTCCCCAAGATGGCGGACAGGCTATTTGAAATGCACCCCCATGATATTGGTATCAAATGAAAGGGTTTGCTATCAGGAATACGAATAAAAAGTATAAAATAAAAATAATAGTTTAAAAAACTAAAAAACACGCTTTTAGCACGCACTAAAAATTACAAAATAATTCGGACAATTAGTTTGATGACATTATTATTTGATACTTAACTATTATTTTTATTATACCACTTACTTTTTCGTGCGTTGGAATTAAGTTTATAAAGTTAACATCGAAATTTAAAAAAAATTAAATAAGTAACTTCGGCAAATTCGTTCGACAAACGTTGGATCTTACCGCAGCATGCTTTACGTTTCCTGAAAAGCTTCACTGAGCGTGGAGTTAGTATAACAAACGATGGGGAATGTCATGCTGTTTTGCGTTCATTGGAAAGCAATGAAGGTCACGAATATCGCAATGAATCTACTCGGCAACGACACTAGGAACGTGCATAATCAAACAACGCGCACGCGCCACACTACGCGGACGAAGTCGCGGGCACAGCTAATTTGTCAATAAACTAGGAAATACTGGGCATGAGATTACATTATTGTGTTATATCTAAAACGAACTTCAAAGTTCTGTTATTTATTGCACACGTGCAAATTGCAAAGTAAATGACCCGTAACTAAGTAACATAAATATTACGTTAATAAATAAAAACATCTAAATCTTAATTATATACCTAATCGAGATACATCAACATGTACTGCTATGTCTGGCCTGTATATCTGGATTTATCTAGAGATACAGGGAGTGTTTGTGTCCTTATAAAGGTCAGTATACTTGTATCTGGGCTAAAAAAACTAATCCTGACTATGTTGGTCATAGTGTTTCATATATGACATAAATACATTGAATACCATTGTTGCAAAATTTATATAAACAACCCTGTAATGTGTTGGGAGGAAATAAAAGTTAATTATTTGTACTGGAGGCCAGAACAGACAGTCACCCTGAAACAAGAATAAAATAAATGTTAGTTAAAGGCCTGTTTGACCTCTTGCTACATGGTGGACCAGCATGACGAAACTCGTAAGAGAGGAAGAACTGCCTGACCTGACAACCCAGGGCCGATTGTCCTGAATGGTTGTGTGGGTTAAGCAACGCTCGGTGCAGTCAACATAGGTTACCAAACAGATAGGAAGCGCGAATGCCGAAAAGTTTTTTTTGCCAGACACATTATCGGTCACCCACCCAAGTAATGACCAAGAATGGCGACCACAGCTATACAGTGGCCTAAAGAATGTAGTGGCATTCCTCATCTATTTAATAGGTAACCTATGTTTACAACAGCAGATATCTATGACCTGCTGTTTTGCTACCAATCCATGGAAAAATTGTATGAAAAAGACAGTCAACAACAAAATAATAATCGAGAATTTATCATTTACAATTATATTATTTTAACTGACTGTTGAAACTAATGATCTGTTAGCCTTCCTTATATAAAAGAGTTAATTAGTATTTTAATTGGCCTATAAAATTTAACCACAAAGGTATGAAACCTCAAACATCTTTATCTTTAGAGATAATCACTTTGTGTGTTTTTTTATGCAGATAATGGCTCAATTACATTATTTAAATAATGATTGGAAATGTTATATTTGTAAAGAAGGTAATAATAGGTAAACTGCAGTAATGCAAACTGTGCAATGCACATAATACTAATGCTCATGATAAAACCTATTTTAGTCCTAGCTGTGGCTGTGGGATATAGACAGTCCAATTTTTGGGATTTTTATTGTAGTTGTGTGTTATCACTATCACACATTTTAAGAATGCTATTGTGTGAAAAAAGGTTTAGTTATTCTCTTTGTATAAATTGAAAAAGTATAGGTATGTTATAATTTTTTTTAAACCTATGGATGATGTAGAAAATTTTATCTTACTAAGAATTGAAGTTTAGTCTGTTACAAATAATTCTCACAATATTTCCACTTACTTACCATATAAACATACTTGATTTTCTTTAAAATTTCTGTGGAAATTTCGTTGAATGACTTGCTTTCCAGGTAACCCATACCAAAGAAGAAGCCTACAATTGTCAATGGTGATGCAATGAGTTGATCCGCCATCACTTTCATTAATACTGTTTTGGCATTCACTTTTGGTAATACTTTGTCTAAATAAACATAGTAATAATGGTGCACAGGCCCAAGGCACATTCCGACCACAAACATTCTCCCTGGAAAAAAATATCTTAATTTTAAGATATAGGTACCTAATCTATATTCGTGGTTGGTTAGGTTAGTAGGAGATAATTCATCAAAAAATCAAAGGTAAAACCCATTTTAGACAACTTTATAGGGAGCCAGTCAAAAACAAGTTTTAAATAGCAGTAAGTGTTGTATAAACTGCCAGATGGGAAAAATAATAATTAATTATTAAAGTAGCTTCCAAATAGTTTAACTATTATTACATAATAAATAAAAGTTTATAATAGTCATAAATGGACTTTGTATTAAAAATTAGCATTCCAAGAAGGTTGCCAAACTAAT
Source organism: Idaea dimidiata (assembly GCA_949358125.1). Lineage (NCBI taxonomy): Eukaryota > Metazoa > Arthropoda > Insecta > Lepidoptera > Geometridae > Idaea > Idaea dimidiata. The sequence goes on along the minus strand of OX442332.1, from coordinate 21,339,839 downwards.
AATTATTATGTCACAAAACACTTACACATTCTACCCCAGTCATATCTTTGAGGTAAAAGTTTAGCATGATATTCGAATTCCTGTTGTGCTAGATCTCCAACAGCCATGCATCCACCAGATGTTACACAGTTTATCAACAAAAGATTTTTTTTCACGAAGACTGTTCTATAGCATCTGTAATGGCCCTTATTAAAAGATATCGCAGTCCTGATTTTTGACAACAAATACTTAGGGAACATCGTGGACTGATTTGTGGATTTTACTGCGGCAATAATCTGGAATAAACTTTCGCGGAAATCGACAAGTTTTACATTGATTTGAAATTATTGACCACTGTTTTCACTGATCTTTGAACTTTATAATTAACTTGGTATAACTTAGATTTCCAGCTTAACAGCAGTAGTGGCGCCTTCGTAAACCGATATAAAATAATAAAAACATTTTTCTGATATTTTTAAAACTATCTCCGCTCCGAGACTCAACTGTCAAATGACAAATCTTTCTTTTTCTTAGTTATGGCTTCTGTCAGCAATATAGGACAATTTAGCCAAATACTCGTACGAATAGCGAACTACCACTATTGTACTGTAATCGTTTGAAATAATTTTCAATGCGTGACGGCTGTAGAAAAAATGGCGACGATTTTTCTCCAACCCTATGGGACAATTGTTTGTAACGTGCTAATTTCGTGTTTGGCACTGGTATTTTTATTTTCACTTAACTCGTTGAACTTCGCGTAACTAAATTGGTAACTTGCCGCCGAAATTAAACAATTTAAACGCAATAAAACCATGATTTTGTAAAAATGAAAATTCAGGACGACATTTCACTAACGCGAAAAAAACAAAAGCCCCGACAAATCAAAGCTATTCTATAATTACTTGTCAAAATCAGCTGTGACTGACCCAAGGATATTATACAGATACCTACAATGTCAGGATCGAGTACTTGAACATTTACATATTTTGGTCCAGATACATTTGTATCAAACGTGTACAAATATACAAGATGTAACGGGCAAGCCCTTTTAATCCGAAAGGGGGTTGTTCTAGACGTCTAGGTGAACACCTTTTGTTCTACGACTTTTGAAAATTCGAACTTTTTTTTTGAAAATTCTGAGTTTATGTTTCACTGAAAAAACAGCTGTTTTGAAAATAAAGGTAATTGAAGGTTTGATTGTAGTAGACCAAACTAAATAAAAGGACAACATAAGGTCAATGACCTCGAACTGTAAGAAACAGCTGATCTTCAAGTAAACTTTACACTTAAATTTTTCGAAAAGTACTTCGAATTTTCAAAAGTCGTAGAACAAAAGTTGTTCGCCTAGACGTCTAGAACAACCCCTTTCGGCTTAAAAGGGCTAACCCGTTACATCTTGTATACAAATCATGCCATATAAGCATGCTATATAAGCATGCTAATAAGCAAATGTATAAGGGGCCACAATAGACAGAGCTGAGGCTAATTCGAGGCGATAGAGATGGCAATCAACGATGTAGTGTGTCTCGTTCTTTCATCTTGCCAGCCTACAAAAATTGTCATGAATTAAAAAATTAAAAGAGCCTTAACAAGAGGTTGCTTTTATTGTATGGCTAGATAAAGCATGACTCGATAATGTCCCTTTAATATATGCCCCATTAATTGGACGCCAGGGTCTCCTTGTAACACTCCGTACTAATTGTATGGGATGTTAAACGAATATCCAGGCTTCCAAGATAGTATATTATCGGGTCGTGTAATAAGTGGTTGTCAAACAAGTACATTATTGGCTACCATTTCCTCTATATTATTTTAATGGTAGCCCATACCAGTGTCATGGCGGAAAATATTAGTGTCAATTTATGAAATCGCTGCGTTAAATTCTGTAAAATAGTGAAAACGTGTTGCGCTTTACTTCCTGCAATAAGTTCATAAGTAAAAATATGTTTATTATTGTATTCTACTACTGTTTTGTTCTATTACTAGAGTTTATGGTGACTATGATTTTTGGATTTTTGTATTGAGTTCGGTAAGATTTTTTCACCTTAATTTTATTTCCAAAAAATTAACAAATACGACAAAAATGGCTCAGCAGAATATAATATGTGAAGCAGAAAATTACAAAAAATTCAGTCGTCACTTCGATCCTTCCTGCTTTTACACCACTTATTCCCGTCGATTATTGAAAGCCCATGCAACACGTAATAGTAAGAATACTGGTAGATATTTTACTACTTACCTGCTGAACTTGAGTGATATTACGTAAGTAGACATTATTTTTGAAATTTCCTCTAATAATCATTTTACATTGATGAATTTCGAGAAAAGTACCATATTATTTTTAACGTAATTGACCGTCATGCCTATTAAAATTTATTTTTGTCAGTCAGTATGCATGTGTATGTGTCTTTGTGTGTAGGTTTGTTCCTTCTCCTTCAGAGCTCCCAAGATGCATTTAGAGCGACATTTTGGACAATAATATTATATTTGCTGCTTCTTGCACCGTGCTTAAATGCAGCAGTTACGAGTAAGTCATTTTACTTCGTTACTAGTACAGAGTGACTCCCAACATCACGCTCAGAACACAACACTGAGAACAATATTTTAATAAAGTAAAGGCCTACTTAACTTAAAATTATTTGTTGAAGTCTATTTTTCATGCTATTCACCATATTGTGGCACATATTGTTTCCACTCATCCACTCCCTAGTTGATGTCACTAGATTCTGGAGATTTTCTTTTGTTTCACTTGACCACTGATAAGTCCAAATTTGAAGTCATTTGACCCCACAAGTCATTTTATGTCGTTACTGGGTCTCAGGTTCTCCATATATTTTAACCCATAGCCGGATTGTTTTTCTCTGTAAGAAGATAAAGCAGGTTATTAATTTTAATGCTTCTTTTTGACATTGAATAGACATGACCATAGTTTCCCAACTATATTTTAACTCACCGTTAGATTTGACGAATGTAATTTAATTGTTTTCTTCATTTCAAAACACTACAACATATTTTAAATGAAACTTAAATAAAAAGAAAGAAATGCACAGTAACCACAATGGTTTATTCGTTTGTTGTGTGAAATGATTCTATGTAAAAAGGTCAGTTATTTAAAATTATGTTACAACTACCCACAATTTACTCATTATATTAATATTTTGTAGGTAGATAAACAAGTAGCCGTTTGCTGGTATAGATTCATTATTTCATTACGTTTGTTAAAGTTGGATTAGCAGACTGGTTAACTACTTGCTTTGAGATTCAATATGCGGTGGTTCGAGCCCCATTCATTCCTCTAAATTTTTTAAAGATTTAGTGTTATTGTAATTTGATAATATAGGTATTGACGGTATTGTCTATCATAAAATATTTAGAATATAAATATATACTACTTATCCGATTGAAATCTGTTTCAATATTAGATAGTTCTATTTTTGAGGAACGTCGTGGTATACTTTGCATCGAAATCCTATTAGTAAAACCCGAGTAATTAACGAAAAAGTGCAATCGCTCGAGAACCGCTCGGCCGCCAGGCCGCCCGCGCCCGTGACAACTCGATTTCACTTCTGCGGGTGAAACCGTGGGGCGCAGCTAGTTATAAATAAATCTGTTTTGATACCGTGTCCTTTAATATACCATTAAAATGCGTCTATTGCTAATGGAGATCTTCAATTTGCCAACAGTTACAATATCTTACTAAATTATAAACGTGAAAGTTTGTATATGTGACTTGTTACTCAATCACGCAAAATCTACTAAACCGATTGAAATTTGGAATATAGGTAGCTGAAAACCTAGAATAATAGATAGCCTACTTTCTATCCCGATAATCTCGTGCGAACGGTACCTACGTGGGTGAAACCGCTAGGCGCAGCTAGTAAATAATAGATTGCACTCGCAATATTAAATCTAACATCAGTCACATAAAAAAAATCAAATTATCACCCTATCAGAAAGTGACCCACGTCCTTTGTTACAACCATCTCGCTCAGCTCGTTTGTATTTTGGCAGTTTTCTCTCTTGAAATTTATATTAACTCCATGGTCTGAATGCCACTCGGAGTTTTGGCGGGAACGCGGTTAGGAGATGTGTTGCTAAATTTTCAATTTTGTTATACCTAGTTCAAATGCGTGTAAATTGTCTAATTACGGGGGCATATTAATAAGTTTAGTTTCGTGAAAGTGTACAAGTTTAAATGAAAGTGAAAATCGGTGCAAAACATGGACTTTAGCGTTGTCTTCAAAGCTCATGAACAAACGTTGTAAAAAATGGCCCCCGTTTTACAATGATTCGACTTGACTTTAATTAGGACGACTTGACTGTTTTGATGCAATGCAAATAACTTGCAAATATTATTAATACTTGACACTGGCTTATGTCCAAATGGAATAAGCCATATAAACAAAGAAGAATAATGCAACTTTCATCTATGCTTGTATTCTGTCATTGTCATTGTGTTTGTGTGATTATGTGTATTGTTGGTGAAATTGGATGATTTTCTCGGATTTTCTTTGAATTACAATGAATTAAAAACTTATAAAATGGCCCAGCAACAAAGTGATATTATAGATTTTTCAGGTTTATTTAAATTGGATGTACTAATTCATTTGGATATAAAAACGTATAGCTTCTACGAAGTCGGACTAAAAAAGTTCCTCGCTTTTTGTAGTGACAAAGAATTGTTATTTTTATATATAAATTCTCAATCGGAGCGGTTCGAAAGAAACTACGACTGGGATTTTGTAGACAATCCTGTTTACTGCATGTGTTTTGAGCCGAGTGGAACATGGGTTGTGATTGTCAGCGAAGAGAAGGTTCTTCTCGTACCCTTTTTGCCGCTGTTTATTTCTCATAATACGTTTGACCAGAAATGGTCGCTTTCAAGGGTTACGGTATTACCACTGCCCATCATACAACAACCTAACTCTTTAGTTTGTTGGTTGACTAAAGAATCTGAGAATATTTTGATCATTGGGTCTAAGGTAAGCGAAGTTATTTTTACATTAAAGTTGATCGTCCACATTAACTAAGGTTTGTTTAGCTGTGTTACAGTCATAGTTTGTAGTGGGTGCATATCATGTAAATAAACCTGGCTCTACTGAGCTGATTTTAAACTTACGAAGATAGTTTATTTGGCAGTGGATAATCAGAGTAAATCCCTGAAAGACATAATAAACCAGGCACATTCAGTGGGTGGGAAATTTAGTTATATTCTACTTTTATGCACCATCAGTGATATTATCACATAACTCTCTTATCTTAAAAATCTTATCACAAACATAAGATTTTTTTGTATTTTCCCAAAAGATGAGATAAAAAGACATCGTTTTTTGTCAATGTACACTGGCCGCAGTTGCCATTGCTTTGCATGGCTGCTCCTGATCCACTTTTCTGTATGTGTTCTGGTCTTAGGACCATTCTAAGAACATTTCTAAGGTTTATTTAATAGAATTTTCTTTTGAGATTGACACTAAACATCAGTGAAAATGTTACAAAGCTAAGCTTATTGCTAAGAGATCTATTTAGAACGTAGATACATTTTACCGGGTCTCAATCACGCATTATTAGTTATTTTGTTACCTCGATGTTTTAACCATGTAACATGTTACAATGATGTTGGCCTAGAGGAGACAAATATAATTGTAACATGATCAAAACGTCGAGGTAAGTAAAATGTAACTATGTTAACAAATCATGTGAATTTAAAAAGTTTACTATTTAGAACATTTCTGAGTATACTTATGTTCACTCAATGTACCTAAATAGCTAGTGGTAACTATGCAGGGAAATGTACTCAATGGATTGTATGTAAGTCATTAAAAAATAACTCCATACCTTTAAATTTTTTGTTTCAGACTGGATCAATAACATTTTACTCATTGGAATCTCAAACAGTAGTTGGAGAATGCAAGGTCTCTGCTGAAATAACTGACCTTCAAATATGTTTCGACGATTCTTTAGATTTATTGGCTTTGTTGGTAAGCATGTTGCTTTCTTGCCTTGTTAGTTAGTCAGCTACATAGTGACGGACAAATCTTGCATGTTGAATTTGAACCACTTCTTCTAAACTCATTAATTATCATGTTTTTTTCATGTGTAAATCAAAGATTGTGCTAAAACCATGTGTGTTAATTGAGCTTCAAATAATGTTTAAACTTTAAAAAAATTATACAACCTAGTCCGATAAGACTCAATTCTAGTGATTATAAAGGAGACTTTAGAAATATTTTGACTTTTTGTTAATGATGTGGGCTACTGACTGGTACTATTTGCTGTTCAAGACATCTTCAAGAATGCTTTAAAGTTAAGAACAATGGCCTAATTATGTAGTTACATAATTCGAGGTGCCCTTTAACCTATTTTATCATAATAAGATTAGGTACTTATTATATTACATATACTTAAATAATAACTTGACTAAACTAAATAATGCTTTTTTGCTCTGTGTGAAACATTCAAGATGCAAAAAAACTTGATCCAAATTCCAGATCCCAAACACTCCCGGATTCATACTCCAATTGAAATACTTAACTAAAATATTTTGTAGATATCTGGTCATAAATCTCAACAATGGAAACTGATCCTGGAACACAGATCATACGGCTATAATTGGTTACAACAGACCCGTGCTGACAGAGACAAGAAAGATGGGTTTATGTCATACATAAAACAGCTTTCAAAGGATAAAATCACTTTCTTAATTCAAGGTGGATCGAAAGGTAAGCTAGTACCCTCTTAATATACAAAGAAAAGACTGTTTACTTGACAATATCTGTATTATGACGATTGTAATTTAACACAGCTTCTTCTCATCGGAGGGTGCGTTCCGAAGCGACACTAAAATCAATACACCCAAGACGTAGCCAAATGATCATGTGCATTTAATGTTGTACAAGAATCTTAAAGAAATAAACTATTTTGACTTTGACTTTGACTGCGCCAAAGAAGAGTTATGTATTTATCAAACTTTGTATGTATGTATCTTTGTTAGGCTATCATTTTATTATGAACAACTTCTGCATTGGCGCGGTTACACACGCGTGGGTCCCAATTCCGCAGGAATATGGGGATAAAAATTACCCAGGTATGTGTTATTTTATGTCTGCCTACTAAGTTTCATCACAATCGGTGTAGTAGATTTTGCTTGAACGAAAAACAAACATACTTACACATAAACTTTCAGTCTTTTGTTTTGTTCATGTTAGTAGGTTTTAAACAGGGACTATTCCTGAAATAATCAATAAAGCCCTATGAAATGTCCATAATGTGTCAACAATACGACGAAAACAAATCAATCTAATTATTTGTTTATTTTTTATGTTTCTTATTTTAGATGACAACAAATCACAGACAGTTGAATATGTTTTGAAACCTGTAGAATATTTACCACAATTTCGTAAAGGATCTAATAACTGGGCGTTGACGGCTCAATATGTGAATGGAAGACATTTTCTAACTGCATTTGAATTGAATGAAGGGACATTGATTGTGAGTACAAATTGTATTTGTCTACCTAAATTAAAAAGTTAACATACATAAAGCATATTTCCCAGCTATAGGTAGATAAAACTAAATCTGTTAACTTTTCCATTTATCAAACTTCGTTTTTGCATTGGCCGCGAATTCTTAGATACAACAAATCGTCTCAACGTCACGTCATCATCATTAAATTTTTACTAAAATTAATTACTAACACTTCAAAATGCATAGAAACTGCATAATTTAAAAAAACTGTTAAATTGTTGTCGAGAAAAATCTAACAATGCTAAGACAATGTTGATGCAATTTATTTTTAGAATAAGTGCCCTGTTGTTAATGGACCCATAATCAGATAACCCTTTAATTTCAGCTTGAAAGCCCTGAAGAAGATACTCCGTCTAGAACTCTGAGACCTCACGTCAAAAAAGATGGCCTCTACATACAGGGATTGTGGTCGCAGAGGCTTGTTTATTTGTTAAGGAAAAATGAAATTGAAATACATAGCTGTAATTTCTCAATCGTACAGGTGAGGTAAAACTTAAAATACTTATTTAAATTCCTAAAACTTCCCACACTTGGTAATTTTCATACTTATTGATAAAAATCTCTTTTTTTTTTTCGATTTCGACATCTGACCGGAATTTAACCTGCGAAAATTGATAGACTGGAAGTCAAATTTCAACGGATTTGTGTATTTAAAACCTAAGTATTCCTGTTTTGGGAAACATTCTTAGAATAAAATCTGAAAGAAAATATTTATTTATTTTTTGGTAATGAATATAGGTCTAAAAAGGGAATTTTATGGGTTAAATTAAAAGGAAGGTTTCGCTGGTCGTTTTCTGTACCTACGTATAATTAAGTAATTAATTAATTAATAATTACCTAATTATAATTATTAATTAATTATATAAGTACAGAAAACGCCCAATTGGGCCTTAATATTATTGTAAAATGATTTTAAGATGCGGCGGTTTCCTCGCGATGTTTTCCTTCGTCATAAAACCTTGTCAATAGCGATGTTCGTTTTATTTTAATTTTGAAACGCGTGCATACCCCCTACCTAACTATTCACCTTAGTTGCATGACTGTACATTTAAGTAATTCATCTCTCATACCATGAATCTAAAAATACAAGCGTAAAGATATTAAAACTGTTTTGCTCTACTAATCACAACGTCTATAATAAAACGACTCACTTTTTTCTTTCTTAAAATACACATCTTACTTATCTCGAAAGTTTGTATGTATGTATGTGAGTTTGTTACTCTTTCACGCAAAGACTATCGAACCGATTGCGATGAAACTTGGGATACAGGTAGCTGGATACCGGGAATAACGCATAGGCTACTTTTTATCCCGATATTCCCGCGGGAACGGGACTTACACGGGTGAAACCGCGGCGCGCAGCTAGTTGTCTATGAAGTACAATTAAATGTTACTCAACTGCTATTAATTGTACCTTTCATTTGTTAAGTGTTAGTTGGCCGTTGAATTTGTCTTGTTAGGGTTCCGTATTCAAAGCGTAAAATCGATACCCTTTTACTACGACTCCACTGTCCGTCTGTCTGTCACCAGACTGTAACACATGAACTGTCTCCCTAGATGAAATACTGGATTATGTTTTTCTGGATACATCATCAATTCAAAAACGTTGCTACAGAAAATAATTAAAAATTTTCGATGAATTTGACAGGAATTTCTAGTTTAGGTCTTGTTTGCCTCTTAGTTTATGTGCGTTACTGCCGTAGATCATAACGAAAATGGTAGATATGTTACTTAGTCACGACAAAAGAGAGGATAAAACTGCGTCTAGCGACGCATATGACGGAGATAGTGAGATGTTCCAGACTGTAGCGCGAACGAGATAGCAAACACTTTAGTTTGTCGGCTAGACACAGTTTTATTGTATAACAAGCTGCGCCCCTGCGAATAAGGGGATAAAAAGTAGTATATGTGTTATTCCCGGTATCCAGCTACCTATACTCCTTTTTCATTGCAATCGGCTTAGTAGTTTTTGCGTGATTGAGTAACAAACTCACATACTCACAAACTTTCAGTTTTATAATATTAGTAGTATTTATTGTGTCTAAGTGCCGCATCTACCCTTTTTGTTTTAATCTAAGGTTACTGCATGTATATGCGTAAAACTTGTACTTAAAGATACACTAAATATCGCATGCGTGCTGAAAGTACACTCAACTACGCCAGTATTTACATAAAATGCCCGTCCAAATTATTCATAACGTGCTCGACATTACTTTCTACATAATATTGTTGTAGGGTGAAGCGCTACTGGGTACAAAGCGAGATTTCTCAGCGCTTTGGTCTGCTGAGTTGATCGGTGACGTTCGCCGCGCACACTTGATGTCCGTGAAGGAACCAACGGCAGGGTCTAGTGGATGGCAGGAGCCTACCTTTATGTGTGACTTGCAGCTGCCCAGGTTCCCTCTGGAGCCGTGTCTGATTGTGACCAGTTCTGGTGCTTATATTATGACTACTGTGTAAGTTTATATTTGATTATGTTTGTCTGAGTACCTATCTTGCTGTTATATCGGTGTACTTAATGCAAAATTCCGTCGTATTAAATGAATAGCTAAATTGTTAATGTACTATTTCACGTTTCTTCAGTTTACGTATTTAATAGAGTTTAATCAGAATCGAACCAGTCGTTTAATACGTACAGAAATACATAAGTAAAAAGTACGGGTGAAAAAGTATAACACGCTATAGCAAGAGCGGCTTACTTTGATTCTTTGTACAAAAAACATAAATTCATTTTCTCCATTGTTCCAAATATGTTAGTTCGAGCTGTCCTACTAATATTATAAATACGAAAATTTAGATGTTTATGTGTCAATTACGGAAAAACTACTAGACCGATTTCGATAAAACTTCGTATGCAGTTAGCTGGAGATACCTACTTTTTAAACAGACTACCTACTTTTCAAATCGATTTATAGCTGCGCCCCGCGGTCACACCCGTGTAAGCCCCGTCCTCGCGGGATTATCTAGATTCCAGTCTCCAACTACCTATATCCCAATTTTCATCGCAATCGGTTCAGTAATTTTTGCGCGAAAGAGTAACAAAGTCACATACTTCCATTCGTACAAACTTTAGCGTTAATAATATTAGTATGATAATGTTCCAGATGCGAGCCGTGCGAGTGGCTGGTGGGTCTGATAATGCGTGGCGGCGCGGGCGCGGAGCAGTCGGCGGCGGCGCTCGGCGCGCCGCTCGCCACGCTGCTGCGCGCCGCCGCCGACGTGCTCATGTCGCGGGGGAAGCTGGCGCCCGCGCACTACTTGTTCTCTCTCTCGCAGGTAATCCTGCCCGATCTATTTGTATATGTTAACTAGCTGCGCCCGCGGTTTCACCCGCGTAAGTCCCGTTCCCGCGGGAATATCGGGATAAAAAGTAGCCTATGTGTTAATCCAGTTCCCCAGCTACCTATATTCCAAGTTTCATCGCAATCGGTTCAGTAGTTTTTGCGTGAAAGAGTAACAACCTCACATACATACATACATACTTACATACAAACTTTCGCGACCTAGTTATAAAATTTGCATTTGCATAAATATAGTCAAGTTGTAGTAAAAGTCAAGTCAAGCCAGTATGTGTATTTTGTTGTCAGCGAAAATATTTGTCTCCAGCGGAAATCAATCCCGTAACCTTCTGAAAATACAACTATAACATCTGTCTACTAATAATTTAGCTCAGTGTTCACTGTCTACATGTAGATTTGAAAAGAGATATGCAAAAAGGGTTTAAAAAAATCATTGAAATAATTATTTTATCCAATTGCAGAGTCAACCAGACGGTTGGGTGGCTCGCCTCGGCGTGTTCGGTCGGATCCACGAACTGTCGCTATACAAGTACACGGGCAATGTCGGAACTTTAGGCAACTCAGCTATCACAATCAAACTGCTGGCGTTATTGCTCAAAATGGCCACCAATGAGGAACAGAACTTTGATACGTAAGTGGAATCTCAGCAACTGTCAATTTTTCATGGTTACGGACTGTAAATCGATGTATAAATGTATCTCAAACAAATCTCAATCTTAGAAAATTCTGAGACAGTATAGTGTACGAACATAAAATATGTCAATGGCTTAACACGTTCACAGTCCCCTACACTAATGGTTTAAATCACCCGTACGTTCAATAAATTTCATACCTATGTTTAAAATTAATATGTTTGTATGGCAAGTTCATTCGTTTTATTGTAGTTCTATATTTCAATGTCTAGTTACTAGTTACGTTGTTTTTCGGAAATTATATCCTTAAATTACACATACGAAACAAGGATATCCAATCACCCAAATCAACTTGCATTCTCACTAATGCCTGGAGACTCTGTATTTAGAAGGCTAAAAGGAAAGCTCCACAAGACCTACTCTCATAACCCGAAATAAACCATACAAATGGGTGTCTCGATGGAGTCACGCCATGCAAGCCACTTCTCATGCACATTCGTAACCTCTTTGCTGAATGTCTCAGAAAAGACATTGCAAGATGAAAGGAGATAAAAAAAAAATTACACATACAAAACTTGGCATAAAAGTAAATCAATGTACTGACAGTACACGGACTTGCCTGAACCCATCCGCGTGTACAGGATAGCGTACATTGTACTGTGAACGTGTTAAATGACTAACATATTTGTTTCAGGGATGTGAAATTCTTCTCACTCAGCCCAGTGGAGTTACTGGAACTGACATCATTTGCTGCAGCCCTAGGACTCTGGGATCTAGTCCCCACATTCAGCATTCACCGTGGATACCCCAATCTATTCCTCTCCGCCATCAAATCGCGCGGGAAGATGTGCAGGGGTGCCATTAATTGTTTACTACAGCAGAGATGTTTGGTGCCTCTGCTCTTGGAGGAGAATGGGCAGTGGCTCTTTGACTATTTGGTTGATAATTGTGAACAGTTTGATACAAAGATTTTAAAGGTAAATTATGTTAATGTCATTGTTAGTGTAGGGTTTTAAACTTGTAATGGAACCCCCTTATTTAAGCTCCAGGGGGTCTTTGAAGACTCCATCATGAATTTTTAGGGCAGCGTAAAAACGGGACCCTTTTGGGAAACTTTTATTAAGTTCTATTTTGTTTGGGATAGCCTACATTGTGGTACATGTTATAAATATTGCAGTCCCTTCCATACAGTGCAATCTAACTCCAAACTAAGCAACAAGGCGTGTACTACTTGGATTAATTACATATTATAATACTCTAATTGCAATTAAATACTTATGTATGGAATATATAGAAAAGGGACTGTCTCCACGAGCGTTAGAATCGCGGCGATTTTTTATAGAACGCACCGGCGGCGCGTTAACATCGCCTTTTGGAGACACGTTCATAGAGATTGTATAGTATATTGTATACGTGGCTCGACGGTAATATCGCCGCGATTCTAACGCTCGTGGAGACGATCCCAAACATATTATGTACATAACCAGAAATATTTTTTTATTATAATACTAGTCCGCGGCGGGAATCGTACCCGCAACCTTCGTCGCAGCCGCATATTAGTAGACCAAATTTTCCCATTTCAAAGACACATTACCCATCCCCTTCCTTAAGTCTTATCCATTCATTGGTTGCCTGGAAGAGATCGCCCATAGGCGATAAGGCCGCCCATTGTGCCACTTCAGTTTTTAAGTTTTTCTATGTCTAATTCGTTGTTATTTGTGTTTTTGGTACAAAAAAGTGTTTAATCAATCAATCAATTAGTATTACAATATATCTATAATCTATTTTAATGATCTATGGTTGTGTTTGCAGTGTCTGTGTCTATGGCTGAATCCTTTACAAGATCAGTTACGGCCTGTCGTCAGAGATTTAAAACAAGGAATATCTTCTATTTATGTAAGTACCATCTAGAAGCTCCCCGCGGTTTCACTCGTGTGAGTTGATCCCATGAGAAAATCGGGATAAAAAGTAGCCCATCTTGTTATTCCAACCTTTTTCCCAGTCAATTAATGTACTTAATTAGTTTAATAATCGTGTTATTTGACTATAAATAAATAAATAAAGTTTCATTGCAATCAGTTCAACGGTTTTTTTTTGTTAAAAAGCATCAATTATACATTGATACATACACACAAACTGTCACTTTTAAAATTTTAGTAGGATATCTTGTGGATTTCCCTTTTTTAATAAACTTATTGTACGGTTTTAATTTTATTATGTGTATATGTGTGTATGTTACTCAATCACGTAACCGCTGAACCGATTGCGATGAAACTTGGAATATAGGTAGCTGGAGACCTGGAATAACACATAGGCTACTTTTTATCCCGATAATCCCGCGGGATCGGGACTTGTGCGGTAACACATAGGCCACTTTTTATCGGGACTTACGCAGCTAGTTGATAATATTTTCATAATTGTTTCGATCACAACTTCAAAATGTTCAAAAGTGTTTTTTTTTACTAAAATGTTTTCTTCCAGACAACCAGACTACAACAGCTTATAAAAGCGTTTATACAACTCGCCTGCACAATCGAAGCTCGCGAACCTTGCTCGGAGATGTACCCGCAAATCGCACAGAGTCCGGAAACATGGAAGAGTAAATACACGTCGAAACGTGTCCTCAGTTGTGGGTTGGCGCATTGGGCGGTCGCGGACGAGGGGAATGCTAAGGTTCTGATGACTAATACACCTGTCAATACCGAGCTGATTGGCAGGGTCATTGATGTGGCGTGTGGAAGGCATCATACCCTTGTGCTTACTGAAAATGGGGTGAGTTATTTGTTATTAAATATTTATTTATTTCTTTATTTATAAAACACTTTATTTACCGGGTTTAATCGCGTTTTATGTGTGATTTTTAAACGACCGAGCTTTCGCTAAGTTTACAGTAGAAAGAACTCGGTACTTTGTAATAATGCTGTTTTAAATGAAACGCGAGTAAAACCCGGTAAATTATTGTGTTTTATTGTGGAAAATTGCGAAAACCTAAGACATAATTATTTCTGGTTGTTGACATTTATAGGTGGCTATGATTCCCATTCGTTTTTCGGTTGTTTCTGTTCTTAAACTAATTTAAATTTATAAGATACCACTTTTAAAATTGGACTATCCAGCAAGCATAGTTGAAACAAGATTTTAATATTTCCAATCACAATTTTCGGTTTTTATCGCGTTTCGTTTTTTTTGTAATTATTTTAAAACGTTCGATAAAGAGCTTATTGATCTAGCTGCAGCTGTCAAGCTGCAAAATCTTGAATGGTCACCCTTATTTATGAGTCTTGGCGTTCCCGCCAAAACTCATAAATGAGATGTATAGTTTCCTTTGCCTACCCAGAACGGGTGAAGAAAACAAAAAGTGTTTTTATTATTTTATTAAATTGCTTAATTTGCTTCATTCAATTGTGTAGACGGGCCTGGCGCTCGTATCTTTGTGCGTTCGTTCGACGATAACTTTAGTATCGTAGCTCCGATCTTCATGAATTTTACTATGCGCGTAGTTTAGTTCAATAGAATTGATGAGTTCGAAGATGAGCCGGATCGGTAGAGGGGTTGGGAGATAGGGGGTCGTGAGGTCTCAGTTCGGGGCGAACTCCAAGTGAATAGAATAGAATAGAAATCATTCATGTCGTGTGTTGCAGTAATTGGTGTACTGATACTGGAGTGCGAGTAGCATTATTGACTTGCACTTAATATTTACTGTATTTTATGATGATGTTATACTTTATTTATTTATTTATTTATTTATTTATTTTATTTAGTACACAAGGAAACATTCACAATTTAATGTTCGTGGACGACGTTATTTAGCTTAATTTTATATCTAAGTACCTATTGTTTCTCGTTTTTAAGTGAACTATGTATAAGTTCTTGAGAAATAAAGTTTCTTTAACCTGATCATTTATTGATCATAACTATGTAATCAGCAGATAATAGTGCTATTCACGTTATATACAATTCCAGATATACGCAGCCGGCGACAACACGTTCGGTCAGCTGGGCGTGGGCAGCGCGTGGCGCGGCGCCGGCGGCGAGGCGGGCGCGGCGCGCGGCGCGCTGCGGCGGGCGGGGGGGGCGCCGCGCGCGCCGCTCGCCGCGCTCGCCGCCGGACACTATCACTCCGCGGCCCTCGACGTCGGCGGGGCGCTCTACATGTGGGGGTGAGTGCTAACAGAAATAGTAGATTGTATACCGAGGGAGAAAAGACTATTTTTACGGCGAGAGTGTTTTTTGAATCCAGAGAGAAGCGAAGGATTCTAGAGTAGAATCCTGAGCGAATCGAGGGATTCAAAGTACCTCACTCGAGCTAAAAATAGTATTTGCTCCTGAGATAGACATTCTACTTTTCATCGCCCTCTATGAGGAAATGAGTACCTTTAACTTGTTAACCCAATGTTTCCAAGACTAGTCCTAGTCTATTCCAAGACTATTCCTTGTCTATTCCGAGTCTCCTACTCTACTCTTAGTCTACTCCTGTTTCTATTTCTAGTGTATTCATCTTCTATTTATATTCTATTTCTATTGGAACTCTTTGGTGATTGACACCTTTTACAAATATACACATTCCAAATTCAAATCGCCCCGGCCAATCAGTAGCCGGAAAAGTAAAATCCCTGCTAACAGCGAGGCAAAACGTTTTGCCGGCGAGTTAGCGTGAGCGCCAGCAATGGGCTAGTTCCAGTCTAGTTTACAGGGATTGGATAAGCTCTTTTCGAATAGATGTGATGAAAAAAATACTTAACTATTTACCTCTCTCCGATTTGACGACCTCTGTGACACGTCGGGCGAACGCTTGGCTGCAATGCGGAAGGTTGCGGGTTCGATTCCCCCCTCTAGGTGCAAATATTTATGCTTAAAAATAAATATTTGTAACTGGTCTGGGTGTATTCCTATGTATAATATGTATGTATTTACAAAAAAAAGTATAATATTTAGTATATCCGTTGTCTAGTGCCCATAGTACAAGCCTAGTGCTTAGTTTGGAGCTAGATTGCGCTGTGTAATGTATTTATTATTTGTTATTTATTATTTAATGTCGGGATCAAAAGTAGCTTATGTCTTTTTTATAGTCCCACATAATATATCTATACCAAAACTCATTAATATAGTTAGCTGCGTATCGCGGTTTCAACTAAACTCAATATATAACTCAGTAGCAATGTCCTGTACCCATCATGAGCATAGATTTAATGGCTATTTCTGTTTGTAGATGGAACGTGCACGGTCAGCTCGGTCTCGGCAGTATAGATGATCAATGGACTCCTAGATTAGTTACCAAGTTTCAAGGAAGAAAGGTAAACTTACTTCATAAAGTCACACCAGATTCGTGCAAATGTCTCCCTCTCACTCTTACATTATATGATACTAAAAAAGATACTTAAAGAAATGCTTTCCAAAAATTTCGCACCCGACAGGACTTGAACCTGCATCTCTGGGGATCCGTCCCAACGCCTTTCCAATTTCTTTAAATATAGTTATCCAAGTGTAGGAAACACTTTAAAATGTAACAAAAACGACTAAAAAAGATGTTCGAGATCTATTGAGAACTCGTATCTAACATTTTTTCACAAAATTATAGTTTAATGCCAATTATGTTGTTGTCAAGGTTACATACAAAGAATACCTAATCAATTTTATGTGCTTATTATGAGACAACCTTATAAAGAACGGCTGCGTAACGCTATTTCGAAAGACATATAATCGAAGAACGAGACAACGAATAATTTTCTTTACAAAACTCTGTAGTGTTCGACTGAATTCTTAGTCGACGAACGCAATGTCAAATTAACATCTAAAAGTTTGTAGTTCGAATGAATTCTTAGTAAAATGGTAGTATTCAAAAATAATAATTGAAAAAACTCAAAAACTGACTTCAATAAGTGCAAAATAGCCTCACCTACATACAGTAAACAGTGCCACCGACTTATCTGTTATGGTATCTGAAGTCGGGCTGCCAAACTACAATCTGGACCCACCTAGTAGTTATAACTTTTTTTTGTATATTAAATAAAATTTGTTTTTTGTTCCTGCTGTAAAATTTCTCTGGATTCAGATAGGAGTTCACAGTGAGATCACAGACGCTACATAATATATGGTTTTAGTACTTTAATGCATAAACCACTATTGTTTGTTGACAGGTCATAAACGTGGGTTGCGGTGCGTGTCACTCCGTAGTACTAATGGCGAACGGCGAAGTGTGGGCGATGGGGGCCGGCGTGTTCGGTCAGCTCGGGACCGGACTCCGGGACAAGAGCTCCGTGCCCATCCGGGTACACATCACGGAACATGTCGTAGACATCGCTGTGGGGTACTTCCATAATGTAAGTGCTGTGCTCGACAAACTCTAATATACATATATGGAAGTATTGAATCCTTTGAAAAAATGTTCCACGCAAACGGTGATTGCCGGGCCTTTAACGATGATTCGACCGCCAGTCTGTCACTAAAGATCATGAAAATATTCATTTTTGTGAAACCTATTTCAAATGCGTGCAAATTGTTTAATTTCGGGGACATATCAATCAATTTAGTTTCGTGAAGTGAAAGTGAAAATCGGTGCAAAACATGGACTGGAATTCAGTTAGTGTTGTCTCCAAAGCTCCGTAAACACAAACGAATACGCGAATAAGACCCGGGAAAAATAATTATGGGCTCCGTACACAATCTTTGTAAATGGCCGCCGTGTCTACAAATGATTCCCTAGACTTGACTTTAACTATGACGACTTGACTGCTTCGATGCAAATAACTTGCATAATATATTAATAATACTTGACACTGGCTAATTTTCTAATGGCTATAATCGGTTCACAACCAATAAGAAATAAATAATAGAAAGAAAGAAAGAAAAACATTTCTTGACAACAAACACACACATAAGAACAATGAGACACAATTTTTACATATATAATAATATAAGACAAAACAAAGATCGTTTTGTCTTATATTATTATGAAAAGGAAATAAAATTACATAAAAGAAATACGAGGTCCAATTAACTGTTACTACGTGAGCAGCGTGCCTGCTGCCAACGAGGATCTGCCTCGGCATACGTTGTGACTCCAGAAGAAGCCACAACACCGGTCTTCCGGTAATAATAAATAAATAATAATAGTAAATAAATCCTGTGACGAACACACAGCGCCATCTAGCCCCGTGGTAAGCTGCTAAGCTTGTGTTACGGTAGCTAGACAACGGATATACTACTTATATTTATTTTTCTTTTGTAAATACATACATATTATACATAGAAAAACACCCAGACCAGATACAAATATCTATTTTTAAGCATAAATATTTGCACCCAGCGGGAATCGAACCCGCAACCTTCTGTATTGCAGCCAAGCGTTCGCCCGACGCGCCACAGAGGTCGTCGAATACTGTAGCACTAATACTGTAGCGAGGCTCCGTAACCCAATGTAAAGTAGATGTCCCCCCCCCCCTCCCCCCAGCTGGCGGTGACCAAGTCAGGCGCCGTAGTGTCGTGGGGCGGCAGCCCGCAGGCGGTGCGCGCGGCGGCGGCGCGGCGCGACCTGCCCGCCCCGCCCCCCCCCGACCTGCCCGCCGACCTGCATCTAGCGCCCCTCGCCGTCGACACCGGGTACGTCGCCGGGACAGTAGCACAGGTGAGACCTAGCTCTACTCTTCGACACATCGATATACATGACTACAATTTCCAATTAAAGTAATCCCCAAATCTTCCCAACCAAACAAACCGTTTTTAAACACAATCGAAATTCGATGGGATCACTGTTTGAAATTTGTTTTGAAACAAAGGTACGTATACGTGCAGTTTTTTGTTACTATTTTTATAATGCCAGGATTAATGAAAATTCTCTTCTATGAAAAAAAAAAATGAACAATTGTTTATTTACAGCACAAATAATTACAATTTGCATTTAAAACCTATTTATGTTGTCAATATAGTGCTGAAAGCATATGGATAGTAAAACTGATGATTAATAGAAATAGTGGATAGCCGACTTTTTCGTTCATGGGATGATTTAAATTAGACCGTCACGAGTGGAGATTATCATCACGGTCCAAAGTAATCCCCAAATTTTCCCCCGCTCTTCAATGATTTTATTAATCAGCTAACTGTTACCAACGACTTCGTCTGCGTAGAAATAGTGCGTAGTCGACTTTTTCGTTCATTAAGGGGATGATTTATATTAGACAGTCGCGAGCGCCGGCCGGGTCCGAGCTTCGTTATCTGTTGCTCGGCCGCCACTCGGTTGTAACAGACCGATCGACTGCTCGCCGAGCGATGGACGACAGTTTTTAATTGTAAAAGAAACAAACAGAGAACTAGACAGACAGACATGATTTTTATTGAATTATAAAAAAGACATGGTTTATGTATATGTCGTTGATGCTCGCGCACCGCCAAATAACGGCAAGATTATGGTTCGCTAAAAATGTGGCAATACAGGAAAAGCGATCGTACTGTTATTATCCACCGATACCCATTTTCTGTATTCAAGAAAAAGTAACAGCATAATCGCTTTTCGAACATTACCGCGTGTGTCTTCGCTTTTAGATTCAACGATTTGCATTTTTAGCTATAATTCACGATTTCAGCTGGCAAAAAGTTGAGTAGATTTTATGCTTAATTTTGCTCTAAGTCAAACAATAAATGGTTTAGTACTATTCTATTGAATTTTTTTGACAGATTGCAGCGGGATGGCACCATTCGTTTATACTGAACAATATGGGAACACTTTATTCATGGGGATTGAATTTCGATGGACAACTCGGTAAGAAACAATTTTTGTAACAGCTATCTTTAATAGGTGAGCGTATGTCATGCACTATCTCATTTCGCCTAAGCTGTAGCACGCTCATGCAGAAGATAGGAAGGCGGCAATGGAAACGACTGATTATCGTTTGTAAAAATGTATTTATTTACAGGTAGTGGTGACAGAAAACAGATCCACATACCGACTGAAGTAAAGATCCGTTCAGAGGTACAACCCGATACAGTAAAGAACGACAGCACTAAAACACCAGAAGTAGAGGTGAAAGATTTCAAGACGAAGGCTTTAGTCGCTTGTGGTGGCGACTTTACTATATTTATTGATGATGATGGAAGGATCTTTGCTACGGGAAATTCGCATTTACAGGTTAGTTCTTATGTTATGTTTCTAATTGTCGTTGAGCATTACAATTATGGAGGAGGAAAATAACATGCAGTTTATTGATGCCCAGTTCTTTCATCTCGGGAGCGTCGACTAAGCTAAGCGAGCGGTGTGGGCAAGTCTTATCAAAGCCCCTTCAAATTTACGGATTTACGACTTGGCAACTTTTGTTATTCTATATCTCAAGTTCCATACCAAGTTTGATCGCAATCGATTCAGTAGTTTCTGCGTGAAGGAATAAAAAATTCACTAGGTTAGTTACACACAGATTTTCACGTTTATCAATAAATATTTGTATCTGGTCTGGGTGTCTTTCTATCTATCATAATATGTATATCATTGTATATTTACCAAAAAAAAAAGTATATTGTATATCCGTTGTCTAGTACCCATAGTACAAGCCTAGTGCTTAGTATGGGGCTATATAGCGCTGTGTGTAATGTCGTGCAATATTTATTTTTAATATTATTCATTTGTTAGTTCCTATTATCAACTCTACATCATAAAAAGAACACATTCCAAATTTCAGTTTTTTACTATCAGTGGTTTAGGCTGTGCGTTGATCCATTAGTCAGTCAGTCAGGTCAAAGCATTTTATAGAAATAGATAGATAAGTACTAATTTAATTTCAGGGTACCAATGAAAAGGACAAAGGCACGAATCGAGTCATCATGATGAAGACAACGAAACGCGTTATAAAAATCCCCGCAAGTCGCAGCAACAACAAATTCTTGTTCCAACCTATCGATAGAATCGAAATCATGTTCCCTTTCGATTTACAAGACCAAAGAAACCCACTCAAACCGATACCAAATCCTTTAAACTCCATGAAAGATTTCAGGAACAAATCCTGGAGCGATCACTTGATAATAACTCTACAACCTTGGCTCAAAGCCGAATATCTAGTCAAAAATACCAACATGGCAGCTAAACTATCATACCATAATAAAATGTACGCAGATTGCTTGAAATATCTACTAGATAACCTCAAACAAACACCTCGGAACGACAAAGTATATATTTCCCATTCCTTCACCGACGAAGAAGCTGATAAAGAATTAAAATACAACATGAAAAAAGGTGATAACAAAATCGCTATCACCAATACAATGTCTAAAAGAATAAAAGAGATTTCTCTTTCGATTTTAAATGAAAATAACTATCCTGATATTGAAATTAGTACATATCAACACTTACCTTGTTGCTGCGACGAATTGAAATATTTGCTGAAGAAAACTGAGCTTAAAACAGAAGAGCCCAAGGTTGATATTTCTTTAAAAGCAGCTGAGATTATAGATAGGTGTATGGAAATTTTTCCAATAGACAATGAATTATGGGAGACTTGCTTCCGTCTGTCTAAAAACTTTTACTTAGAGAATAATCTTGATATTTCTCATCTTGAAAGTATATTGTTTAAATATATGAAGACAAATGCTAAAACAATGGCTGCTGCTATTATGTATTCGAGTGATTGTGCGCAGTATTGTGAAATATTATCGCCTAAACTCTATTTGAATATGTGTAGTCAGATTATGGATACTTGGGGATAAGGGGAACTGTATTTGACTATATTTATGTTAAAATTATTACAGTAGAATCTGTATATAATGACATCGAAAGGAAGTAATAATACTAATCGTCATACACAGCATATTTTAAAACTATTAACCATCGCCCTATGACGTAATGTCATTTTTTCACATATCAAACTGCAGAACTATTTCGTCCGTCCGAAACAGAAATAGACAAACTGTCAGCGTATTACAGACTTTCGGCCGAATACAGAAACTCAATTATTGTGTGCATCAGAATGGCGGGTGTACAAATGCAAATTATCATGAAACTAATATGGCTCAAATCTACCTTAATTCTACCTAATTCTACCAATAAAGAAATTAATAGTACCTCTCTGTACGCATAGAAAACTCAATAAATATGTGAGCCGCCAATCTGACGTCAGGATGGCGGGTGTATTCCTTTTCTGGGCGAAATATCATTTGTCAATATTTATATTCACTGCCATATAAATCTACCTAATTAGTACCTTACAGAATCGTACGTAGTAATCAAATTCAGGCAAAGGCTAGAGAGTAATTTTGAAAATAAAATTTCGAAACTTTAAATTTCTGCAATGTTGGTATTTAGTAATGGCGGGCGTGTCGAGAATCTGGGCTAAAAAAAGATTGTACTTTTTTATAATTATGGCCGTTTAGAAAGTAGCCAGTGTCAAGTATTATGTTATAATTGAATCGAATTACTCTTATGTTAGCCAGTACATTTTTTATTTACGAAATAAAGACTATCGACTATAAAGTCAATAGTCTTTATTTCGTAAATGATAACGATAACTTGGCTGTTTCTATAATGCAAATATTATTATTTGCATGATAGAAACAGCCAAGTAATCGTAGTTGAAAGGAGAGTAGGTGTAATTAATCAATATTTTTTTTGTTAAATAATTAACGCGGTTAATAACAAAGAATTTTACATGAAGTTTGAGACATCGCGAAAGTCCACGTTTGGTTTTCATTACACTTGTACACTTTCAAGGAATTAAATTGATAAATTATAGTAATAGTAGTATAAATTATACTACTATTTTAAAAATGTACTTGTCAAATGGCTAACATAAGGGTAATTCGATTCAATTATAACATAATACTTGACACTGGCTACTTTCTAAACGGCCATAATTATAAAAAAGTACAATCTTTTTTTTAGCGCAGATTCTCGACACGCCCGCCATTACTAAACACCAACATTGCAGAAATTTAAAGTTTCGAAATTTTATTTTCAAAATTACTCTCTAGCCTTTGCCTGATTTTGATTACTACGTACGGTTCTGTAAGGTACTAATTAGGTAGATTTATATGGCAATGAATATAAATATTGACGAATGATATTTCGCCCAGAAAAGGAATACACCCGCCATCCTGACGTTTGAATGGCGGCTCACTTATTTATTGAGTTTTCTATGCGTACAGAGAGGTACTATTAATTTCTTTATTGGTAGAATTAGGTAGAATTAAGGTAGATTTGAGCCATATTAGTTTCATAATAATTTGCTTTAATTAAACAGCTCCCAAACTCAAAATTCTCACACTAATTTTAAAGTACCCCTCAAATTTTAAGTGGCGTTTCTGTATAATTGACATAAGATGAAATACGACATCTTATGTCAATTTGAATGCTATTCTTGAGGCACGTACTGTGCCTCAAGAATAGCATTATAGAGGGAGCAGTATGGGAACTACATACACACTCGTTGTGACGCGGCACTCAATACTCACATCTACGCGAATCCCCCTTACGTTTGTGTGAGTGAGCCGTTTTCGAGCATGTAGTTAGTTTCCATACTGCTGTGCCCCAGGCTCCAGCCTTTCTATGTGCTTGAAGTCAGGCAAACAATATCGATACACAAATAGAGACAGATAGTTTATTCGTCTAGCTCCCACTTCCTCAATTCACAATCAATCCATCTCTCTCTGTTATCTATTGTCACGTCCATTTAGTATCTCGTCCATTTCTGTCTACGGAACGATCTCTCTTATGTATTTTCTCATAGTATCACATGAATAGCGTAGACTCTCAAGTTTACGTTTAGGCAAAAACAATAAAACTAGTTGACTGCTCATAACTATTGAGGGGAAGGGAGCTCACGAAAATAAAACGTCTTTTTATTACCACTCTCGTGCAAGAACTGCCATTGACAGAGACAAGATAGGTAACACATCGGCCAAATACAAAGTCTAAATATAGATAAATAACACATCGGCCAATCACAAAGAGTCTAAATATATATAGGTAAACTTATTGGCCAATCTCAAAGTTTGATTATTACCTCACCCCCTACGCGCAACGATGACTTGTTTTGTAGAAAAATTCGCAGTATTAGCAGTCAACTGGTTTTATTATTTTTGGGTTTAGATATCCACGCAGGGTCACCTAATGAGGTAGACTGAATATTTCAATGCCTTTTAAACTAATGTTCCTAGTTTATATTCGCCCATTAATCTAGAACTCAATGTATAGGTGTATTTTAATCTATTTTTGCAATGTTATGTGTTATCTTTTTTATTAGCTTGTTATTCACAATTCGTGTTATTATTAAATTAATTTAGATAATATAACTGTTCTTACTCAATTGTTGTTAATAATATCATTGTGCAATCTAGTCAGATTATTTAGATATTTAAATGTAATTTTCTTCGTAATCTTACTTTTGTAGTGAAAATATTTTGAATACTCATTAAATTATGTTTTTTTACTAATAAGTCTGTGTTTTATGAAACTCCTAGACGTTAGGAATCATCCCACGCCCATAGGGCACGTATTCTGTAAATAATAATAATTGATGCATGACGTTTATGTACCTGCGTGCGCATTGTTGTTAAGCCTTGCGTGACGTGGTCAAAAATATCTTGTGATTTATAAAAAGTTCAGTGAATATCGAATTAAATCCCGTTTCATAGAGGATAATAAAACAAAGCTTGCTGTTCATCAACATTCATATATTCTGTAAAACTTTACAAAAGAAAAATAAATACATACGGTTAGAAAAAAAAACTTGATAAGTACCTACAGAAAGAGCAAAAACAATACCGGAATGATAATTACAAAATCAAAAGGCAATATCTCTGAAATAAAATTGAGTACCTATTTAAAAATAAATTATCACAAGTAAACAATATAGGTACGTCAACGGCACTTTAAATGGAAATTACAAAAACAAAAACACAATATCTCTGAAATAAAATCAATTAAAAACAAATATCACAAACTAACAAACATACGTCAGCGGTACGTTTAAAATAATCTAAAGAAATTTTACACTTTGTGAATACAGAACGGCGAAAAAGATTAAATCTTTAACTCTAGAGCTGAATTAAGAATTAAACATTCAAAATTGACTAAATAGCGGTCGCGATTCAAGAACAAACCCATCTCTATTGCTCCTGTACATTTATATTTACGTCAGTTCAGTTTCTTATTATGGTCGCTCTGCTAGCAATGAAGTTCAATTTAGACCAGTTTCACGTGTTGAATAGTGTACTATCAGATCGTTTGAAACAATTTTAACAATGTGTAAGGAAGCAATAAATATCATAGCCCGTCCTAACAGAGAAAGAAACGTATTTCTTGCATCGCGACCGCCCTTTAGATAGTACAAATACGCTGAGCGTGAGTAACAGTTTTAAAACTGCGTTATTCATATAAAAGTTCTCTTGTTGTATCTTCTAGAGTGAAAGATTAATCTATTTAAGAACAGCACTTCGATCGTGTACCCGAGACATTACATACAATCAGATTCATACAATATTTCTTAGCGAATCGACGCGAGCATCTCGCCGGCTTCACAGTGAGTCGATACGAACAATCTACTATCTAACGTTTTGCCAATAGGACTAATTTTATGTACAATCATGGTAAAAACTGCTTTACCAGTTCGCTAGAACTCTTTCCCAGAAAACAGTTCGACCATCTTCTATAATAAAGATAACAAAAAAAGACGTAGACGGTTCGAATAGCCATATAATGCAAAAATAGATTCAGTTTCCTAAAGTAAAAAGTACCTATGCACTAAACAAATAGTTCAGATGTAATTTTTACTACTTCCTCCCTTTCTCAGCTGGGTCTGAGGATACTAAAAAAAAGATTCATACTAGGAATTGATACGATATACGAAAGCGATTCACATTGCAATTCCTAACATGAATCTTCAAAAATATTAAATTTGTTCCTCCTAGACGAAAAAAGGTTGACACTCCAAATCCGAACAGTCCGCTATTTGGTGACCCCTAAAGACTACAAATGCATAAGAACTGTACACGAGACAATGAGCTTTTTTTCTGTATTGCACGTTGAAATTCTACTGCACTGTGAAGGCAGCGAGTGCCGCGGTATAAGGTAGCTCAATAAATACGTAACATCTAGGACTAACATTAGAAGTTGATAGGTTTCCCACAGTACGCGGCTAGATTCGCCTCCCGAAGTGCCTCGGCACATGTCTGGAAGGATAATGCGAAGAGAATGTTATATAAAAAATCTTAACACTTAAAGCTATTCTAATTATCGTAGGTGGGTGGGTCTTTCTATGTATAATTTGTATGTATTTACAAAAATAAATAAATATGTAGTATACGCTGTCTAGTACCCATACTACAAAAATAGTGCTTAGTTTGGGGCTAGATTGCTCTGTGTGTAACATCGTGCAATATTTATATTTATTTAATTAGAAATATTGTAAAAGGAGAAATGCATTATAAAAAAAACCCGTGACAGGATTTGAACGTGTCCCTCACTTGCCGGGCGAGTGAGCTAACCACTGCGCCACACGGACCCACGTGACATACGATGAATTAACGATTATGTTTTCTTCCTGGTTTGTTTACCGATTAAGGCTTGATTTGAAATTTTTGATCAACCATTTCACCTTTTAAAATATTTTTAGTAAAATGCCTCGATCAATAAACATAAGAAATCTAATTAGTTACTTTGTAGATGAATAAATATGGATTATTATCCGGACTTGCACGGATGGCTACAGTTCATAAAACCATAGTCCCAGAAGACGACATACCAACTTATCAAGATTTGAAATTATCCGAAATTAAAAAGGTTTATAAACTTACGGGATGCGCGTGACACACTCTCGCGACATCTTCCGCGGCGGCGCCATATTCCTGCGCTAACACTGCTTCGTTGATTAGTTCACCGCCACCCTGGAATTAAACAACAATAGTAGTGTAGGCATCGCTCTTACAGTGAAAAAAAAAACATCGCGTAGAAACACCGCGTTTTTATAAAATCACGCATAATAAGCTCAATAATTATGAGGCGTCGTAGGGAAAACGCCCAGCAAAACCTTAAACCCTTATTGATTTGGGTTATCTGAGTAAAGAAGGGCTTTTACCCTTATTGATTTAGGTTATCGCGGTAAAGAAGGGGAATAGTCTATTGTATACCGAGCGGAGAAAATACATTTTTTATACGACGAGAGAACGACGATTTCGAATCCAGAGAGGAGCGAAGGATTCTAGTAGTAAAATCTTGAGCTGATCGAGTATCATAACTTGGGTGCCCTTTTCGACTGAACTTTTGGCAGATAAGATGAAAATGTATAATAATATAGTGTGTCTATAAACTACATGTGTTCACATAATGAAATGATTCACAGGTTTTATTCTCTTTTTTTTTAAATAAAAATACGCGAAAGCACCTTTGATCCACATCGTGTAAGTTTCAGTTTACTCTAGTCCATAAATACTTACAGGGCCAATAATATGTGTTCCAAGAATAACATCAGTGGCCTTATCTGACAAGACCTTGACGAACCCGTCAGTTTCGCCGTTGGTCTTGGCCCGCGAGTTGGCCAGGAAGGGGAACTTGCCCACTTTGTACGCCTTGCCTTCCTTCTTGAGGTCCTCCTCCGACTTGCCCACCCAGCCCACCTCGGGGGACGTGTAGATCACGGAGGGAATCGCGTCGTAGTTGAAGTGGACTGGCATGCCCTGAGGGAAGGTGATGCAGGTGTAAAGACAATGTTTAATCAAGTATTTACGATTGATCCTACTAATCCTACTAATATTATAAATAATAAAACACTTTACTTATCCGGTTTTATCGCGTTTTTATTCATTATTTGAACCGAGCTTTCGCCAACTTTACAGTTGGCTTTTTCAAGGTTGACTGAGATGTAATTTGTCTATTTTTAACATTGTGAAAAGTAACAAACAACTTAATATTATAAATGTGAAAGTGTGTTTATTTGGATGTTTGTTACTCAATCACGCAAAAACGGCTAAACGGATTTGGATGAAATTTGGAATGTAGGTAACTGGGAACCTTGAATAACATATAGGCTTCTTTTTATCCCGAAATTTCCGCGAGAACGGGACTTACGCGGGTGAAACCGCAGGGCGCAGCTAGTGGGTATATAATATTCAGACTTCTTATAAACGAAGGGCAAAAAGTCTGTACTTGGACCGTCGTTTCGCCTTTTGATTGATCGCCGATAGGACGATTTACTTCTGAGAAATTCGCCGTCAGGATTATTCGTTTGGGTATATGGATGGATATTTGTTAACGGTAATCTTTGTAACCAATAAATCTATTTTTACCTATTTGCTTTGTCACACACCTGCCCAAAAAAACGATGTAAGTAAATATAATGAAAACACAACAGACAGACTCACCTTAATACCTTCAACGCAAACAATGCCTTCATCCTCCGCCTTATGCGCTAACATGGGCCCGTGAATGACGTCACCGATCGCGTATATTCTACAACAAAAACCATTTGTTATTTACTATTACTACTACATTTGTTGTATGGAAGCCCCACTTCAATTTCATTACAAAATAAAATATGTTATAGTATTAATGTTATAACGGCAACAGAAATATAATCTGGGAAAATTTCAACTCGCAACGCAAAAACTACTGAATCAATTTCGATGAAACTTGGGATAGAGGGTAGCTGGATACCGAATAGTTATGCAGCGCATTAATTAGCGTTTATAAGTAAGGGGGTAAATGTGTGGAGAAAGGCATAGTAAGGAAGTTGCAATTACCCGGGTACTGTGGTCTGGAACTTGTTGTTGACGGGCACTCGGCCGCGGTCGTCGAGTGCGATGCCCACCTTGTCCAGGCCGAGATTCTTGGTGTACGGCCGCCGACCGATTGAGATTAGTACTACGTCGCACTCCAACTGGGGATTGTAAGACAATAGAATAAATAAAGGTATATTGAACTTTTATATAGTCAGAGCAATCCACAATGATTTGTTATGTAACCTTTTCAAAGTAAATAAAAAATGACAAATGCTGAAAAGCAAAGAAAATGCTTAAGAATTTGTCATTTTCTATGTACTTTGAAAAGGTTCCATCAACGAGTCATCGTGGATTGCTACTACTATATAAAATTCCAAACTCTGACCGATTGATTGACTGAATGACTGAACCATAATATACAGTCTAAATCGATAGTAACTATAGATATAAAATTTGGAGTGTGGGAAAAATAAACTCGAGATTTGCAAAATCTACCCCAGATCACATTATAGTCGCCTTTATCAATCACCGCGGGAAGATTTGGGGCCCTATTCTATATCTTATAGGTAGCAAATCTTGCTGTTTTAACCACGTAATTCCTGTTTTCTTGGGATTTTCCCAATACTAAAAAAGAGTTTTTTATAACTGCGCGGGATCGGAGCTTAGTCGTCTATAAGTAGTACTTAACCTGCGCCGAGGTGCACCATCTATTAAGTAAACCGTAGTACAACTTACAGTTTCTTTATTGCCTCCCTTGGCAGCCTCTACTTCCACTTTTACAACATTGCCTTCTTTCTTGACGCCCATCACTTTAGTTTGAAGTTTGAACTTCATACCTTCCTTGGCTAGAATCTTCTGAAGAGTCTTGGCTACCTCACCGTCAATACCAATTCCTGGGGATTAGAAAACATGAAATGAATGATTGTAGAAAAAATAATTTAAACTTGCTATTCAAACCTACCAAAACATAAAAATGAGTTCTTTGGATAAAAATTGCCATAGCTGATCATATTATATAGTCATCCGAGTTGAAGCTCAAAGCTTGATGTGGTTATTCCTTTTAAGGATGATGGATAACGTACGAGGCAAAAAATAAATTTCATAAGTTCTGTGCTTCGGTGCAGTATGTTAAGCAGTTGGTTCCTGTTGATATCTATGATAGTATCTGGTAGGTCAAGTTAGATGCCATAGAACAACCTGAAAACTCGGTAAGCCATATCCCTATACGAAAGGAAGCTTTATGGCAGACCCACAAACATCTTCAACATCAAATCAATATAGCTTGTATTTTTTTCTTGTGGAGGGGCGAGGAAGCATGTAGAATTTCATTAATTACATTAATAATAAAAGTATAATGATTTCTATTTGATTGGCGTCAGGGATTATGTTACACTTGCTTATCAGTATCACCTCCAAACAGACAAATTAACTATCAAAGCAAAAAGATAAGGTTTTTACGACATTTTAGTGTTAGAGCAATATGTTTGTAGTTAATTAGGTAATATATCTCAAGTACATTTATGAAAATATTTTTTATAGTGAAGGGTAAAAAGTTTTATCTGGGAGAGGATTGAAATATAAACTATTTATTTAATTAGATACAACTGTGAAGTCACTCGATTTACCCACATATTAATATTAAGGAGGTTTTGCTAAGAAATGCTTATTACCGCAATATTCCTATGGAATTTAAAGTAACATGGGTGAAACCATAGGGTGCAGTTAGTTTAATTTGTTTTTAATATTATGTATATTTCGTTTTAATCATATAATTTCTACTATCGTTTTATTTCTACAAAGAATCTGTTACAGTTACACTTACCTACCTAATTGTTACTAATTTCTCAGAGTAAACATATTTATAAGTTCATTACCTACCTCCAATACTTCCCAAGAACTCAATAGCAGTAACATCAGCACCGAGCCTGGTGTACACTGAGCCAAGTTCCAATCCGATAACCCCGGCTCCGATAACCAGCATCTTCTTAGGAACAGATTCTAGAGACAGAGCCCCCGTTGATGTGATAATTTGTTTCTCGTCAAACTGTAATATAAAATATGTAGATGTTATATATGGAAGACATTTTTTATGGAAGCTGGCCAGGTTGTCCTATGACAAGAAAAACCATCATTCATCATTACCATCCGAAGGTTGCCTGGAAGAGATCACTTTAAGCGATAAGGTTGCTTTTAAGTTAAATAAAATAATAATCTAATTATTATTTTTGTGTTTATTTCATGTTTCTTCTAATACTTCGGTATCTTTTTTATCATATTCTGATGCAATGAAGAGTTATCTAATCTAACCTAGTCTTAATAATTTGTTTTTCAAACAAACAAACATTGCATTGTGAGAAACCCAATATCTCCAAAAAGTCACACAGTTACAGGGTTAGGCTAGCATTTGACCGCATCTCACCAGATAGGAAGCAACAATGAGGTTGACACTTGAATTAAAGATTCCAAAAGGTATAGGTAACATTATGTATAGGTACTGAGTACCTACATAATTATGTTATTATTAAGTTGTTTATATAACTGTATTTGTTGCGAATAAATGATTTCTATTTCAAAACATTTCCATTGACCTCAGAAGATTGCTGTAAACTGGTAAATAATGTTGATTTAAAATAAACTTACTGTAACATTAGGGAACGGTGTCACTTCAGATCCAGTAGCAATGAGTATGTTCTTTGTATTGACTGTCTCTTCACCCTTTGGACCTTTCACTTGTACTTTGTTAGGCGCCAAAATAGTAGCTTCTCCGTGGAGTCGTGTTACCTTCAAAATTATAGGAAATTAATAGTGTAAGATTGTGAATACCTTAATAGGACTCATAATAAAATCTTAAGCTGTTATTTTAAAATTAAAAAAAAAAATCAATTGCAACACTGATGAAAAGTGCAAGACTGCATATCCACTACAGCTACACTAAGTCAGGCTAGAATCTGGATGGAGCGATTCTTTGATTCTATCTAACAACCACATCCTTGGCAATGCATTCTGGCGCATGTCTGGTGGAAATGTAACCTAATTATTAATATCCATAGGGAACTTAATATTTCAGCTGCATTTCAGGTTTATTACCTGAACTGATTTTTTTTATATAGCACCCTCTAAGCAATATATGTATAGTCGCATAGGATGCACAAACTCATGATAATATACAAAATACTTCGGGGACAGTTATTTTCAATTTTTCAATTGCAAAATATCTCTAAAGAGAACATTATTAAGCCTATGTTAAGAAAAACAATAATAAGTTATATATTTAATAAGAAAAATAGAATGATAGGTTACCTTATTCTTTTGGAACAGCATGCCAATACCTCCAGTTAAAGCCTTCACAGCCTTAACTTTGTAATCCATCAATGCTGGGAAGTTGTATGTGACCTCGCCAGTCTCAATGCCCCGATGTTTGAAGTCATGTTTGGCCATATGGTACAAGTGTGAGTTGTGGAGGAGAGCCTTTGATGGGATGCAGCCTACATTGAGACAAGTACCTCCAAGGGCTGTATGTTTTTCTATACATACTGTCTGTGAATAGTAAAATTACACCTCAACAAGATAAAATTGGCTTTAGATGAAACTATCAAAACTACATAAATTAAAATATAAATTAGGATTGACACTATCAACTAGGTACATTATCAAATAAGAATCCTATTGGATTTAAAGGGTCACTACTTTAAATTAAACTACTATAACTTTAAATATTATGACACAGAATTAACTTGACACTATTAGTATTAGGTACTAAACACAATCTATCAGTCTACATTTAAAATATTATCAAGAAAGAACTCATCTGTATATAGATTTAGTACTTTTAACATATTTTTATGTGTAACTGGTTATTTGGATTAAAAATTACCTTCAAGCCAAGTTGGGCAGCTTTGATGGCTGCTACATATCCGCCAGGGCCCGCACCAATCACTGCGAGGTCAGCATCATGAGTTGTAGCATACTGTCTTGTAGCTATTCTGATACCCCCAGTCTAAAAACAAGTTTATTTACTCTCATAATTCACACATTCTAGCATTTAAATATCGCATGTTATTTATAAAACAAATAAATCAGAGCAGATAGAGTTTGCAATATTGATAAGATTAAAATCAGAGTCACATGCTTGAAGGTCAACGCAACTTAAGGTTATACCCAAGACACCACAACAAAAACAGATTTTTTTAACGAAAGACAATAAGTTAAGTTACATCTTTACAGGTTTTTGGCTCCTTACTTGAAGAGAGTAGGAATAATTTCGAAAAAGGGTTCTAGACCTACTAATCAGACAGGCCATTGCATAACAAATTTGTCAAAATTTATAGACCTTATAAACGCTAATTTACTTTGAATTATATGGATTAACTTACTTTAAATGGTGTGGTAGCGAGTTGTAGGAATTTGTATCCCATCCTTTTGATGTAAATGTGATATTTTGATGTTGAAAAGTCCTTCAAAATTTTGGAACCCTGGCAATCGGCTAGTTCGGCAACCAAAAGCTGCCAAAAGAGACGTATGACATTACTGACAGGTTAGACATTTTGTCAAGTCAAAGAAATGTCACTGTCGAATAACTTTTTTCAATAATGTGAGCTTTCAAACAAAAAATTATATCCTTCGTTATGGTTTATTCTCAATAACTGAAGCAGTTTATCCTTATAGTAATCGAAAAATAAATCTAAATAATGTCGGACTATATTATATTCTAGAACCTCAAGAAAGTTTTTCACGAGTCGACCCAACACCTTAGTCTAGTAGCACTAAAATAATTTTACTAATGGCAATACTAAAATGCGCGCGCTGCTAGAAGCGGAAGTTTTGTTTATCAATTTGACGAGGGAATGAGGGACGGATTCCGCGAGTCCGCTTGTGTTTCACATTTGAGCGCACGTTTCTTTGATACGTAAATCGATTTATTTACTGGTGTTTTCTTGTTTATTTTCAATAAATATCAAGTAAGCGGATTGAGTTTTTGATTCACAGTCGACGGTTTGAAGAACTGCAGTTTTTGTGTCTCTGGTGAGTTAAATGTTATTATCGTATTTTGATAGATTTTTAGGTAGCTAGCTTCTATAGTAGTTTACGAAAGAATTTCTAAAAGGACAACTAAGTATATTAATTTTAATTTCTACGATAAATTTATTTACATAGGTATAAACAGAGATATATAAACATATATGTAAGTATCAGTATCGTAGGTAGGTGTACTCTCAAAGTGCCTAAATAGGTACACTAATCTAAGTATGTAGGTACATCGCTAAATATTTATTTATTACGCAGAGATAGAATTATTTGTTTAATTATTTATTTATTTATTATACTTACATTTCTTATTATTTTTATTTCTTTGACTCAGTAAATCAGAACCGATTTTTATGAAACAATAACATTGGCTATGAATTTAAACTTACAGAAATAATGGCTAAATGCGGAGTTAGG
The DNA here is from genome assembly GCA_949358125.1 of Idaea dimidiata. Lineage (NCBI taxonomy): Eukaryota > Metazoa > Arthropoda > Insecta > Lepidoptera > Geometridae > Idaea > Idaea dimidiata. Next base: position 21,305,275 of record OX442332.1, on the reverse strand, counting down.
TATTATATCTAGGTTCTTACCTAACTAGGTACGGTGTACGTATGTATCTAGGTATAATAGGTATTGACATATCTATTGCGTATTTTGACTTTGTTCAGACGGAGCTTAGCAAAAACTAAGCATAAACTTTGAATTGGAATTTGTAGTCGAAATGCATTTTGTAATAATATATACTTACGAATAAAATAAATTGAACTTCATAGTCATAGGTAACACAGAAGCAAAGTTTAGGTCATTATTTTTTATTGGTTTACATTCTAAATTTGAAAACCTTCGACTTTACTAAGCAAAAACTTTGACCTAAGACAATTTTTTGTAAAAAAATTCTGGCTGTAATCTATAGTCTATAATCTAATCGAAATAGGTACCTACAGACTTTACGTGTCGTAGGTATTACTGTACAGACCTTTTCATTCAAGATTTCCAATGAAAGGTAACTCCAATACTTAATTAGGCCTTTGATATTGTAAATTAATGTCATCTTTATTTAATTTTATGGTAATGTCATGTTCTCATTAAGTAGACATGAACCAGTGAACCTAATAAGTACACTTCAAAGCCTTGCATTAAAAGATAAGTTTTTAAAGAAATGCTTTCCAAAAATTCGCAGGATAGGACTGCACCTGCACCTTTGGGGGTCCGGCCCAGGGTATTTTTCCATTTTGGCCATATTATGTGCATTTGTTTGGAAAGCTTTTCTTTGTAAAGAAATAGTCATCCAAGTGTAGGAAACACTTTAAAATAAATCAAAAAGGCATCCTAGATTTCCAAAAATGTCATACATTCCCAAAACTGAACCTAATACTATGGTGAATATCCCTACCTACTCGCACGCTACACATTTGTAAAATGGTACACGTAATTATATTAAGTTGATGCGGAAACGAGGGCACATTTCAAAGAAGCTACAAAAATTCTTGCGGTCAATAATCCGCATGAAATGAGTAGCTCTTGGTAGCTCTATTGACAATGCTCAGTATTTTTAAAATGACAATAAGCCGGTTTAATGCATCTGCGTGGCCAGTAGGGCTCTAGTTTACCTGCGCAGTAGGGCAGGTAAGTTAATCCTGTTAGGTGACCGTGACATGGTCGGCTTCTTGTTGTTAAGGAATTTAGTCTGTCGGTTATCGAGAACCCGCGATGTGCGACACAAAAGCACGTAGAACTGCACCTGCCATACGAGAGAAGCTTGCCATTTATGAAAACGGTTTGCCTTCATCCTAAAGTTGTATAAAAATTAAAAAACCGACTTAAAAAAAGAACTAAAATAATTTAAAAACCACCAAAAAAAAAAGAATTGATAAAAAAGACCAAAATAACCTCTACATACAGCGCCACCGACTAATTAATCTGTTTTATCATCTGAAGTCACGTATATATATTTTTTTTTTATGTTTGTTCACCGATTACTCGAAGGTGGCTTGACTGATTAAGATGGTTCTTTTTTTAATGGAAAGGTGAAAGCCCCGAGGTGGTCCCATAAAAATTTGGTGAGGATCTGATGAGGATCTTCGAAGTGAGGACCGGAAATGCTCCTCAAAAAGCTGTATTCAATTCACTTGTTCACCGATTACTCGAAGGTGGCTTGACCGATTGAGATGGTTCTTGGATTGATCGGTGTAATCGAGGTGTAAGTAATCGGTGAACAAGTGAATTGAATACAGGTTTTTGAGGAGCATTCCCGGTCCTCACTTCGAAGATCCTTATCAGATCCTCACCAAATTTTTATGGGACCACCAAGGGGCTTCTACCGTCTACCTTTCCATTATAAAAAGAACCATCTCAATCGGTCAAGCCACCTTCGAGTAATCGGTGAACAAGTGAATTGAATACAGCTTTTTGAGGAGCATTTCCGGTCCTCACTTCGAAGATCCTCATCAGATCCTCACCAAATTTTTATGGGACCACCTCGGGGCTTTCACCTTTCCATTAAAAAAAGAACCATCTTAATCAGTCAAGCCACCTTCGAGTAATCGGTGAACAAACATAAAAAAAAATATATATATACGCGACGAATTGAGAACCTCCTCCTTTTTTGAAGTCGGTTAAAAATAGACTCATTCTATAAAAAAATCTTCGGTTTTCCCGATGTTGATACATAATTAAACTTATTTTTCGTATTAATCGCGCTGCTTTAGCATGTTTAACCCCAGACATTTATAGCAGAAGTTCTGGAAAGACCTCGATACATCGGGTGTAAAATCGAAGAAAGAGTTTAATTTTAGACTCATCCATCACCTTTCATTGAATCATCTTATAGTACAAGCTATAATAATACCTGCCTCATCCTGCTACATTCGATTTTACAAGCTACCTTTGTTGCATCATATCATAACCATAACTCTTTGGCGGACAATGTTTGTGTCACCACGGTTAGTTGCTATTTGGCACGCGTCGCTGGTTTAAACAAAAGCACATGTTACTGCGCTTTCACGCCTCGTAATTCCAATATCGTATTGCTGTGGCATAGTGCACCAGTAGGTTACCTGATACTTATAGTTCAATATGGTATCACATTAAATCCTTGTTGCTAACATGAATATTCAGTGTTGTACGGTCAAGCACGTCTTGTTTTGATGTCCGACATTTTACAACATGTCCATATTTTAAATTGAAATATGTTACAAATTATTCAATTCGAGTAATCATATTTGTTCCACTTGCAGACGTCTTTAATCATTTCTTTTTAGCAGCGTTCTATTGTCACACTTGAAACGATGTTTTGTTCTTTAAATTTTGTCTTTACAGAAGCTTGTGGTGTATTTATCATTTCAATTAGTTCTGCAATAAGAATGTCATTTAATTTCAATTAAGTATGTTATATAATATTTGATGACTAAATTAATTTCGATAATGTTCGAACGATAGAGTAATTTGCAACTATAATCTTACGTAGTAGATAATATTTATTAATTGCATAACCTTCATGCATAAATCATCATAATTCACGAGTGCTACCTACCTATCTGTGCTATCCACCTGATTTTATCTGATAAAAACAAAAACATTAAATTTAAATATGTTGACGTTATGCGCTCGTAAAACTGATGCGACTTGCTTTGTCTCTGCGGAACACGTTCAGAAAAACCGTATTAGAATTTATTATGCTGGCCTGTATTAGAGTTTTGTGGATTGCATAACAATGTGGGACGTGCATTATCCTTTCTGCATTATGCATGCAGCTCTATGCGCGGCATTTGGCACGGGAATCGAACAAACGGATCTCGATTCCAGGATAAGTTCCATAGTTGTCAACACCATGGGTGGGTTGTCTTTGTAAAGCCGTTTCTTCAATGTCGGCTATTTGCTTTACACCTTTGCTTTACAGGCCTTTACGATATATAGGAAAATGTACTTATATCGTTTTCTAAGGCAGAATTTTAAGACCGATCTAAGGTATTCATATAAGTTGCTTATAGCCCTCAATTATGAATTTACTTAAAATAAACCCACGTTATGCGGTTATAACGTATGTAGGTGTTATTCAATATAAGATTCTATATGAGTACTAAGATTGGAAGGCACCTACTCATTGCATTTCGCGTGACTGGTTCACGCCAACTTTGTTTACAATAACTACCTCGCCTTCATGTTATTGCGGAACATTCTGACACTGGAAGTCGATTCTGTTTAACTGCTGCGAACTTAGTCATTAGGTATACAATAAAATATAAATAAATAATATTTTTATATGTATATTTTAGGTACTTAGCATTTTATTTTACTACGAACATAAATGCAATTGAAATAGGTATTTGTGTGAGTTGTGGTTGTGAATGATGATAATAAAGGAATGATACAATAAATTACATAAAATCACTGTTAAAACAGCCTATCTGCAAAAAAAAAACAGTAAAAGCGAAAACGATACGAACATCAAATTGATTGCGATACGCCACGCATTTCCTTAATTCTTTTCAATTTCTTATATGGTGATTATTATAATTTAATAATAGTTAAGCTATTAATATTATTATTTAATTATTAAGCTATTTATTTTATTTATATTTTATTACAATATTATTATTTAATTATTATTTTATTATTAAGCTGATAATCTCAACCAAAAACTACCAAAAACAGCGCTATACTTGTTGACATTTGTGCCGACAATAATATCCACTATCCCACGATATTCGATGAATCAATGGTTGCACAAGCAAGAAGTCACCCATTCTAAACATACGGGTAAAGCGACGTCGTCTTACTAATGAGGGTTTTACGACAACCACCTGCCAAGAACGTGTTTAAGTCTGGCTTTAGGAAAGGACTACTTAGTAAATCTGTGAGAGTACAACTATTACCACCATAGTCGGTAGCCGTCTATGAATCGAAAGCGAAAGTGGTAACAAGTGGACGCTGTGGTGTCAAGACACTCGGCGGTCGTTTGCTGGGCAATCTAGCTGAGCTTAAAAGGACAAAGGAAGTGGCCAGTTCGTCAACGACGCGATGCAGGTTTCAATGCGACTCTACATTGTCTAGCACTTTCTATCGCCTTTTATCTATGAGGCGATAAAACAAAGTTGGATTTATTGACGAAGTTAAGCGTTTCTGATTATAGAAACTTGGTGTTTCAAGTCCTTTACTTGCCTGTGATTTAATGTTGGGGAATCATTGTCACAGGTCAAAACTTAAAATTAACTTTGTCTGAGGTTACAGCTATTTATTTACGGACTAACCCCCTTACTTATAAACGCTAATTAATGCGCTGCATCGTTTGTCTTTTATTGTCACATAAAGTTTCAAAGTTGACAGCATGTGTAAATAATTTTTTATAAGTAAGGGAGGACATGCCACCAGGAAATGTAACTATAGCACAAGTCCTTGAAAAGAAAAACAGGTTTTAAGAGGGTAGGTATATTCGTGAAAATTAGTATTGTAGATTTCTTGTATAAAAGAGTTAATCTAAAATTTAAATAATTCGGTTAATTAGAAGGAAAATTGTTACACCTGTGTAGAAATATGAAAAAAATCTTTTCTCATAGGCAGGTTACCTACATAATACAATAGCCATTGTGCAAAGGATCCAGTTTTGTGAATTTAATGACACTTTTCAGACAAAACCGGCTCAGAGAGTCGGTCTGCTTCCACAATACTACCTCGTGCGCTGTTGGAGTTGAAAAGATTCAAAGCTTGGGAAATTTTCATCTCGTCTCGCTTACTTCACTGTTTTGTATATTTAACGACCTAACAACATGCTAACAACACGCTTTTTAGGGTTCCTCTACCAAAGGGTAAATACGGGAAATTTTTACTCAGACTTCACTGTCCGTTTGTCTGTCTGTCTGCCAGCAGGCTGTATCTCACGAACCGTGACACCTAGATTAATTTTACAGTTGATTAATTCTGTTGCATCAATTCATACTAAAATCTTGCTAAAATCATAGTAAAATCACAATATATAAGTACTAGCTGCGCCCCGCGGCGTAAGTGCCGTTCCCGCGGGTTAATCCGGATAAAAAGTAGTCAATGTGTTATTTCCGGTATCCAGCTATCTATATTTCCAGTTTCATTGCAATCGGTTCAGTAGTTTTGCGTGATTGAGTAACAAACATACATACACACAAACTTTCAGCTTTATAATATTAGTAGAATACGATAAGCGTGATATTTTTGTGATAATGTTACGGAACCTTTTGTGCTTGAGTTCGAGTCTCACTTAGCCGCTTTTTTTACTCAATTGGGTGTAATGTTGAAGTGTTCAGTCCCCACATTATCTATCCAGTGGACGTCTGACATCAGTGGAATATGACAGGCACTATGCAGTACATTGCTGCTTTGAGGTAATCACTGGTAATAACCACGTCACGTCAAAGCAGCAATGTACTGTATAGTGCGTGTCATTTTCCACTGTTGCCTGACGTTCACTTGATAGATAATATGGGGGCTGAACGCAACACGTAGCAAGCTACCACGATACTCTTTTCATAGCTATTGTTTGTTTCAAGACCACCTTTTCAATAAGGTATGAACTGACATATTTTTTGTAACAAAGCTTTTTCGGGAAAAGTCCTTGAGCACGTTTTACGGTACTGAAAGGTTAAGGAGTCGTGTGAAATTGGCGGTAGGTGGTGCCTACTTATCTTTACCTACATATTTTGGACTTTATATAAAGTACTAGCTGCGCCCCGCGGTTTCACCCGCGTAAGTCCGTTCCCGCGGGAATAACGGGATAAAAAGTAGCCTATGTGTTAATCCAGGTCCCCAGCTACCTATATTCCAAGTTTTATCGCAATCAGTTCAGTAGTTTTTGCGTGAAAGTGTAACAACCTCACATATACAATTTGTAACAGGGAGACCCCTTTAATCCGAAGTCCAGGGCTTGCGGGTGATGTCCTGAATCCTTTGGTAAAAACCGCATCTAAATAGTTCTTACGGTTTAAAAGTTATTCAATTTCAAAGTTCACGCAAAAAACCTAGGGATCACTTAGTGATGCAACCCTAATAGCGGCTGTTGACCTAGAAAATCAGCTGTTTCGCCTATAAACCGGAATCACAGGACGATTACATTTACGTTTTAAGATGCATTTAGAAGGGTTCCTAGATGCGTTTTAAACGAGTTGCTAACATAGACTACGTCATCAGTTTTAGACGATACGATACCTACTCCTACGGTTAAAGTACCTACTAAAGATATTCGCCCACCATAACGGAGCATATTACTAAAACCGTAACCGTACAGTTTTTTAGCGGTAGAGGTTGGTACCTATTTTGTTTTTTGTCGTTGGCTACTTAGCTCGTGATGTTAATGTGTCCTCTTTTTCTGTGTGAGCGGAGAGAACTGCTTGACCTACACGGTTACGTACTAAGTTTATTTCAGCAGTGCTAAAATACCAATCTTTGCCAGTGTTAAAAACTGATATACCTACCTAAGGGAATTCATAACGTAAGTGTTAATTGGATTGGCTTCCAGTCGTATACATACTTACCACGCACTGTGCCGGGGATTTACCCAAAAATAGATAAAATTTGGAATATGAAAGCAAGGTTCCGTATAATAAAATAATATCTTAATAAAATGTTTAGATACCTTGAGAGAGAGCATTCTGTGTGTCGTGTCGGGCGAACGCCCGACTGCAATGCAGAAGGCTGCGGGTTCGATTCCCGCCGGGTACAAATATTCATGTTTAACAATAAACAATAATAATTAATACAATAATATTTGTACCTGGTTTGGGTATCTTTCTGTGTATAAATTATAAGATGTATTGATTTACAAAAAAAAATATTGTGTGTAATTTTCCGTTGTTTAGTACCATAGTACAAGCCCAGTGCTTAGTTTGGGGCTAGATTGCGCTTGTGTAAGGTTGTGCAATATGTATTTATTATTAACACGTTTAAACATTATTACGTAACTAGAGGTACCCTTAGGAATTAGTGTTCGACGAATATGCACTTATGTTTTAAATACAGAAATCAGTGATGTTTTTTAAGTATGGTAGGTAATGGGTTTGACTGCTGTTCTGTGTAACCTTAAAATTCGTGTACCGCACGCGCGGGCGGCTTCCTTTGTGGCGTGCCGCCAAGCGGCTCTTTGGCGGTAGCCAAGACGCCGCTTGTCTATCATTCGCGGGCGGCGCTCTTTGACTCCTATGCCCTTTTTGCCGACGATTCGTGTCATTGGTCGGCGGCGCCGCCAAAGAAGCCGCCCGCCTCGAGCTGCGTTATGATTCGACGGAAGCCATTTTTGAAAAACCGCCCAAAAAGGAAAGTAACTTTTACGTTTTAAAGTATATCGATACTTGTCGATATTTTCAATAACTTAAATTTTTTGACCGAGTGAACGAAGCATCTCTGGTTCAAAACTGGCAAAATTTGCGTTTATCTGTCAGTTTGTGGGTTTGTTGCTACTTCTCTACAGGTATCATTTTTAAACTGAATGCAAGTTCTACAAGTATGTAGATTTTTTTGTCATGTTGATTTTTTGATCGAAAGGTGTGCCTCTAAGGGACAAAAAAACTTAAATACCTTTTATCGCTGTATGAAATTCAATACCTTAGTCTATTTTATTTAAAAGAAATCAACATAAAAAAATGGTGATTTGATGAAAATGTTTAGAGTGATGAACAGAATAGTTCCATAAAATGATGCAAGTAACGTAATTACTAAGATTTGGAAGTACTTACCATAGTAGTTACCTTACTTTTGGACTAGTAGTATGTTAGTTTTAGTAGCTACTTATTGAGAGCCTATTCCCTCTATTTACTGTGCTATTGGTCTAGTTACACCTGCCGGTCTCGAATGATCGTGCGGGTTAAGCAACATTTGGTGCGGCCATTAATTAGAATTGACCGCACTAAGCGGTCAAGCAGCTGTTAGTCCCGATTGTTATCTCTAATAAAAGTCGATACATCAAGTTAGCCACACCACTATACGCGAATATAGGAAAAATAAGTAGTTTCCTAGCAAATACATATTATTAGCTGACCGCCTACACGGTGACCGGCCATACATCGATAAAACGGAGAAAAAAATCGATACCATCGGTCGATATTATTTTATTAGCATCCCTTAACGTAGGCGGCCTGACTACTTACCTATAACTTCCATCGGTCAGTCTCGTGCTAGAAGTTGCGAAATAAGGTCTCGTGCGTGGTGTTGCCTCTTTCGTAACTAAAATGAGTGATACCCGTGGTAATACGTACGTATTCCAACTACCACGTCATGCAGCGTCATGAAAAAAATTATGTCGTGTGTCGGGCGTTGGGTCACGCGGCATTCTTTGCATTAGCAAGTATGGCGTTCACATCGAACCATATCGCAACGAGCGATAATGTGAGAATGTTTTGTTGTGTTAATTTTGTGTTTGTGAAACCAATGTGAAATATGTATTACTTAAAATGGATGAAGTGGAATAAACTACGCGCGTGAGTAGTACCTACTTTTTTTAAGAACTCGTGAATCAACAATTGACCTATCAATGTCTGTAGCAGCAGTTTTCTAGCCTGGTCAGCGGCGCCGGGTTTTTATAATCCCCGTGGGTGCTCCGGCTTTTTTTAACCGACTTCAAAAAAAAGGACGGGGCTCTCTATTCGTCGTGTACATATTTTTTTAAATGTTTGTTCACCGATTACTCGATAATGACTTGACCGATTGAGATGGTTATTTTTTAAAGGAAAGCCCCGAGGTGTTCTCATAAAAATATGGTGAGGCTCTGACGAAGATATTCGAAGTGATGAACGGAAATGCTTCTCAAAACGATGTATTCAATTCAATTGTTTATCAATTAGGTAGGTACTAAAAGATAGCTCAACCGATCGAGATGATTATTTTTTTAATGGAAAGGTGCTCGGTACCCACTATTTACCTCTCGTGGGTGCTGGAGCACCCGAGCACCCACGAACTCGGCGCCCCTGAGCCTGGTTATTAATTTGTACCTATGTCCACATGTGGTAGGTAAGATAGCTAGGTAGGTATCCGGCGCACGACGCGGGGCGGGAGCACCGCACCGGTGTCACTCAACGCCTCAGAATAGGTACATATGAGATTGCGCAGCGCATGTAGTTAGTTATACGTATCTTTCTAGGGTTGTCACGTCATGCAACAAATTCTTGAATTATTTTTTTTGTATGAAAATATTTACATAAGCTTTTCTAAATTATTATTTCAAAGCCGTGACCTTCCGAGCACAAAACGAAAGCCTGGCGAGTACTACTGGGCTAGCCTGTTACACGTTGTATACATACAAACTTTCGCGTTTATAATATTAGTAAGATATTTAATGATTTTTCATATATCGGGATTACTTTGTTGCCCATTCGTCCGCCTGTCTGTCGAAACCCTTTAAATTATTCAGTTATTGGAGTTATTCAGTTAGTTTTTAACCGACTTCAAAAAAGGAGGAGGTTCTCAATTCGTCGCGTATATATTTTTTTTTTTTTTTTTTAATGTTTGTTCACCGATTACTCGAAGGTGGCTTGACCGATTAAGATGGTTCTTTTTTTAATGGAAAGGTGGAAGCCCCGAGGTGGTCCCATAAAAAATTGGTGAGGATCTGATGAGGATCTTCGAAGTGAGGACCGGGAATGCTCCTCAAAAACCTGTATTCAATTCACTTGTTCACCGATTACTCGAAGGTGGCTTGACTGATTAAGATGGGTCTTTTTTTAATGGAAAGGTAGAAGCCCCGAGGTGGTCCCATAAAAATTTGGTGAGGATCTGATGAGGATCTTCGAAGTAAGGACCAGGAATGCTCCTCAAAAACCTGTATTCAATTCACTTGTTCACCGATTACTCGAAGGTGGCTTGACCGATTGAGATGATTCTTTTTTTAATGGAAAGGTGGAAGCCCCGTGGTGGTCCCATAAAAAATTGGTCAGGATCTGATGAGTATCTTCGGAATGATGGACAGGATAGCTTCCTAGAATGTAATAAATTACTCGTTTTTGGACTTCTACCAAAAAGAATAGACCCCTAAAGAACTAAGTACAGATTGATGGGCCACCTAAAACCACCTTCTCATCAGCAAACTCCTCAATAATTAAAATTACGGTAACAATAGGTATTGTTAATTTATTTGGCAGTCGAAAGTAGGTAGGTAGGTACTAAAAAGAGTGAAATAAAAAAATAATTTAAAAATTAAAAAACCGACTTAAAAAAAGAACAAAAAATAATTAAAAAATTTAAAAACCACCAAAAAAAAAAATGATAAAAAAGACCAAAATAACCTCTACATACAGCGCCACCGACTAATTAATCTGTTTTATCATCTGAAGTCGGGCAGTTTTACTGGCTGTATGGTTTCATATTGTACTTAGTTTGGCTGCCCGACGTCAGATGATAAAACAGATTAATTAGTCGGTGGCGCTGTATGTAGAGGTTATTTTGGTCTTTTTTATCATTTTTTTTTTTGGTGGTTTTTAAATTTTTTAATTATTTTTTGTTCTTTTTTAAGTCGGTTTTTTAATTTTTAAATTATTTTTTTTGGTTCTAAATCTTTGTTTAGATTTTCCAGTTCCCGTGGTCAAAAGTTTTAGATTTAAAGAGCAATCCCGTGGTTTCACCCATGTCAGTCTCCAATCAAAAAAGAGTTTTTAGAAGTTTCCTCCGTATCGATACTGAGGAAACTTCCAAAAACCATTTCTTGATGGATGTTTCTCTCTCTACGTTTCAAATCAGCTATCAACATCATTAGTCTGTGCGTTGATCGTCAGCCAGGACAAACAATTTTATGACTAGGTAGATATAGTTTAGATTGTAGCGACATAGAATAAGTTATAAGGAAAAACTTTCGAATGAGGTACGTAAGTGCATGAGATCGTCCTGGGCGGGCGGGTGGCAAGTAGGGCGACGCGACTTCGTCTGCTTCTAGGGGTCAACGTCCTAGCCCTGCCCATAAACGCACTATAACTGACGAGGGATGGTCTTGTCAACTATATTGTTTGCCAAAACAACCTGATACCTATAGTTAAACAATACTGTTGATAAGCTATAATCCTTTTAAAAGCTCTAATCATACCAAAAGCTCGTTGGTATCTAGGAACTTATCGTGATTGTGCAACTTGTCGTGATTAAGTATATCCTACTTCTTACTAATATTATAAACGCGAAAGTTTGCATGTATGTATGCCGCGTGCAAAAGTGTTTTTGCACGCTAGCGTGTAAAAGAGTTTTGAAATATCGAACCTTTTTATTCCATTCTGTGATACAAGTCTGTTTTTCTATTATTACCCTTTATGGTCCAATTATGGTCGCTTGAGAAGTAGCCAGTGTCAAATAATATCTAATTTTTATTTGCAATTTATATGCATCTGAAAACAGTCAAATCGTCGTAGTTAAAAATCAAGTCGAGGCGGCGGCAAATGGTTGCTATTAACAATTGTGTCTTTCACTGGACAGCAAAGTTATTTTGCATCTCGCACCTTTGAAACCTTCACTTCACTGAGGTTTCAATCCAAGTACTCGCACCAAAAATCAACTTTGCAGCCTTGCATAACAATTAATTGTTGCCAGTCCATCCTTACCTATGTGGATCTATGTTCGTCTATTAGTGATTAATTAATGCTGATTCAATTCACTACCCGCTAACACGCAAATGGAAAACCCTCCCTATGTTTGCTATGTGTAACACTTTTTTTTTATTCGTGCGTATGTTCCGTTCAATCGATGTTCCTACTGGGCAAAATATTAAAGCATACATACATATAGCCAAGAGAAATTAAAATAATATAAAGGTCCTGTCTCGTAGCCCTCTACTACGCGGGTAGTACTATAGACGTATCCAAATGATCATGTACATTTATTGTTGTACAAGAATCTAAAGGAAATAAACTATTTTTGAATTTTGAACTTGTTAACTTCAATGTGCTCAAGTCCGCTCAGCATAAAAAGTCACGTCACATCAGTTTAGATTTTAAAAACCGCTACTGAAGAATGTTAATTGGTACTTATGCTGAATCGGTTGAAAATTTCTTTCAGTAAAGCTAGTTATTGTGTGTATACAAATAATACTAGTTTTTGTGGTAGTCAAAAATACCCATTAGTTTTAATTTTACAGGCATTTAAACTTATGAAAAATATTGAGACCCGCTAACAGTCACGTGACGTCATTTACAACGCTCTGCGAATAAAACGAGGTCGACACCGTGCTGACAGCGCGAGTGGACTAAGCGAGTGCTGTGGGATGAGTGATGACGTCACACCCGAGTACTATTCCGCATCGCACGTTTACTTCTATACATATATCGGAAACGAATTAAAGTATCGAAGTAATTCTTTTACTTGTATTTTTTTATTTTTGACAGAGAATATGGAGAGCTAATATTCATAATTAGTTATTTTTCCTAATTGTAGGATGTTAAAACGGGACAGACATCCTGAAAGAAAAGAGAAGATAGAGAGTTATTTCGTAATGTTTATATTTCTACTAAACATATAATATTAAAAAAAACACATGTGGCGTGTTAATTTTTTAAAATGTATTTTTTTTAATATTTCTAAATAGAGAGGCGTCATAATTTTACTATTTATCATACATAAGAAATATTAACTTTACTTATAATTTAACCACCGGTAAATTTAAGTCTATAAAGCTCTGGAATATTTTATCGGTATATACGGGCCTTGCTTGTAGACTGGAAAAAAAATCTTTCTATTATAATTTCAAGGGTGTTTATGAAATTATTACGAGTAAATTCAAGCTATGTATTCGATCTCTCATTGCTAGACTCGAATCTATTATGGTAGTTATCCTTTGCAATCCTTGGTGAAACGCGGTCAGTTCTATTTAAGGCTTTGCCAAGAAATCGTTTATTGCAAGAACACGTAACTAGGCGAATTGCAGTAAGTATGTACGTGATTGGTAATACTGCCTGCACGTTATTTATTAGATTTATTAACCAGGGACATACTAGGGACATAATAATTTTAAAATCTATACCTACCTCATATAAAATTTAAAGTTCTGACCGATTGATTGACTGACTGAACTATACAACCAACGCACAGCCTAAACCACTGGACCTGTTACATATCAATAGTCAAATACTTAATTTCTTTAAAATTATGATATTTGGAGGATGTCACAGAGATGTGATGTCATTGTGTAAAGGTTTTTAGAAAATCCTGCAAAACCGGGTTTCGCGGGTGAAACCGCGGGACATTGCTAGTTATTCTTAAAACTTACTTTATAGTGCTTAAATTTAGTTGTAGAATGACATAAAATCCTCAACTTAATATCACGATTTACGACTGGGGATAAATTAAATTCTTAACAAGTATAAGCTTAAAATTGTGCTTATAATACAGCTTGCAAAAGTTATGGTTGAAATCCAAACGGATCGATGTATTTTGTTGATGCAAATGAACAGTAGTGTCCATTTTTTGAAATTAGAATCCCGTCCCTTAAAGGGCTATCTCCCCTAAAATTATATTCAACCCTTTTAGTTACACCCTAGTTATTTTCAAATGCATAGACGCGCTAATCTCAAAAACATGTGACAATGAATGAATAGCGAAATGGACAAAGCATTTGGACTAAACAAAACTGTAATATATGGGTACTGAATAGCCATTTTGTTAAACAAATTGAAATAGACTAAAGTTTAATTACAATTGTTGTAGTTTTATTGGATCTTATTAAGTTCATGAGAATGCCCGATGCGCTCTGCATCTTGGTCGATTTAGTTGACCTCTACCAATGAAGCACACGGGAAAAATGTATTGAAATCATAACTGTCATCGTGTCTATTAAATGATGATGCGCACCCGCATGAGGAAGTCGCTTATAGAGGGTTCTTTCGTTCATGATTATGATTGGGTTCCGTCATCACATCACTCATCGCATCATATTACTCGAGTAATTTATGAGTAATTTGATGATTTTAGTTAGCTACATAAATGTAAATGTATTTAGGTAGAAATTTATGATGGCTTACTTTAGTAAGTTTATGCCAGGCAGTTTTATTATTTACCAGCTGCGCCCAGCGGTTTCACCCGCGTAAGTCCTGTTCCCGTAGGAATATCGAGATAAAAAGTCTAGCCTGTGAGTTATCCCAGGTCTCCGGCTATCTAAATTCTAAGTTTAATCGCAATCGGAGTAATAAAGTCACATACATAGCATGTAAACTTTCGCGTTTTAAATAATATCAAGTAAGATAAGATATAGGTACTATTAAGGTATTTTGGTCATAAAACTTTAACTAAAATACCTATTTATTTTATTATGTTTAACGTCCTCCATCTTCGCCCGATCTAACTTTATGTGCCATACAAGAAGTTTATTCTTATTCGAAGCAATAATTCTGAGCTTTACTATGACATAAAATTGAGGTTTTTGTTTCATAATAGACACATCTTCTGTTTCGTCATAAAATTAGTAGGTGCATTTCCTACAGCTCTTTCTCAACGAATAAAAATTCCATCTCATCTATGATTAGACCGGGGGGCGGCAGGTGATAGAAAAATGCTAACCTCACCGAATTAACAGAAAAACATCGTTTCCATGAAAAGCCGAGCAAAAGTTGTTAGAAAAAAATGTAGTCGGACGCGCCACGGTTTGAATGGTTCTTCGCAGTAAATCTATATATGTAAAATTCAATGTCCTGACTGACTGATTTAATGGCTTATATGTCAACGCAGAAATCGGCTTGAAACTTGGCTTGAGGCTTGAAACTTGGAGAGTGTGTTCTTTGTCATGTATAGGTAGATACCTCGAAAGAAAGTTTTATTTTTTTATGTTTTTTTTTAAACTGTTTTTTTTCTTGATGTTTCGGAATCTTGCAACTTTTGAGGCACTTCCCGACAAGCTAGCGGGCTGAAACTTTAGGAATAGTTCAGAACCAGATGATATTGCAACCTACTTTCAACTTTCCACAAGCACAATTGGAAACAATAAAGGATTGCACTGAACATAAGCGATCCGTCGCAAACGTGGTAGCTCGGAAATTCCGAAAAATCGTAAATTACGGAACTTTCACGGGATCGGGACTTACGCGGGTGAAATCCCGTGACGCTGAGTAGGTTATAACTATAGCCCAATTCGATTCATCAGTTTATTTCATGTGATTATCGAACGCAACCTTCTCTTGATAGAGTCTTAAAGTCCTAAAGTCGACTGAGGCCTCGCTCTGTAATAACAACAATTAAAAAAAGTTCTTAAATCTATCCTTTGAAAACATTTAATTCACATTCACATTTCAATAAAAACTTGCAGAAGCACAGTAGAAGATATTATTAAGCTATCGATTCTACGAAGATGAATCAATGAAACTTTCTTAATAAAAAATGTAATAGCCAAAAGAATTTAGGTCAAATTCAGAATTAACAGTCCAACGGGTTATCCTTGATTCATAAATATAACATCGGCTTTTTACTTTATGTTATGAATCATGTTTGTAAACGTTTACATCTGCGTGTTTTGAAAGGGTTTTGAACATATAAACACAAGGAGCAAAGACTACGTTGACCTTGGGTATAGTCTATTTGTAGAACTCGATCCTAACCTAAGGTGTTAATTCGTTGCAACTGTTTGTAACGATTTTGTGTTGGATGTAATTAGTTTTCTTCGCCCATTTTAACACATTCGGTACTAATGACTTAGAACATTGACTTAGACTGAAATTACTTTGTATTTGTTAAGCAAAAACTTTCACTTACTTAAGCCAGTTTTTGGTATTTATAAAGCGACTAGCTGCGCCCCGCGGTTTCACCCGCGCAAGTCGCGAACCCGCGTTGTTCGAACACCTACCTACCGCAATGCAAAAATCCACACCTAAACGGTCGCCCATTGAAGTACTGTTGAAGTCATCAGTACTTCCCTGGTCGTCCGTTTAAGTGTGGATTTTTACACTGCGGTAGGTAGGTGAAGTAAAGTAAAGTTTGTATTTCATTAGTAAGTGACGATGACAATGACGAAGGATGACGATGACGATGATCATGATGCCACTCTTCATCACTTACCCTACCCCTGTGTCGATTTTCATTCATTGAATAGTTATCACCCGCGTAAGTCCCGATCCTGCGGGGTTTTCGGGATCAAAAGTATCCTATGTTACTCTTCATCATTCAAACTATCCCTATGCAAATTTTCATCCAGTAAATAGTTATCACCCGCGTAAGTCCCGATCTCGCGGGATTTTCGGGATCAAAAGTAACCTATATTACTCTCCATCATTTAAACTATCCCTATGCAAATTTTCATCATTAAATAGTTATCACCCGCGTAAGTCACGATCCCGCGGGATTTTCGGGATCAAAAGTATCCTATGTTACTTTCCATCATTTAAACTATCCCTATGCAAATTTTCATCCAAATCGGTCGAGCCGTTTGACCGTGAAGAAACAAACAAACAAATAAACAAACAAACAAACAGACTTTCGGATTTATAATATTAGTAGGATCTTCGCAACTATCCAAAGTTTTTGCTTAATAAAGTGAAGTTTTTCCAAAAATTATGGCTTCAACTTTGCTTCTCTGTTATGACTATGAAGTTCTTTTTACTTTATTCGATATCACAAAATGACTTAAGACTATAAATTCCAATTCAAAGTTTATGCTTAGCTTTTGCTAAAATCAGTCTGAGCAAAGTCAAAGTACGCACTATAGATTTCAGCCTTAGAATATACAAACAAGCGTTTGCAAACAACATTTGCCCCGCGGTTACACTCGCATAAGTCCCGATCCCGCGGGAATATCAGGTTTTTTATACATATAAACCTCTCGATTGAATCACTCTATCAACTAAAAACCGCATCAAAATCCGTTGCGTAGTTTTAAAGATCTGCGCATAAATAAGTACCTATACACAGACAGCGGGAAGCTTCTTTGTCATACTATGTATGTAATAGCGAGCTACGCATAAAACAAATTTAAACATGGTAAATACCCCATTATTTAAAAACATTTTTAATTACTAGGGTAAGGTGAAAAAAGTAGGCCTTTGTGCATAACAATCAATTTGTTGATTGGGGTCATTAAAAGGCCTTAATGATTTCGGTTAAATCATTGCCACTGGTTAAATCTTGCGGTTAAATACAAGATAATTCAACTAACAACAAACAAGACATGATTTCAAAATCATTTTCCTCTTTAAATTGTTGATACTATTAAATATTACTAAACACGATTTGTCAATAACTGTTGGATATTTATCTCTTCTAAAGGAAAACCTATGTCAGTTTTAAATGTCGCATCTGAAGTTTTGCATTGTTTGAATGGTTTTATTTTTTTAGTTACCTACTTTACTACATAAGTGTCCAAATTCCACAAAACACGATTTCGTAAAAGCTGTCTTACCGGAGTAAATATAATACTCGGATAAGACAAGCAGTTAGCTGATTATGTAACTGTGTTGCTAATAAATCTTGAATGAAACAATAGTTTTTTTTTTTTGCGATAACAGATATACAATTTGACAGTTACAGTCGCTAGTTTCAAGTGCAGTTGGATTTTTTTTCTCTACTGATTTTTGCTATTGACGTGAAAAATGACGTGAATACAAAAAATTCAACTGTTTCAATAATGAGGAGCTCATTGGTCTAGCTGCATTTGTCTTGAATGGTCGTGCGGGTTTAGCAACGCTTGGTGCATTCGTTACTTGGATGGGTGACCGAAAAGTGGTGTGGCAAAAAAACACTTTCTCGGGCTCCTCCGTGCTTCGTAAGGCACGTCAAGCAGTTACTCCCGGTTATTTATGGTAACAATCTTTAGGTCAAGTTAGAAACAACACTACGAAAAGAAGAACAGTTTCAATCGAGATTTGTTAGCAACAGAATTACGTAACCTGGCCGCAGGTATCTATACTGTGACAATATGTGATTTATGATTTCTCAATAATTTAAAACCTGTATTGTTACGCGAATGTGTTACGACTGACGACGATATTATATTTTATAGGAAGTATCGTAGAAGGAACAATAGATGTGTTACTATTGTTATACGCCTTGCCTGATACTAGTAAAAATGTATAAAATTACGTGTACTGGAGCCTTGTCTAGTTCGGATTACATTTTATTTACATTTATTACCTCAACTTCGATGTAAATTATGTATTTTCTTTTCGTTCACACTAAATTTTATCGGCAATAATTGACAATAATTCAATTACTATATCCACTAATTTGTTACCTATTGTAAGTAATTAATTATTTAGGTATATCTCTTACTCTAACTTTGTTAGAGTTTACCTTCAGGCCCTTAGCAAAAAATATTTCATAAAAACTAGGTTTCGGAAAAGGAAAAACAGGAAAAGAGAACACGTTACATTCATTCAAGGTGCGCTAAGAAAACTAAGAGGAAAACTCGTAGGAAAAGCATTCAAAGGAATTTCATTTGTTGGAGAGAACTAAGTAGTTTCCCTGGACGTGCTTTGTATTCGTAGAGTTATTAGTCTTTCTTTTCTGCTTAGACAAGGGTATTATATCATAAGCTAAGCTAATGTGTTACTAGGTATATTTAGGAAGGTTATTACGTCACATTTGGGTACATATATTAGCCGTATTTTACAAGCTTTATATAGATTCCAAGCTGGGAGTGACGTCAATTGTTTCAGTTCAGTTGAAATGAGCGCCCAAACGACCTTGCTTACATCACTTTACGCCGTTTGGTATTGGAGAAAAGCTAAAAATATAATATTTTTAGATTTTAGTTTAGTATTGTATTGCACTACAAACAAACTTAACCCATTACCGGGTTAGTTTCTACGTAGATACGTTAGTTAAGTTATTTTTTAGTGCCTAAAAAGGTTTATTAATAGGTTTAAATATGGAAAGTATACTTTGCCAAACCCTTAAATTTATTTTAAATTTATCTAAGTTTATTTACCAATTATTAAATATTTTTCTGTGTAAAACGTCGGTATGTTTTGTTTATCTACGAATATTTTATTGAATTATATTGGAACTTATAAAATTAATAAATAAGATCTGTAGAATTGGAACACTTCGGGTAGACACTAAAGGTCATAAACTCATTCATTCATTTATTGAAAGTCATAAAACCTTATTAAGAAGAAATACGAAAACGAAATGTTTAATCTGTCTGATTTAAAACCCTTAATCTTGTTTAATATTAAATAAGTATATAGCAATTCCGGGAGAGATGGACCACTTTTTGTTTTGAATTCATAACTTTAGATGGAAAGTAAATAAAACAAAAAATAATTTACATAAGAAAGTGGTTATATTTATTAACATTATCATATTTCGTAATTTGTTTTTATTGCTCAAGGCATAATTACTAGAAATATATTAAAGAAAAAATTTATCTTCAAAAATTCACTTGCGGCGAGATTTGAACTCGCGTCCCTGGTTCAAATCTCGCCGCAAGTGAATTTTTGAAGATGAATGTTTCCTTTAAAATATTTCTAGTAACATTATCCTTACCAATAATAAACAAAAAAATAATAACGTGACTATATTTTTCTGGCAATCATAAAAAGATTATATTACAGTTTCAGAAACACAAAGACGCAGTAATACCGTAATTATTAATGAACACGCATAATCGCGTACGGTACTTTCAAGTAACACTAACACTGGCTGAATAAATCTGAGACATCTAAATCGTTTTGAACATTGACAAAATTAAATTAATAACAAAAACGCATCGTTCGTGCTTATACGGGAACAATAGCTGCTAGGAACATTTCAATGTTGCCACTTCAAAACCAAAGAAACACCTTGGTGTTTTTTTGAAAGTGGCCTTACCCACAGGTCCATCTGTCCCGACATTACTATATATATACAGTATTACTGTTTTGATTAAACCTGAAAGGGCCTTGGGTGTTTATCCCCAGCGCCGATGTCTGACCTTTAGACGCCGGTTCAATATCTAAGCTCCCAGAGGTTGTTCAATATACTCCCTTCAAGGGCACTCCCTTCAGACTGTTTGTTCAACTAACACACGAGTGATAGATATCTTCATATTTTAACGTAAATAAATGTTGGCGACGATATCTGTCACTTCAATCGTTTGATAAAATATCGAATAGTGTAGTGAACTTCATCGAGTTTAAAATATCTTATCTATTCGATTGTATGTCTTTGATGCGCTTCCACAATCTGTTCGAAAATACATCTGCAGCTGCACCTATTTATTATATCAACATATTATGTAGATCGAAGTTTTTTATTTTATTTTATTTTATTTGGAAGACAAACAGTAATCTTTCCTACTAATATTATAAAGCTGAAAGTTTGTATGTATGTGTGTTTGTTACTCAATCACGCATAAACTGCTGAACCGATTGCGATGAAACTTGGAATATAGGTAGCTGGAGTAGAACTTGGAAACACACATAGGCTATTTTTTATCCCGATATATTCCCTCTGCGATAAAAACCGATATAAACCGCAGCTAGTAATATATAAGTCTAGCTTATAAACATGATCCATTTATGTGTTACTTATGTTATGTGTGTGTGTATAAGACATTATGCTAAAAAATATGAGTTTTGGCAATCAAAACTCAGAATATCGGATACCTTATCGTGTCTCAAGGTCAAAGACTTGAATTTATATTATTAGGCTAACGTACCTAAACAACAAAAAATAAAAATAAAATGGTTACACCACCTTATAAAAATAATAAGAAATACTAGGGGATGTAGCAGTATACATGTAGCAACATTTTATTGATTTCCACGAGTTGTACAATACTTAGTTACTTTAATAAATTTAATTTCCTTTGCAACGATCAAGCATTGAAACTTCCACACAATTCAAATTCTGTAGCGTTTTTTAATGTTATTTACATACCTATTACACGCTATTACAAATGGTTTGTTCTCACGGCCACGAATACCTTTTTTCATTTTAATTCACATTGGTATTGTATTTACAGGTTTTATTTTTCATAGAGTACTTGATCATACAATATTGAAGGACTTGCTGTATAGATAAATAAATTATAATTGGCCTTTTTATCTATTTTATGTGATTTATACATGCACGCAACTTTTAATCTATGCTATTTATGGCGCTGTAGTGCCCGGGACATTGTTAGGTGGAGTAGGCTTGCCCAGCGCCTATACCATCCTCCCAGCCTGCCTAGTTAGCCATGCCTAGAGGAAATATCTGGTCAATACGTCTTGAGCTAACTAAGCCGTGGCTTTCCTCACGATGTTTTCCTTCACCGTGAGGGCGATGTTTTTAACGCACAACTTTTTGTATAGGTTTAGTGGACCTACAACTCGCAGAAGTTAACTTGGCACCTGCGTGCCTTCTGATTATTGCAATAGAACCAGTGCCTGTTTAACTTCTGCATGTGGTAGTGATGTTGTTTAAAACGAATTCTGGGGGTTTTATAGTAGTTTGATTGTGGTAAAAATATCAATAACTTGATAATAAGTACCCACTTCAACCTGCCTTTACTTAATAATCTACCAAATCGTTTATCTATAAGTGGATGCATCCTACTGAAATGTAAGCAGTTGCTCCAATAACGTCCTTCATAAAATATTTTGCAATTATATTTGTGAGTTTGCCGATTTGGTGAATCAATTTAAACTACCTACTTACTCAATTACAATGAAGTATAGAAGCTTCCTGACATGCATCGCATTGATAGATTGTGAGTTCTTACAGTCTACGTATTTAAAGATTTTTTTAATAAATTCATATTTCTCAGTTCGGCTGTTCAAAAATTCCTCCTTGAATCGACTGCCGGCTGGCACCTCTGTTCGTCGTGGAACGATGAAATGAATTTTCAAAGTTCATAACTCCGCCGTTTCCGTTTGAGCAAAGTGCCTGAAACGAGGCCGTGGTGAGATAACGAGCAGAAACATTAAAAAACGTTGCGTTGGTATTTCATCTCTATAGACTTCACTCGCTGATGTAATTGCTCTGTTTTGCCTATAGGGCAACGCTTCAGCTTCGCTCTTCCTGCTACTTGGCGCTCTTATTAACCTGAAATCAGAAACTCTCGCATTCGCACTCCGCTTCTGTTCACAAAGTAGGTCGTATTCATTGAAAAAGCTTTTGATTTCGACTTCCTGAATACGATCAAGATAAGAGTAGGTACTCGTATCAAAGCGATTGAAAATGTGAGATCGAAATGTGAAGTTTTTAATGATTTCCACATGGAGTACTAGACAAGACTTATCTTTGAATCAGCTATATGTTGTTCGTGTCGTAGTAATGAACTCATATTTCAAACTATTAAGCCGTAATTGTTCGAGTGTGGTAGGTATGAAGAAGTCGTACATGTCATTCTTGATAAATAATTACACACTTCCTAACGCAAACTGTTTTTTATAGTAGTGCGAAAACTATAGAGGTACGTTTTCGAGACTCATGTTGTTTTTGCTATTGTATCGTGGCGCAAAAAAATACTTACGCCAGCATTTACGCAGATAAGTTGGCTAGGTAGGTAAATGTTATAAGTTTTGGTGAAAAACAAAAGAATCCCAAACAGATAGGAATAATAAATTCGGTTAAAATAACGAAAATTTGATTGTATCATCTTCAGGGTTGAACGGCTCTACCTATCTTGTAAAACAGTACAAAGCATGGAAAATATAGGTCAGTAGCTGTGCCCCGCAGTTTCCTGATCCGTCCCGGTCCGATCCGATGGGACTATCAGGATATAAAATCGCCTATGTGTACCAAGTTTCTTTCCAATCGGTTTTAGGTTTTGCGTGAAGGGGTATAACAAACATTCTTGTTTACTTACTTACACGTACGTAACCAGTTTACTACCAACGTAGTCTATCCCAAGATTATCAGGATTTAGGTGGCCATGGGGCGCAAGTTATCAGCACGTTATCAGTTTTATGGTGTTTGCGAAATAAATAGTTTTTTGAAGTAGATAGATGTTTTGATAAAAATTACAACACATTTACTTGATACTAGGTAGGTACTACTATTTATTATTGTGTACAGATGCATTCAAATATAATTTATAATGTTAGCGTCCGACATTCAAGTAACATGACATCATAGTAATGAATCATTCTTGAGACGAGATTTACCTGCGCAAGAGTGACCTGCGATGACCGCTTTACTAACTATGTTACATACGTTACCTACTTATTTGACAATAGTTAATACTACGTGAACCTTACTTAGTACGGAAATTAAATAACTTAATTAACTAAAATAAATATTGCACGACGATGTACACAGCGCAATCTAACCCCAAACAAAACATTAGGCTTGTACTTTAGGTACTAGATAACGGATATACTACATATTATACTTTTTTTTATAAATACATATACTTACATAAAAACACCCAGACCAGACAAAAATACAAATACAGGTGCAAGTATTTAGCTTAATTTTAAGCATAAATACTTGCACCTGGTAGAAATCTTACTTTCAACCTTCTGAATTGCAGTCGGGCCTTCGCTCGACGAGATACACGCACCGCCATTTTAATTTAAAATATTTAGTTTTCTTTTTCATAAATCTTTACTTATAATAAAGGAAGAGAGTACAAAAAGTTTGTACTTGAAAGTAAATTAAAAAAAGTGGTCTAGGGGACATAGGATAAGTAGTAAGACAAAATTATATAATTCTTAAAATTCATGTCTGTCTGTCTGTTTCTCTATCGGTTCCTTATACAATTAAAAACTACTTATCCGATTGAAATCGGGTTTTCAATATTTTATATTTCTATTTTCGAGGCAGGTCGTGGTATACTTTGCATCAAAATCCAATTAGAAGAACCCGAGTAATGAACGAAAAAGTGCAACCGCTCGAGAACCGCTCGGCCGCCCGCGCCCGTGATAACGAGTTTTTCACTTTCGCGGGTGAAACCGCGGGGCGCAGCTAGTTAATAATAAGTACTTAATACTTTACAAGCTACTTTACTGTCAAGCTGATAGAATATATTATCTCTTCGTAGTCTAATAATTGTTAGATAATAAACACCTAACTCGTATTAATATTTAATCCATAGTATTTCCAAATTCCTTTAATAATTACGATAACATAAAACGAGCAAATAAGATAGAGAATTCATACCAGTTATCGGAAAAACTTATGCGTCATTACAACTATTTCCAATGCTAGTTAGTATGTATTAAATACGTAAAAAGTGGTAGGAAATGATCTGAGTCGAAATAACAAATTTATCACTAGTTTCCTATCTTTGCTTAGTACAGACAGACGTTGTGTTTGACAAAATTAATAAAAAAAACACTTAAGGTTACTCGCGTGGTTAGAATTTCGGGTCTGGATCGCGTTTATACAATTTATTTTAAATATAATATATAAATTTAAAAATACTTCCACGTTTCGGCAACCGGGTAACACCGGCCGTGGTCCCGAGAAGACACAGTTCTAATATTAATAATAAACAGAAATCGTATAAGTTTAAAAATTGCGTGTGGATCTTTAATTAAAACAAAAAAGGTACTCTTTTTTATTGTAATCTTTAGGTGTGGATAGAGTTGTTATTGATGTGGTATATTGTTGTGCAGTTTTATCGCTGGGCGCATTGAGCGCGGCTAAAGGCGTGGGCCTGGTACCCACGCTCGTGGAGTCATCATCAACCCTGGACATGGTGACAGAGGGAGAAG
The DNA here is from genome assembly GCA_949358125.1 of Idaea dimidiata. Classification (NCBI taxonomy): domain Eukaryota; kingdom Metazoa; phylum Arthropoda; class Insecta; order Lepidoptera; family Geometridae; genus Idaea; species Idaea dimidiata. Next base: position 21,280,313 of record OX442332.1, on the reverse strand, counting down.
GCGCGGGGGGTGATAGCCTCATCGCGCCTCGCAGACTTCCAAACCCATGCCTCGAAAGCCCTCAACGTATGGATTTGCACAGAGAACTGCTCTTCAACCAGAGGATGTGAGTATTCAACATAATTCAACATTATACCTGTACAAACACAATAAAGCCAATTGATTGCTCATACCGCGATTTTTCTACAAAACACAACATTAACTCACCGTTCGCGTTGTGGGCAGGGAGTGAGGTAATAATCAAACTTTCTGATTGGCCAATGCGTTGCCTATCTATACCTAGACTCTGCGATGGGCTGTTCTTGTACGAGTGTGCTACTAAAAGACGTAATATTGTCGTGAGGGGGAAATACTCATGAGCAGTCAACTGGTTTTATCGTCTTTGTATTTGTACGTTGTATGAATATTTACGGACGAACGTCAAGTGACTTTGAACAGATGTTTTCGTATAATTTTGGTACCTGAACACTGCCTGAACAAAGTACTTGTTGTAAAACAGGTCATGCGTGCGTCATGCTTATTGTTCCCATTTAATTATTTTGATCGACATTTAATTCTTGTGTTAATATTTTTATATTCGAAGAACCGGTAGTCAATAATATTATTTAGCTTTTCTTTGACGTGTCGCCTATTGTCCTTCGCCTTTACCAGTAAGCCCTTATATCGAGACTTTTAACCTAGATTTTGAGCGTCTTTGATAGGCTTTGAGCTTGTCTTTAACAAGCCTTTTGTTAGAAGGTGAACTTTTAAAGCCAGGGACGGAATATAAACAAGAACAAAGATCCTATTAACAATAGCTTCTCTTCCAGAATCGATTTGTTTACCCATCTTTCTTTTCATCATATAGTCAGATAGAAGTTTTAAACTTTGTTAATTCATTTAATTTAATATCGACAGTATTTTCTTATTATTTCTTATCGTGAAACAAGGACTCAATTTGAGGTCTTGTTGCGGAAAATTAGCCCGTAAATAATTATAATTACCTATACTACAATAACTGAATTAAAAAATGCTTTCGCCAATATAAAGCTACATTATCGAGGAGTAACATAGGCTACCTTTGATCCTGACATTCTTACGGGAGCGGGACTTAATTGAATATATTCTCTAGCTTTTGAGAAGATTTTAATTCGCATCAATTTCTAACTAGCTACAATGATGTGAGACTAAAATAGTAACGGAGTTTTTGCTAGAGAACGCAGAGAATTCCCGTCGCAGGTGCACTGCATCCTGGGCTGAGTCCTGCGAACCCAACGTTTCATTATTATTGTGGAACATCTGTCGTTGAACTCAAGCCATCTCTCACGTTATGATGATAAATAAACTATTGTAAACACGTTCACTTTCAAGTCTTTCTTCGCATTTCATTTCACGGCTTACGGTTTATTTGGTTTAAGATGTACATCGAAAACGTTGATTTGATTATTTCATGATGGTATGTTGTTGTATATTCTTTGTGTATGGATTGTACATGACATTGTTTCCTACAGTTTTGTGTAGTTTTAAGACGAAAACTTCTTATTGTTTCAAATCCTATACACATTGAAACCAAAAATGTACTGTTTCGGTTTAAGTGTGGACAGGCTTCAATACTCTTCGACATACTTATTTGTCTAAAAACTGCAATAAAATGTAGGAAACAATGTCACGTACAACCTATACTATAAAAAAGTCAACAACTTTTTTACTTAATGAAATTACACTAGCTGCGCCCCGCAGTTTCATCCGCGTAGGTCTCGATCCCGCGGGAATATCGGGATAAAAAGTAGCTAATGTGTTATTCTCTGTACCTAGCTACCTATATTCCAAGTTTCATTGCGATCGGTTCGGTCGTTTTCGCAAGAAAGGGTAACAAGTCACATACATACAAACTTCGAGGTTTTAATATTAGTAAGTAAGACCAACGTATATTATTTTTTTCGATGAAACCGACATGGTTTAAATAGCTCGTATAAACCTATAAACCTTAATTACTCTGTCGAAAATATCAAAGGAATTGAATTTAGAAATAGCTTTGCAATTGTGACCTGTTGATTCAGACGATTTACCCGGCTGATGCGATTGTCGGAGCAATCTCGTCCTGTTATTTCCGAGTAGATGGATGCCCGATGTCGGTTCGGGCGAGGCGCAAATGCCATCGGCGCGAACGGCGGAAGGAAGCAATTCTCTCGCAGCCTGTCGAATGATTTATGTTACAAGTTGAAATTATATATTTTACAGCCACTGAATCAATTTGTTGATCTATAAATGAAATAGTTTTACGCAACCCATGAACCCATTTCAAAATTGTAATACAATTTCAGTGGCGTATCGAATAAAGTTTGCTGAAAACCGTTGCTTTCTTTCCATTTAAAGATTGGAAGAGATCGCTTTTAACGTCAAGTCTCTACCTCTTAGCTTTAAGTTGTGATGCTTCTATGTATCTATTGTAATTTACCTATATGGTGTTGTGCAACGAAGAGTTTATACATTCATTAATTCATTGTTTTTTATAATATTTCGATTAGTGTTCCTAGTAATTACAAGTATTACTTCTTAGAAGTAATTGTACACTGAAATCGATTCTTTCCGCATAGCCTGAATTCGCCGTTATTAATCGGTGTCGCGGAAATTCTGTACCTATTCGATTACAAATACGCAATACCTAAGCATTGCATTCGCGATATTCTAGTTCTATAAATCGTAACCGATTCCAGATCTCTGTACGGCCGTTGGTACTGAGATTTGTTTACGCTTCGCAGACTCTGTTGATTGCCGAACAGATTTAGTTTGAGATATTAAGGTAGGTAGGTACATACGTTTCATCTTCGATGGCCTCAATTCGTAATGTAATTGAGTTATATTTCATTAGTCGGGAGATGTAGGCAGTGAGGCGGCATGGGGCGTGAAGCCGGCAGTAATTAGTTGGGATTAAATCGTGCTGACGAACTCTGGTAATGGCGTGGCAACTTGCTGCACCAACCTCTCACCTCGACCTCGTTCGAACCAATTCAAAACTTACCGCCAATTTGCTTACTAGATTGAAAATTGAACTACTAATAACTAAAGGCCTGGATAGACATGCCACCTACCTACTGGCATGCTTATTATATGACCCACAGACCATCGGTTATATGATCGGTGTTATGACCACACCTACAACACACATATAATGCACACATCGACATTTTGTTTCGGATAGTTTCGATTATTAGTGGCATGCTAGTCGCATGCTACCTGCTGCGCAGGTGGATGGGGGCGAGGTTAGGGCACGTTAAAGTTAAAGTTTTAACTGTGTGTTTCCGCAATTAGCTCTACTATTGGGCCTAAAAAGACATTGGTGTGCGGCCGAGATTCGAAACCACGACCTCCGGAATGGAAGTCGGGGTATCTACCACTGGACCAACAGCGCTAGAGCACGTTTCAGGATTGCTTAATAACTAACTATGTTATAAGTATGCCACTAAATAAGCTTGCTTATTTAGCTTCATGTCTATCTGGGCCTTAATATTCAATCGCACCAGCAAAAGGTAAATAGTAAATATCCATTCAACCTAATCTAACTGAAAACGGAAATGCACTCAATATCTAAAAGTAAACATGGCTTGAGTTATACTACACACATTACGGTACCACATGTGTGTCACAGAATTAAAATAAGACAATGCTGTAACGACTCTTTGACGTCAAATCTATAAAACATTCTTCACATATGCAGGTATTGCGCGTGAGAAAAATGCAAGAGAATTAACTAACGTAAAGTTATAGAATTATTATTACCTACCGTTGTATTGTGTTTATTTTGATTGACGTAACATTGCCTTGAGGTTTAATTAAGCCTAGATAATTCTCATTTTTTTTTAAATAGAAACATCCCAGAATAGTCTTTGATGTCCGTTCCGGAGCGTTCCTGCTGCAACGATTGTCCATTGCGGTTCAGCGCGGAAATGCTGCTAGCATTTTGGGCAGTTTTGCGGCGGGGACGCTTGGGGATGGATTATTTTAGTTTTAGTTTTTATTTTGATTTTTAAATTGTATTTCTTTTTACATAATAAATATTTGTTTTTTTTAAATAATCTAATGTAATATCTTATGTAATCTCTTTTAAATATAACTAAGTTTACGAATAGTCTTGGAAATGTTGTTCTACTTCTTTCTAATCCTCGTTGCTGTAGTATATTATAACTCAAATAGGTAATCATAATCACGCATTTTCCGGTTTTTTTTTAACATTCCTCTTAATTATGTTGTCTAAGGTTTTCGCGATTTTGCATAATAAAACATAATATTGACCGGGTTTTACTCGCTTTTTATTTAATAACGGCATTGTTAAAAACGTATCGAGCTTTCGCTAACTTTACAGTTAGCTAGCTAGTGAGTTAGTTAGTAAAACCCGGTAAATATTGTGCTTTATTTCCTTTTGGTTATTATTTTTATAATTTTATCAATGACCTAAGTTTCTAGATCTTTCCAGATCTCTCCCTCATGGTGTTTGAGACTACAAATAAAACCTGAAAATGAGATTATGTCAATACCACATTATGAAAACAAAGGAAAAATCTAAAATAGGATCATGATTTAAAGTACCAGTACTTATTCGTAAACAATATAGGCATAGGACAAAAAACTATAAACAAATAAAATTGATAAAATTTCTGTACCTTAAGTGTAATAAATAATTAACCCCAATTAACACATTTATGAATAAACACTGGTGATTGTTTGTATGATACAATTAATTATTTGTAACTCGAACAAAACACAAAGAGATGAAACAAATACGTACCTAATTTAATTTAAAAAAAAACGACACAATTCCTTATCAAGTTTTTAGTAAAGCACATGAATTAAGAATGATATCGGTCAGACGGAAAACATTACCATATTTGGTCAGGCAAATATGTTTTATATTGCCTTCGCTTAGTGCTGATAAGATTGTGCTATCAGAAAAATTGTACTACGTAACATTCTTGCCGTATCAGCGCGGTCTTTCTTACTCGTTTATTATTCCACTTTACAGTTGTAACCAAATAAAGTTCGTAATCAGAAACATTTCAAATTGAACTCTTGTTAAAAATGCATTACTAGCAGCCAAAAACAGAAATGCCACTTGCCAAATGGAAAATTTGCAAGGTACTTAAATAAATGAGCAACTTCTAAATTCAAAATTTGTATGGGACTTTTTGCGTTTGAGAGATGCTTAATTGTTTAAGTAGAAATCAAATTTTAAGTAACGTTTCTGCATACAGTCCTCTGTCTCTTACGTCTGTTGTTTACGAAGATGACTTTTTCTTCTTCGTAAACAATTAGACGTAAAGAGACGTAATATTCTTCTTTAACTGAAACTACTTTAACTACTTACTTATACTCCACTGTCCGTCTGTCTATCGCGCTCTTTGGGGCGGCCTGCTGGGTATAGCGGGCCTTGCAAGGTTAGCCTGCAGATTGACCGTCAGTGGGGACGATATCCTATACTACTAATATTATAAAGCCGAAAGTTTGTGAGTATGAGTGTATGTGTGTTTGTTACTAAATCATGTAAAAACCGCTAAACCGATTGCGATGAAACTTGGAATATAGGTAGCTTGAGACCTGGAATAACACAAAGGCTACTTTTTATCCCGATAACCCCGCGGGAACGGGAACAATAATAAATAGTTTTAGTAAGATGATGACCTGTCTATCTGGGTATCTCAATCTGTATCTCAAGAACCGTGACATCTAAATAGTTGAAATGTTTACAAATAAAGTATTTCTGTTGCCCCTATTACAACAGTACTACAACTAAGTACAGAATAAACTAAATATTTATTTGAGGCCAGAGATGAGATGATGTGGGACTCCCATACCACAAACGTGATATTTTGTTATAATGGTAAGAAACCAGTGAACAGATAAGCATGGAAGAAGCCGTTCCATATGACTCACCTCAAATAATAGCACCAAAACTTACTCAAATACAAAGTGTGCATACACAACTACCACCACGCTAAAGCTAAGCAATTGTACCTTTGTTTATATTTTACCAATTGTGTGTTGACAACGAGGACGATCCGGCGGCAATACGCTGTTCTCTGACGTGATTGGTTCTTTGAATGACCCGATCTGTGTACAACCGAAGTGACAGATTTGTGTCGCGGACAATTTTAATCATCGCGGCCTATTTTACGTGGTCTCATTTTGAAGCGTAAGGAATAATTCCATGCTTATCCGTTCACTGTAAGGACAGTACGACTCGCACTTGACCGGTTTTTAACGAACGTCATGATCTTTCTTACTAACAGGAAAATCTAAAAATTATTTATTCGTTAATCCGAGTCTTACTTCATTATCAACTTAGCCTATTTTATCAAGTCACGATAATTAATTAGTTCTTGTTTGTTGTGTATTTCAGAGGAAAGAATGTACTGAACCAAAAGAGCGAGTTAGAAAGGGCGCTATTAAAACACAAAGATAAGCAGCTTATGAACCAGTTACGGGAACACAGAGAAACTCCAGGTAATTTTTGTTATTGTTTTTTTCTTTTAATGAGTTACAGCATCATCCTGCGTACCGCAGGATCGATCAAAACGTACGATGTTGCGAATGTTGTTAAAATTCCTCCTCTTTGATGAATGTTTTTCCAGAGGAGTCAATGTTTATACATATTCAGTTTCATTAAAATCGGTTAATTAGTTCTGGAGATTAACTCCTACAAAGACACATAAGTTTCTGTGCAAAAGTAATTAATTAGGTATAAAACGTGGACGAAACCACCCTCTACTCCACCACGTTCGTAACTGATCTTTGATAACCAGATACGAACAGGGCGCACGCAGAATAACCTTATAATAGGTATTCTTATATGTCGCAAGCTTTAGAAAGCAAGAAAAGTGCAATCGGTCCTTGATTCAATTTTAGTTTCCGCAAAAATTAATCTAATTTTAAATTCATGCAACATTTTCGCAAGCGAACGACACGGACGTGTTGTAATTATTTAATCAACTCGAACGTTTATACGACCATATTTCTTGAAATGTTCATGTTTATTTTAATTCTTAATGTTACTTAACGGAGAAAGTAGGTGAGCGAACGCACAATAATAACGAAGGTACTGAATAATTAATATTCTAATTTTCTATTACTGTCTAACTGATTAGGACTGTTAGTTGTATTACCTACCTTACTTACCATTTTCGTGTGACGTCCCACTGACCTTTGCTTGCTTCGTTATGTAAAGATTTACTACCTACGTGATATAAAACGTTGCGATCGCATCAATAAGATAAACATTGCATATTCTGTAATCGTACCACGCTTGTTGCGTACCCACCTCTGTAGTTGAATAGAGCCCTGAAACTTCACTTCCTTGCATTGCTTGCTTGTCAGTAATAAACACAAGGTTTTCAGCGCATCCTCGTTAAGACAAGGCTATTTGTTCTAGTCTTTATTGTTTTGATGAAATCATGTAAGTTGTCTTTCGGTTAATAGTGATAGAAATATTTTTACAAGGAGAAATGCATCGTCATATTCCCCGACACTGAATTCGATCCCGCGCCCCTTGCTTGCCAGGCGAGCGCGAAGCACTGCGCATTTGATTGTGCATTTCTACTGTAGAATATTTCTAGTAGAATGTCTTGAACAATAAAAAAAAGGGAATTTTTTTTTTCGGCATTATGTTAGTAATTTATTTTTTAATAATTTATTTTAATTTACTAATTTAGGAATTATTAATATAATTTCGATGTGAAATTTGTTGTTTGTTATAAAGCTATACATGCTCGTCAAATTATGGTCTTAGGTACCTATGCTTTCTTAAAAAAAACTAAGGGACATTTTGTCATATACAAATTAATAAATTTAATTTCGATCCTTTTCTCGTTAGCCAAAGTCAAAGAGTACTTTAATATATGCCAAAGTAGCCTATTCCTGTGGTCAATCTTAAGTGCTCGAAGCAACCACTAATCATTTTGCCCAGTCAAATTTGATTTCACTACTGGTTTTGCAATTTAAGGAAATCAAAAATCGATTAGGCAACTAAATAAAATTGACGTGTGAACCATGTACTATAATCGAAGGTTCTGTTGCGAAGAGTGACTTGACCACACCGTGACCGCGTATCGTTGCGTCATCTATCACTAACCCAAAAAGCTGGTTTGTCGGTTTGACGGTTTTTTTTCGTTGCATATTCGGCCGGAGTGGTTTATCCGGTGCATTATTCGAAGAAATTCGAACCTAAGGCATCGGCAGGTGCATTCTGGGGGCGTTAACCCGAGAAACCAATAATTGTGGACATTCCAGACGCATGTTTAAGGTGAAGGACTGATATACTAAAAAGTCTTACTTATTTACTATGGGAATATAGCTAGCTTGAGGTGCGAGGACGTCTCGTAAGCGCCAAAACAACATTTCTCGTTTAATATTGATTATATTGCTAATTAGGCTAAATCTAAACTGTATTAAAAAATTGAAGTGCAGATTACTACTAATGTTCAAATATTCACCGTTTCGATGTAAAATTGAAAACTCTGTTTTTTAAGGGTTGTTTTTTTCTGTTGTAAAAGTTAGCCAATATGTAAACAAACAAAAAAATAAGGCAAAAGAACGATAAATTGAATACAAAAATATTGTATTGTTTCTGTATGTTATATAATTAAATTATCGAGTAATATTGACCACCAAATCTAAAAATTCTTCGAATCGTCCTCTTTATTCCGTTTCCATACAGAGCGTTTGTTGTCAGTGCATGTGACTTATTTACAATAATTTTCTCTAATTAGTACAACAGTATCGGTTGCTCGGATGTCGATGACCAAGGTTGGATGAAAGTGAAATTGCATCAGTACATTTCCCGTCTCGCCGTTGGGTTTATCTGCAAGTAAATTGCTTGGTCTAGCTAGGTAATAAAGCTGGTTATTTATTACGGCTTTGAAATTAAACGATCGATTAATTTACTCGCTTAGCCATCGTATTATCTAAGTGGTGAAGGTGGTTATTCAATTTTGGGTAGGTAGGAATAATCTCAAAAGTCGTTCCCACGTGGTTTTGTTTAAATGTGAATTTATCAGAACATTTTCAACTAAAGCAGAATTCTCAAACTAAGGCTGGCTTACGCAGCTACATCGAACTAACTAATCCGGATTAGCTAGCACCAGAGACATGTTACATCGTCGTCTTCGCTCCTAGAAGACTGTGTACTTGACAACTTTTGAAAGAAAAATTACATCTCAGTCAACCTTGAAAAAGCTAACTGTAAAGTTAGCGAAAGCTCGGAACATTGTAACAATGCCGTTAATAAATATAACGCGAGTAAAACCCGGTTAATACTGTATTTCATTAGGTACAATCATTTTCTTCTGTTCCCAATAATAAAAACCACTTTGTACAATACGTAATTCATCTACGAGTATTCTAGTAATATAAAAAAGATGTTTGTAAGGAAAAGGCTTCGAACTACTGGAGGGATTCAAGTGTGTAAAGAAATAAACTATACAAGATGTAACAGGCAAGCCCTTTTAAGCCGAAAGGTGGTTGTTCTAGACGTCTAGGCGAACAACTTTTGTTCTACAACTTTTGAAAATTCGAAGTACTTTTCGGATTAAAAGGGCTTACCCGTTACATCTTGTATACAATTCAATTCAATGTTTTGTGCTAAATTTAAACCAAAACCAAGATGGACTTTGTTGTTATGTGAAATATTTTTGCGAATATCTATGTCATATCTCACCTTGTATAACGATCTTTTAATCTGCTTTAGATTTAATCGCCTTGTAATAAACACAAACATTTCAAGTAGGTTGAAAATGTTTCTGATGAAATTGATGAAATACGAAATTTAGTTTTAGAAATACTTACTCGAAATTATTTAACCTTGCTCGCCGTTCTCTGACTTTTGAAATAGTAGTTAATTAAGTAAAAAAAACATGTTATTCGGTAATCATAAAATATCTACATGATATTTACGATGCGATAAATAAAACCTATGGTAGGTACTATAATATAATAAATTAAAATCTAAATTGACTTTATCAACTTTTTAGAAATCAGTTACCTATGCTATGTATTATGTTATTTAATATTATTATTTTATTTACTAGCTGCGCCCCGCGGTTTCACCAGCGAAAATGAAAAACGCGTTATCACGGGCGCGGGCGGCCGAACGGTTCTCGAGCGGTTGCGCTAATTTGCTCATTACTCGGGTTCTACTAATTGGATTTTGATGCAAAGTATACCACGACCTGCCTCGAAAACAGAACTATTCAATATTGAAAACCAGATTTCAATCGCATTAGTAGTATTTAATTGTATAAGGAACCGACAGAAAAACAGACAAACAGACCGACATATGAATTTTAAAAATTATATAATTTTGTTCTATTACATTTTCTAAGTTCTCTAGACAACTTTTTTTTTATTTACTTCCAAGTACAGACTTTTTGTCCTCTCTTCCTTTATTATAAGTAAAGGTAGATAGATAAGTATAGATGTACGATGCATATCGATGCACTAAAAAAAACTCGATTAAAAAATACGCATAGAAACAACAAAAAAAACAAAAAGAAAAAAACAAGCCCAGTAATTTGAAATTACGCTTAGTAATAATAGTTTTGTAATCGATACACACAGAACACATAATAAATAAGTAAAAAATTACTCACAGTCGGGGCCCATTCATTTTACCAATCTAATTTTTCCAATGGGTCCCGACTGAGAGTAATTTTTTTTTTGGTCATAAAAAGCAAGAATACCTAATTGTAAATTAACTTTAACCCGTTATATTTCCTAAACGGTTCTTTAAAATGAAAAATGGTGAAAGAAGTCTAATATTCATTTTTAAAAATCTATTCTACGATACCCATCTTGACATACTTTGACGATTTTGGATTTTTTAATTTTGACAATATGGCGTCTGGTTGTGACAAAAGTTAATTTGGATTACTGTCATGTCTTTTACCACACTCGCCAGATTAAGACGAATCGATTGACGTAAGAATCATCAAAATCGGTCCACGCGTTTGGCCTCTAGAACGCCACATAGAAACATCCATACATACATACATAGACCGATAAACACATTACCCTCCTTTGCGTCGCGCAGTCGGGTAAAAAGGTAAATGTTATTTAAAAGTGCCCTGCGGTTTCCATATCACTGACCCGTGTTCCCGCGGAATGTAAATTGTATGTGTTAATCCAAGTTATAAACTCCCTGTGTGTCAAATATCATTTAACTATGTTCAGCCGTTTTTGCTTGATTGAAAGTCAAACATCTAGGCTGAAATCTATAGTCCGTACTTTGACTTTGCTAAGCAGAAACTTTGACTTAAGACAATTTTTGGTATTTATTATAAAGCGATCTTCGCAACTATCCAAAGTTTTTGCTTAGGTAAGTAAAGTCAAAGTTTTTCAAGTTTAGAAATGTAAACTAATTTAAAAAATGACCTAAATTATGTTTTTCTGTTTCTATTATGATTATGTCTATGAAGTTATTTTTTATTTATTCGTATCACAATGAATTTCGGCTATAATTTCTAATCAAAGTTTATGATTAGGTTTTTGCTAAGCTCAGTCTGACAGACCTTTCGTCCTAACAGACTTTCCCATTTTGTACCTATACCTGTATGCATGTATAGGATGTACTCGTATTCTTGAAGGATATTCACCAATGTTTTTAATAAATTTTAATTAATAAGTTATGTATGCATAATAATGCAATAAGCAAATTACCTACTGATTTACTGATAGCAAACACACTAATCTTTTCCGTTTTGATAAAACACGTAGGTCATTGATTCATTTGCGTTAAAAAAAGGTCATGTGTATATTTTCGTAGATATTTTTATTAATAGGAATTCTATAATCTATATAAAATGCTTGGTCTTGACAGACTGAATAACTGATGGGTCAACGCCAAAGAAGTTGAACTAGAATGTTATTATTATAAGAAAGGTGCAGCATGCTTCAATGTAGCGTTCTGTCCCTTTCTAAAAGTGTTATTAGAAAGGGACAGCATGCTCAATCGTAGTGGAACACTTTTTAGCTCTATGTAAACATTCTAGTTCTAGTAATTTAACTTCATTGGTCAACGCACAGCCAAAACCGTTGAGAGCTTCATCTGAACTAACCCTCGAACTCCTATCTTCCAGAGTTAGAGCGAGCGATAGCAGAGCGCGCGCGTAGGAAAGAGCAAGCGGAACAGCCGGCGGAGGAGATAGAGCCGGGAACGAACCCCACGTTGCAGGAGGTGCGCGCGCGACTGCGGCACGCGGCGCCGCCCTCGCCCGCCGCGTCTGCGCATTGAAACTTACAGGTATAAACGCCACTACGTAGATTACATTAGATTATATACTTTAGTGAGCCAGTATAATTAAAAATACAAAACAAAAATCACTAAAACCACAAAATTACCATGAAATGACACTTCCTTTGGCAGTCGTGTAATAAAACAGACTAAACTTAAAACTAATACAAAACAATAACGGTACAATGGGTGGCCTTTACGCTAAAAGCGATCTCTTCCAGGCAACCTTTGGAAGGATGGGTTGATTATACAAGATAAGAAAGCAAAATTTTAAATGTACTTAATAAAGCATCCACTACCAAACAAACGAAATTCAAGGAAACATACATATTCTTAAATTCGCCGCTCGGGGAAAAGTAAAAAAATTACAATTAAAAAAACCTAATGAAACTCTACAATCATCAGGATTCTTTGATTATTTTTCTGATGAAAGCTAATCTACCGACGACGCGCGACGCTGGTAGACTAAGATTGAAGTCTGAATCTATAGTCCGTACTTTGACTTTGCTAAGCAAAACTTTGACTTAAGACAATTCTTGCTATTAATAAAGATCTTCGCAAATATCCAAAGGTTTTGTTTAGTCAAAAGTCGAAGTTTTTCAAATTTAGAATGTAAACCAATCAAAAATAATGACCTAAACTTTGCTTCTCTGTTATGCTTGTGCCTAATTGCCTATGAAGTTATTATTTAATAACTTCATATGTTATTTTATTCGTACCTATATTACAAAATGAATTTCGACTATAAATTCCAGTTCAAAGTTTATGCTTAGTTTTGCTAAGCTCAGTCTGAGCAAAGTCAAAGTACGCACTATAGATTTCGGGCTTAGTAATTGGTTTTGTCGCTACTCCTAAATTGAGTTGAGTTGCGTTGTTGGTTCGAATCCCTCTCGAAGTCGACCGTGCGTTGTGTTTTTCCGTAAAAAAATATTCTGAAAACTAAATTGTTCTGAGTTTAATAATAAAATCTAATGTTACGTACATTAAGTATTATACAAGAATCCTAGGATTCCCGTGTTCGTTTGTGAAATGAATAAGGGTCTAACTACTTTATACTAAGTTGTGTGCTGACAAATAACTTAATAAAAACATCTTTCTTTACAGGTACATATCGCACCGCTAAGTTAAAAGTGTAGTAACTCAAAAATGACAAATTTTGAGTTACCGTCATATTCGAATTATACTGACATGCCGTGTTCACACGGGAGGCTAAATATTAAAAAAGTATTAAATGTTACAAGAAAAAAGAACCGAAAATTACAATCGAAACAAAGTAACTATAAAGCCAAATGTTAAAAACTCATTATTCGGTCTTGTAATTACATCTCAGTTCTGTAAATACCGATTATTTCCAGCAGTCCCCTCTACCCTGTCCCCCGGGGTGACAGCTGAGAATTGACAACTGACAATTCGTGCTGACTGTCCCCTTCACGAGACTTCGGGCATTGAAAAATGCTTAATATAATAAAAACAATAAAACCGAAAAATGAGTTTTAGTTCACATTAGACATAAAATCATTTAATTTCGTATTATACTGTGATCAGTATTTTGCTGTACTACTAACCTTTTCGTTTATACTTTGTTTCTCAATAGTTTGATATTTACCCACTTTAAAACTAATATTTGCCATAATATATTTACCTATCCGTCTGTCAGTCGGTAATATATTTGTATTCGATTTTTTTTATTACATCAGACCATATTATGTATGTACTATTGTTCAGGAAATATCAAAACCCACTTAGATTTTGATCGGTTTTGTTGGTAACCTACAAACACTTATTAAAGTAAATCAGACTATTTTGATCATTTATTGGATTTATATGATGTGGTAAATATAATAAAAGCTATAAATAGTAATATTATGTCTTAAATCCAACATTTTGGAATAAGTAAACAAAACAAAATAAGTAAATTAAAATAAATCAATGTTTTAAAACATTTGCGAACTCAACAAATAGTAACTGTCGTGTAGTTGTAAGTAAAGTGGACATCCCTATTTACCGTGGAGTTTTAAATTGGTATTAATATACATTGGTTTATCTTGAAAAATTAGGACCTTAAAGTTCTGTTTTAACTTCAAAGTTTGGCTTTAATCGACTATAATCTGATGATAAATTACCAATTTTAAACCTGCTGTCGATAGCGACCTTTGTTTTCTGCATATACTTCATTAAAATTAAAGGGCCTTTCAAAAAGTACGGAACGTTCCGTCTTTATTGAAAGACCCTTTAATCGTTTTTGCAAATTGTTATCTAGGTACAATGTCTTCAAATATTACCGGTCTTTAAAATGGTTGTAAAATATTGATTGGAGTAAATACCTACAATAAGTTAACATACGATTGTTTTGATTTATGGTAACGACATCTAGTTACAGTATAATGAATTAAAAATAACGCCATCTATCAGTTAAATAAAGAATTATGAATGTTAAATGCGGGAAAAATTTAAATGGCATCTAAGTCTTAGAGGTAAGGGACGAATTATAAAAAAAAGCTTGTAAAATGGTTTCTTGAATCTTGAGTACGTGTGGCAGTGTGTGTGGCGCAAATTGTGAGTGAAACGCTTTCATGGCCAAAGCTATTTTTAAACGGGAATTGTTTTTGTTGAATCAGCTAAGAAATTGCAGCTTTTTGCAGTAGGATATTCGCGATGTTCACACCAAGAAGTACTTGTTAGAATTAAGGTGTGAAGTTCGAGAATTTTCGTCAATAATTAAACTTTGGTCGCCATACATGATGAATTTCGTACAGTGACCTCTTCGTCTCTCTTTCGCTCTCGCGTAAATTGCTATGTAACTCCCGCGTGGTTCACCGTGTGAAAGCGTGACAGAAATATAAGGAGCAACAGAGACATACAGAGAACGGTTAATGTACGAAATTACGACCAAAGTAAAGCGATAGTGATCGCAAATATGATAGGGGTGTTGGTCTTAAAGGCGATATAAACCGGTGTACCTAAATAACCAGATTATCGATAGAATTGAAGTAGAAATGTATCGATAGTGACCTCGTGTAAATGTTCAAATGTATTTGTCTTAATCGTCTACAGGGAGATTTAAAATTATAGAGGAATTCAAAGAAATTTTGTATTGTGTACCTATGTTTTTAGTTAAAACCTCCGAATTATTTGGTTTAAAGTAACTACCTAAATCGATACTACCGAGGCTTAAATAAGAGTTTATGAATTCAAGCATCGGATTTGTCACTTTAAAGTTCTCTTCAAACCGAATTATTTAAATTTAATAGAGCATAAACAAATGTGTTAATTATTTACTAAAGTGAGACGAGCTGTCAAAAGGATGGCTTCCTTTGAAACCAGTCAACTTGTTTCAAAAGAAAAGTCACAGTGGTAACGAAAGAACAGAGTCCGTTCTTCTTTGACGGAGATAATGTGTTTGATTTTTTACTTCAAAGAAGAACGGACCATGCGCCTATGTTCGTAAACCGACATTTTCTAATTTTGTGGTGTGAACAGTTTTGTAACAGTTGTAGAGTGGATGATTTTTCTGTTTTACTATATTTTAAATCTCCAAGTATCGATACTATCTATGTAACTGAAATGATACGAACCGAATTGTATCGAACAAGATTGACTGAGGAATCGACTGTGTGTTTAATAATAATTGTAGGTAAAGTCGATATTTTTCTAAACTTTTTCATGTCACAATACATTTTCTCGTAGTAACCATTTGTATGCATTTACCGTTGTTGTCTGACTTACCTAATATTGCGTATTTCTTAATGTCTTATCTTATTCCGCAGCCGAATTCGATTTATTTCCAAGTCTTACCTACTACAAAAAACCTACATTTTTATTTATATTTATATTCATTCATGGAATATTTATTCTTTTTTTTTTTAAATCTCATATTTTCATTCCGTTTTTTAATATAAATCAAATACATCGAATTTGGCTGTAGTATATTTACTTACAATTAACGTATTCTTGTAATTAAAAAGCAATGAATAGTACGTAGATAGAGGTTGGAATTTATAGTTTAGATAAAGATATTGTCAGTAGAGTTCTTATGAATATTAGAGTACCAGAATCCTATTTAACAGATACTTATACATACATATTTACCTACATACAGTTTTTTAGATATTGGGTAGTTACTTCTTGTACTTTCCTAGAATAAGGCGCTCACTGGGTAGGTTTCATTTACCATAGCAGTACAGTAATCATACCTACATTTAATGTTGACTGCTTTAGAATACTATGGCTTAGACATTACAAGCAAAACCTTTGTGCAGAACCTGAAAATCACTATTAATATATCAACCAATTGTCCCATTACTGAGCAAAGACCACAAACTCTTGTTTTCATGTATTTTTTGGGCTATACTTGGGCTCCAACCAGAATTATATTTGACGACCTCGTCGTCATCTCCTCTTTGAATTTGGGATCCAATCAGTGATGCCTTTCGTTCAAGACTCTTTAAGAATTTCGGGTGAACCTCGAATTGTTACCAAAAAATCGTACTCTCAATATGAATAAAAACATCACTCCAATTTTAAAGAATTTCTTTTAATCACCATATAACAAAAAAAAAAGTTAGCGTCAACTTTCTTAAAAATTACCTTTGAAACTTATTTACCAACTCTTTTTCAATGAACATTATGATTATATCTACATCATATTAAGTATATTGAATTCCACTGTAGAGTACACTGAAGGCCTTAAATCTTCTTAAAACAATAATGCACCAAATAGTCGACCATTAATTTTGTATCAAAGTGTTCATGAAACGTGATAGATGCAAAGATATTTAGCATTAAAGATAAGTAAACGAAACATCTCAGCATATTGCAGTTATAAACAGTATGAACACTCGCGTTCAAGCGTCTTCCTGTCATATTTCGTACTCATTAAAAGTACTTAAAGATGTTTTGTTTATTTCTTTTTTATTCTAAATGTCTTTGATAGATGAATATTTTTGTATGTTTAGGTAACGTCCGTTTTATGCGGAATTTCAAAGT
Source organism: Idaea dimidiata (assembly GCA_949358125.1). Taxonomy (NCBI): domain Eukaryota; kingdom Metazoa; phylum Arthropoda; class Insecta; order Lepidoptera; family Geometridae; genus Idaea; species Idaea dimidiata. The sequence continues at coordinate 21,263,071 of OX442332.1, read as the reverse complement.
TTAATAGGTACTAAAGAACCCCGTATCGATATTAAAATATTTTGAAATTGCTATATTACTATTGCTATATTGCTATTTTATACGGCCTGTGGGGCAAGCACAAAATTGAAAAACACCGCGAGACGTAGCGAATTGTAATTGGCGTGAAATATTTTTGGAAAACGTTACCTTAAGTAAGAGGTTGACTGAACGACCTAAAAACTAAGAAAATCGTAGTTACAGCTTTGTTTTATTGTCACACAGATTGACCTTTTGACACTCTTGTTATGTTAAAGCTAGATAAACGTGATGATAAATGTATGATCTAACACGGATAATAACGAAACCATGTTTCGCAATTGTACCACAGCTTACCTAGTAGTTGTATTACCTACTTATACCTTTACAAGGTGGGTACAATAAACATACAAAGGTACTTTATCTCGCCACATAGATCAGTTATAGTAAAGTGACACCATTTTTTCAAAAATAAAGATAAAGAACCGAAAATAAGCTTAGGACAATAATAATCTCGTATCTAACTAATGTTCAAAGAATTGTTAGATTTTATCACGTGAGCTAAATACAAGGTATAACGTGTATGCCCTTTTAAGCCGAAGGGGGTAGTTCTAGACGTCTAGGCGAATAACTATTGTTCTACGACTTTAAAAAATCTAACTTATTTTTTTAAATATTGAGGTTTTGTTTCACTGAAAAAACACCTGTTTTTGAAAATAAAGGTAATTAAAGTTATGATTGTATACAGTAGACCAAACTAAATGAAAGGACAACATAAGGTCAATAACCTCGAACTCGAAGAAACAGTTGACTTAAGTAAGTACACTTTACTTAAAATTTTCGGAAAGTGTCTACTTCGAATTTCCAATAGTCGTAGAAAAAAGTTGTTCGCTTAGACGTCTAGAACAACCCCCTTTCGGCTTAAAAGGGCATACCCGTTACACCTTGTATAATAAATAAACGCCTTAAATAATCAACAAAGCAAATTCACTATTGTGCTAGCCTCACGCTATCTATTATAGGATCAAATAATTACGAATAGAAAATGTAATATGAAAATTATAAATTCGATTATTCGGTATTCGATTATAATGCAAAATACTTGTCTTAATATCAAGCCATACTTTCGTCTAGTATTATAATTATAATATTGTGTTCTGATGTTATTTAAAAAGTAGGAAATGTATAAAGAATCTCATACCTTCAAATACTAGTACAATAGGCGGAAGTAGGTATGCGGTTTTCTTTGAAATATTATTGCTTATAGAAATTCGATTCGATGCCATTTATTTGTTATTTTATTATATATATTGTGCCTATTAAACTTACGTGACTTGTTATTATTGTAGTATATCATCTGTGGATATTGCTAAACTGCCAAAATAGTTCCAATAGTTCAAGAGGTATAAAAAGTTTTTAGGTACCCCTAAATTTTTTGAAAAGCTAAACGGTCAGAGAAATATTCAGAGGGACCCGAAACCAGAGACATGTTACATCGTCGTCTTCACTCCTAGAAGACTGTGCACTTGACAATTTTGTAAATATTTCAATCATGTTCTCAATAAGGTTAAGTTAGGTTTTGCTTTGATATATCAAACGGTCCTGTTGAAGATACATACACCCTCGTCTGTCCTTATCTAACTAACCGACAAAGACTAAAGTGAAAAAGGACAAACGACGGTCGACTCTACTTTCTCTAACATCAAGCGGGACCGTATTTTTGACAAAGTAAGCTTTCTAGTAATACTGTACTATTTCTATGCTCGAAACCGACATCATTCGACGCAGAATCCAAAATCCAATGCAATGTCCAATGGTATAAATACGAATTGTGGCCAATGTGGCGATTTAGCAATTTAGCCTTTCCACTGAAGATATGTATAAATCTATGATTTAATAGATTCTAAATAAGTAGTAGATAGATGTGACATTTCATAATAAATACCAAAATTATCTATGTAAATTTTTCATTCCACTTGTTATCCTTTCACTTTTGTATCGGTTGATATTTCAATTCTTTTATTATTGTTAAGTTATTCTTAGTACAAACTAGCATCTTTATGTTAAAGGTAATTAGTGCTTAGTTAGAGGCTTCCCGAGCGGTAAAGTGGCCATTATTATTTCGGTGTCGTGAAGGCAAATAGTATTAAATTATTATTCTCTGTAATTATAGTTTTAATGAATAAAAATGTATAAAATCATACAGAAATAAAAATGTTTTAGCATAAATTTACTGCATTTTATTCAGGACCAAGAATATTTATAGAAAATTATTAATCTATGTGACATGTCCCTGATTGGTTTTCTCATCGATCGGTGGCGTATATTATTATAATAATATGCCACCTGTTAAGACTTCATTTTTTACCTAATTATAAATCATTTCTACATATTCAATATATTTTGTCCTTCTTAATGCTTACTAACTTGTAATAAATAACTCACGAGAACATGAACTGCGGTTTAGGCCATGATAAGCTAGATTATTTCACTCGTCAGTCAGTAAAACATACTTTTACTTATTTTTTAATTTTGTCTAAGGCTTTCGCGATCTTGCATAATAAAACACAATATTTACCGGGTTTTACTCGAATTTTATTTAATAACGGCATTATTACAAAAGTACGTTTACAGTTAGCTTAAATTTACAACTCGAGTAAAACCCGGTAAATATTGTGTTCTAATATGTTATCCTACGTTCTATTACCTAGGTTAACATACGTATATATTTGATGGAATAAAATGCATTCTTAGCAGAAGTCGTGATACGTATAAAATAATATCAACGTAGCCGATAATAATCATGCAATTAAATTGCAAATTTCCAATTACCTAGTTGTCCAGGAACTTTTTCCAAAAGAAATATTGACGTGACAGAACAAAAGTTGTGAGAACGCACGAGGCACCAATTATACAACAGGTAGGTGGTGAGCTGCATTAATTTTGTCATTTAGTTGAATGTATCGCGCATATTATCGCATAATTAATAGGGGGAAACCTACCCAGCTGTCCATGCGTGAAACGCTTTCGTTTTCTTAGGACCAGGGAGCTCAGGTGGTGGCTGTAGATACGTTAAACCACTCTGTGCAGTTGGTGGTGCCGGTCATACCGTGACGACGTCCATCGCAGTCGCCTATCGGACTTTCCTCACTACTCACGCTACCGTACAATGTAAAACGTTTCCGAGACTCAGTGATTAAATCAACATGTATCACAAAAAGTTCTGTGTGGTTATCGTCACTGTACTTCTTTTGTATGATATCGCCGAATCAAAGAAAACGAGGATTCAAAATAAACGGACTAAGCTAGAAGAAGAGAGTGCCGCGCCGCAGCCGGATGTCGTCTCTTATTCTACGTTTGGTGTCAACGATGTCGGTACGTATGAAGGTTTTGTGCCCACATCGCCAGACTATGCGAGATTTTTAACTACTAATCAAGAAGAACCAGCTAAACAAACCAGTGATGGTTACCCGCCTCCATCCATAGATTCTACTGCATACGGTAATAATTTTGAATCATCTCAGTCATACAACACTCAATCGTTTGCCGTAACCGATAATGGAAATTCACAACCCACGTTGGCTAGATATCCAAGTGCACCTAGTATTTACAATCAACCTACGTTTACTTCAAATAACCCGTACAAAAATGTGGCATCAGAACAATCGTATCCAAATAAAAAAGAAGATTCAGATGCACCGGTCTATGGAACTAAAATAAATTCAAGAGGAAGAGGCAAATTATTTAATGAATTAAACACTACAGAGCAAAATGAGGTGAAGATCAGTCCTAGTGATAAAAAATATTTCGAATACCAGGAAAATAAGCCTTCCGTTGAAAACAAACCAGTTGCAACTGATTATAGTGGTAGTGGTGTATATCCGCAGTTTCCACCATTTCCCGGACTGGATTCCAATGAATATGGCAATGTAGGTTTACCAAACAGTGATAATGGTTTGAAATTTCAGAGAGTGGTTGATTTTACAAAACATGCATCATACTATCCAGAATTAGATACTTCTCAAATGCCTATACCAACAAAACCTGAACTTTTTGGCATTCCAAATAAAGAAAGTACTGAATCATTCAATCATGGACAAACTGAAAATAACAATAAACTATTCCAACCAGCACAATCGTTCAGGGATAATTATGAGCAAAAAAGAATAGAAGAAGTGGCTGAAAAAAATATTCCTAAATACCATTCTTATACGGCGAAAGATAATACTTACCACTTTGAAGATGAAGCATATAAAGGAAGCAAATCTGCCACAGAGACTAAAAAGAAAACCAAAGACAAAGACAAAATTTGGAAACCGGACGGTTATGACTATAACAAATGGAAAGATCATTTCTCGCCTCCTAAAGGATATGACATCCACACGGATCACAGTAATATCAGCTTTAAATACGAAACTGACGAACCGAAACCTAAGGAACATAAAAGACCTTTTAACAGTCACTTTGATGAAATAGTCCCATCTGAGAGCAATATAGCTTTTCCTTCATATCAACGCCCGGAAAATGATTTTTCTACGTTCAAGAAAATGCCAAGTTATAAAGTACACGAAGAAGACGAATTTGATAAATTCCCAACATTTAAAGAATCATTTAAACAAAATAAACCAGATTTAGGAAAATACAAAACGTCAAGTTCATCTACATATTGGGGAAACGTATTTCCATCTTCTGATATAGCGCAGTTTAATGGTCATCCACCTAAAAGTGTATTTGATGATGTTACAAATGAGGAAATTGTAAATATTCAACCAAAAAGACCTAATAAGTGGAATTTCGGAAATTACAACGAGATCAAACCGAACGAGTGGTCACAGTTTGGCAGAAGACCAAGTAAACCTTGGAAAGATTGGACTAAACAAATACCATCGCACAGATTTAAGTCTGAAGAAGATTTGTTGGATCTCAGAAATCAAGATACATCACTTCCATCATATTTACCTTCACATCAGAGTTCCTACGTTTCTGATGACAACGACTACAAAAAACTTGTTGAAAAATGGAGACAATCCTATTTGAAATCGAAATACAGAGATTCACTTCGTGATTACGAAAGTTACGCAGAATCCAAACCTAAGCACGTAGCTTTGCCGAAGCCATACCCGGTAAGTAGATACATTTATATTAATTTAATCTAGCTAAGAACTTTAATAATCAGGCTTGTTAAAACGCTCTTGCGAGCACATAAATCTGAGCAAAAAGTTAATGGTGGAATGCGGATCAGAAAAGCCGATGGCTCACGTCGCGCACTAATTTCTTCGCTTGCTCTTGGTCAGTAAAATGATGCGCGTCCATGCACTTGAGAGAAATCATGAAACACAATATCATCTTTCTACATTCTGTTATTATAACGGATTCAATTCTTTTCAAGTTTAAAGTCAGAGCAGTGTTCATAGAAATCGAGATTCGAATTGAAATTAGAAGAGCTGTGGTTATGTCGATCGCGATTGTTTAACGAGTGGTTAGGTTCCGATAATTGAGTATGACGACCAACCCTAGTCATGGTACATTAACTCGACGATACCCAGTGAAAGTAATCGAATTATAACAGAAAGTATAAAGGTTTTTAATAAATTACCTACTCTACAAAAACAGTTTTTTCAAGTTCATAAACTTAAAATCATCTTGATGACAATGACATTAGTAACTTTGTAGATACACATAACTAATTAGATTCTTATCTTGCTTGATTGAGGTCTTTACAAATATTAAGATGATCTTTCTACTTTGCCATTGAACACAGGGCTAGCTGCTGAGAAGTAGGTATTAACTAAATATAATACCTACTCAGGTACTTATTACACCAAGATAATCTTCATCAACTTAATTGAGTAATTATTTACATAACAGACAATATGCAGACAATACCAACACAAACACTAAAACTACAGATTACAAAATTGTCGCAAACAATGAGTGTTAAATTCTCTATTGTAAATTAAAACAGTTTTTTTACATAAGAAAATAAAAATGTCTCACGAGTATTTAGAAACCAAGGCAAGGCGTCCACAAACTATACGTTGTTTGATTTAAAACAAAGAGTCTATAACGGCTAGTGTCTTAAAATTAATATGAATTGTGTTTATTCAGTCTACCATACTGATGCAATAAGAGACTACATTAATCATTGTAGATATTATTATAGCTGCAAATACTATATGTACTAAGTTTACATTGCATGTAGCACTTATGTACTTATTCTCGACGTCGCGTCGCAGATTTCCGTTATGCATGGAAAATTATGTGTAAAAACTTTGCTTCCTACTTGATTTGTATTAGTATTTACACAGGTATACCCATTTACCAGCATATAAACTACAACTCAAAGGCTATCTATCACCTTTGGGTCTATTATATTCCCACTACCTTTATAAACTGGGTAATTTTAGAACCTAACTATTTTCTATTTTATTTTTTCGGAATCCTGTCTGAAGATTGCATATATTCTTTTAATATTGTTGTAAACTGTGTTCACGCATTGTACTAAAATAGACGTTTAAGCTTTTTAAACAACTTTGATGACACAGACGCGTGCCGCTGGGCACTAACTAAATAAATAAAAATTATAATCAATACTAGACTATAGCTTACCTTAGCCTTTAGACTTATTTGTGTTTAAGTTGTTGTTACCTGTAGTTTAGTTGGAACTTAACGTACATAGTCGAAAATGTACTTGCAGATTGAGGTACCCCATCCGGTCATAGTGCCAGTACCTCAACCATATCCAGTTCGAGTACCTGTGCCTAAACCGGTGGCCGTGCCGTTTATACAAGAGCTGACTATTCCGATTGAAAAACCGGTACCTTACCCGGTCTATAAAAAAGTTCCTTATCCCGTTGAGAAGCCAGTCCCTGTGCCTGTTGAAAAAGAGGTTAGTGGATGGCCCTTCTATAATCAAGATAGCTTAGCGAATAGTACATGAACCTACTGACACAAACGTCTTCCCGCATCTACTCGTAAATAAACAGGAAGAACAAATTATAATTAGTGCCTTTAGAAGTTGCCTATAGTCCTCCTATAGTTATAATATACAAGACAACAATAGCCATTGATACAATTTGTAATACTCTCATCTTACGACGTTACACTGCATGAAATGCCTGTTGCATGATGATGATGATCACTACTGATTGTTTTCTTGCTCACACACTTAATAATAATAATTGGCCTTTTCATCTAAATTCAGATGATTTATATAGCGCAAGCAACTTTTTAATCCATGCTATTTTATAGCGCTGTTTGCCCGGGACGATGTTAGGTGGAGTAGGCTTGCCCAGCACCTATACCACCCTCCCAGCCTAGTCAGCCATGCCCAGACGAAAGAACTGGTCAATACGTCTGGAACTAACTAAGCCGTGGGTTTCCTCACGATGTTTTCCTTCACCGTATGAGCGATGTTATTAACGCACATAACTTTTCCGCAAGGAAAAAGACATTGGTAAGCCGGGATTCGAAACCACGACCTTCGGAATGAAAGTCGGGGTATCAACCACTAGACCAACACTGCTCTCACGCACTTAAAGACTAAAATATAACATTACATTTTTGGCTGAAAGTCAAGCTACATTGAATTTCCAGGTGGCAGTTCCTGTAATGAAACCGTACCCAGTTCACGTTCCTTACATCAGGCCCGTGTTCCATCACACTAAGACAAGAGATGACTCTGAGGATACTAGACATGATGATGATTATTTCCCAAGACCAGAAGGTAACCAGAAAGGGATACAATACAGGAAGAAAAAACCACAAGGGTGAGATTTTATTTTAACTAATATTTAGTAATTACCATTGTTTTGTCTTATGTTTTTTTAACTTGATAACTGAAAGGCTGACTGTAAAGTTAGCGAAACGTCGGTACATTGTAACACCTACCTAATTACCACAAGTCTATTTACTAACATAGTATTAAGCAATACATTCGTAGAAATATGCCTGTTTTGTAAATGTTAAACGTTTTTACAAGGCATAAATTGAATGACAGTGCAACCACGCATAACAGCGGCGCACGAACTGTTCAAGTTCAAAGACTTTTTAGGGTTCCATCGACAAGGAATCCTTGTAGTTTCGACTGGCTCATGGCTCTCACCGTCTGTCTGTCAGTTAGAGGCTTCGACGTAATATTCTAACACGGACAATATTTGCGTATACGCAAACGTGATTTTTGCGATAACTTGCGGGAACTGTAGTACTTAACTAGGTAGGTACTTAAATATAACCTACAGGCTTCGGGTCTATTTAAATTTCTTGTGTCGATTGGAGCGATTTAAATAGGTTGTTTTCTATTGGTTTTCGTTCGATGTCGGGATTTCCATATGAATCGCACGACTGCAACCAATAGTCTTAACCACTCGCCGTAAGAGTCCTACATCGAACGAAAATCCGCAAAAGATATTTAAATCGCCTTAGAAGGCATGAATGATTCAAAAATAATACTTTAGGACCCTTACTTTTAACTCTAAATTGCAAGAAACAATTTATGTATGTTATTAGGTAATTTAGAAATGAAGAATAAGTAACTGAATAAATTTCGTATACTGTACGGAATCTTACACTACGAACTTGTCTTATTTTCCTTACATTTCAGTTCACGTGATCGTAGGAGACCTTCGAGAACGGTTTACCACCAAGAGCGCAACCGACGGCGGTGGCCGGACCGGCGTCGTCCAACAAACACCGTCCAGAGAAAGCCAACAAGACATCCACTCCCTCAAATACATAGACAGTATGACATCGATGGCTACGAAGACAATGAATACTACAACTACTGCAGTAAGACTGGAAACTGTTGATAAATATTTCTGTTTATTGCTCAATACATTTTAGTAGAAATATTTTAAGAAGAGAACGCATCATCAAAAATTCCCACGTGACCAGGTTCGAACCTGTGCTTCTCCTTTGTCGGGGTAGCGCGCTACCACTCCGCAAAAAACTGATATTTTTGATAAGGCGTTCTCCTTGTAAAATATTTCTATTCAGAACTTAGCTTTACCTGCGTGATAAATAGTAATGAATAGATTTTTCTTATTGAAATGAAACTCTTTTTCCTTCCTTCTACCTCGGGGTAGACTAATAACAAGTTGTTATTTTCGATAACAAGTAACAACGCGATTAGAAACGGAAAATGAGTTTAATTTCAAATATTAATGAATTTTTAATTTAGGATTGAAATTTCAAAATTCTCAGCAGCACAAAATGAACATCATTTTTCTTTTTGTTTAAAACTGAATGTTTTTTTTTGTTTTCTCTTAATTTTCTTAGTTTCGGCGTATTTTAGAACATTATTGTGCCAATGCATTTACTTATGTCTTCAACTAAATGTTATTTAGTTAGGGTTAATTTGTGAAAATAAATATTTACAAATCGTAAAAATAAATAATTATTAAACCTATAGATGGTTTCTTTGTTGATGGTTTTTTTGGACACTTGACGATCACAAAACATTGGTGAATGAAATCTAATTGTTTGTCTAGAAATTAGAGCATGCGTTGAAGTCTTTTCACAGTTGAAATAGGTTTTTTTTTGCATGTAGAACTAATCGAAATATGCGGAATAAAAAGGGTTGTTTTAGACGTCTAGACGAACAAGTTTTGTTTTTCGACTTTTGGAAATTCGAAGTAGGTAGGTAGTTTTCGAAAATGTTGAGTTTAAAGTTTACTTTAAAACGAGCTATTTCATAGAGTTAGAGGTCACTGTCCTTACTGTCTAACTAATATATACCGACTAACATATAGTTACGAAATGAATGATGAGTGATGAGAAACGCCAGTGCGTGGCTTCCATACCATATTGTTTACGATGCGTCACTTGAGATTGGCGCGTGCTGCGCTTGGATGCTCGCTTTTACCAACGGTTCGATAAACAGATATGCAAGTCACAAGCCAGTCATCAACACTGTTCAACACAGGTTGATAAATAGATAGTGCGGTTTATTTACACAACACATTATGCACTATACTTACTATCTATACTTATATACTAATATTTGTAAGAGGAAAGATTTACTACTTATTACCCGGCTGCAAGGAAAGGGTTAGCTTTTCGCGCCTATCTTGTATAATTCATGTTTGTAATATTCTTCCTCAACACGTATCTCGGAGTATATTCCAAAAGGGCCACCCAGTACCCGAACCCGGACGAAATATTTTAGTTCCAAACAAACAAAGTTAACTATCGAGTGGTTTGGAAGATACGTGCTGAGGAATAATGTAGCTTTTTATTTCTATAAACTATACATATATACTCTTTATTTCTATATTCCATAATGTGTTGTGTATATTATATACAGTTGTGGTCATATAATTAAGAACGATTTGAAGTTTTAGAAGTTTTCTATATAAATCGTGTAATACACAGATATGTGAACCCTCTGAGAAGCAACTAATTATGTTATAAAATAGCTACATTAATAGAGTAACGTGACTTAGGAATAAAAAATATAATGTCCTTATATTTTTTTTTATATTTTAATTATTTTACCAAAGTAACACATTCCAATAGTACTGAAGCTGGATAAATAATTAAGAACGATTTATTAAGCTGCTCGGGAATTGTTTTAATAACCGGTAGAACGTCTTCAGCATAGGGTAACATTGTTTCTTCCAGCATAATTTTGTATTGGAACTGATCCATGTTATCTCCTATCAACTTTACAGGTCCTACACCATGTCCAGAAAAGCACCCCAAATTTTCACATTTCCACCACCGTGCTTTAATGTAACTTTCGTGTACTTAGGGTCGAATGCTGTATTTGGGGGACGTCGAACATATCGTTGTCCATCAGAACATACTCTGTTTATTTTCGTCTCATCAGAAAAAAGTACATTTATCCACTGTGGCACAGTCCAGTTTTCATACTTTCTCGCAAATGCAAACCGGGCTTGCCTGTGGCAAAGTTTCAACATGGATACCTTTCTTGATATCCTACTGTGCAATTTTTCTACTACAAAAACGTCTTCGAATAGTGCGTGTTGAGATTGCTGAAGGGTTGTTTTCACCAAAATATTCTTTTCTCAGTTCATTGGACCCTAAAAGGATTTTGTTTTGCCATGCGAACCGTGTTTCGGTCATCTCGAAGACTTGTTTTTTACACGACTGCCAAAGGAAGTGTTATGTTTTTGCCGTGAGTGTATGTATGTATGTATGTATGTATGTATGTATGTGACCTATTTTTGTGCCGTCGTAGGGCCTAAACGGCTGGGCCGATTTAGATAAACGATACGTCGTTAGATTCGTCATGACCTTGAGAGTGACATAGGGTACATTAAAATAATAAATAAATAAAAATAAAGATTTAAAACGCTATAAAGCAAGATTTGTCTTGACCATAAAAACCGAGCAAAGACAACGGAACGTTACTTAAAAACTTTTCGATTTGACTTTGACGCCGAGTTTCAACGTTTGAAGGAATTTGAATGTTTAATTTGTCAGTTTGTCAGAGATAACATAAATAACAATTACTATGTTTAATTACTATGTAATAAGTAATTAACTAAAAATTTGAAATGTCGCGCTATGGATAATGGATAGCAAGGCTAATCCGCTAGGACAAGAAACCGCCAGCCATCTTAAAATATAATTACCAAGTTTTCGGATTTGGTAATTATATTTTAAGATGAATACCTGCCTACTTCATAGCTATCTCAGCAAAACTCAAAAAGAATAGCTATTATAATATTGAAGGCTTTTAGATAGCCTATCTTTAACCGATTTCGAGTCCTCGCTACTGGAGTATACACATCCAGAGTTAATGAGTTTCTCTGGTGTGATTGTATCTAATCTCTAATAACTAAAAAGCGTTAAATAAAAAAATATTTAAAAAAAATAAAAAACCCGACTGCCGTTAAAACTGAAAAGTAAAAAACAAGACGATACCTTAAAAAATTGTGGATGCAGTCGGGTGGGACTCCTTTTAATGGAAAAGTATAATGACACCAAATTGTGTTGAAGTCCCACCCGACTGCATCCACAATTTTTGAAGGTATCGTCTTGTTTTTTACTTTTCAGTTTTAACGGCAGTCGGGTTTTTTATTTTTTTTAAATATTTTTTTCTGTTTAGGTACTCGTGGAGCATTCGAAGAAGTTTTATACGTAGCAAAATGCTTTACAAAGTGGAAAACCATCGTTTTTGAAAATTGCAGATGGTTGGCTATCTTTTTATAAGACCAATTCTTCCGGCGAAGTTTTATTATTACTTTCCGTGTAGATTTGTCATAGTTTTGATTTTCCTCATGGTTTTTCATAAGGAGCAATCACTTTTAATCTTAAACAGCACTAAATGGCGCCAAAATTATACAAACAGTAATAAATCGACCGAGTATTCTCTATTTAAATTTGAATAAAGATATAAACTATTTAACGTTCTTAATTACGTGACCAGCCAGTAAATAGGAATACTATGTTTAGAAGTAGTGTAAAAAGTTTGTCTATTTATTTATAGCTAATTCGTGTGTATCAATGCATGCAGTGATATTGTGGAAAAGTTTTACGATACAGAGAAAATTTTAAAAAAATACATGCAATTGGTTTTGCGTCTTAGTTTGAAAAAAATCTCCCTTTTTTATCAGCGTTCTTAATTATATGACCACCACTGTATATATATTTATTTCTATATTTTTACATTTTTGTGCCTGTTGCAGTGGAGACGATGGGCTGTTGGGGGGACGATAAAAAAAAAATAGGGGAATTAGGGCATAAAATTAGAGAAAATGGAGGTGACTCCCGCTCCGGCTTGTTTCTGGGGCAAAGGTTAGCCATTGCCATACAGCGCGGGAACCATTGCACCGGGAACAATAAGGGAACATTTCTATATATATCTTTCACCAATAGAAATCTACAATATCTAGGATTAACATGAGTGATCCCGAAAATCCCACTATATCGTGGATGAAACCGCAGGACTCAGCTTGTTATGTTTATGTACACCTACTATAATGTGGCGCGTCGAGCGTATCCCTAACAACGCGGAAGGTTGCGGATTTGATTCCCACAGGGGACCAGTATTTTAGCTGAACATAAATGTTTGTTTCTGGTTATAAGTGTATTCTACATTATGCATTGAATGTAAGTATGTACTTACAAAAAATACAAACGATTTTTCAATGAATGTTATTTACTTATAACTCAACTAAATTTTACATGTGAAAGGTGTTGTGTAAGCAAATAAACGAATATGATTATTATTTCTTAACACTAATACTACTACACCCATAGCGATGAAAATTACTTGATATCCAAGAAGCTGGATATCTGGATTAACACATATAAATAGATAGATAGATTAATACTTCATTTGTACAACCAAGACAATCAGTATACATCAGAAGTATAACAAATAGTATGACACAGAAAGCTTAAAAGGACATATACTACTTTTTATTCTCGCGGCATATTTCTAATTCTAATTCATAATTCTTCACGAGTTTCCATTACGAAACTAGTGTCACGAAAGTTATTGTCATCTTTGCAAAAAAAATGCGTAGCACCAGCGATTTTTTGGTAAAACTAGTGTCGAGCAACTTTTTTGTGAAGTTTACTATAACTTTCGCGACACTACTTTCGTAGTGAAAACATGGCTTTTGGTACGCGGACAAGTGACAGAAAACTTGAAATATTATATGTTTTTTTAGTCTATTTTATCCCAATGTTAGGCAAAACCTCCGCCTGAGATAGGTAACGTACAAAATATTTTCTACATCTTACTAAAATTAAACGCGAAAGTTTGTATGTATTGTATGTATGTATGTGTGTGAGGTTACTCTTTCACGCAAAAACTACTGAACCGATTGCGATAAAACTTGGAATATAGGTAGCTGGGGACCTGGATTAACACATATAGGCTACTTACGCGGGAACGGGACTTACGCGGGTGAAACCGCGGGGCGCAGCTAGTCTTAAAGTATTGTTAAGTTACCCTAACTATAACACCATTTGTATCGGAAATAACTTCGCTGATTGAGATATAAACGATTTTTACGAACTGACAGCAATTGTTTCCATTTATTAAACTATCTATGTATCTATATACTAGATTAGAATTTTAAGTGACAATGACAAAGTTAACCGCGGACAAATCCGCGACCAACAGCTACTTTTATTAAAAGTAATATTCAGGGCCAGTGGCAGTGGTTTGTATAATTGCAGTCACGATTTTATTATAATAGGCAGGTATTTATTATTGTCTATGATCTTAACTAAGAAAACAACGTTCACTACCGAAAAAAAAAGTATCCAAATCCTGAAGAATTAGCCAGAAGAAAAATCTAATAATAATTAGCAGGTAAGTACTCAATTTGAAATACAACAAACTTATTTATTTAAAACTAGCTGCGGCCTGTGGTTTCATCCGCCTAAGTCCCGTTTCCGCGGAAATATCGGGATAAAAAGTAGTCTATGTGTTATTCTCGATATCCAGCTACCTATATTCCATAGTTCCATCTGAATTGGTTTAGTAGTTTTTGCGTAAAAGAGTACATACAAACTTTCGCTTTTATAATATTGGCAAGATAAGTTATAAGTAAGATCAGAAGGATAATATTTGACGCCCTCTGAGGCGCATCGGGCGAAGGCTCGACTGCATTGCAGAAGGTTGCGGGTTCGATTCTCGCCACGTGCAAGTATTTATGCTTTAAACATTTTTTTTTTCCTGATCTGAATATTTTTTATGTACCTACATACGTACCTACCTTTGTATTAACAAAAAAATGTATTACACGGAGTAGTATATCTGTTATCTAGTATCCATAGAGTAAAAGCCTAGTTCTTAGCTCGGGGCTAGATAGCGATGTGTGTAATTTTGCAATATTTATTTTATTATTGCTGCATGACAGTATTTTTGAGAAAATTGGCTTTCATCGCACAGAATGATTTCATTTTTGACACTCAAATTCTAAAAACTGCGATCAAGTTAGATTCAAATCTAGTAAGGATTTAATAATATATCTCGAGAATTACTTATATAGATAGTAGGTAGGTAGTACCAATAATTATATACGTTAGTCATATTCTAACTAACTGTAATTAGCTAGAAGTTTATTACATCAATAAATAGCCTGTAATTTTAACGATTAGTTTGATAACTGTTTTTAATATTAATTCTAAATCATTTACTAAGGAAGTAAAGTAATATATTATACATAAAATGAGCCCCTATGGCGAAGCGGTTCTTGTAGCGGAATGGAGTTCTCAGGTATTGGAAAAATCCAAGAAAAGTTGTCATGTCGTCGTAAGGGTTGATATGCGTGCAAATGGCCTCCTACACAGGATCGTGCTAAGTGAAGAATTAAAGTAGAATAATGGACCTTTGGCTCCCAAGAGGGATGTAAACGGGAACATCGCTCGGATAATAATGATGATGTATATTGCTCTTGGAAAGAATATGTTAAAAAATAACATGCTTACGAAAAGGTTTATTTCTCTAAAATGTGGATAAAGAAGAGATTAATTGAGATTTTTTGTTAAACATATTATGGACTCGATATAAAGTAATTACCTAGGTGTACGTAACGTAGATTGTGTCACTGTAGCGTGAATAGTGTATAGTGAATAGTACAAGTATTATATACCACGGATAGGTATTTAATTGGCTTGTAATGTATGAATAGCCGACGGATGCGTTTGGTCACGGGGTTGGACCTTGAATTAGCCTGCGTCGAATTTACGACGCGTTGAATAGACAAATCTCGCAATTGTTAATAGATACGCTAACAACGTCATTAAACTGTAACTTGGTGTTAGTTTTGGAACTAGCTACGGTCTATCGTATCACCCGGATTAGTCAAAATCCAGTCATTTAATTAAAAAAATAAAATATGTTTTTATTACAGCAAATAAACTAAACACTAAGCAGTTAACAATCAACGTCTTTACGTTGTTACTGTTACTACTGCACTACTGTTACTAATAGGTAGTTACTAATAGTAGTGTTTGCTGGATGAGGGTAGTTACATATTCATAGTGTTGACGGTGGCATCCACACTAGATTAAATCTATGTCGTGGATGTCAGAAACTGATTAACTAGTAGGAATGTACCTGGTCGGTGAACTTTGATTATTATTTAATTTATTTATTTAATTGAAATGAATATTGGCCGTAGAGAACATGGCATGGCGTTACTGCTTATTGTTGATTATTGGGACCCACTGTTTCACCCGCTTAAGCACCTATAGACCCCGTGGGGATTTCGAAAAACCCTTTCTTATCGGATGCCTGCAACACATAAATAACACACTATTCAAATTTCGCGGTTTAGGCTTTATTATTTATTATAGGGTTTCTTAAAATAGGTTTATTAGCCATCACAAAGATAGACAAACCAACAAACAGATGCGGCGAAACAACAAATTCATTACTACCTAGCTACTTTTTTAATTTATTTTTGTAGATGATAGAACCATTTGTCTTTTATTTATAGACACAGTAAGTATGTATACAACAACTTGCTGTGTCAGTTCGATGGTATTGTTCACTGTGGTTTTTCAATAAACAGACTGGTGTTTAGAAAAATACTCTACCAACCACGAAATATTTTGGGATTTCCTTTCCATTTTGTATGTTCGTCAACCATGTCATGCCGTATAATGTATGACTATGTTTTATTATGTTTACGGGATGGAAAAAAAGACCGTGCTTGAAGGAAAAATACCTTTATTACGATGGTAAATTTTGTTGAAAGAAAACATTCCTTTATTTTCAAAAATAAGTAAGATGACATTTTTAAAGATTTTTTGGAAATCACCTGCCCGAGCTGGGAATCATCATCATCATCAGCCTGTTGCAGTCCACTGCTGGCTCTAATTGCACGCCACCTAGATCTATTTTCGGCTTCTCGCATCCAGTTTGTGCCCGCCGTCTTGCACAAATCGTCGCTCCAACGTGCCTGAGGACGTCCTACACTACGTTTGCCGAAACGCGGTCTCCACTCTAGAACTCGTTTACCCCAACGGTTGTCGGTTCTACGGCTAATATGGCCAGCCCACTGCCACTTCAGCTTGCTAATCCGGTGAGCGGTGAGCTGGGAATCGAATCAGTGAAAATGTGAATTTTACGATATCAACCGACATACTCATTCATAAGAAACAATTTATTTTAAACAACAAATTATAGAAAACCATAGAAGAAATTAAATTATAGAAAGTAAAATATATTTACTACACGACACACAGCGCAATCTAGCCCCAAACATAGCACTAGGCTTGTACTATGGGTACCTACTAGACAACGGATATTATATACTACATATAATACTTTCTTTTGACACCTAGACCAGATACAAATATTTATTTTCAATTCAATTTAACCCGCAACCTTCCTTATTGCAGACGGGCATTCGCACGACGCGCCACTGAGGTCGGCAATATAATTTAATAAGCTTATTACTTATTTCTAAAGATCTCTATCTAAAAAAATTGTTTGATAACCTTAGCAATTGCTCAAAAAAAATTATTATAGTTTATTTTTTTAGAAATAATAGTTATTATAATTTATGAAAGAAAAGATATGTTTTCTTTCAGCAAAGTTTGCCATTGTCAACTACGAACAAACAAGACATTTGTTCGTAGATTATTAATGTTAAGGGTAGGTACTTTTTGTCCAACCACGGCCTATTTTTCCACCCTGTACATGGGCCTACCTGCCTCTTAAGCTCACGATCTCACTCAAGGTTTAGCGTTGACAGAATACCACTGATCTTCTTAGTAGGTACCTACACAGGTTGGTTTAAACTTAGTTTAAACAACAGACATCTACAGACGTGCACTTGAAGCCTGCGTAGAGCTTAGGTACTGAATATAAATTACTTGCCACACTTTCTGTTTACCTACCAATCGTTTTTTGATGCCAAGTTCGTAAACATTCGACCATTTACTTAGATCCTTATAAACTATGAATTCCGAATATGCACGTTGATTTAAAATTCATTCATTTGACATGTGTGTCTGTGTGAACCTTGGAGCGAACTTGTCCGTACAAAGACGAGGGTAATAAAAAGAAAAATCTCTTATCCAACATTATAACATTACCTACGATAGTTTTTTTAAATTAACCAATCTAAAAAGGGGTTTTATTTGTGTATAATAATTTAACAAAAGAAATAGCATAAACGTATTTTTTATGTAAAAGTTAGAGAGTCACGTGACCAATTATTCAAAAGTTTCCGATCGAACAAAATACACCTTTAAAAGTTTGATTTATTTAAAACGATGATAAGCTTTATATAGTTTGTGCTATGGTGTTATGCTGCTATGGTGTAAAAAGCAAAAAATCATCCCTAACTTCCACATATATTATAATATAGATAGATATGTCCGTAGAATACTGTGCCCAATTAATCAACTAAAATAAGATGATATTATAGTTAGGTTTGAGTTACTTACATTGCATTGAGATATTGTGGATAAAAAGGCATGTAGAGACCTCGAACTGTTTAGTCAGTGATCGCGGGCCCGTTGAACCGGTCGCCGATTGACCTACACGGTACACTCAAACACGTAAGTTAAACAAACTTTTAACTTAAACTTGGTACCTACACATTTCAAGGAAATCGATATGGGAAAATTCAATTTCATTATGAAATTATCTGTTTTTTTAATGATTGCGGAAATGTTTGTGCCCAGTACAAAGGGCTTTTGATTACTCAGTACTCACCTTTGAATATAATTCTTGCGAAGGCTTTGATCAGGCTAAAGTACTTTGAAGTACTTGCATGTACGGAATTATTATCCTCCTTTTTTTTTCTGAAAGCCTGTCAAAGGCTCATTCAACCTTAGTATCTTACCTGTTTTTTTAAAATATACTTTAATTAAAGGATTTTTTTTTATAATAACGGTAATCTCTACATTATAGAATCTTAGCAATCTTATTGTTTATTTACTCCATTATTAAATGAAGTCTATTATTATGAATGAATCATTAGTTTCGCTTACGTGCCAGTGCTTTGATTTTCTTAATAAGTATAGATACCTAGTTTTCTTAATAAGTTATTTGTGTAGATACTAAAAGTTACTTTTTTAGATTGAACATTCAGTGGTCTAATTGATTTTATCGTTAAGAATGCAACAATGATTTTACGAAGTAGCTACGCCATATAAACATGATTTAATTTTATTCATTAATTATCCAAGGAAAGATATAAAGTGAATAAATTGATTGAGCATTCAGTGGTCTAATTGATTTTATCGTTTAGAATGCAACACTAATTTTACGAAGTAGCTACCCCATATAAGCATGATTTAAATTTACACATTAATTATCCACGGAAAAGTGTAAAGTGAATGAATTATAATAGGTACCTACTATAATCTAATTGCGTTTTACTGACCGCCTAGAAGGGCTATAAACAAACGAAATTGTTTAGCTCTGAGAGCACTTCATTTCTCAATCAGCTATTAAGTTCATAATGAAGTCGCTATGTATGTTGGTACCTATTTATAGAAGAGCAGGCTTCTGAAAGACCTTGAGTGTAACGACATAAAAAACTAGTGACTTGCCACATTCTCTTCCCAACTTGTTCCTTACAGTTGATATCGGAAGTAAAACACTTAATTTATTTCGGAATAAAAATACCGGTTTTGATAAAAACTATTTTTACAACAACCATAATGACAGATTATGAATCGATGAATCGATATTGCTTTTATTTTATTCAATTTATAATTTTAATTCATAAAGTACCTACTAAGTAAGACGTTACAGTTCACTCATGAATATACATTTCAAATTATTGTTTCTCTCCCATTATTCGGGGTCGTAGTTATGCAATATTGTCACAGTTCCCATGCATCCGAATACATAACAAGCGAGATCTGCAGAGATAAGAAAGACTTGTTGATATACCCAGATTGTTATTTCTCAATAATAAGATCACAATTCATCCGCAAAAACGTGAGTTAGCAATTATTCTGAAGATGCTCCGCTTCACAATATCCCATTATGAAGTTACAACACAAAGTAGGTGTTATTTTTGCTTTAAAACCACTTGAACTTATTGGTTAATCTTAAAATTATAGAGCAGTAAATTGAGACTATAATAAATTGATACAGCAATTTAACAAAATTTTAAATTAGTAGGTAGGTGCGAGTTAAAATCTGTAGCAAGGATTTAGACTGTAACAGCATTCATCTAATGTTTATTTTCATACTATTGCAGAGCCAAAATGAGGGCATATACGGTGATAATTGCCCTAACAATGGCTACAGTATGTGCGGCGGTCACGCCCGAATTGAAGTTCGCGTGGAAAGAAGTCGACTATGCGTGGAAAACACCGGCCGATCGAGAAAATGCAATTAGTTCAAAGAGATTCGTTCAAGCTAACAATCTTCCTTTAGGATTAGCAAGATGGGAAAACAAGATGTTTATTACTGTACCGAGATGGAAGGACGGAGTGGCATCTTCACTAAATTACGTTGATGTGGATGGGCCACAGGAGCAGTTGCTGAAGCCATACCCCTCTTTTGAAGACAATTTTGTACCTGACACGGCAACTGAATTGGCTACTAACAGCTCTATTATTTCGGTGTTCAGAGTAGCAGTCGACAACTGCGATAGGCTCTGGATGGTGGATTCTGGATTAGCTGATATTCTTGGTAAGTTAAATTAGTTAGAATAAAACAAAACTTACTAAACTAAGGTATAATTTCACTGATCCTTTGATACAATTTTAAAATATTTATAAGAATATTGTTAAGGTCATCATAACTGTCTACTTACAATGGAGGTTTCGAAATAATATATTGATTCGTATATTTTCAAAGGATCTCCGAATCAAATCGTTGGACCATCCATCGTGATATTCGATCTCAAGACTGACCAACTAGTCCACCGGTATTTCTTAAAACTGGACACCATGAAAGAGGACTCATTCTTCGCTAATATTGTAAGTTTATGTAGATATGACTCATTCATAAAAATGCTCCCTCACCGCAGGCATTCACTTGTAATGTAACGTTGTAGATTTTGACTTTGAGCATCACATTACTACTTGCCTAAATGACGATTCACGTGTAATGTAACATTTTATTACACGAGAAGCGCATTAATGTTATGAGTTGTATTGTATCAAGATTACACATTATTACAAGGTGCGCGCTGTATGTAATGCTTTAATCTGTAACGTTACATTACAATCGTATGCTCGCTGTGAGGGAACACCTTAGGATCAAAAAAGGCAAGGACACTGTTTTTGAATATTTTCTGACCAAATATCACAGTACCAGTATTTTAATAGATAAACTAAACCCATTTAAGATTTGTTTATTTGAAAGTTGACACAAATAACTAGAATAGCTTCAATAATTCAAATATTTAATTAATTAAAAAAGATTCTCAAGCAAAACGGTAATCAGAACTGCGACTTTGATTTACTATAATATTAATTAACAATATTCATTCATAAATAATATATACCGGGTTTATTTATAGAAAACGCACTATTGGTCAAATCCTTGAGGTTTTAACCTAGATATAAACTGCTTCTTTAACAGGTCATCGATGTGGACAAAGACAAGTGCGACGAAGCATTCGCCTACATTCCTGATTTGGGAGCGTACGGTTTAGTGGTATACAGTTTGAAAGAAGACGATGCTTGGAGAGTGAACCATCATTACTTCCACTTTGAGCCTCTTGCTGGTGCTTACAACGTGAGCGGGATACAATTCCAATGGACTGACGGGGTGTTCGGTGTTGCACTTTCTAAACCTAGAGAAAATGGGTAAGTTATCGACGACTCTAGTTTAAATATTAGTTAGACGATGTATTGTTGCCTTGATTGAGACAGGGAACGTCGAAATAAAAGATCAAGACCGGTATAGATAGTGAAACATATATTTATTTAGAATTAAGCCAAATTGATTCAGAATTGAGAATTAAGACAAGTATGAGTATATATTATGTTATTTAAGTATTATTTTCTTCTTTTCGTGTAGTAATATGAAGAGGTAAAGATCAAGTGTTATAGTTTTTAGGTAGACCTAAAAGCCCTCTAACTTGACCTAACGACTGCTATAAAAGATACCTAACAAACGGCACCAATCGCTTAACGTGTCGTCTAAAGCACTGAAGGAAGAGCTCCCTGTACATGTACTTACATAAAGATAACTAACTTATTGCATTTTCAGTGTTAGTAAAGTCATAAAAGTTGATAAGTGACGAGACTAAGTACCCGCATTTATATACCTAATTTCAGAACACGGGAATTTACGTTTGACAAAACAGTAAGGTAGTTAAGGTAGTAAAGTATTGTTGTACAAAGTGGTTTTACCTAATTTTAAAAAAGGTGCATTAAAATCGTTGTTCGTTTTTTTTTAAATAATTCGGTGACTCAGCAGAATGCTGGACGAAAAAGTTATGAAAATGACATTATGTATGATGGAATGAACTTATTCGGTCAATATAAATGTATGTACCTACGTCAATTTTTTTTTACTTGAATTAAAATTGTGGTAATCGTGCTGAAAATAGGCTCTAATTAAAAAACTATAATTGATTGAATTCAATGAACAATGAGAACCCTTTAAGAATTTTCCGATCATAGATCGACAATAATCGAAGGTCTAAAAAACAAAACCTATAAATATAAGGTCTTTTTTAATTTTGGACTATAATCTGACGTGTTTTTTCCTAGTATTTGACAATTATCTGCAGAAAGATGTGTCAAATCGTAGTCTACAATTTAAAAAAAACAAGTACTTATAGTTAGTTATTGTTAAAAAATAAATCAGATATAGGCAGAAAATTTCTCTCGCAATAGCTGTAAATTTACCTAATTATCTTGAAGTTCAATGCCGTATTCAAATCAATTGAAGTGAACGTTTGCGTTTTGTTCGCAAAGGCCTTGTCTATGCGCTTTGTGCATACTAATTGGAAGTCCACTTTAATACTGCAGCTTGTGGATGATTATAGGCAATCTCGACTTCCTTATTTGTAGTTTTAATTAAAGGAACTAAAGGCATCATTTTGTTTTATAAGGACTTAAGTAAAAGCTCTTGTCTCGTTTACAATCGAGGTTAAAATTCTTAAAATGTGACGGTCAAAATGCCAGGCATATAAGTTCATATAACTATGCTTTTGTTTGTTGAACTAGATTATTAAAGATACCAACTCACGTTAACTTTTATTGTTTTCTGATATTGCAGATATAGAACATTGTTTTTCCACGCATTCTCGAGCACCAAAGAATTCTGTGTGTCAACTGAGCTGCTGCGCAACTACAAACACATTGACAAAACTGAAGCGTTCCACGACTTCAAGGTTTGATATTGCTTCGTACTCTTATAGTATTTAAACAGGCAATGTTTTTAAACATTCATAGGTAGGTATTGCTCAATCAAGCTTACCTTTACAAGACGTCGCATTCGTCCTAGTATATGCGATTTCTTTGTACTTAATCGTATGATATCGTACTACTATTATGAACGTGAAAGTTTGTTTGATACTCTTTCACGCTAGAACTAATAAACTGCTTGCGATGAAACTTAGTATTTAGATAGCTGGAGATATGGATTAACGCACTGACAATACTTTGACTACAATATTCCTGCGATGAAAGCGCGGGGCGCAGCTAATAAGTAGGTGAATAGTTTTTTTTTCTAGAGAACGCGAAGAAGATTTGCAAATTAATGTCTGTAACTTTCTACCTGCGTTATTTTCCTTATCTATGGTTTTTTCCACTTCCATAATTTTAAGTGTTTAGTTATTTCCAAAGTTTCTGTTATTAAAAAACTATTTTATACATTTTAACCGCTTCATTCCGGTAAAGTTTGAGTACCTACCTATATTGTTTGTTCTATTTATTTATATCGTAACTTGTTTTCCCCCTTTCTCTTTAAAGCTTTAATCAAAATTTAGGTCAATAAAAATAAATTGCAGAACTATTATTTATTAGTTCATGAGTAATCTTATGTTTTTGTCAATAAAAAAATAAATTGATTTATATACGACACGATATCGTATTCTTATAAAAATCCAAACCTTATTGATTGATTGACTGACTGAGTGTTCGAACCATATATCGATGTAGACCAGAAATCGCTGGTCCTAGTGTAAAAGGAAAGTTGAAGGGTTTTTGAAAAATCCCATGGCATCGCAGAACTTAATCAGGTTTAACCACGGGACATTGCTATATGTATATTATATCGTGCTTGTCGTTTACTCGTGAAGAACAAACAAGCAATAATTCGCATTCATGATAGGTATAATTAATAGTGATATTTATGTGCCTGTTATCTCCGCAGTTATTAGGTGACAGAGGTGAACGCACTCAGGCGACAGCTAGCGCTTATGACCCCAACACGGAAGTGCTCTTCTATACACAGGTGAGATTCAGAACTTTGAATGGACGAATAGAATGTTATATTTTGTTTACACTTGTCTTAATATTGTCATCATTATAATAGTTGACTCAGCAGGTATACTTACTTACCTGAGTATGCTAATATTATTTTTAGTGGTTCCGTATACAGTATACAGGTAAAAGAGTAACATTTAAAAGATGCACACTTTTTAAACTCTTACGATTTCTGTTCATTATTATTATCGAGTGTAGATCGCGTTTGTACACATTTTAAAATTTAATTTATTGATTGAAAGTTAAGTATCTCAACGTTTCGGCAAACAGGTTACACCGGCTGTGGTCTTGACGTGAAGACGTGAGTTTTCTCGAGACCACGGCCGGTGTCATCGGTAAGGTAATTTTATTTTTTACAGAAATGTGTACAAACGTGATCTAAACTCGAAGTTTCAAATACTTTTAAGACGACGCTACGGTTCGCCATCAAAAACAAAAAAAAAACAAGAAGAATTTTAAGCCATAGCACATAATTTCAATAGTTATTATGTCATTTTCCTATAAGATTATGGATCAATTTCTTTAGGTATAGATATTAAAAAAGTAGACTTCTGTTAAATTGATTGACCTTGACATTAAGAATTCTTGCGGTTGGTGGATATTAGGCGTGGAGATTTCTTCTTATACTTTGCCGTTATTATACTCGTATAGGCAGAGATAAAAAAATAATGATGGGTAAAATTCAGATATTGCTTATTAATAGAGACGATTCTCAGAAAATATATGGTAATTAACCTATTCTTGGGAAATCTCAAAATCGCCATGTACAGTCGTCTACAAAAGCGGATATCAATTGTAAAGTTCTGAAATAACTAATTATAGGGGAGTTTTTCACTCGTTGCGCACGACAAGGGTCGTAAAACATCGGACGATATCGATATGCAATATCGTAATTGCAACATAGTTACATTTTACCGGGTCTTAATCGCGTATTATTATTTATTTTCTAATCTCGACGTTTCGATTATGTTACAATGATCTCGGTTGCGAGAGGACAGACCCCCTCGCGACTAATACGCGATTAAGACCCGGTAAATGTAATTACATAAGTATGTTAACAAATCGTTCGAATTTAAAAAGTTTATTGCGACATTTTTACCCATCTTACCTTACTTATATGACCGACAATTTTTGCAAACTGCCAGCTTACTTATATGATCTATGTGTGCAACGAGAGAAAAATGTACTTTAAATATTAAATACCTATGTAAAGTGTGAAAAGGTCAGCTCTTTAAACTACTCATTAACTTGAACAATTTTTAGTTCAATACAATAACATTAATTGAAAATTAAAACTTTATGGTGGATATCTACTTTTATTGCCTGGCTGTACATTACGTGTGTAAACAGATTAATTAAACACCTGTCCACTTTTGTCTGTTTGTGCATACTATTTGCACAAATTACAAAACGTAGTTAGAAACATTTTTTGACAGATTCCTAAGAAAAATCTTACTTATAACACCTCGTAAGCAAGTACCTACTTATCTAGTTGTTACTAAGAAAACCACTATTTTTTTCTAACTAAATCACTCGATTCTGCTCAGATCAAGAACAAATAGTTTTCGGTGTAAGTGATCGATTAAATGCCTACCTAAACTGTGGTAAGTAATAGAATGTATAAAAGGGAACCACCACGCCGCCGGCGCGGTCGCCGCCGGCTTCAAAATTAAATAGGTTTAAACAAGTGCGCACGAGCATTAATGGCACATTTTGCGGAAACACAAATGTATGAAAAAGTGACTTGACTATGCGGAGCTATGCTAAATAAACTTAGTTTAGTCGCCTGTGGACGTACGGCTACCAAATTATGTAACAAGTTATTTCTGTTAAAATTTCAGATAAACCGCGACGGTGTCGGATGCTGGAACTCAAACAAGCCATTCACACCAGAGAACAACCCTCTACTCTTCAGCGACTCTGTTCTATTTGAGTTCACGAACGATCTCAAGGTAATTAATTAATTTGAATATTCTATGAATTAAGGACGACAATGTCGTACAGCCGTTGGATGGAGGTGGCTTGGGATTGCTGTTAGTGGCGTCGTAAGGGATAAGCCTATGTTCAGCAATAGACGGATAAGGGTTGAGATGATGATGATAATAAAACAAAAACTGTTCTGCAATGGAGACATACGCCCGTGACCACAGAAATGTGACTGTATCGTCGTGACGCGTCTCGTAGTGTGTATCCGCTACGAAAATAATAATGCCCCTAAACGACACAAAAAGCCAATCGAATGTGACCATTAATTTGGCAATCTAGATCGTACAAAAACTTAATTATTAATTAAGTACCCTACTACTAAACTTCATTAAAATGCTCTATTTATTTTCTGTAAGAGATCAATGTGGCATTGGCATTCAAAATGAGGTCACGTACAACCTTGCTCAGTTGTTAATAGATATATTTTAATTGTGTTTCTTTTGCTTTACGATTTTATCCTGTCTGCTAGTAACGGTTATAAGATCGGTGGCTAGTAACGAGTGGATAACTAACCTACACGTTAACGATAAATGAGTTATTATTAGTTCGATATGCAATTATTACTTAAGAACAGCAGGACAGATTTTTATAATGTTTGTTCTGTTATATTTTTGTCTATAAAGAAAAGGATTACTTAAATTCAAAATCCATTAGAAGTTGCGATATAGAGATGATCAAATAAATAGATAAGATCCCTTACCCAGGAAGTTATATTACTACTAGTTCGTACTAATAATAACAAATTACGAAATACATGCTGTCCCTTTTTAAAAACTCTATTAGAAAGGGACAGAATGCTTCAATGTAGTGTGCTGTCCCTTTCTAATAGTGTTATTAGAAAAGGACAGCATGCTTAAATGTAGCGAAACCCTAGTTCTAGTAATATAACTTCTTTGCCCTTACACAATCCAACAGGGATTACGAACCAACGAAAAGAAAACTATCCCCCAGAAAGATAATTTGTCATTATTTCTTTTTGTAAGCAATTATGAGACAGATTTTCTTTCTGGATGACAGTTTTTTATATGTCTCCTTGTAATAAATAATAAAATTGTATCCTTCTCTCAACAGTTGGACAGCGAAGGCATCCTTTGGGTGCTATCAGACAAGCTTCCGCGATTCATGTACCACGGATTGGACCCCAAAGTTGTCAACTTCAGAATATTCAGCATCAAAGCCACAGACGCCATCGCTGGAACGCCATGTGAAAAGTAGACTAAACCTAGCATAAGTTTGTAGCTTTTAAGATATAGTTTTATTTAAACGTGATAAAAATCTTTATCGGTAATTAATAAAAAAATAAAAAAATTACTTTCGTATTTTTAACCTATTTTACCTAACCTAATCAACCCTAACAATCTGAGTCAGTATTCCCGTGTTTGTTTAATAAAAAAGTCATTTGAACATCATTTCTACATCATCGCAGTCAATTTTCAATCTCAAATTTGACGGTTGTCAAATAACATTTGACATTTAACGATAAAGTATTCTTTGGAGAAATGTCATACCTATGTTATTTGAAAACCGTCAAATTTGAGATTGAAAATTGACTGCGATGATATTGAAATGAAATTTATGGTAATTAATTGAATACTTACGGGAATACGGGCTCTGGGTAAAAGTTTCTGCCTAAAATGTCCCAGTAATGATTCAATGTTGTTAGTTTTTAACCCAGTTCAGCAATTTGTTGGTAATTTTGAATGAAATAAAAACTTTTTAAAAGCTTTTTTAGCGAAACTGCAAAGTTCACAAACATTGTTGAACTGTTTTCAAGAAAAATCTAACAAAAATGAAGACATTCTTTAGAAGTAATAGAATATGTGCCTTGGTATTTTTTTTAAATTGATGATCGATGCTTCCACAAAGAGGGGTAGGTACGTGATAACTCTTTCATGGATATTAAATAGGTACCTAAACCTATGCACCTACCCCCTTTGCAAACCCATGACCCTCAGAACAAAAGTCAGGGTAGGCATCTAACACACTACCAAGGTATACAAGCAAATTTTTCTTTATATTAAAATTTGAAGTCTACTTAGGATTCATTTTTATCTAAACTAGGCTATTAAACTACTTTTCAGACAACCTTGAAAAGCTAACGGTAAAGTTAGCGAAAGCTCGGTCTCTAATAATAACGCCGATATGAAATAAAACGGGAGTACACCCGGTAAATATTGTGTTTTATCTAAACTAGGCTGTATTCATATACATATAGTATATAGACAAGTAGCTAATACAGTTGTGCAATCCGAGTACAGTTTAAAGATAACAATAAGTAAGTAGGTAAGTGTGTTTCAAGTGTGTTGATTTACGTTGAAGAATCTATTTTCGTCAGTTCTATCAATATATTAATGAATGAATGAATTCTTTATTATTGGTACACACCATATAAAAAAATACAAATAAAAACGTACACAACTTATAAATCTTATAAAAATATAATATACAAGGTGGCACATTGGGTGGCCTATCGCTTAAAGCCATCTCTTAAATGCAACCTTTCGACGACGTGGAATTTCAAGCGCCTCTAAATACTACAGATTCTTATCGATTCATATGCGTATCGGCCTTTTAAAAGGCTGGTCCGCGAGGGTTTTTTTTTTCAAAATAAATAAGCGTAATAAACAACGCAAGTGTAAAACAATTTTAGTCCTTGAAATGATGCATTATGTTACAATTTGTCCATTAAGTTCATTATTAACAGACTTATTGGATACCTAGTAAGGTCAATCGTAATGAACTGTCAATTTATACAACCTAATTATCTCTGACTGATTTAATGTCAGTTGTAATCAGTTGGTACACTTACGACGACGTGATAACGGTTCAGTCAGAAACTCAGAACTCAGTCGCGCCTTGAAACTTGGCGCAGCGAGGCTGTCTTTCACCAGTGTTTTGCATCTAGAGCACACATCACGACGTACACCTACCTACATCATGGCACCGAAAATGAAGACTGAAAAAGTTGGGATCGTTGGCAGGTACGTAATTATTGACTTTTTAATAGTAGCATTAGTCTTTATACTTACTAAGTAATATGTAGTAGTATATCAGTTTAATTTTATGTATTTAGGAAGATATTATTATGTTAGTAATATGTACGTTTGATTTCACCTATTTTTTATTGGAATAAAAATAAAATTTAAAAGTTAGTATATTATACAAGATGTAACAGGTAAGCCCTTTTAATCCGAAAGGGGGTTGTTCTAGACGTCTAGGCGAACACCTTTTGTTCTACGACTTTTGAAAATTCGACTTTTTTTTTTAAATTTTGAGATTATGTTTCACTTAAAAAACAGCTGTTTTTGAAAATAAAGGTAATTAAAGGTTTGATTGTAGTAGACCAAGTTAAATGAAAGGACAACATAAGGTCAATGACCTCGAACTCTAAGAAACAGCTGATCTTCAAGTAAACTTTACACCTAAATTTTTCGAAAAGTACTTCGAATTTTCAAAAGTCGTAGAACAAAAGTTGTTCGCCTAAACGTCTAGAACAACCCCCTTTCGGATTAAAAGGGCTTACCCGTTACATCTTGTATAACAATATTAAAATAATATTGCTAAGTATTAGTAATTCGTTTTTTTTTAATTTCTTAAGGTGTCATACTTACAATATTGGCGGCAGGAATCTCAAAATTTCTCAGTAATTACTAAACGGAAATATTTTGGTACTTATATTTTTTTTTATTCACTTATCTTCATTTTGGTGACTTTCTTTCCACGATGGGTTAACTTTTATAACAGAAAAAAACATATCTAAAACAACTTGTTCAAAACGGAAATATTTTCATTTTACAGCTAGGTGCGTGACGTATTTAACTTATATTTTTCTGTATTAAAGCATAATAAATAACGTACACTTAAAATTGGTAGAACTGTTTTACTAAATTAGATTATAGTTAATTAATTATACTTATCTTGTTATTAGGAATTGTTTGATTTTACTCACTAAAGTATTGCATAGTCGCATCTTACGTCATTCTTTGACACATCTGAAATTTGCTAGCCCTATCCCTGTCACGTCCCATTAGGCGAGTAGTGGGCCTTAACCAAAGCGAAGCGATACTCAATAAGACAGTTTTTGTCTTATTGAGTATCGCTTCGCTTTGGTACTGAACTGATTGCGATGAAACTTGAAATATAGGCTACTATAGGCTACTCGGGACCTGGAATAACACATAGGCTTCTTTTTATCCAAATATTTCCGCGAGATCGGGACCTACACGGGTGAAGCCGCGGGGCGCAGCTAGTTGATTATATTTTTGGGTTTTTGACAAATAAAAAAAAACTCGTTTAATTTAAAACACACTTTGGTAATTGGTAAGTTGTCAATTGCACAGATGAACTGACAAGTAATTCATCTGTGTTAAAATAAAATGGATCAACTTTTTATAATCAAAGTACCTACCTACTTAATAAACATTGTTGCAACGTCGTGGTAAGAAAATAAAAACTAATAGGTGCCTTACCTATGCGATTAGGACCCGGTAAAATGTGCCTAATATAAATATGAAATGCAGTCCAGAGACACCGTGAGACACCGTTTCTAGCTATCACCTTATACCTACCCAAAAATAATGTTGTACGTCTACTTGAACTTTACAAACGTTCTAAATATTCTCCACAGCTGATCGTTAGCCTCTAGGTAGTTATACCTTACCTGCGCTGCCCGGTTACCTGTGTGTTTTTATTGTGGCTTTTCCCGTTAGGAACAAGTTATTGGCAAATCATGCATGTACGTTTGTATGGATACGTGTAGGTACCTATACTATATATGTGGTTAGAGTAGCAAGTAGGTGTAAATACTTAGAATACCTAGGTATGTAGATTGTTTTTTGGAACACGATAACATTTAATAATAGTGATCCACTGAAAAATATTGTTCAAATGTACCTACCTACATAAAGTAAAATGAACAGCTACATAAAGTCACGGTAGAGTTTAAAAATTCTTAAGGATGTTTTGGATTTTATGTGGAACAAATATATTGCTACGGGGCGCCTCCGTTCGGTTGTAGTAGATTGGAATGACCCAAGAAGTGTTAGCTTGACGTAAAGGATGATTTGATTTTTGCATGCAAATGACCTCACTAAACATTATGCCGAGGATCTTGCAAAGTGGAGACGCAAAAGCAAGAAAGCGGACCTCATTACTAGGATTATGATGACGATGACTGTATAAATTGACTTAGTGTAGTGCTTTGAAAGTCGGATATCGGTCGCATACATACATACATACTTACTTAATAGTAGATAAGTTTCCAATTAGGTAGAGAGCACAGACTTCATAAAATAAAGAGCTCCTATAAGTATCAGACAGTAATATAGACATCGTTTTTTTTTTATTTTTTTTTATTTACTTACAAAAAAAAGTAACAACATATAACTTATGCATAAAGGTGCCTCAAAAGCTCTTACGAGTTTTACCGTACACCAGTGAGTCGTTTAAATAAATTTATAAATTGTATAAGACAAATGAATGAAACGATAATAATATTATTCCCATCCTACATCCATCGCTATGTTATGATACATACAGATAAGTATCTTTACTACGCAGAAGTTTTTTATACAAGATGTAACGGGCAAGTCCTTTTAATCCGAAAGGGGGCTGTTCTAGACGTCTAGGCGAGCACCTTTTGTTCTACGACTTTTGAAAATTCGAACTTTTGTTTTGAAAATTTTGAGATTATGTTTCACTGAAAAAACAGCTGTTTTTGAAAATAAAGGTAATTGAAGGTTTGATTGTAGTAGACCAAACTAAATGAAAGGACAACATAAGGTCAATGACCTCGAACTCTAAGAAATAGCTGATCTTCAAGTAAACTTTACACTTAAAATTTTCGAAAAGTAGGTACTTCGAATTTCCGAAAGTCATAGAACAAAAGTTGTTCGCCTAGACGTCTAGAACAACCCCCTTTCGGCTTAAAAGGGCTTACCCGTTACATCTTGTATAAATATCTACACTAATATTATAAAGCTTGTTTCTTTGGTTGTTTGTTTGTTTGAGCGCGCTAATCTCAGGAACTACTCGTCCAAATTGAAACATGCTTTTTGTGTTTTATAGTATTTATCGAGGAAGGTTATGGGTTATATAACATCACGGTACGACCAATAGGAGCGGAGCATTCATGAAAAATGTTGCAAAAACGGGAAAAAAATTCCCCTTTTACAGAGCTCCTGTCGCGTGCACTGCAGTACTAGGCAAACGTAGTGATTAATTATCTTTGTATTGTATCTTTGACGCGACGCGACGGTGGGGGTACCTATATTATGGTCTCGATAAGAGTATACTCGCGGGATCGAAACTTACGCGGGTGAAACCGCGGGCGCTGCTAGTTTATTAAGCCGTGTTTTCATTACGGAACTAGTGTCGCGAAAGTTATAGTCATCTTTGCAAAAAATAATGCGTAGCACCTGCGATTTTTTGATTAAACTAGTGTCGAGCAACTTTTTTGTGAAGTTACTATATAACTTTTGCGACACTACTTTCAAAATGTTAGACTGTAGCAATTATAATATTTGGCCTTTTCATCTAATTTTAGATGATTTATACAACGCAAGCAACTTTTAATCCTTGCTTTTTCTGGCGCTGTAGTGCCCGGGACGCTGTTAGGTGGAGTAGACTTGCCCAGCACCTATACCCTCCCAGCCTAGTCAGCCATGCCCAGAAGAAAGAACTGGTCAATACGTCTGGAGCTAACTAAGCCGTGGGTTTCCTCACGATGTTTTCCTTCACCGTATATGAGCGATGTTATTTACGCACATAACTTTTCCGCAAGGAAAATGACATTGGTGCGCGGTAAGCCGGGATTCGAATACACATCCTTCGGAATGAAAGTCGGGGTATCTACCACTAGAGATACTAACTATGACATTAGTTAGGCATCTATATTTTGTAATTACTCAATTAGGTAGCTTATTGTTTGTGAAGACAGATAGGGTGTTGTTTTCCATCTGTGACGATAATGTTATCATGTTATCTCAAAACAAAGTCATTGGGTTAATTTTTAACAAAATAAATATTAATTAGTTTGAACCCATGCATGTAAATCGTAAAAATAAAGATAAAACTGATGAATAGGACGATGGTATTCAGGATGGGATGATAGTTTTCGAAAAAAAAAAAAAAAAAAAAAAAAAATGAGGAGCATAGCTAAGCTTCTTCAAATCAAAACGACTGAATTGTATAGCATATGGCCCTTGGTGAGATTGTGGTCAAACGACTTCCTATCAATTCAGTAGGTAGATAGGTAACTACTGAAAACGAATAATGCGATGACTAAACACAAAAAATATATTTGAAAATGTGAAATTGGTAAGATAGATGAGCTACTAAATTCAAATTTCTTTCAAAGTAATTTGAAGTAGCTTAAGTGATTCAAAAATAGAGCCACTAGTACTGAATTGAGAGGCCACCGGCCATAGAATAATGAAAAGAACTGTTATTTTTAAGTTGTTTTCACTATTATATCTCCACATTCCACGTTGTTTTCAGCGGTCTTATCGGAAGGTCATGGGCAATGCTGTTCGCATCAGTCGGGTATCAAGTGACGGTCTACGATATTGTCGCGAAGCAAGTTTCAGATGCCCTCGATGACATCAAGGTGCAACTCGAGACACTGGAGAAGGATGGCTTGCTCCGTGGCACACTCAACGCTAAGGAACAATTTCAGTGTATCAAAGGTAAGATATAGGTACTTTTTTACACGCGATGAGCGATTACCACTATCTAACCTAATGGTAAGGGATGATATTATTATTCTTATGGTAAGTGATATGTACGGTGTAAACTCAAAATCCCTGTCGGTTTCATCGAACTTTTACAGTGTCTTTTTCAAGGTTGGCAAAAGCTCGGTTCGTTTAAAACCATGAATAAAAACGCGATTCAACCGGATAAATAAAGTGTTTTATTATGCAAAATCGCGAAAACCGTAGAAGAAATTATTATTCTACCTATCTTCAATAGGTAGCTGTGAAGCAGCACTTCATTTGTATATAAAGATAACGATGTATTCATACTAACATTATGTAATGTTAACGCTAATAAACGTGATGTTATGTAACTGTTATCTTCACTCTTTTAATTGTTACTGTTTGTAAAATAAGAGAGTATTGAGACTAAATATCTGCGCATAAAATATATACCTATTATACATATTAGAGGTATCTTTTTAGCAGAGTAATTTAATTACCGATGTTTTCTAAATGCCCTCATTATTCCTCAATCAAACATTTATCTATGTTAACCAGGAAATGAACAAGCCTAACATTATCCATAACTTTGATAACATTTACCACTCATCTATGTGTATAAGTGCATTGTTATCTTTATCACAAATAGCTTCAACTGGAGTACAAATGAACGTTGCCAGTAACAACTAGATACTTCGTAACCTACCTACATTTGTCTTCCCGTGAGCAAGTAGTCTGGAATGACTTCTAAATATATGGCGTTTGACAAAATGCTTAAGAAAAAGAAATAAATAAACATTGCACGACGTTACACAACGCAAGCTAGCCCCAAACTAAGCACTAGGTTTGTACTATGGGTACCAGGCAATGGCCTTTTACATATTATACGTTTTTTTTTGTAATACTAATAACATACATAAATGATACACAGAAGGTATCCAGACCAAAATCAAATATTCATTTAATTACTAAAATGAATTCAATTTCAATCCAGTATCGGGAAAAAAGAAAAACATCTATTATACTTATGGCAATTTTCTTCACATTTTTTCAGGGTCAACTGACCTTGCCACAGCGGTAAAGGACGCTATATTCGTCCAGGAATGCGTGCCCGAAAGCCTCGAGTTGAAGAGGAAAGTGTTCCAGAACCTGGATGCGGTTGTAGGGAATAACACCATCTTGTCTAGTTCTACCAGTACCACGTTACCGTCCTTGTTCTCGGAGAATTTAAAACACAAAGCCCAGGTTAGTATGTATAGAAGGTAGGTACCTAAATAAAGTGTGAAGTCCAGGGGCCCTATTTTTGAATCTTTCTTTGCACTTTAGGGGATTAAAACAGTTCGATATCTGCTGATTTTCGATCGATGTCGGACTCCAGCGGCGAGTGATTGATACCTCTCGTTGCGGTCGTGCGATTAACATCGAACGAAAATCGGTAGAAATCGAGGTATAATCTCTCGTAGTGACGCATTTGATTCAAAAATAGAGCCCCAGCTATATGTAGGTACCTACCTATCTAAGAAATTAGGATATGAAAAATGCTTTTAAGGTGCTTCCTCATCGCGAGCATGCGCGTGTATGTACCTAAAGTTACAGATTCAAGCATTACATAGCGCGTGTTAGTCAAATCTATAATGTTACATTACAAGTGTAGCTTGCGCTTGCGGTGAGAAAGCACTTTTAATTTCAAAATAGAATGCTGTCGGGGTTAAATTGCGGAGGATATGAATTTAAACTCTATGCACCACCGCACCGTAAGCATTGTTTGTGTGTGGGTTAAGTACCCACATGTATAGGTAAAAACCCTGGAGCGGGCGATTTAAATAATCCGATCTCTGTTGATTTTGGTACAATGTCGGACTCCTGCAGCGAGTGGTGGATACTAATTGTTGCGGTCGTGCGATTTACATAAAAAATATTACAGGACTCAAAATTAAAATTAAAAGGTACTTATTTAAATCGCTCGAAATGGCGTAAGTGATTTAAAAATAGAGCTTCTGGTCTAGTGCGACAAAGGACTTTGTATGCGGTTTGGGTTATAAACCAAATGTTGTGCAGTTTTTAATTATAATATAATTATGTTCCTTATAGTTACTTTAAATTACCAATTACTGACAAGCCTTCTTCTCCTATTTCTTCTAGGTGATAGTATCCCACCCAGTGAATCCTCCGTACTACGTGCCATTGGTTGAAGTCGTCCCGGCGCCGTGGACTAAGCCTGAAGTCGCCAAGAAGACCAGAGAAATCATGATTGAAATCGGACAAGAGCCAGTTTCACTGTCTCAGGAAATCGACGGATTCGTTCTTAATCGAATTCAGTAAGTATTTTCCTATGCTCAATAAAAAGTCGGTTTATAGAAAAATAGCAGTACTTAAATGTTTTCTTTTATTTATGTATTTAAAAGATAAATACAAAAACATCCACAGCTACATACACATATTAAATAAAAAAAAATAGTTTTATAACAAAATAAAGAGGAGAAATATTGATATCGATTAAAAATTAATTGACACGAATTTTTTTGTAACATACTAGGTAGCTATTTACAATTTCTACCACCTTTGGTATATCAATCTGTTATCATAACACTGAAACTTGTACCCTAGCGTGTCATAGGCGAGGACACGTTGCCGTTCAAGGCGGAGCGTCTCGATGACTCTCGTGTCTCCATTTTGATCGTTCCTAAAAACAAGTTACCGAAATCAATTAGTAACTAAACCAATCCGAACCGATACCCAAAAAGAAATCGAAGCATAGATGAGATATTTATACTTGGATGAGATATTTATACGTAGATGAGATATTTATACTAAGATGAGATATTTATACCTAAATGAGATATTTATACTTAGATGACATATTCATACTAGAGTCTCGAAGACGACATTGCAGGCAATGACTACATTTATTTTTCCAGATACGCAATCCTGAACGAAGTATGGCGTCTTGTCGACGGTGGTATCGTAAACGTACAAGATATTGACAAAGTTATATCGGAAGGTCTCGGCATGCGATATGCTTTCCTGGGCTCCTTGGAAACCGCACATCTCAATGCTGAGGGCATGAAGAGCTATATCGAAAGGTAGCTTCAAAATTACAAGTTTACAAACTAAAGTTCTACGCACCCATTTTGATAAGCAGAAAGGTCTAAATCAAAATGGGTGTAGGGTCTTAAGTCTTAATATAAATCTAGAAATGGCTGAACTTTAGTTTACAAACTTGTATTTTTTAGCTACGCTTCTCTATAGCTAGTAAATTATAAATATTTATTTATTTTAATTGTAGTCAAATAAGTAAAAGTTTTAGTTAACAGCACATGGATAGCCCTACTGGTAATCCGAATTAGCGCGTTAGACCACTTCGTTGCGAGTAAGTAGGTACTAAGTACCAACTAAGTTGAAATTAAGAAAGCCTCGTATCAATACCGCACTTTAGGGAAATTTCGCATATGATGTTTAGATATTTATTTACTAGAGCCAGACTAGAGTTCTAGGCTGAGGCACCCTACCCTCCAAATTTTATAAAGGAATACAATTTCCAGAAGAACTACTACTCCGAATAATGCTTAAAACAGATTAGAAATCCTTGGGAAGAACGAATAGAACAGACAGACAGCGACTCCTTTATCCTAATTTCAATATTATAGATCTAAGTAAACGTTTGTATTGTACCTATGTAAGTAAACGAGTTGTATATATGTTACTCCTTTACGCAAAAACTTCTAAACCGGTGTCAATGAATCTAGGTAAGTATAGAGTGCAGATCGCTAGAACACCTGCATATATTAACACATAGGTTACTATTACACGGGTGAAACCGCGGGATCTATATAGTACCTACTATATAGGTAAGTACATATACCTTATTAGGTAGACTTTTTATTAGATAGATTTATATATCTTTCAGATACGGTGAAACAATATACAGCGTGAGCAAAACCATGGGCGAGATCCCTCGAATGACACAAAGCGGTAGTGCGAACTCGATCTGTGACCAGCTGAACCAGATGGTACCCCTGGAGAGATTGCAGGAGCGACGCGC
This sequence comes from Idaea dimidiata, assembly GCA_949358125.1. Lineage (NCBI taxonomy): Eukaryota > Metazoa > Arthropoda > Insecta > Lepidoptera > Geometridae > Idaea > Idaea dimidiata. The sequence continues at coordinate 21,224,998 of OX442332.1, read as the reverse complement.
GTGGCGAGACGCCTGTCTTACGCGCCTCGCACTCCTCAAGAAGGAGATGAACAAAACTTACAAGAAGTAAATTTATTTATAAGGAGCAGTGTTTGTTTGTACAATGATAAATAAAAAGATGAAGTTGATTGGAACTAAATAACTAAGATTTCTAAGATGGGTACAAGAATTGGAACTTCAAAATACAAACAACTGACCTATAAAGTAAAGTTTTATTTATTAATTGTATCTTCTTGACCCTATATAGTGCCTATAGATACCTATATTATACCATATTACTTATCTAACCATCACGCTAGTATAAATTAATATTATTATGTACCTACTTGAGATCTACCCACACATTCTATTAAAATCACTAAAGCTTGATACATGTACAAACTGTACCTACCTACATAGGTATCTCCGATTTTTTATAGTTTTTGATTCGCCATTGTTAAATCTTTTATTTTATTTTGATAAAATAAATTTAGTTTTCACACGATGTTAAAATATTCTGACCCATAGAAGACATAAATTATACTAGAGTTCTTACCTCAAGGTTCAAGCAAGTCGTCCTGTTATTTTACTCTTTCCGTTGTCTTCAAAATTTATATAGTAAAACGGCGTCATATCATAAGACTCGATATGCAAGGACTTGTTATAGTTTCGGGGCATTATCGAAGAATTCGACGCAACCAAGAATCGACGTTCAGAGAACAATTCACAATGCAAAGGTCAGTGCACAACCAATCACAAGAGTTAACACATTATTTATTAGTTAGCCCTGGCTAAGTATAGCCGTGCAATTGAGCTCGCACCAAAACATAATAAAATTCGCAACTCGCAACTGTTTAAAATGCCGCCAAAACTTAATTACTACTTCTACGGTACATTGAAACGGAAGTCTATTTCAAGTTTAGAAAGTCTTCTGTGCAAAACTCATCCAATAATCGACTAAAAGGACTCAATTATTGTCCAATGACGTGTCCCATCACTAGCCATTACACAACAATACCAACTTTCAAATACTAATTTTTGTTATCTGTGGAATTGTCAGTTCGAGACTGTGCGATCTTTTCGTTTTCATTCATATATTTTTTATTTACAACACACTTTTTAACATTTTTAGCAAAAATTATGGGGAAATAAAATAAGACTTGTGCAGAAACGTATTGTGATGAGTAATTTAGATTAAGGTGCGACAAGCCATTGTCTGATTCGATACAACTCGTATGATCTCATGACAAAAGGCCTTGCAAAACACATAGATTTACGGACAATTTTACAAATGTGTTGTTTCGATAGATAATGGATCCAAGAATGTGTCGAAAAATCAGCAGTAGTGACAGTCTTCCAGACGGCGAGGATGTGGAATTTGAGATATCAAACGTAATAGCTCCAATGGAGAGCGACGACAATTTCATGATAGAAGGAAGCCCAGATCCTCAGTCGGTGACATGGCTCGACGACGATCAAATAGAAGACCTAGATCTTAATTTAGACGCAACTAATTTATGTTTCCATAGAGTCGATAGCGCAGATATAATATACAGAAGTAAAAAGAAAAAATGTAAAATGGTAGGGAAATATGTTATGGGAGATGTTTTGGGCGAAGGTTCTTATGGGAAGGTGAAAGAGATGTTAGACTCAGAGTCTCTGAGTAGAAGAGCAGTGAAAATATTAAAGAAGAGGAAACTGCGGAGAATACCAAACGGAGAGCAGAACGTTCAGAGAGAAATACAACTACTTCGAATACTTAGACATAAAAATGTGATAGAACTAGTCGACGTTATGTATAATGATGAGAAACAAAAAATGTACCTTGTCATGGAATTCTGTGTGGGTGTACTACAAGTAAGTGTTACCATTTTCTTTTAATTACTTTGTTTGTTTACAATGTTTTATCGCCAAGTATGAGAGTTTTCAGGTCACCCTAAAGCTTCAAACTTGACTTAAAGACTGCTATCAGAGATAAAAACTTGGACTAACTGGTTAACTTGTCTTTCGAAGCATGGAGGATATAAATAAGATTCTTACAAGATACAGCTACAGCTGTCACTATTTCTTCTAGTTTTGTGTACTATTCCAACTATTAATATTACAAATGTGGAAGTTTTCTTATCAGTCTAACACCCAGAAATATTCCTTAGGGAAGCTGAAGCTAAGGAATTCTTTGTTTTGGACCTCTTCAATGTCTAAAAATGTGACAAATCATTCCTGACCATAGGCTTCCCTGAGCTTCAATGTGGCTATTAGTAGTATGTACCAACAAATGTGTAGTTCACATTTAAACTAAGGTTTGGAATTACTTTAGCTCTTAACTAGCTTCTTGAGGCTACCTAAGAGAATTCAGACAATAGACAACAAGACCATAACCACACAATAACACCCATTGGTTCAGAAGTTGAATGCGAAAGTTTGTGTCCGATCGAAGACACGGCACACAAAGAGTTAATGATTGATGTCAAGCCTAAAGTTTATGTCTTATCAAACAACCCTGACTTAACAGCTAATCTTACCTACCAATGTGGCGTGTCGTGTGAACGCACAACTGCAATGCAGAAGGTTGCGGGTTCGATTCCCACCAGGTGCAAATGTTTATGCTTAAAAATAAATATTTGTATCTGGTCTGGGTTGTCTTTTAATGTCTGACATGTATGTATTTACAAAACAAAAATGAAATTTATGTATTATATCCATTGTCTAGTCACTGTAACACAAGCTTAATAGCTTACCATGGAGCTGGTGCTGTGTGTTGTTTACAGAATTGATTTTATTTATTTATTTGATCTTTAATTCAAAATTTTGCATAAAGATGACAAAAATAGGTAAGGGCATGTATTTGTGTTTTCTTGCTATTTCTCCTTCCTGTCCCTATCCTAATTATTTGGTGAAAGACATAAGCTACTTATTACAGTGGCATTTTCACAGAATTGCAACTTACACAAGTTAAGCCGTAGGGTTTTGTACATTAACTTCATAGTTTAAATAGTATCCTACTAATATTATAAATGTGACACTGTGTGTGTTTGGATGTTTGTTACTCAATCATGCAAAAACTACTGAACCGATTGTGATGAAACTTGGAATATAGGTAGCTGAATATAGGGAATAACACATAGGCTAGTTTTATTCCGATATTCCCGCGGGAACGGGACTTACGCGGGTGAAACCGCAGGCCCAGCTAGTGCTTTTATATTTCTTAACTCTTAAAGGAAAATAATCTTAAATTAAACCTTTTTATTGAAATCAACTAAGTAATAGATTTCATAGATAACTGTGACCTTCTGAAGGCAAGCCTTTGTACCAAGATACATAATAGTTGAACTTGAAACCAGAGGTCATATTTGCCCAATCATTATTGATTGCAAATAACATAATCAAACACTCTAAAAGTGTTGTATTGTACAAACACCTGAATATTCTACCAATATGTTTGCATGTTGTCCAAGCGTCTGTGGTGTCTTCAAACTAAAATAGCCCTTCCCACCCTGGCCTGGATACAGCTGGGTGTAATAAGAATCCTTTATTTGGGCAAAACTATAGGGTAGGTAAAACTCGTTATAGGAATACACACACACAATAGTACATATACCTATAGCTTAGAATGATGGCATACTTGCTTGCATTTGCCCGTGCATTTGCCAGTATATTGTGACAAATGCTGGTAGGTATGCCTATGTCATAGCATGTTAGTACTCAGTGTGTCAATAACTAGCACACACAGTTTACTGTCCCATTTTAGGGTTCTGTAGCCAAAAGGTAAAAACAAAACCCTTTTGCTAAGACTCCACTGTCCATCAGTCTGTTAACAGGCTGTATATCATGAACTGTGATAGCTAGACAGTTGAAATTTTCACAGATGATATATTTTTGTCACCGCTTTAACAAGAAATGCAATAATATAAATATTTAAGTGAGTCCCCCATACAACAAACATGATTTTCTTGTGATAATGGGGCGTATTCGCACTTGGCCAATTTTAATTCAAAATTGGTGTTTCTCCACTTTTATAGTTTAATTTTAGCCCAGTAAGCACAGATTCTGGATTCACATGAGCAAAACAGTGTGGTACAACTAGTTAACAGACATTAATAGGCACCTAGAAACCCAGTCTATTTGAATATCTAAGCCAGATGCTTCGGAGATTAGTTATTGTGTACCTATTCATTGTTTGAAGGTCAAGACTGTATTGCCAACAAAGTAGGTATATAAAATACAAAACCAGTATAAATTTACTAATGTTATTGTTTACTATCAGCTCTCCTCGATTTAGACTGCGTTGGTTTCAGTCCTGTGTGGAAAAATATGATAGATACATTAATTTATTGTAACACAAAATAAAGTTACAATAACAAGATAAAATATAAGCAACTCAAATCTAGGTGGCATAGTGGCCGGCCTTATCGTTTAAAGCGACCTCCTCCACGAAGATGGATGATGATGAATGGATATGTTGTATTTTTAGAGGTCACTTGACACAGAATTTCAAACATTAACATCCCTATCTGTTTCTGTTACTCCTGAACAAACATCGTGCTGACACATTACAGCTTGCACAAATGAACTGTCAAAAGTAGCAGACAGTCAAATAGAGGTTAAAGTTCAAAATTCTTCATGACAAGTGTGCACTTAATGTAAATCTACGTAGGTACATAGGTAATTAAAAGTTGATTGATATAGTGACGAATCTAAGGATAGGGATTTTTTTTGCACTTTTAAATTAAACTAAGCTGCACTCAGTGGTTTTTTAATTAGAATGACGTGAGAATATCAGAATAAATATTAAATATCCTTATTCAAAACACCACGATGAAAACCGGAAAATGAGTTTCATTTTATGTTTATTAAATAGTACCTACGTAAGCAGCTTTCATCAGACAAATGCAAGTAAGGCTCTTACTCTATCCCAATGCTTACGTAAACATCCAACCTGGGAGGACCGTAAGCAGGACAGAATGACATAGGGACGTCCCCGTCGTGCTTACGTAATACTTCAATAGAGGAGGGCCCCTATTGAAGTATTACGTAAGCACGACGGGGAGGGACATAGGGATGTGCTACTACAAAATTCCAACTGTCTATATATTCCAATTTTCATCAATATTTTTGCGTGAAGAGTAACAAGTATTCTCATATAGGTAGGTACTCCTCACAAACATAATAAAAAAGGTACTTAGCTGCTTTTTTCAATATACATTTTGGTAATTATATGCTGAGTAGGTATATCTTTATCAGTAATACTTATAATATTGTAATTATACCTATTTAGATGTTAGAACTCGTTGTTATTCAAAAGATAAGGATTCTGAAATCTAACAGTGGAAAATTATAATTCTCAATATTGCTGCTTACGTTATTATTTTTCAGTAGTCGTATAATGATTCGGTATAGTATTCAGTTAAGTACTATGAATAACTATCTAAGTAACCCCACCATACCAGCCATAGTTTAGATACATACAGCCATAGTTGTATACAAGATGTAACAGGGAAGCCCTTTTAATCCGAAAGGGGGTTGTTCTAGACGTTTAGGCGAACAACTTTTGTTCTACGACTTTTGATTATTCGAAGTACTTTTTGAAAAATTTAGGTGTAAAGTTTACTTGAAAATCAGCTGTTTCTTAGAGTTCGAGGTCATTGACCTTATGTTGTTCTTTCATTTAGTTTGGTCTACTACAATCAAACCTTCAATTACCTTTATTTTCAAAAACAGCTGTTTTCCCAGTGAAACATAATCTCAAAATTTTCAAAAAAAAAGTTCGAATTTTCAAAAGTCGTAGAACAAAAGGTGTTCGCCTAGACGTCTAGAACAACCCCCTTTCGGATTAAAAGGGCTTACCTGTTACATCTTGTATAAGAAGAGACAATTGAATAGAAACCTTTTTAAAACAATATGAATGACAAATTAGTACATCTCAGTCTACCTTGAGGAAGAAAGGCTCCGTTAAAGCCTTTACCGGAACCTTTCCGGCAAAAGCTTCGAACGGCTATATATGCAACAATGCTGAAAATATTAAAACATTCGTTTTATTTCAGAGTTGTTTAGTTATCCTATAACTTTTCCGCACTTACTCCTAGTTTATTTATGTGTAGTAACAGTCAAACTAATTGCATAAAGTGACGTCATAAGAATTTTTTCCATTCATCTAAGTAGGTATAATACTAACTCATAAGTCATAATAGTCATGATTTATATCTTTACTAATTTACTAAATAAAAAGCTGGACTTTTAATCATGATCATCCCACGGGATTAGGAATAACGCTGGTGAGACCGCGGGACGCAGCTAGTTAATAATAATTTTAGAGTGGTGTGATTTAGACTGAGCAAGACGAAGTAGTAATAGGTCTTCTGTTTGTATCCGGGTATCGCTTTACTTTATCTTTATAGCATTTTAGTTAAAATATTGCTATTGCACTCCATATTGGAAACCAGTCTATTCACCTCTACACATAATATTATACTTATTTCGGAAATGTTTGAAGATGTCACTTTAACTGTTGCTTGGACTTTGAACATCAGTTGAAGAAACTCTTTCTTTCGAGTTTCTTGACTTCTTATTTCCCTAAGTTTTACTCCAACCATCTAGGACTGTACAAAATCCAGCAATCTGCCACCTAGTGTTAAGGGTTTACAGGTCGCCCTAAGGGCCTCTAACTTGACCTAACGACTGTTATTGGAGAAAACATCAGAATGCTGAAAGCTTGATTTTGCTATTTATGAATAGGCTAAGTATTTTGTTCCAGGATATGTTAGAATCAAGCCCCGGTAAGAAGTTCCCGCAAAGACAAGCCCACGACTACTTTACTCAGCTGCTGGACGGCTTAGAGTACCTGCATGGGCAGGGTGTGGTCCATAAGGATATCAAGCCAGGGAACTTACTGCTTACGCTGGACCAGACCTTAAAGATTACTGATTTTGGTGTTGCTGAGGTAAGCTTAGTAATAGTATGAACTTAATAGCTAGTGGCTATGGATTAATCCACATATTTAGTTAATGTTTACGTAAGCATGAATGGGTGTAGTCCACGAGGATATCAAGCGGGGAACTTAGGTACTGCTTACGCTGGACTAGACCTTGAAGATTCCTGATTTTGGTGTTGCTGAGGTAAGTTTAGAACTAGATGTACTCAGTAGGAGTATCGAGATAAGAGTTAAGGGTTAAAATGTTCAGCTATTTATATACCAAGTTTTATTGCAATCTGTACAGGAAGTAAGTAGGTATTTTTGCGGGAAATAAAAGCCATACATTATTATAGTCTCGGGGGTTTGAGGATCTGCTCTTAAGGGTCATTCAAGTATTACGTAAGCACTACAGGGGCTGGACGGTGATTAGATTACGTAAGCTTATTTTTGCTTGAAAACACAACAAATTTTCAGGGAGTTCCAAAAGTAATGGATACTAAAGTAAATAATACTAGCTAACAACCAAGCAAAAGAACTTTGATCATTATGTATTTTAATTTTCGGTATTTTAACATTATAAATTATATCGTTATTTATTTTATATTGAGTTTATACTTTTCAACATACACTCCCCATCAGCTTATGGTTCATAGCCCGATCACAGATAAAAAAATGTATAAAGAAACGTAGCATTTAAACAAACAGCCTCTCATTGAGGCCGAAATGAACTCATATGTACTTATAACTTTTATAATAGTCATAGTACCAACACCTTGTTCTAGGCCCTCGACATGTTTTCCCCTGAGGACACGTGCTACACCGGCCAAGGGTCGCCAGCGTTTCAGCCGCCGGAGATCGCGAATGGAGCCGAAACTTTTTCCGGTACTAAAGTCGATATATGGAGTAGCGGGGTCACATTGTAAGTACTATATTACTTCCTTAATGTTATAAATGTGAAAGTGTGTGTTTGGATTTTTGTTACTCAATCCCGTAAAAACAGCTAAACCGATTACCATGAAACTCGGTATGTAGATAGCTGGAGACCTGGAATAACACATAGGCTACTTTTTATCTCGATATCCCCGCGGGGTCGGGACTTACGCGGGTGAAACTGCGGGGCGCAGCTAGTACGCAATAAAAATACAAAATAAACATTTCCCATTATAGTACTAGTAATTCTGCGAACAGCAAACCTCGTTAGTATGAAATTGATTGCTAAGTACGATCTAATACTTAAACAAATACAACTTTTCCTGTTATCAAAGAGTTTGTGACGAAAACTAGTTCCTGGTGCGCCATCGATCTGTACTTTGGATTTGTAGAGTCACTTTATTGTTAAAATACAAAAAGTGAGAAATTTACTTGATGGATGATTCTCTTAATCAATCCGAAGATACTGATTAGTAGACCTAAAAAGGTTCCTTATTGCAATTCTGCTAGCAATATTGCATTTTGACACATTCACGATAAATGTGCACCTGGTTCTTACGGCTTTGTTCTATGACAGGTGCGCAGTTATTGTGAAAGTTTCAAAATGCAATATTACGGGCAGAATTGCTATAAAGAACCTTTTCAGGACTACATATCTCCATTAAAATTTTAATAAGGTCAATTTGAAAATATTTCTTTTTAAATAAATACAGCGTAATTATGAATGTGTGATAGTTTGTTAGTGTTTGTTGCTCCTTCACGCAAAAACCGCTGAATCGATTGCGATGAAATCAGTTTGTAGTTAGCTGAAGACCTGGAATAATACATAGGATTCTTTTTTGTGCGACTTATTGTAATATCCCGATTTTTTTTTATAAAAACTTACGCGGGGAAACCGCAAGGCGCAGGTAGTTGTTAATACATGTTAAAATATTTAAAATTCACCTCGGAAATTGCAAAATGATTTTGCTTTCTGTGTATCCAATGGCTACTTATTATAATATTCATCAAATTAAGTCGTCAAATTAGTTCATTACACAATTATGCCAGTTATTTTAATATCTTACGTAAACAAACAGTTTTCCTGTACAGCTCAATGATGTTTTAATGTAAACGTATCTATATTTTAAGGCTGCATTACACGTGATCAATGCTCACTTGATACTGGGCTCGTGTAAACACAGTTTTAACAATTGATCGACAAGTAGATATGACATCAGAAGGAGACAGTTGTGAACAGCCACTGTGGTAGCGTTGCCACCAACTTAATGATGCTTTTGACGTTTTAATCGTCATTCATTCTTAGTTATACTATATATATCTTCTATCTATCTATCTATCTTATAATTAAGGTAGAGAGGACAAAAAGTCTGTACTTGGAAGTAAATTAAAAATAAAGTTCTCTAGGGGACTTAGGAAAAGTAGTAGAACAAAATTATATAATTTTTTGAAATTTATGTCAGTCTGTCTGGTCCTTTTCATTTATTAACTACTAATCCGATTAAAATCTAGTTTTTAATATTGGATAGTTCTATTTTCGAGGAACCTCGTGGTATACTGTACATCGAAATCCAATTAGTAGAACACGAGTAATGAACGAAAAAGTCGGCTTTGTACTATTTTTACGTAGACGAAGTCGCGGGTAACAGTAAGTTAATTAACAAATATAGCAGAACGGTGCACTCAGCGCAACCTAGCCCCAAACTAAGTAACTTGTACTCTTTTAGCCTTATTAATAAAAGGGGAATAAGGTCGGAGTAGTGAAAACACGCTATGCCTTTTTCGTGACAAAAACTTTCAAAGTTATTGTGTTCGCGTGTTCTCACTATTCCGACCTTATTCCTGTATTATTAATAAGGATATATGGCTCTATATTAGGGCTGACCCATATTCACAAATGACCCTATGCGTACACTCGAGTTTTGTTACATTTTCACTGATGTTTATTGTCACTCACTATACCAAGACAAAGCAATTAAACCACGCATACAGTTGTTTGTGAATACAGCAATGATAGACAGACTAAAAATAAATCGTTTTTTTTTACTTAAAAAATGCTTAAAATTATCATCGACTGTGAGTCATTTTCGGATTGTTTTAAATGAATTACTGAAAGTACTTAACATTGGGGTTACAGAAATACTTATTCAGAATGTAATTCATATTCAAAATGACTAATCTTTTCTGTGAACTTTTTCACGGCAATAATAATTGTTAAGTATAGAACATACATATCGCGTCTGATGTAGGTAGGTAGGTACGTATAAATGGCGCCCAAAACCTCAACAATTAAGTGCATCCACTGTGCACAACGCAGTTACTTCTTATTGACTAATATCTATGGTTACAAGGTAAAATATGTTAAGAAAGACAAAAATGTATACATAAACTAGCTGCGCTAGTATTATTCTAATGTTCTCGTGTCACAGTGTTTGTACTCGTACTCCTCAAAAATGGTTTGACCGATTTTTATGAAATTTAAATGCATATTCGGTAGGTTAGAGAAAAGGCTACTAATGTTTCATTCCTAGAACTTATTTTTTTGAACCGATTTGGATAAAAATAGGAATAGTTTAAGTGATGGAGAGTAGCATGGGATATTTTTGATCCCGATGATCCTGCGGGATCGGGACTTACGCGGATGTAACCGCGTGATCCAGCTAGTGAGTCTTATACGCAGTTGTGTTTGAATGTAAAATTGATTTTTAAATAAATACCTACTTTTTATCGACTTGCAAAGGCGTTGTTTAGATTTTTTTAGCTGTAGCGAAAAGTTGCTAACAAAAAGTTATTGCGTGGTATAAGTAACTGCAGTGTGGATGAACTAATAATTCCCGGTCCCGGGACGTTCCCGGTCCTCATTGTGAATGCACTTTAAAGATTTACTAGTGTTTGTCTCCTTTCACGGAAAGTTTAATAAGAGCTGTAAATTACATTACATTGTTACATTTCTCTATAAATATTTACACAGAGAATTGTGGAATGTCTTAGTTCTGCAATGTATTCTGAAACTGAGAAATGTGTGCATATACCACGTCATATTATTGTTACGAAGTTGTTTTCTTCTGTGCGAAAAGTATTTCCGAAAGAGGAGTAAAAACTTACAATTAATAATATGATAAATAATGAAAGTAACTTAAAAAAACCTGTTGCTTTTCTAGTAATCATTACCTCTTTTTATTCAAAAAAGTTCCTAATTCCAAAAGTCGTAGAACAAAACTTGTTACAAATGCAAATAACATAACTGGATACAATAAATATACAAATACGCCCGAATAAATTGGAGTCTTCAAGTCTATTAGATATATACTACAGACTAGCTTTAAACCTATTCAAGTGAATAGGTTTCTTCTGGAGAAGCACGTTACACCATCGATCTTTTCGTCCCTTCCTATCTACTCGTAGTGAAATAAGGACAAATGCTAGCCTATCTTATGCAAAAAACCTCCTCTTTTTTGGAAGTCAGTTAAAACACAGTATAATGATGTCTACCTCTTGCTTTAGTTTGAAACTGTGCTGTGCTTATTTCCAATAACCCTATAACTCAACACAACAAACGTATTGAAATACTACTGTTTATTTTACTAACTATTTCTGTGTATGTGTCTTTTTAACCGACTTCAAAAAAAGTAGGAAGTTATCAATTCGTCTGTATGTATAATATATATATTTTTTTGTATGTTTACCGATGACTCGAAGACGGTTTGATTAAGATGATTCTTTTTTTAATGGATAGGTGGGAACTCCAAGATGGTCCCATAAAAATTTGATGTGTATCTGATGAGGGTCTTCGGAGTGATGAACGGAAATGCTCCTCAAAACGCATTAATCAATCCAGTTGTTTATCGATTACTCGAAGATGGCTTGACCGATTGAGATGATTCTTTTTTTAATGGAAAGGTGGGAGCTCCGAGATGGTCCCCTAAAAAATTGATGAGGATCTTCGAAGTGAGGACCGGGAATGCTCCTCAAAACGCTGTATTCAATTCAATTGTTCATCGATTACACGAAGATGGCTTGACCGATTGATATAGTTCTTTTTTTAATGGAAAGGTGGAAGCTGCGAGGTGGTCCCATGAAAGTTTGGTAAGAATCTGATGAGTATCTTCGGAATGATGGACAGGATAGCATCCCAGAATTCAATAAATTACTCATTTTTGGACTTCTACCAAAAAGAATAGAACTAAGTACAGATTGATGAAACCTGAAACCTGAAACCACCTTCTCATCAGCAAACTCCTCAATAATTAAAATTACGGTAACAATATTGTTGATTTTTAGGTAGGTAGGTATACTAAAAGTTTTACTGGTTGGTTCCATATTGTACTTAGTTTGGCTGCCCGACTTCAGATGATAAAACAGATTAATTAGTCGGTGGCACTGTACCTATGTAGAGGTTATTTTGGTCATTTTTATCAATTCTTTTTTTTTTGTTGTTTTTTTATTTATTTTTTGTTTCTTTTTGAAGTTGGTTTTTTAATTTTTTATAGCCAATAAATGACTGTCTATTTCTAATGGCTATAGATACAACATGACGACCGGCCGCTACCCGTTCGAAGGCGATAACGTATACCGGCTGCTAGAAGCCATCGGTCGTGGGGAGCCCGCGCCGCCGCCTGCGACACTCGGCTCGACGCTCTCCGCGCTACTGACGACCATGCTCAAACGTGACCCCGAGCTGCGGCCCACGGTGCATCAGATCAGACGACACGCGTGAGTTTACTTACATAGATGATTTATTAAGCCTTCGCACGACGCTCTCAGCGCTATTGACGACCATGTTCACACCATTCACTACTTGACTATTTATATAAGTATTTAACTTGTTCCCTGACGCCGCCCTTCGGGGTGTTCCCTCGGGTATAGCGGCCCTGCACGGAATGCCTGCATTTGGATGTCGGTGGGGACGCTATAACATATAAAAATAGTCAAGTAGAGAGTGGTGTGACGACCATGCTCAAACGTGACCCGAGCTGCGGCCAACGGTGCAATAGATCAAACGTCTGCGCGAGTTTACTTACATAGATTACTTAATAAGCCCTCGTTTCCGCGCTATTGACGACCATTGACAAAACGTGACCCCGAGCTGCGGCCAACGGTGCAATAGATCAGACTTCTGCGCGAGTTTACTTACATATATGACTTAATAAGCCCTCGATTCCGCGCTATTGACGACCATTTTCAAACGTGACCCCGAGCTGCGGCCCACGGTGCATCAGTTCAGGTGCACTGTTATTTTGACTGTGTCAAAAAGCAGAATTGGAAAACTGCCTGTTTATACGCCTAGACCAATGGGGAGGTAGAAAAACCTTGACCGTACGTTTTGACCACTTTCTTTTAGCGACAGTAGTAATATGACTACGATCGAGCTATTTAATTAGTTTAGGCACTAAAAGTATTTTGGCATAAGTAACCTTCCGAATTAGAAAGTTGAATTTCCAATATTTTATTGGAATGGTTATTTATTGTACCTGCTTAAATTTACCGTTAAAATTAAGGTCATATTTGTAAATGTGGCGAAAAGCAAATTCGCTAATGGCCTTCATGATAAATATGTTCTCATTTACATTGAAATTGTTTTCTATAAATAAATATATTATGTTTATTATTATTCTACATATTATCACTGCGACTGTATTTTAATCGGATTATGAAAGTGGAACGTTCGTCGCCTCGTAAATAAGCCAAATGGTTCACGGGGACAAGGACCCGACTTATGACTTTGAATACATTATTGTTTACTTCGCGTTTACATTATACATTATATGTATGTAAAGGAAGGGTAAATAAATACAGGGGGCGTGTGTTGGCGGGATTTTATTCGTTCGCATAGATAGATAGATAGATAGATAGATAGGTTAATACTTTATTTGCACAACCAACAACAATACAATCAGTTCACATTTAGAGTAAGACAAATATACAAAGCTTACTCACACACTTATATGAGCGGATATTTTCCTAAGCGTTGATTTTGTACCCTATACCCCGTCATAAAAAGCAACATCGTTTTTTAGTGGGTGGCTTCGGCCGCGCCTTGTTACCTCCCACCTGCAAGTCGTAGCGCCAAGCCACTAAGGAAGTCGGATTGGATCTTGTTCCACTGCTGTTTTTATTCTTCTAGATGAGGTTGTACATCCTAGTTAGACCATACATTCACTTACCATCGGGTAAGACAGTGGTAAAGGCGACTTTCCAAACTCTGTATGTCTGTTACGTTTTGATGCCCAAACCGCTGAAACGATTTTCATGAAATTTGTTTTGAGATAGATAAGGCCTTACCTAAAAGTCTACCTGTTTCGATATTCTCACGGAATGGGGAGTTACGCAGGTTAAACAGCGGGCGCACATAGTCGTTTAAAAATTAAATGTGTTTTTCTAAAGCAACTACTTTTTCAGTATAGTCAGATATATTAATTTCATTGCCAGTTCGAATAATACAAACACTAGCTAGAAAATAGTATTGTAAATGCTGCCTAAGGTTTTAAACAATTGAAGTTGAACTATTAACCTTGAAATTAATTCATAAAGTCAGCGATTAAAATGTATACTGTTAAATACAGTTTATGTATAAGTATAAATAAAATTGTTTACAATTGCAAATACATTTAAATTTATCGCTTTATTTATTTCACAGTTCAATAACATTTAAGTGATTCGACGACAATTTTTGCCTATTGTTTTGTTGTGTGTGTGTGTTTTTTACAACAAACGGAAAGTCCTCAATTTTGTGAATCTTTTGTCACACAATGGGAATTCAGTAGTTTTACTAGCTACTTGCCTAAAAACGCATTTGCGTCGCTGCGCACTGAAAAGAACTAATAATAGTAATAATTGGCCTTTTCATCTAATTTTAGATAATGTATACAGCGCAAGCAACTTTTAATCCATGCTATTTATGGCGCTGTAGTGCCCGGGACATTGTTAGGTGGAGTAGGCTTGCCCAGCACCTATACCACCCTCCCAGCCTTCAGCCATGCCCAGGAAAGAACTGGTTAATACGTCTGGAGCTAACTGAGCCGTGAGTTTCCGCACGATGTTTTCCTTCACCGTATGAGCGATGTTATTAACGCACATAACTTTAAAAGAACTACGCACTTATAAATAAGCTGGCATTACATGCATTGTGCCCTACTGTCAGAACTGCTTTCTACCTGTATATGTTGTCCTAAAGTCAGGGTACTATTTAGCAAGTATTGCATGCAACTTGCGCGGAACCACGTCATGCGTAACGTCACATTTGCCGTTCAAATCGCCTGGTTTCCTTGCATATTCAAATTTTCGTTAAAGTGGTTAAGGTCCATTGTCCAAGTCCAAATGGCCCAAGTATGGCCCAAGTAATGGCCCAATGCCAATTGCATATAAGTGAAAAATTCATTTTATTTGCTTATCTGACGATTGTGTCCTATACAAAAAACTAAATTTAGGTATCAGACATCGGTTCTACACTAAGCACAAATAATTTCGCGCAAGTTGCATCTAAGACTTGCCCAATGGAACCGTAGCTTAAGTGTAAGTGAACAGCTATGGTATCATCTAATTTGCATCTACCGATACTAGTTGCTATTTACTGTCAAAAAACATATTTCGTATTCTACATTGCTGATTTGAAGTAATCATCGGTAACAACCACGTTACGTCAAAGCAGCAATGTACAGCAAGTTAGCCACTTGTAGCGGTGGATGCCAATTAGATGATACCACAGCTGGTCATTCTTTTAGTCTATATATCTGACAATAGCATTAATTCCACCCGCAGATGGGTCCAAGCCCGGCCGCCGCTAGAAGCCGGCGAGCGGCTGACGTCGCCGCGGTCGCGTCGCTCCGACGAGCTCCACAACTCCACCGTGATACCGTACCTTGTGGAGAGACACTATGCCTCCGCACAGGACTACTTCACTGAACGAGACTTGAGGCACGGTACGTATAATATCTACAGATGGGTCCAAGCCCGGCCGCCGCTAGAAGACTAAGTCCTTTTGAACTAAGTATTTTTAGGCTACGTCCATTTAGACTACGTCCTTTTAGACTACGTCCTTTTAGATTACACCCTTTTAGACTACGTCCTTTTAGATTACACCCTTTTAGACTACGTCCTTTTAGACTACGTCCTTTTAGACTACGTCCTTTTAGACTACGTCTTTAGACTACGTCCATTTAAACTACGTCCTTTTAGACTACGTCCGCACAGGCTGGAGGCTGGGCTACCGGAGATAACGTTCCGACATCAGTTTCGGACCAAAAACCCTTGAATACCCAAAATATTGACCTTCGGAAGAGAAACAAGAAAAATAAGACTTGTTTAAGTTTATGGATGTTTTCAGAGCCAGAAGAAGTAATGGTAGTGGGATGCGTGAAAGCCCGTATCTGTTCACTGAGTTAGGTTCGTTGCATGCAAGGGGTGCACTAACCGTCATTGCAGTGCTATTTGAGTGCACTAATCTTGATTGCAGTACCATTTTGAGTGCACTAATCGGGATTCCCAAGCTATACAACAGCACTAACCGTAATTGAAGTGCTATCCTGTGTGCACTAATCTTGATTGCAGAGCTATTTGAGTGCACTATTCGAGATTCCCAAGCCATACAACAGCACTAACCGTAATTGCTGTTCTATCCTGAGTGCTAGTGCGCAGTGAGCGCAGTGCTATTTATTTGAGTGCATTATTCGGGGTTCCCAAGCCATACGACAGCACTAACCGTAATTGCAGTGCTATCCTTAGTGCACTAACCTTGATTGCAGTGTTATTTCAGTGCACTAATCGGGATTCCTAAGCCACACGACTGCACTAACCGTTATTGCAGTACTATTTGAGTGCACTAATCTTGATTGTAGTATTAGAAAATATTTTCCAATTATATTTGTTCTCGGTATATTTTTAATCTATGATTTGTCCTATAATAATGCCTAATGGCGGTCTTAACCAATTGAACTAATTACTGATGTGCTTACCCGGGTTATATACGAGCTAAACTGAAAACCCCTGTCGAATTCATCGAAAATTGTTGATTATTTTCTGATGCAATGTTTTAGAATATTTTGTTTGTAAATGACATTGATAATGAACATACATATTTGTTTCTGGGTGTTTTCTACAAAATGATATTCTATTGGTATTTTATTGTATTGTTATGGTATTCCCAAAACAATACAATAATTCGTTTTGTGTTTTTTATTTTTGTTCTTTTGTTCAACTTAGGAAATGATGGCTGTATATCATAAGTAACATGTGGATAGTAAGACTTAAATAACAGTGAAACCAACAACATGGATTTACTGTTATTTATGTCGTAGTATGTTCAAACTTAGATTTAAGTCGAAAGTGTAACTGTTTCTTGTCCCAAACAAAATAAAATAATATAAATAAAATAAAATTCCCAGAGCTAGGCGATGGCG
Source organism: Idaea dimidiata (assembly GCA_949358125.1). NCBI lineage: Eukaryota > Metazoa > Arthropoda > Insecta > Lepidoptera > Geometridae > Idaea > Idaea dimidiata. The sequence continues at coordinate 21,207,784 of OX442332.1, read as the reverse complement.
GTTCCCGCACGCTTTCGACAGCGGAACTATCAGACGCGGAGTCAAGTCAACGCAAACGAAGATGGCATTCTTCGTGCGGCCGCCTGCCTTCCTGCCGCCTCACGTGATCACATACAGACACCGCTCCAGTCAACGCAGGCCACGGTGGCACTCTTGCCGCCGCCTGCCTGCCGTCAGCCTCACAGACACTTTGTTAACCTAACTCTATACATTTGCCACTTTAACCGCCAGATAATGAAACGATTCTTAAAATTTGGAATAATTGAGCAGCTTCTACAATAGAAATTAATAAGTGTGGGGAATTTCTGATCTGGAGAGCTGCTTAATTGTTTAAGTGAAACTCAAATTTTGAGCAGCGCTTCAGTATTTACCTGTAAGGCTGGCTTGGACAGCTATATCGAATTAACTAATCTAGAAAAGCTAGCATGGATTAGAAAATGTCAATACAAAATGCTAAAATGTTATTACTCCGGATTAGTTGGTGCAATGTAGTTTTTTTATATCAGTTTTCGTGATCCGAGATGAAATTATGTGGCTTATGTATAAGAGTTATTACAGTACAGTTAACAATTAAAGTGCATTACAACCTTCAACTTTTAGGTGGTTATTCACTTTTGACCCTAACTGTGCTTACCGCTGTTTGACCAAAAAAATGGAGTACCTAAAGCGATAACTTACATATACAAGATGTAACAGGTAAGCCCTTTTAATCCGAAAGGGGGTTGATCTAGACGTCTAGGCGAACACCTTTTGTTCTACGACTTTTGACAATTCGAACTTTTTTTTTGAAAATTTTGAGATTATGTTTCACTGGAAAAACAGCTGTTTTTGAAAATAAAGGTAATTGAAGGTTTGATTGTAGTAGACCAAACTAAATGAAAGAACAACATAAGGTCAATAACCTCGAACTCTAAGAAACAGCTGATTTTCAAGTAAACTTTACACCTAAATTTTTCGAAAAGTACTTCGAATTTTCAAAAGTCGTAGAACAAAAGTTGTTCGCCTAAACGTCTAGAACAACCCCCTTTCGGATTAAAAGGGCTTACCTGTTACATCTTGTATATAACAGAGGCACTATACCTACTTAGTAAATTGTTGAAAAATATATATTTGGGTTCATGTGCTGAGAAATATGGATTTATTTGCTTAAAATACGGTGTTCTGTGTTAGAAAATATAGTTTTTTACGCTAAAAATTCTTAGAATTCGTACCTTATTATACGTTTTTATGTCTGTTATCGTAGAAGTTGTCTCTTTTTTCTCATTTAGATGAATATTCATAGAAATGAATGCCACCACTTATTAAGAGGGTACACCCAATCACTCCATAGACTTAGACAATATCAGAAGCGACCCATCCCTTTACTTGAACCTAACCTAACCTAACCAAGCAATACTTTGCCTGATAATATTTAAAGGAAAAAACATTTTCAAAAGTTCACTCGCGGTGAGGTTTGAACTCGCACCACTAGATCAGTAGGGGTATTCAGAGAGCTTATCGCGATTCAATAAGATAGTGACTGACATGTCAAATCGATCTTCGATTTCGGACTGAAGCTCTCTGAATAACCCTACAGTACTGCGGCGCCTTTTCCACCGCATTGCTTAGTTGTCGTAAGGGCACCAAAATTAATTATTGAAGATGTATTTTTTTTTCTTTGAAATGCCTTGAGAAAACAGAAATCAAATTACGAAATATTTTGCCTTTCAAATTTTAGTTAAAATATCCGATCCTCACAAATAATTTCGAAACCCCCTAAACGACTTCGCACATATTTTCATACCAAAAGAAAGTATCAAAATTTACTTTCAATATGTCTATACGTTTGCTCTCATAACCCACTTACGGCCGAATACAACGCTCCTCAAAATTTGAGTTCTACTTAAACAATTAAGCAGCTCTCAAACTCAACAATGAACATGCATATTTTGAATTTAGAAGCTGCTTAATTACTAAGTACACCTCAAAATTTAAACGGCGTTTATGTTCGCCTGTTAAATAGACAGTCAAATCAGTCTAAATCGTTACTTAGAAATGCCACAAAAATGTTACTTGTTACAACATAGTCAAATTTTTCCATTTCTTCTCTTGAAAATAATTATCTCCAGGACTGATTTTGCATGTATTTATGTACATTGATTTAATTTTTTATAATGAGGAAATATCACGAGGATTAGTTTCTTTTAACCCGATTGATGTCACTATCTAGCGACATAAGAAAAGCAATGTGTTAAATTAATGTGCAATTACATTTAAAGCATTATCAATGTCGACTTTAAAATTTCAATTAATATTGACATTGCTTGAATATCAATGTCAAAATTACAAAGATAAAAACATTTTAAAAAATCCGTGCGATTAAAAAAAAAGATCTTTTTTGAATGAAGTAAAAGAGATTAAATTGGTTTTGAGATATTGGGCCCTACCATGATGTCTTATAAGTCGTCGCGAAGACATCGCGTTGTCGATCAGCTAAAAAAAATAAAATTAAAATCACATAAAATAATTAAAATAAAAGAAAATCATACAAAAAGATAAAAAGTATTTTTAAAATTGTCTGTGGTTTTTTTAAAAAAAAAAAGGGGTAGGTATTTTTTATTTAAAATTTACTTTTTTTTTTAACGAGAAAAGGACGACATAGCAACGACAAACGATAGTGGTAGCGCGGATTATCAATGTCGATTTCAAGATTAAAATGGATTTATGTTACTTAACTGTTTAACATTAACATTGTTTGAAGATCAATTTCAAAATTACATTGATTAAAAAAAAACCCGAGTGATTAAAAAAAAAAAGAAAATGATATTTCCTCATTTAAATCTAGACATAATAAATTTAATGTTTTCTGTAATCTGTTTTAGTGTATAGTTTTGTGACACCTCTAATTTATTATTAAACTTTATATACCATTCAATTAAAATTGATAAAATATTAAGAACGCAGTCATCGAGTTTTTTTATCGTTTTTTTTTTTTTGGTTGGTTTAATTTTTAGTGAACTTTGCAAATTTGTTTTTGGGAATGGTAAAACGAATTCAGTATTTCCTCGGCTACGGCATGCTGCATGTACCTACTGTTGCAAATTGAATAAATTACTATTTATTTTATTTTATTCGAAAAAAAAATCTGCCCTTAGACGTTTTCACAGATAATACGTTCTAAAGTCTGTTTTAATCATTGCAACTGTACAAAGCGTGCCATAGCCAAGGATACGTTGAAGTTGAAGGCGAAGCGTCTCGATGTTTCCTTTGACTAGTCCCAAAAATAACTTTGCAAAATCCAAAAAAAGGGATTAACTAAACCCAACAGAAAAGCCTCGCTTTTGACCTCATCTCACCTCACCTGTCAGTTTCCTATTAGGTGAGATGGGGTCATCTGTTAGCTGAAAAACTCGGGTACTGCTCCCTTAATTAAAGATAGAGGTCTATATTCTATTCTACTTATTATTTAGGATGTATATGTAATTTGAGATTGTCGGTGATACAACGCCAAAACTCTGTTTATATATTGTTTGTGCAATAACATAGATCGATGGGTTGCTAACTAATTATAGTTTTTAGAGTGTTATTTTAATTTAGCCAGATGTACAGGGGTTTTTGGTAATACGTAGAGGAAAAATAAAGGGCAATTCTGTACGTCTAAAGTTGCTCTTTTTCTATGAATAGTTGCTCTTGTTCTATGAATTTTGGAAATCAATCTTTTAAAGATATAAATATCTGAAATAACTAAATTGAGCTTAAGATTTTATTTATTTCTCAAGTTTTATTAACAGCCTTTATATTTTATTATGAATCAGCTGTTTTTTTTTCTTCTTCTTTTTCAATTTTTTCTGATTTCCAAAAGTTTTAGAACAAGAGTTCGTTAGTTATTTTTGTTTCCGCGAAGATGGTTTGAAATGAACGATTTTTTCGATTTAAATACGTGATCAGGAGGAAAAAGCTAGACATGATTGAAGATACACGATTGAAACCGAAAAGTGAGTTTTAACGTAAGAGTTGTTTGATGAAATGTAAAGAAGTAAACCTTAGGTTACGAAGTTAACAGATCTTCTACCTTATTACCAAAAACCATTGGTTCCAATTCTGTTGCAAGACCAAACTTAATTTAGGGCCTTTAATAAGAACAGAAAGAAAGAAATGTCTAATGAACCACAATATTTACCGGGTTTACTCGCTTTTTATTCAATAACGGCATTATTTCTAAAGACCGAGCTTTCGCTAATTTTACAGTTAGCTTTTTCAAGGTCGACAGAGTTTTCTGATGTGTCAGATGTGAGAGATGACTCAGTCAGCCTTGAAAAAGCTAACTGTAAAGTTAGCGAAAGCTTAGTCTTTAGAAATAATGCCTTTAGTAAATAAAACGTGAGTAAAACCCGGTGAATATTGTGTTTTATTATGCAAATTCGCGAAAACCTTAGACAAAGTTATAAAGAAATGTCTGTCTGTCAAAACCAGGTTGTTATCTCATGAACCGTGATAGCTTGACATTGGAAAAATTTCCAAATGTTGTATTCTGTTGCAGCTATAGGTAACAACAAATATAATAAATAACGTATTTTTTACATATTACGTATTTTAAATACGTATTTTTTGTGATTGTACAGAAACATTCGTGCTAGAAACCGGCCCGCACTTGACTGGGTTTTTCTTACTTTTCTTATTTAAGTATCTAAATTAAGTTGGGTCTTGCTCTTTAGATTCGAGGCCATTTATGAGATTATTGAGCAAATGATCTCTTGTCGCCAAAGGCGTTTCTGAAAAAGTATTTAATTTTTGTAAAGTATGGAGTGTAATTAGACTAACAATCAGACAGGTTTGAAGACATCTTGTGATTCGATGACACAGTTCTAAATGCACCTTTATTATGATGCGTTGATTATTTTCAAGCCATTTCACTAAACTAATGCCAGTATAAAAATCTAGTTTAAACAGCTAGCTGATGATGTAATTCTCTGTTGCTAACAAATCTTGATAGAAATTCTCGTTGTTTTAACGTCATTATTTCGCTTTCGGATATACAATTTGACAGTTACAGTCGCTAACATATTGCTATTGCAATTGAAACTGGCGAGTGTAATTGTCAAATATCATTAGGTATACCAAAGAAGTTATATTACTTTTTACGTTATATTATTATTACTTACATTGTGCATGCTGTCCCTTTCTAATAGGACTATTAGTAAGGGCCAGAATGCTACATTTGAAGCGGCCCAATTTTTAGTTCTACGTGAGCATTCTATTCGTAGTTCTAGTAATACGTATTACTTCTTTGGGTATACCGTAGTCGCAAACGTGACGTGAAAGCAAAAATTTCATTATTATCCATTTGTTAGCACCAGGTACATACAGTAAAGCGCCGATTATCCGAACTAATTGAGGGACATGGGTGTTCATTCGGATAATCGAACTTTAATACTATTATGGACAAATATACAAAAAAAAAACACATTTATAAAACATATCTTATTTTATTTATTACGCTAATGACACTTAGTGTAATAAATAAATTGGAGTCGATGCGGTGTAAACTATCAGTGCGGATGTCTAATATAATAACATTTATGTCTAATACAAGGTGTAACAGGTAAGCCCTTTTAAGCCGAAAGAGGGTTGTTCTAGACGTCTAGGCGAACAACTTTTGTTCTACAACTTTTGGAAATTCGAAGTAGTTTTCGAAAATTTTAAGTTTAAAGTTTACTTGAAAATCAGCTGTTTCTCAGAGTTCGAGGTCATTGAACTTATCTGGTCCTTTCATTTAGTTTAGTCGACAACAATCGAAACTACAATTACCTTTATTTTCAAAAACAGCTGTTTTTTCAGTGAACTATAACTTCAAAATTTTCAAAAAAAAAGGACGAATTTTCAAATGTCGTAGAACAAAAGTTGTTCGCCTAGATGTCTGGAACAACCCCCTTTCGGCTTAAAAGGGCATGCCCGTTACATCTTGTATAACAACAATTATACGGATCTCTTTTACAAATACGAACAAGGAACGTGTTCGCGCGGGGTTCGGTTAAGCGGTCGTTCGGTTGATCAACGTTTGGATAATCGACGTTGGGGTAATCGACGTTCTACTGTACTTATGTTCATTCACGCACCGAACAATACAGATAATGGTTGAAAACCTACGAACTATTTGATAGACAAAAAACAATTGATTAAAAAAAGCATTGAAATTTGCGGCTGGTCCGCGTCCTTTTTACAGTTCATAAGTAAGCGTTTGACCACTATCTGGTGATGGTGTGGGTGCGATCAAGTCTATGATGTAGCACGCTTATTTAAATAGAAGAATACGGCAGTGGAGTGACCACAAATCCTGTGTTTCTCATCTGTGTATTTCTAACTGTGACGTCGCAATTCATGGCTTAATTCCGATTCTATTGTTAGTTCTAATAAAATTGTACAGTATGTTTTATCGTATATGAAATTGTAAACATAGCCTGTTTGTATGTTTACACTAGGAATGTATGTTTAGTGCCTGATTTGAAAATAATAAAACAAAGAATATTAATATAATTATTAAAAAGTAATTTGGTATTTTTATTTATTCTTCTGTAGGTGTACATAATTAATTATATCGATACTGCTTTCACAAAATCAATTACTAGTTACCTACCTTAGAGTATACATAAGCAAACTATAGAGCGCTGGTATGCGGGTATAAACTGTAAGCACGGGTATGAACAGTCAAAAATGACAAAAACGATGTCATAATCGGGTTTGTTGTTCAAAAACGATGTCATCATCGGGTTTGTTGTTCAAAAACGATGTCATCATCAATTGTTTGTTTCTCTCGTTAGAATTTATTCTAGTAATAATTATGGTGAAATGTTCAGTGCCGGCCGCGGTGTAAAAATGATTCGCGGATCTCTATTCAACCTCAACATTTGAATATCTGTGTATAGAGCATTTGGTTACACTTTGCGCAGTAGGCATATCCATAGGCGCACTCTATAGTTTGCTTATGTATACTCTAACCTACCAAGGCGCGACATTCACTGATTAGTCGATAGGCACTGCGTGAAATTCCTTTGTCACTACTGTCTAGTATAAGGTCTCCAGCGGGGCAATCTCGACTTCGGGAAATTTCGACTATTCTTAATAACTTCTGTGGAAATTTATGAAACAGCGCCATCTATGTAGAAATTTATGAAATTGCTTTTTGCTATCTGGTCATAGATAGTACTTTAACAAAAATAACTTCAACATACAGTGCCACCGACTTATCAGCAACCCTAGACAACATTTTTATCGAATAACGAAATCGCCAATCGACAGATTTTTTGTGAAATTGACATACAAGTTCTCGAGAAGTCACGTGACTTTTCGCGAGCTTATGTCAACTTCATACGAAAAAAATCGGTCGATTGCGATTTCGTTAATCGACCCGACTTCAGACGACAAAATACAAGTCGGTGGCACTGCATGTACATGTTATTTTTGTTCTTTTTTCGAAGTCGGTTTTTAAATTTTTGTAATCAAGGTCGAATACAGAAACGTCACTCAAAATTTATGGGCTCCTATACCTTACTAATTTAGAATTTAGCGGCTGCTTACTGGTTTATGATGACTCTTCTGCAGTGGTATTCTCTAATGTAACAGCCTAGAGCTCGACGCTGTGTCAGCGTCGAATCAGAGTGAGCGTCCAATCATAGCGTCGTATTGATCAGATTCGACGCTGAAACAGCGTCTAGACTGTTACATTAGAGAATAGCATTGCAGTATTCGACCATAAGAAAGTTTTCCCAAAATTTTGAGTAGAGTTTCAGTTCAGTATTCGTCCGATAGGTAGGTAACTGGGTTTCTTAACATTTCTTTAAGTTAGGTATGTAGGTAAGTATGGTGAAATAGAAAGACAAAAATAGTGTATTTGCAACACAATGGCATCAATAAAATATAACTATACTTTGAACTTTCGGCCAAAAATGTTGTCAAAATGTACATTGATTGATCGATTGATTGTTCTGATCACATATTATTATGATCATAACATTTTTATCGATACAACGATTACTGTTGCGTAAACGATGATGCATGATTGAATAGATAAGTATCCGTCTGTTTTAATTCGTTTGTACATACCTAATGATTTTGTGTTTTCAGAGCCCCCGGGAGCTTACAGCGTCTTATAGAGACGAAAACGATAACGTAGAACACCACTCACAATTTCTTGTTTGTTTGTCGGTCTGTGCGAAACCTTGCAACTCCAATTTGAGGCACTTCCCGACTAGCTAGCGGGCTGAAACTTTGGGAATAGTTCAGAACCAGATGACAATGCAACCTAGAGCTACTTTCAACTTTCCACAAGTAAAAAAAAGGATTATTCGAAATTGTTTTTTTATTTATTAATTGATAGTTTTTTAATTTAACTTTTTAGCTTTAAAATTTAGGTCTGATTTAGGTCCTGCAATATGGTGATCATGGTAAGAATAAGAATAATATTTTTATTGCTGTAACTGTCTGCATTAAAGGTCTTAAATAGTATAACGTTTCAACAGTTTACTGATTTCGACCATGCAATTAAGGTAAAACAATAGTACCTACTTAAATTAAAATTCTAATACTTTAGGGGCCAATATCTTACAGATTTAAGTAGCATACCTACTATATCTTTTTACTACTTAGTGCAATCGTTTACGAGCTGTATGTCGTAGCACCAACCTATTTACACCGATAGATAACAGCTAAACGTGAATCTATCTCTGTCGCAAATGTCCCGTGCGAGCGCGGATTGCGTTGCAGTTGCGGCCACAATGCGCGGAAGTGGCGCACCAGAACATGCGTAGGTATCTCTCGCGGTGGCCTATTCATTAGATCATTGTGTCATTTTACAAGCACTAAGTGCCTTCATAGATCTAGCTATCTATGTTAATAGGTTAAACCTCACGATATGAACATTGAACACTCACTAAGTAGGTACCTAATAAGGCTTAAGGTAGGGCCATTTCTCAGCGTATTTACTTAGGTAAATCAAAGGTTATCAGCGGTTTGACGCGTTGCTTTGAATCCCGCCGAGTACGAATTTTTTGAATTTCAAAAACAAATAGGTATATCTACTATTTTACTTATAACGCAAGTTATTTAGTTTTGAAAAAAAGACCTTGAAGTTTTAAATCCCGCAACTAAGATACCTATTAAAGTTAGTTAAAGTTCAACTTTAGATAATTGAAAATAATGTGATAAATTGACAGTTTATAAGTACCTATCATCACAATTTGGAAAATGTACAGGTACAGATACATTTCCTCGTGATATTTTCCTTCACTGTAAGAGCTCACCATAGAATTTATATTACTATAGGCAACTAGAATGTGAACGAATAGCTAAAAAGTCCGCGGGAAAGGGACATAGCTACCTGCATTATAATAAATTAGAAAGGAACAGAGCTCCCTAGCTTAAGCATGCTGTTCCTTTCTAATTACACTATTGGAAAGGGACAGAATTCCTCATCGGTTTGGACCGATTTTTCTGTGCTTTTTAGTTCCACGTGCGCATTCCAGTAATACAACTTTCTTGGAGCTCACATACCTATTTTGTTTGACCCCAATAGTGTCTACTTATTTAATTCGGAGACGTTTATAGACATATCAAGATGCATATTTGTACATAAACTGCAATTCTAAGCAACTGGCAACGTTCAATACGATAATTAAGTTTAAACATAGGTTGAAGGCTTTGAACCTACCTATACTTGAAAAGTTAGGCAATCGTTTAATAACGTCTGAAGAAGCTATAGAATAGGTACCTTGTCAAAATATTTAATTTATACCTACTATACTAGTTGTGTAGCGCAGTTTCACTCGCGTATGTCCCGATACCGTTAGAATCGCCTAAAACATTTCTTAGGCTGAAATCTATTGTGCGTACTTTGACTTTGCTCAGACTGAGCTTAGAAAAAGCTACCTAAGCATGCACTTTGAATTGGAATTTTAGTCGAAATTTATTTTGTAATAATACGAATAAAAAAAAAGAACTTCATAGTCAAGATCATCTCATCTTCTTAAAGAGAAGCAAAGTTTACGTCATTATTTTTGATTGGTTTACATTCTAAATTTGAAAAACTTTGACTTTACTTAGCAAAAACTTTGGATACTTGCGAAGATCTTACATATCTTACTTACTAATATTATAAACGCGAAAGTTTGTATGTATGTATGTGAGGTTGTTACTCTTTCACACAAAAACTACTAAACCGATTGCGATGAAACTTGGAATATAGGTAGCTGGGGACCTGGATTAACACATAGGCTACTTTTTATCTAGATATTCCCGCGGGAACGGGAATAACGCGGGTGAAACCGCGGGGCGCAGCTAGTTGGTTTATAAATACCAACAATTGTCTTCAGTCAAAGTTATTGCTTAGCAAAGTCAAAGTACGGACTATAGATTTTAGCCTTAGCCTCCACTTCATGTCTCTAGAAGCGGAAGTTTAGACTGTGTGTTGATATTAGACAATTTGAACTTTGAATTTCTTGTATAATTTCTCATGTTTAATGTACTAACTTCACAATGCGTAAGTCTCGATTCCGTGGGAGTAACAGAATAAAAAGGAGCCAACCTTTGTGTTATTTCAAGTTTCGGTACACATAGAGGTTTATCACAATCTGCTTAGCGGTTTTTGCGTGAAAGAGTAACAAATTCACAAACCTACCTACATATTATTTTAAGATTGAAAATATGTGTAGGTAGGATAAGACAGATTGATAAATACGCAGTTAATACATTAAATAATTGCATCCAAACGGAATGGTGTCGTCGCTCGAAGTGAAGGGATGCCCAGAGTGTTAAGCTCATTAAAGTTTTTCTCATTGTCGGTTTGTCAAAGTTCAAGGCGTTTGCTTTTTGGATGATCACGTTTCTAATGAAGCATGCAAGTGTTGATGATGCAGGTTTTTGTTAATACACCCACATATTTTATTAGATTTGATAGGTACTTATTGCAGTGTATAAAATTTCAATAAAAATAGGTGCTTGGTACTAGGTAGATAATTCGATATTATTAGGTGTGTAGGTGACTTAGGGTAACTTGTAGAAATAACAATTACATATATTCTACAACTAGCTGCCGAAATCCCGCAGGAATATTGGGATAAGAAGTAACCATTTGTTATTTTAGGTCTCCAGCTATCTACATACCTACTGGTGCTTATGGTAATCGGTTTAGCGGTTTTTAAATACGTAACAAACATACATACATAACTACATAGTACTCATAAACTTTATAATATTAGTACGACAGGATTAAAATGTTCAGTACAGTTTTGATTATTTTCCAAAAAACATAATGAGACATAATTTGAGTTTCATTCCCTATAAACATCAGTAAAATGTTGGTCATGAAAACAAACCATGCGTAGAAAGAACTCTTTTTATTGAACCGTGATTAGAGAAACCGAGGAGAATTAAGAACTGCTCCGAATCAAGGAGGAGCTCGGAGGATATTGAAGATGTTAATTATTTAACAAACTAGCAGCGCCCCGCGGTTTCACCCGCGTAAAAGACCTTTTCCTTAAGTATCATAACAAAAAAAGAATTAGCGAAATCGGTCCACGTGTGATGCCGTGACCATGCGAAATAGGGATTCATTTTTATAAATTAAGAAGATAAAAATAAGAGGTTTAAAATAATTGTCATCTGGGACAAGTTTATCCACCTTGGTTAGTAACCATGCGGTTGCAGCTTAGCTCCACCTACGTCGATATGCATGCATCACTGGGTTTTTAAAATAGGTACCTATTTTCTTCCTCTTTTCGTGTAGTGATGTGGCTCACCTTGTGGTAGAGTTTCAGTTCGCTCTAAGGCTTCTAACTTGACCTAACGACGGCTGTCAGAGATACCACCAGGGACCAACTGCTTAACGTGTCTTCCGAAGCACGGAGGAACTCGATTACCCATCCAAGTAACGATGTCGCCAAGCGTTTTAACCCACAAGATTATATTATTAGGTATTCTAAATGGTAAAAGATTACATTTACCTAAATTTATTTATTATTTATTTATTTCAAAAACAACTACAGCTATTTTACAAGATCCCCCAATGCAATAGAGTAGGTATTATTAACTTATTATTTAATTAAAAAGCATTATTAACTTTTAATGTTAAAGCAGATTGTCCCCTGTGCTACTTTACAAAATTAATTTTTCCCGCATGTAATAACATCAATCTGTTCAAAATCTGTTCTGTTCGTGTCGGTTCATCTGTTCATCTGTTGTTGTTTCTGCAAATATTTATTTTTAATTGCTTAGGTTAACCATGTAACTACAATTCTAAAATATAATAGCTAAGGTGCATAGAAATAAGTTGTTACCCAAATAAAGCGGAGGTCGTACATTGTTTGGCACAATTTGTTTTATTACATGAACTCGTACCTATCTCAAGTCCTTGACTAAAGCGAACTACAATTTAAATAAATGTTATTTTATGGTTAAACAAATATCTTTAAATGCATGTGTACAGTTTGTTTACTACTATAATTTAATATGCAGGTAAGCTGTAAGTTGCATAGTATCTACAAGAGGCGCCCCCCGGTTTCACTCGCGTACCCTCGAGAGTATTACTAAAAAAAGAACCTAAATATTAACCCAGATCTCCAGCTGCTTAGCTTTTAGTTGTTTTTAGTTTATATTTTTCTTGTAGTTTTATATTTTTGTGCTACAATAAAGAAATAATCGATCAAGCAATTATTTGGCATCAAAGCATATATTTGTTTGCATACCAAGTTAAATAGTTTTTGCGTGTAAGAATAACAAACATACCTTATATTTTTTGTACTTATCTTCTTCCTATTGCTATTGTAAGATATAAAACAAAATAAAGGTATGCTATCTACCTATAAGCAGATTAGCATATAGTGAGTAGCTTCCTTATAATTAATTATGCTTCGTATATTCATTGTAATTATTTAACAATTCTAACCAAACACAGAAACGCCACTTTAAGTTTAAACTTAAAGTGGCGTTTCTGTGTTAATTTAGAAGTGGCTCTTTTAGAGACCTTAAGGTCTACTTAAGTACTTACTTACTTAGTAGACCTAAAGGTCTGCTTAAATAAAAGAGCCACTTCTAAATTCAAGGCATTTAATGCATTCATCTAGTTTACCAAACATCTACAAAGGTAGGTACATTTCTCACTCCCAAACTTCTACATGTACCTATCTGCTTAGTACCTATTATGCAAAGTTATTTAAATAATGTAAATCTGAAGTTATGTAGTCTGTGAATAGGTTTGTACATCACCCTAAGATTGTGTCATCCGACAAATGGTATTTAATTCCCAGGCATTTTGTTGAGGTCGCTCAAATGCCAGCGTCTTTGTGCTTTAGAAACTTACTATAAATTCATGGAATGTAAAAAGTATAGTCGATTATTATGTAAATAGCGCTTAGCATCTATTTAGTTTAGCTTAGGTAGGTACATGGTTTTACATCGCAGCGGGCAAGAGGTACCTAATCAAAAATTCACAAAATTAACGTCTTAGATGTCTATCATGCTCTGTTCAGAATTTGGATATTTTTAATCAGGCTCTACTTAGCTATGGTTTTTGAACGTTATATACATAAGGTAAGCTTGCAGCAGGCTGGGTTAACTCCTACGTCCTAACCTTATTTACTACAAAACGCTATCCGTGCGTAAACCATAGTTTAATGTCAGGTTTAACTAAATCGTTTACTGGAGGATTTCGGAAGATAAAATGTGCAAGTTAATCATACTAGGTACTTGTATTATACTACACTTCCATATTTTTGTCTAAGTCAAATTGATATCAGAAGCCTTCCATAATCAGACCTGAAACTAGGTTTACACTGAGAGCAGTCGACGAAAGTACGAGTATAAATAACTGATTTAAGCTTTTGTTTTACTAAAAAAAAAAAAATTACAAATAGAAAAAGTCAAACATATTAAAATAAATGTATAACTAAATTAATAATAAAGATTCAATTTCTTTCTTAGATGTTAAATGAGCAGGTAACTCTATCTACCTAGTGCTTTAATGCCGTAATTCGATAATGAATAAGTCACTTACCTATCTTATTGATCAATCTAAAGTTAGCGGTCTCTAGACTCGATGCACAATACCGGATGAATTGTAGACTATAATTTAAAGGGTCAAATAAAATTCGAAGACAATCGGTCGCAGCGCAGTTCAAACGTCTAAGGTGACGAGGAGAAAGTGTTCTTTCTACTGTCACTGATTGATGAGAACTTATAGATAAGTTGGTATATCAAAACCATTGTTCTCATATCCTCAAGTAATTAAATATGATATGCTGTAATCGACGTTTCTCAGAGCGTAATCAATAGATCCATGTATGTTATATTGGCCTTTTTAGATGATTTATACAGCGTAAGCAACTTTTACATGCATCCATCCATACTATTTTATGGCGCTGTAGTGCCCGGGACGTTGTTAGGTGGAGTAGGCTTGCCCAGCCTATACCACCCTCCCAGCGTAATCAACCATGCCCAGAGGAAAGAACTGGTCAATACGTCTGGAGCTAACTAAGCCGTCATATATCTATCGTGTGAAAAAAAAACAAATTAGAAATTTAGGAATTTATTTTCAAGTAAAGCTTAAGTACTTACTTAATTGTATTAATAACTGTAGGTACCAGAGAAAATACCCACTAATAATATTCTGATATGTTTATTAAACGTGATTCATTGAAAATAAATAACCCGCGTGACCTGTTAAGAAACATTTAGAAATACATGCGTGTGAAAATCAACAAAACCTATTATTAGAGTAAAATATTGATATTCATGAATACGGCTGTTGCAAATGGCTAAAGTTTGCATAATATGCAAAGTAATTAAAATTCGCTTTTAAATTAATTATTTTTTCGGTTTATCGTTGATAGGCAATTTGTGTTTGAAATTGATTTAACGGAAGTGGCAAATAAAGCCTCCGCTAAGTCGATGCCTAGGGGAATTATCAGGATGTGTTATACATTATATAAAGCTTTCTATTGAATTACTCTAACTACTAAAAAACGGCATCAAATGCGTAGGAAGTTTTAAAGATCTAAGCATAAATACCAACATCCAAACAGACAAAGGGGAAAGCGACTTTGTTTTTTCTATGTAAATCTATCCTATCCTACTATTATAAAGTTGAAAGTTTGTATGTAAGCATGTCTGTTTGTTACTCAATCACGTAAAAACAGCTAAACCGATAGCGTTGAAACTTGGAATATTAGTAGCTTTTGTTATTACAAGAGACCTGGACCCGATATTCCCGCGGGAAAGGGACTTCGGGTGAAACCACGGGGCGCAGCTGGTAATTTTATAAACCACCTTATTAGCGACAACCCTCGCGTCATGAAATGACGTAGCGACGTGTTGCATGTCGTTTGTCTATGTAATATATTGAGACCTGATTTCTCATTCTACGGATAAAAAATATCTATCGAATAAGTTCAAACCCAACCAAATTTAAAAGCCTTCAAATTTTAAACTTTTAAGGGCTTATACAACCCTAATAGCGTGACAGGGATAAAGCTAGCGAATTTTAGATGTGTAAGTGAAGGACGTAAGATGTGACCTTGCAAAATTAACTAAATGTTATTCTTGAAATTTAAAACATTCACTGCCTGTATTGAGGTAAGTTCAGTTCTTATACAAAGTTTTATTAGTTTTCGTACAATATTGACTGAGTAATATCACTTATTTGTACAATTTAGAGGGAAGTTCGGATTTTTTTTCTATCGAGTAAATTTACAGGAATCGTGTTTTCACGACATTCACGTGTTAGTAAATATCCTCGACTTTAATAAATATGGTTTCAAAAACTTTTGTCTCAAATAACTTTTGTAGTAATTCATCCTAGAAACATCAGTTCTGGCTTACTACGGCCCCTTAAATTTAGATTTATTTTCTTTTAAATATCATAGTGACGTTTTTTTATTCGGTGGTGTTACATTTTATTTGTAAGATATCTCTATCTAAGGATTTGAAAAACCGGTCCTTCATCACTTTGATACTGGTTACTGCAAACACAATAATACAAATAATAATTTATTACCTATTTACCTACATATGCGTAATCTACATTTTTAATTAAAAACACGCGTACACAATTATAATTGTATAACAATTAATATCCATCAGTATAACTCCTTCAGGAAAGGGAAGTGGCGTGCAATGATCGCTCGTTAACTCCAAAGAGCATCACGGGTAAAAACTAAACATGCTATTGATTGAAGAAATGTCTGTATCACATAAGCATTGGTCTGAGACAAATTCTTATAGGTAGGTATTTTTTACTGATGTATAATTTTGAACCCCGCAGTTTCGCAGTGATAATATTATATACCTTGTTAGTACCTAGTTAAGGGGTATTTACGATCTAAACTGAAAATCTCTGTCGAAATCATTAGAAATTGTTAATTCTGAGGCAGTGTTTTAGAATATTTTCAGTAAAAGCGTTTGTCACTGACAATGTTTCTCCTACATTTTAATTTAGTTTCAAGACAAAAACTTCTTATTGCTTCGAAGCCTTAGTTAGCGCTTTTTGGTCAAAAAAAGACTTTGCCTGAATTTTGTTAAAGCTAACACCTTTCGAAATTTTTGTTTAAAATTTACATCAAAACGTCAGAAACAAAGTCATTTACAAATCTTTTATCGAAAATATTCCTAAACATTTCGTCAAAAAACTATTAACTATTTTGTATGAATCCGACAGGAATTTTTAGTTTAGCTCATAATATACCCCTGAAAGTAATGAAGAATAGGAACGTTATAAAAGAAATGGCTCTATTAATTTATAGTTCTATTGTTTTTTTTATTGTTGTACCATTTGTTTAATTGTAGTAGTTTAGTTTTAGTTTATTTTTGGAACAACTTTACACTTTTATTCTGTATCATTTAATTTATACGAATTTTTATTCACTTTAGTTTTAGATCGTTTTTTTTAATATGTGTATTTAGTTGTGAAGTTGTCATATTTTTATAATGACTGTTTTGTTATCAATAAAAAAAAAAGAAAAAAAAGCACGAAAGCACCCCTGAAAGTAAAGTCATGCGTAATAATCATGGTAGATTTGTTTGGTCTGTTTTGATTTTAATAGTTTGAGTGGCTCAAAGTCGGCGCAACTTGAAAGCCTAAGTCACTATTATTGTAATACATTACCTTAACTACATGCCTACGTTTCCACTGCCTTAGGTATATAATATTCTAGACCCAAAAACAAGTGCAAGTCAAAACCTATAGTGAATAATATTGTGGGAATTATTTCTATGAAGAGTTCCCATTTGAAGCCAATAAGGCACATAGCTAGATACTCGTGCATAGATCAGTAACTCAGTTAGCACGCCACGCCACGACAGCGACATTTCAGTGAACTATCATGATCATCACGCCTTGTAAAACTTCGTCCGTTGCATCAATAAAAATGATGACCTAAATTCATACTAATTCATAATCGAATATCTATTACGACACAGTTTAAATTGAACTTATTAGAAGTTAAGACACGTGGTAGTTATTTGACATTTTGGATATGGATCTTCGAGACCTTTGACCCGGCACATCTGCTGGGACTAATCTCCGCAATAACTGGCGTCTAATCGAATAGTATATATACCTAACTGCCATAAAATATTATGTGCTAAAGAGATATAATATATACTTAAGATGGCAATAATGATTTCGAAAGGACGATAATTTAGAGAAAGCTGAAAATACGAATCGACCCCGGGGCTTCATCTGCGTAATATTATGTTCAGCACCCGGAGTGTGATATAACGTGAACTATCGTGTTTGCGTTAAAGCGTAATTTGCCCCTTAATGATGAGTTCAAGAATGTTCATCAATTTTTCACAGTAAGTCAGCGTCATGGGCACATTTCCGTCAAGAACCATTAGGGGCGTAGCGGGTTATTTGTTTAAATTCTAATTGGTTTGTTTTATTATAAAGAATTCATCTCTTACTCGGTATTTATTTCATAGGTACTTTAGTTTAGTTTTTAATTGATTTAAAATAACTTAAACGAAAAACAAATTGTTCAAGTTATTTTAAAATTTAAGATTACACATATAAGAATCTTAAATTCTGTAGGTACCAACAACTTAGCAAATCAATATGTCACCCACCACATCGGGTAATTTCATATTTATTTAAATGCCTAAAACACTTATATTTACCTAATATTAAAATTATATACATTTTATACTCCAATTATTCGCATGTTTTACAATAACTAAACTTTTACTTAGATATCATCCTTTTGCAGTTTATGGGCCTAGCATGCAAAAGTAAAAGTGCGGCACAGCTTCAACATTTCAAAGCTCTAAGCTTTACAAGCGAAACAATTTTGCAAAGTTTTGTCTCCGAGGTCGCTTCGGGTCGAGATGAGCTAGCGGAAGACGTCGGAGGTCGTCGCTCGTGATATACCACGGGTGAAAGCTCACGTTAGTACCAACCTGCATTATCTAACCCGGTTGTTTGGGAACCAGAAGTTTCAACCATTTTTACATTTCCTACTCCATTTGTTGGTTTCCGTCTGTTATGTTTGTTTGTTCTAGTGTAAAAACAGGTGTTATGCCAGTCTCATTCTCTATAGAAATGATTTGAGTACTGCCGCAGAATAAATAATAGTACAATATATTGCATGAAGCAATACATCGTAACAAACAATCGCAGTTACAATTACTTACCAGTAGGATTACTATATGGATCTTGCTGTTTCAACAAAATCAAATTTTTGGTTGAATTCAAGTAAAAATTAAGACAACTACGAAATTGGTAGGTACGAAGGTACCTGGTACCAGAACACAATATTAAATAATAATAAATTTATTTATTTCCCAACAAAACATAAAATTTAAACTAAAATACCTAATCTAAATTAACGTAAAATTAACATTAACGTTATTAAATACTACTAATATTATAAATGTGAAAGCTTGTGTGTTTTAACCCATTCACGCAATCGGCTAAAACATATTCTTAGCCGATTGCAATTAAACTTAGCATATTATAGACACTTGGAGATCCATATTTCATATTTCGTCGGTCGGTTTTATCTTGATACTAGCTGCTTCCCGCGGTTTGACTCAAGTAAGGACCGATACCGAATGAATATCGGAATCAAAAGCCTATGTTAATGCTCGATAATGTAGCATTCTATTGGTGAAAGAGTTTTCAAGAATTTGAAATCGGTTCAGTGGTTTCGGGTATAACCCCTAATATACTTACCTACATACATACATGTTACTAATGATATCTTAATAAAACACTTTATTTCTCGTGTTGAATTGTGTTTTTATTTATGGTTAACGAACCGAGCTTTCGCCAACTTTACAGTTGGCTTTTTCAAGGTTGAGTCAACCTTGAGAAAGCCTATGCAAAATCGCGAAAACCATAGAAGAAATTATATTGATATCTTTATAATATTATTATAGTAATATATTGTAGTATACCTAGGGATAAACCATCAGGTCACTGCTTGTTTTTAACCAACTACATTTTAAAATAAATTGAACATTTAATAATAATAAAGCTATCAGTCGTAAACCACTAATTAGAAATGATGTACGAGATATTTGATTTATTTCTTGCTAATTTATTCAAACATCAAACTTTTATGCGTTTGCGCAACTACTCACCTTAATGAATGGTGGCTTCTAATAATTAAAATGATGTTGTTCTTGAGTATACTCAGATAAGTAAATGAGCATTACCTAGTTAGCGGTTACATCCGTTTGTTTATAGTTCTTATAAAATAGGGAAATTAGTAGAGTGATGTAAGTAGGTAGATCTGCGTCTTCATGTGAATTGCGTTGGGTAAGTCATTTCAGATAGAGAAACGATGTTATGCCATTTAATTAAAACGATTCTCTATGGAAATGATAGTAGTATTGTTGCAAAAGTAGTTAACTGTTGCACTTGCAAATCAATTGTTGATATAGGAAGTTATTTCGACACTTAATTGCTTATAGATATATGGTGATAATTTGAACTTTACCTACTGATTGGAATCTCGATCGACATTGGAACACTAGGAACATGAATACAGATAAAAGTTTCTGAAATCTGCTTGTCTTTACAGTAGAATTTTCATCGAGTTAGGCTGAGTAGTATTTCTACGTGAAAATTTTTTAGACATCCTTACGAGCACAAGTTTGTTTGTTAAATAATTCTTACCTACCTACTTACATGGTAATTTTGTAGGTAGTTACACCCCTACTAACTTTTGCTATTCATTTGTAGGATATTATGGAAAATTATACACAAAATGAGATGAACGCCCGACTCGTGAGATGTATTTCAATGCAACGAGGACATCGCCGTAGTTAGAGCGTACAAACTAGGTGATGCGTTCAAAGCAACCTAATGTCCGATTACCCACATGATTGTAACTGCGAGCTCTATAGATGTAAGGTAAGCATGTCTGTCTACATAATATGTAATAACTAACATTTACGTATTTGAAAGTTTAAAAGAGCAAATGGAAGTTTATAGAAAACATAATAATATAATATAAGCTACCAATCTTCTTTCAAAAATCGATTCAAAAAATTTAAATATGTGCACACAAAAACAGGTAGATAAGTGTGCAATAAAAATAAATTATAGACCATGTCAGAACCGTCTGAGTGTTCACACTTGAAGGCATGACTCGGGACCACGATCGGATGCTGCAGATCGTGTGTACAAATCCATCTCCTTAGCATTTGCTAAAATGGTTAAACGTGAATTTGGTGTTCGCGCACTCGTTAAGGAGTTCGCCTCGGGGCGTCAAAGTTATGAAATCAAAATTATTTAAAGGGTGTTGTAAGAACACAAGAGTTATCCACGACCTTCGGCAGCCGTGAGAAGCTCGACCACTCCGCGTGCGACTCTTCATTGTCTCTTGTTAAATAATCGACAAGACATGCCCATGTTGCAACAAACGCCGTCAAACAATAATGTTCCCGCCTAGCTCTAGCTTTGCGTGCAAACATCGACCGTAAATCTATCTAAAATTATTATTATTTGTTGCTGAAAACAAGAACGAATGCAAGTAAACATCTGCGTAACTTTCGAAGTTGCAAAAAAATATAATAAGATTCTGCTACAAGATAACTCGAATATCAGATGCCAGATTGAACGAATACCTACCTACACTGTTATGTATAGATTTTGTATCGATAAAGTCATTTATATCAACCAATCATGGCAGGGTAATTGTGAGAAAGCTTTAAGAATAGGCCCGGAACGAAAGTGAGATCGCTGTCTAGTCTATATACCTCTACCCTCTGCCCGAGGATGCAATCAGATGCCTGCTCTACCACATCATTGTCATTATTTTCACGCTAAATACACTCTAGTTGCTAGAATAATTTCCTAATTTGTAGTTAAATATAATAAATATTTGCCTAATTGGACAGAATCGAAAAATGATTTTCGTTAAAAGAGCACGAATCAAATAATAGGGGTTAAAGTATGAAATTGCCGTTTTATTGCAATAGGTTCTTTGAATTGACATAGAATCTTCATGGTTTGAGGTTTTCGAATGAAACTTTTTTCAAATGGTTTCTGTGATGTTCTTTTTTTAAAAAATGTGAAACATTTGAATATCGACTTTCAATTGTTTTTGTTATTCAATTTAGACAAGAAAGATGGATACTGCGAAAATTCGAGTGATTTTTGAATACGAGTTCCGACGCGGAACTAACGCGGCAGAAACAGCCCGCAATATCAATGCTGCGTTTGGAGAGGGGTCTACTAATGAACGCACCGTGCAATTTTGGTTTAAACGCTTTCGTGATGGAAATTTCGACTTAAAGAACGAGCCACGAGGAAGACCGCCCACACAGGTGAATAACGATGAATTAAGAGAGATAGTGGAAGCCGATCCTAGTCAAACTACCCAGGAATTAGCGGCATGGTTTAACGTTACCTTACCCACTTTATTGACTCACTTGCGTCAAATCAATAAAATAAAAAAATACGAAAAATGGGTGCCTCATGATTTGACTGATCTGCAGAAAGAAACGCGTGTTGAAACTTGTGTTGCCTTGTTGAACCGGTACAGAAATGAAGGAATATTGGATCGAATTGTAACATGTGATGAAAAGTGGATTCTTTATGATAACCGGAAAAGAAAAATGCAATGGCTGACCCCAGGTCAAAAGCCACAACAGTGTCCTAAAGCAAAACTTACCAATAAAAAGGTAATGGTAACTGTTTGGTGGTCTCAGCATGGTGTTATTCACTATAGTTTTCTTCGATCTGGTCAAGCAATTACGGCAGATGTCTATTGTGCCGAACTCTGAACCATGTTGACAAAACTAGCAGTAAAACAGCCCCGACTCATGAATCGATCTTCACCATTATTGCTCCACGACAACGCGAGACCTCACACAGCACGAGAAACCATTTTGACCCTTCAGGAACTGCACTTAGAAACCATTCGGCACCCTGCGTATTCACCCGACCTTGCTCCAACGGACTACCATTTTTTTCGTGATTTGGACAATTATCTACGTGACAAGAAGTTTTCTTCCCAGGAGGCAGTACAAAATGCTTTCACACAGTTTGTGCAGTCTAGATCGTCGGAGTTCTATCGCAAAGGCATTAATAACCTTCCCATTAGATGGCAGCAATGTATAGATAATAATGGCAACTATTTTGATTAAATAAATTTGTTAAAAATTGAAAAAATAAACAATTAAGATTTTCAGTACAAATCGGCAATTTCATACTTTAACCCCTAATATTTACTCACAACAAAAACCTTTGATAATGATCTTGCCATATTTTAGTTCCGCGATGAGGTCACTTTAACAATAAGGATGCGGTATCTTTTCCTGAATTAAAATTAAAAGTAAGTCCTATTAATGAAATGAAAGGTATGCAACTATTTAGTGCAATATCCGTGAAACTACCGTATTGTTGATTGTATAAAAATACCTTTCGCATTTTATAAAACTCAGGAATTCACTAGTTTTACTCCACAAGAAAATACTCTACTCTCGCTCTACTTTAGAAACAAAAGTAAATAAGCCAAGTTAATTTAGAGTAAGTAGGTAGGTATATTTATCATATGAAAAATAAGTCACTAAAATTCGATTAAAGACAACCGCGTCTTTACAATTTATGTATCTCAGTCAAATTAAGCCACTCCCAAAGCTTCAAATATGGTTCCATCGTTTGATAAATTGTACCATTAAAATGCCAAACTAATTTCCTGGGAAGCAAACAGTATTGCTCGGTATAAACCAGTGATATAATGCTAATATACCTAATACGTCTAATGTGTTATATAAGACAGGTGATTTATTATTGAAAACAGATAACCCGTGTGTCACATTACATAAACACTTCTCCCAGTGCGAGCCTGATTGCGAAAGCGATAATATGTTTTACACAAGCTTTAAACAATAGATATACGAGTAAGTTATGGGAAAAAATAGTCATAATTTAACTGCAATTAGTGTAAACGTCTAAATAATTTTGCAACCAAGTGCAGTGGAGTTTGAATTGAAATAAAGATACATCGACGTGTGAAATAAAATAAGATAAAAGTCTACTAACGACATTGTTAGCCATACACTGATATATAATGTTTTAAAAAAATATATTTAGTCTCACGAATATAATGTATTTAACGGAGTTGTTAGCGCTTCTTGTCAAGGCGTCTAGTGATACTGGGGCTGGCGGTTTTTGTCTAGCGGATAAGCCTTGCCAAGCAGCTCGGGAATGCCACCAGCATCTTGGGCACCATGCCTCGAGTAGGCGTTGCTGGCAACTTATTTATAATTTAATTTGCTTAGTTTTAGTTTTAAATAATGTAAAGTTTTTTATATGAAACCTACATAATAAAAAAATAAAAAACCGTTCTTCTTTGCATTAAGCAGACGGAAGTAATTTACGTGTTACTTTTTATTACTGCCCGTTCCTAAGAAAATTGGACGGACGGATAATCGAGTGATTCTACGAAATTCCCGCTTTCCTTTAAATGCAAAAAAAATCATATTGTATATAAATAACTTTTTCTTTTTAATAAGTTTTCAATATAAATAAATTACCATATTGGTTAATTTTTTTCAAGTACACACAGATCTGCTTATGTTCGTGTTTATTGTATTAGATTTATTTAGTAGAATAGACACAGGCTGTATTGCGGAGAGAATTAAGTAAGCTGGTGCCCGAATTCAATCGGCACTCACTGCGCTTCGGTCTTTAACCACATCATACCTATGTAACAGAATCATCGACACACATAGCTAAACACCGTACAGTAACAAACAAAACATCAATAGTTTCGTTTCGTCAGTAATGAATATATAACAATAGATCATCAAAGATTCCTCAACAGGTTGCTTCAGTGGATATGGTTCGGCTAACACACAGTGTGTTATGTTAGAACAGTGGGTTGTTTAGTCCGCGGTCCTGACCCATACACCGTGAATGACGTCCGTCGGTTCATGGTCACAGTCTCAGGCTGGTGCATCTTTTTTGCTAAGCCCTACTTTATCCGTCAACTGTGAAATTCTACGTTTACATACATACAATTTTACAACCGTAATGAACAGTGCTGTGCTGATGTTGTTTTTTTAATCATCGTGATACCTAGTTAATTGAAAATTCAGTTTGATTTGTAAATGTTTTATTTATTTATTTATTTATTAGGAAGTTCAACAGCTATACATATAAACTTATAAAACATATGGTAACAATAGGAAGCCAATTACAGAACTTCACGAACAGGAATCGATTTAAACAAAAGAACCTTAGTGCAACAAAAAAAAATCAAATTAACACATTAAGAACACACTTCACATTAAGAAAAAACAAAAAATAAATTAATTAGGCCTAATCAAATCCAGGATCAAAGAAAATATTACTTAGCCGCCGTCTTGCTAATGCTACGCTAGTGCAAAATAGGTCTAAATCAGCAATTCCACATAAATTATTAAAGGTCGTACATGCTCGCAGCAGATAAGTATTCTGTCTATAGTTGGTAACAGCACGCGGTACAAATAAAGTGTTACTAGCACGAGTTTTAGCAGGCGTTCTCAAATTAATCTTGTCCAGCAAATCGTAACAATCAATGGAACTAGATGCAATCTTTAACAGAAAAAT
Organism: Idaea dimidiata; assembly: GCA_949358125.1. NCBI lineage: Eukaryota > Metazoa > Arthropoda > Insecta > Lepidoptera > Geometridae > Idaea > Idaea dimidiata. The sequence continues at coordinate 21,182,718 of OX442332.1, read as the reverse complement.
CACGTCAGCTATTTCGCGCCTATTAGAGAGAGGAAGAAAGTGCAGCTTTTTGCAAAGCACCTCATAAGTATGACCATAATAAGGGATTCGTAAACGATAGCACAAATATTTAATAAATCTACGTTGGATGCTCTCAATACGTGATGCATATACAAAATAACATGGATTCCAAATCTGTGACGCATATTCTAGCGTGCTCCTGACATATGCACAGTACAATATTTTAAAAGTTTTTGCACACTTGAAATCCTTAGAACTTCTCATAACAAAGCCTAATGCTTTCGACGCTCTGGTACAAATATTGTCAATGTGCTTGTCAAAGATTAGCTCGGAATCATGCAGTACCCCAAGATCCCTAGTACAACCCAACTTATCCAACTTCATGCCTTTCAAAAAGTAATTGGAAGGAGTTGGTCTGCGCCTACGCGTAAACGAAACAACAGAGCACTTAGCAGGGTTAAGATCTAATTTGTTCACCATACAATAAGCATCAAGTCTTTGCAAATCCGACTGAAGATTGGATATATCAGATATCGTACTAATACTAGCAAATATCTTCATATCGTCGGCGAAACAAAGTAGTTGACTGTAATGTAAACAGTTCTCAATATCATTAACAAATATGAGAAACAACAGTGGTCCTAATAAGGACCCCTGCGGAACTCCGCTAGGTATAACTACCCAGCTAGAAACATAGTTGCTTACCACGACAGCCTGCGTTCTGTTGTCAATGTACGAAGCAAACCACATCAACAAGTCTCCTCTTATACCTATCCTAAGAAGTTTTGATAGCAGTAATTTGTGATCAATCCTATCGAAACACTTGCTGTAATCAGTGTAGACTACGTCTACCTGACCACCACCCTCCATTGTCTTAGTTAAATAATCATTAAGGATTATCAAATTGGAAACGGTGGAACGACCACGGAGAAAGCCATGTTGAGTTGAGGAAAATGAGCAACGGACGGCCTGGTACACTTGATTGTAAACAATCCTTTCAAACAATTTAGCAATAATACACAATTTTGAAATGGGTCGATAATTTTCTACATCTTGTTTTGGACCTTTTTTATGAACCGGGGTTATGAACGCAGACTTCCAAAGGCGAGGAAAGGTGCAGGTAGAAAGAGACTTTTGAAATAATAAAGTTAAAGGAACTGCAATTGCATTAGAAGTTTTTATCATAAAAATAGGGCTTAAATTGTCCGGGCCAGCAGATTTAGATGGGTCCAATTTAGAAAGTAATTTGGAAACTTCGTTTTGGGTTACAACGATCTGGTGAATATCAGACACCGAAATATAGTGACCGATGCCGTCCGAGTTGGGATTGGAGGAAGAAGAAGATGAAGCGGCCAGAAAAGTGGAGTGAAAATAATTAGAAAACGCTTCACATATATCGGTACCAGTTGAGACCGAGTCATTACGGAAATTCAATGATTGAGGAATTGCACTAAAATTGTAGTAATTAATATAGGCAATAATAATTTAATTTCAAATAGTAAAATGCAAAAGTTTTAGATGGTATGTACCAAACAAATATTATATTATCAGAATCCCAAAGGTTTTATTTTCTTAAATATTCATCAACTATAAAATAGATTTTAAAATATTTAGAGAGTAATTCGTTTTAATTCTTATAATTCGTTTTGTAGCGCTCTACTTTGAAAAAAAAACACAAAATACTACTTCTTACTTGCAACGAATTTGAAATATATGTATCTACTTGGTAGTTTTAATTATCACTGATAAAAACAATGTTGGTAACATAGGAAGTGTAAATTAACGGAAGGAAAATCTGAAGAATTTCAACATCACAAACGTAATATTCTTGGAGCGGAAAAAATGTTATCTAATACTCTTAAATACTACATTTCGTGCGCTGTTTTTATGCTTTCGATAACATTGACAGGTTCATACAAATGCATATAAAAACACATAAAGTTATGTCATACGACGAGTGATGTATACTTGCTACGAGTAATAATAACGTTGATTTGCCTGCAACAAACGACGTCTCCATTTTTCTAGGTCGTTATACTATTGATTGATACACCAAATCAATAAACAAAATGTGGAGAGTACGCCTTAAAATAACAGATTTTGAGCTGCATGTCTTACCTACTCTTTCTTCCGCGTTTTCTTCTAAGTATTTCCATTTATGTTTCTCTTTTGAAATATCTCTAGTCCATGGCCAGCAATCATCACACTTCTTCTAACTAAGTACATAATAATATAGACATTTCGGTAGATATGGTATAATCTGTGAGAATTTTCATCATTGTGTGGAAATTGGGTGAAGGAAATAATAAAAATCATCGATGCAATAACCAGACCGCGAATGAATTGAAGATATTCCATTTCCTATGTTATTTACCTTAATTATCATGATAAAAATATAAGTGTTAAGTAATACGTTATGTTAGTTGGGCATTTGTATTCATAATTGATCAACAAATCGTATTATTAAAATTTTATTCGATAATTTCAACGAAATGTTGTTAATTATAATATCTCAATCAATTGTTGCAATGTTGAAGTTACAGTCAATGATGCAATTATTAAAAATATTAGATAGTTTGATAGCATCTTCTATTAGCACAACGCCCATATTTGGTCCCATGTTTGTTTACTTTAGTTATATTTAGTGGGCGTGATACTCCACGGTTTACATTTCCATTCTAAATACACTTTGACCTCTTATATAATATTTCTTATGGGATTGGGCGCATGACGGCGATAGAAAGTGTTTTATGGGGCGTATCGGATGTGTATTCAATCTATTGTCAAATACTTGTAAGTCTTGTAGAGGATGGCCGAAAATTTGTGTATTTAATCTTATCTTACTTCTTACTAATATTATAAACGCGAAAGTTTGTATGTATATTTGTATGTATATGACTTTGTTATTCTTTCACGCAAAAACTACTGAACCGATTGCAATAAAACTTGGAATATAGGTAGCTGGATACCGGAAATAACACGTAGGCTACTTTTATCCCGATATTCCCGCGGGAACGGAACACGCGCTGGTGGAACCACAGGACGCAGCTAGTAAATATATAAATAAGATTGGTATATAGGTATTAATACTTTAACTTCGTAATAAATTATCAAATAAGTACGAAAATAAAGCACCCGACAGGATTTGAATCTGCATCTTTGGAGAGCCGGGTGCAAATTTTTGGACAGTATTTCTTTAAATTTAGCCATTTAAGTGTATGAAATACTTTAAAAAAATAAAAATGGTAATTGGAAGCGACATCTCAACGTTGTATTAATTCCTATGTCAATAGGAAAGTGCAAGCTGGCAGTCTGCAATGGAGACCGGTAGACGGCGCTGCGTGCCTTAAACGTCAAACAAAAAGAGATGCGATCCTTAATTTCAACTCAACTAGACGAGCACCAGAGCCAAAATGGATAAGGCGTTTGGGCCGTACTCCCCAAAGATGCAGGTTAAAGTCCTGTCGCTTGCAAATTTTTGAAAATCATTCTTCAAATTTAGCCATATAGGTAGGTAACACTTAAAAAAATATCATAACTAAATTTATTTATTTATTAAATATATGTACCTAAGTACAGTGGGCCAAGTATTCCCAGAAACTAGAGATTAAATTACCTAATAAAATTTACCCCGTAATCGTGAACACTGCGCAGATAAAGAGCATTGTTGCACTCACAGAATGAATAGATAATGAAATTAAATACTTTTTGTTAGCACCGTATTACAATGGCACTGATACAGCGTTTGATTACTACACCACAACGTAGGTAAATAAATACCTACCCAATCAAAGATCGTGTGTAATTTGTTACCATACTAGTACTGTTGAATTAATCTTATTAGCTAGTTAACTAGCTTAAAAGTAATTCGAGTTAATTACGCTTACTTAATCCCAAAATAATTAGCCTCTATCATTAATAATGAGATGCCGTATGAAAGCCAAGGTCTGAATCTTTCTTGGGCTTACAAGTTAATCTATACCGAATAAACATGTAAGTAGGTAAGTACTACATCAGTTTTGAATGGTGGTAATTGCGTTCTACTCGGTCTAGTCATGATTTCTAAGGTAGACACGGGTCCTGTGCCTTTTTTGGGTCATGGTCCTTGATGCGATCGTTCATTAGATGTTTACTGCGTAGGTATTTACGATATTGGAAGGCTATTAGATTAATGGTTGCAATTAACATGTTTGTGGAGGATTTGAATTGCTGTCTGTGTCGCGTTTGAAAGATTAATCATATATTTGTACTGCTGAAGTTGACAAATCGTCCCTGATGTTACTTAGAACTGCTATCTAACATTAAGAGTTTTTAGTGGCGTATACTATTGGATAAATAAATACAAATAGCTACTTATATAATATGTTTGGTAAAGGAAGTTTTCAGTTTCAGTTTCAGAGAGTCACAGTTTACCTAGTACTTTTGTTTGGAAAAAACAGTTTTCGGAGATTCGTTCGTCGATACATCGTGTTTTGGAGAAATTATCATTCACTGCTACATCTGTTCGAATAACAAAGCTTTCGCAAAAAAAACTCTAGAACCAAATTCATGATTCAACTTAAAGTAAATCCCAATTGGATATCGGACCCCATTTTTCAATATTTCCAATTATTATCGAGTTTTTTTTACTATGGCCCAGTTCAAAGCAAATACTGCGTACGCCCATGGATGGGGAGCCGATCAAGTGAGAATTGCGGAACGCAATTAGATACAGTTACAGCGCAAGATCAATCATACCGATCGTAGAGATAAATTAGGAGGCCCATGCTCAGTAGCTTCCACGATATTATGATAATATTATGTAAAATAAAAATAATTGGACCAACTTGACGATTTTCGAAAGTGATATACCCATTAAAACGAAGAACTTTGCATGGTCATCTCATCATTCCGCAGCGGATGTTCCGATTAAATTCATAGAGCGTGATTAATAACCACTATGTAATTACCGGTCTATAGATGCGTGAGAATTTAACATTTTTAAATTGCTATAGATGCATGATAAACTATACAGAATAAGGAATGCAATCGTACGTTCAGTAATCACTATATTAACTGTGAGAGATTGCGATCTGCTGCTATTGAATTCAAACATTGCACTGGAAGCTTATGATAGCTACCATTAAAATTAAATATACAATACAATCAGCAAACGATGTGCGAAAACGGTGTGTTGAAATTTTGACATTCTCACTAGTAAACACTAAGCTACCTAGTCTAACCTATATTTAAATTATTTATTACAACAGCATCTAAACAATAGTTAAATTTCTACATAAATGCTTGCTTTGATTCGTCAGATCGGAATGTGGCATCCTCGAAGCTAAAGGTCACGACGAGGTCGCGGCAAATGCAACGAATATACTCGAAGGTAGATACAGTTTAAATTTTGTACAATAGCAGCACTGCAATTAGGCAGAAGGTAAACTGCGGCATTATCGTCTCGTAATAGTATTATAAACGAACGTTTTAAATTCGTTCAAATCAATTTTTATTAAGTACTGAAGACCTTGTAATTTGTGTTTATGATTTCAGGTACCAATCAACGTAATTTAAGCTAGTAATTTAGGTAGGTAACTTCAATTTTAGGTGTGTATTGCGTTGCTCTTGCATAAAAAGGCCTTTCTATAAAGATTTTTTGGTGACCTTAAACATTTTGGTCCTCAAGGATGTCGACAATTGTACATAAATAGGCAGATAAGCATCTTTATTGGTCGGGTAACTTTGTCTATTCGCATTAGGTTATCTCGTGGCCTCGGTCAAGTGGATGTGCGTTGGTAATTGGTCCCGCAGACCGCGGATCGACGAGATGACCCTAGACCTGTGGGTGATGCAACCGTCTTGCTGCCATACCGTTCCATAACGTCGCCGTTATTCGCATTACAATCTTTGCATTAGAACCTGAGAATAAAAATTCTATAAGACTTATTTATGGCCGTATTTAGAGGTTCTTAGGGAGATGTTTAATATGGAATGTTTTGTGTCTTACTCTTATTTATTGACATTCAGCATCTGCAGAAACGTGACAAACTGTGTTTCTTTCCTTATTTTTTTTTTAAATCTATTTAATACAGAGCTTTACCGAACAAACGGTTATGTCGGTCTTCTTTATTTAATTTTTCCCTTAGGAACGTATGAGTATGATTCCCTTGGTATCCAAAAAGTTTATAAAATTATCTTAAGTAGAGACTTAATAAGCGAATTCAATTTAACTTACTTATTATGATCGTAAATTTATTAAAACTATCTATTCATTATTTTTTGTCAGAGTGGTTTATGTTTTTGTAGATAATAATAAATTGTTAGAACCGATTACAGAAACCTTAACGAGAGTCTGTTCGAATTGATGTACAGAGTAGATAGATCTCATCATCTCATGCGCATTAATTGTTAACAACATTCTACAAACATGCAATTTCAACACATCATATTTAACTTAACGTTTGTTGTAATTTAGACACTTTCCTCCCCTTTTACCTGCACGCAATATTGTGTAATGACTGTATATCGTAGGTATACCTAGCTCTAGCTATGTAATTTATTCACATTTCATTCATAGTTATCGATTAGAATATGTTTGCATAATTTATAGTGAGTCGGGCCGTTTGGTCTATTGAAATATAGCCTAAGTTAAGGATGCAGCTGAAATTGCCAATACATCTATCTCTTGTCTTTTATTAATGCGAGGGCCCAGTGAAGACGTCAAGGCTTCTAAAGACAATGCAATCAATAAGACAAGACAATACGTCTAGCAACCAATTGTGCTGTGTTTTAATTGTAGGTAATGTACATACCTGTGACACTTCAATAGCTACACAAAAAGCTTCTTTGTAAGTTCCTACGGCAACAATAAAATCATAATTTCATTGCCAATTTGATGAAAAATGAATAATTTGATTGCCTAGTTGGTAGACCGATATACTTGTACTTTGTTTCAGAATGTTAGAACAAAAATGTACATAAACAAACACCTCATACACTTATTTGTAAATGATTTGAAGTTCTTGGTTAATTTTTCCTTTGACACCTCTGTTTTTTACATTTTTGTTATAGGTGAATTAAATATAATGTAAGATATTTACCTCTACAAAAAAAACACGGAAACATAAATCAAAATATAAAATAAAATGAGCCGTTGTCCTTGACCCTTCTCATCTTTAAATAACAGATAACCAACTATTATTATCCAATTAAAACTAAAACAAAGGCTTAGGTTTTTTCATTATCAAAGTAAATTACTTATTGGTTTGTCTAAATGCTATAAACGAGATTTATTGTCAAATGACTGTTGGTATTTTGGTTCTATACCTGTTATTATTGCCAAACAAAGTAGTTACGATATAGTAAAATTCTCACGGTAAAAAAGACTTCAACGCGCGCGCAGTGCGTTTCCAATTGAACTTTGGCCTTATTTGATGATTGTTCTTTTAGTTACATTTATTCGACTTGAAATAAATATTTTACAAAATTTTATCACTGCAATTCTTATTATATTATTGTAAAATTGATATACAATTAAATAATTTTAGTACCTAAAGTTTTTAGTTTTTCTGACATTTATTTTTAACAATAAAATTAATTTGATTTGATTTGATATTCGACGAAAAAAAAACGATACTATCTGTGGTATTACTACAATATGATTATCAAATTCGATAATTCACTTTTTTGTATGTACTCCCCGATATTCATGCTAAAAAGTATGTAGCATGTAGTTTCGCCCTCATGTAATATTGTAAAAAGAACTAATACCTACTTCTTAGTACTTACATCATTCTTACAATAGCGTGTTCTAAGTACTTTGCTTTCTTTTGTGCGCATGAAATTTCGAGGTAATGATAAAATATTGTGTGGAAGGTACTATATGAAAGTTGGCTGCATTTAAGTCAGTGTAACTCGAAACGAAGACGTAATACAGGTCAGGCGGTAGTTTGCGACATTACCGTACAACACGACTACACGACGAAGCCTCAAATTAACCTGTTTGCTTGCTAACTTCACCATTACATGTAGATATGTAGATAATCTCTATTTCGCTAATATTACAGTTTTACAAGCACTGAGAGATGAAAGTACTTTTACTTTGTATTTACAATACTGGCTGGGTTCCTCGGTTTCACCAGCGTAAGTCCTGATTTCCTTTCTTATCAGATGCACACATACTTATATAATGACAAGCTGCGCCCCGCGGTTTCACCCGCGTAAGTCCCGTTTCAGCGGAAATATGGTGATAAAAAGTAGCCTATGTGTTATTTCCGGTATCCATCTACCTATATTTCAAGTTTTATCGCAATCGGTTCAGTAGTTTTTGCGTGAAAGTGTAACTAAGTCACATACATACAAACTTTCGCGTTTATAATATTAGTAAGAAGCAAGATTACTCTCTCATTTTTTTTCTCTCTACTATCTACATCAACTCTCTACTGTCAATATTAACTAATAATTAAAATGCATTTCACAGATTTAGGAAGGCGGGTCGGATTTTAATGTGACTTACCATCAAGTAAGACAGCGGCTCTCTCATCTATCGTGTGTAAAAAAAACAGATTGACAAGTTTTATTTGTCAAAGAATAAAACATTTATTTGATTGTTGATGACCTTAGAAATGGTTTTTTGGCGGGAATGCGTTGAGGAGATGTGTTGCTGAATTTTCATTTTTGTGAAACTTAGTTCAAATGCGTGTAAATTGTTTAACTTCAGGGGCATATTAATCAATTTAGTTTCGTGAAGGTGTACAAGTGAAAATAAAAGTGAAAATCGGTGCTAAACATGGACTTTAGCTTAGTGTTCTCTCCAAAGTTCCGTGAACAAACATTGTAAAAAATGGCCCCCTTTTTACAATGATTCCCTCGACTTGACTTTAACTATGACGACTTGACTGTTTCGTTCGATGCAAATAACCTGCAAATATTGATAATCCTTGACACTGGCAAATGTCCGAAAGGAAAAGCCATTTTAAAGAAGAAGAAGAAGACCTTAGAAATAATAATAAGGTACCTAAAACAAAACAATACTTCTTTTTCTTTCACATAGAACTGATAAGTTAAAGTAACAGTATTAACTGTGAGGCGAATACCTAAGCCTGCACTGCGGACATTGTGCAATTCGTCAAGTGTGATCCTCTTACCGCGATGACATAAAGATCACCATTCGCTAAAGATTCATGCCTGTCACTAGTCTAGCCGCTATAGAACAATAGGAAATCATTAATAACAACTAGAAACAATGCCAAACTGGATGTGATCTCCGGACACTAAAAAGGATTTGCTACGTTGAACTTTAAAAACGTGCTGTGATCGAGTTGATGTTTTTGCCGAGATGATACTTCCTTATTCATAGTTAAGATCCGTGACTCTTTGTTATAGGTCAAAATATTTGGTACACTTTGGATGTTTTATTTATGCTATTTAACCATATGAAGGCTGTAGGTTTGTTCTGTGAAACTTGTTCAAATACAAAATGTTTCGAAAAAAAAAACACATGTACAGAATTCGATAAACAACTTTTCATGGTTATGGGGTAATTGTTTTGCTAGCCATGTCGCAAGTTAATTGCGAAAATCGTCATCATCCGAGCAATGTTCCCGGTTGCATCCCTTGCCCAAGTAGGAAAGGGGTTTACGTCTTAACTTCACACGATCTTCGGCATCTCGTGTAGTGAGGGCCATACATTTGCAAGCATATCAGCCCCCTCAGGTAAATTGCAAAAATAAATTTACTAAAATAATACTACGGATCTACAAACCCAACGTTATTCACACTTTCGTTATTAATTTTACTTAATAAACCGTAGCACATTACAACAAAATAATAGCAGTTTTGTCATTAGAGTTTCTCCGTGGTTACCCATCCTACAGTCTACAGAAACGAACAGATCGTGAGTACGGAGTGTGACTTAAGCAATCTTAGAACTTATGAAAATTGATCACGAACCACTCGCTCCACACTCCTATAAATAAAATATCGAAAGCAGTAATTAAATTAGATTCCTTGATGCCTTATTTGTTTCAAGGGACTTACAGCTTAAGACTATACTGTCGTAGCGTCGCGAAACCCCATTGAATATCTCATACTGCGGTCATGTCGAAGGAATTTGCGATGCCACGGCCTCCGTCGCGACTAATGAGTGCACGTATAGCTTAAGTTATGTTTCGAAGATATAAAAGGCTAGAGAAAACATTTTTTTATTAAATATTTGTAAAATATAATATAAAAACAGAGTTTTTCATGCTCCCTTCTTATCAGTGCGTTGCAAAACGACTCATCTTAACTTAATTAAGACTTGTCAAAGCGATTAATGAGAATGTGTCGTTTTCTATAAAATATTGTCTAAGTTTGACCGTTACAAGCGTTGCTTAACTTTCATGATTGCTTACACGACCGAGAAACAATAAACTCTTCAATGAAGAAATTCGAGAGGAAGTTTTAAGAAATTTGCGTTTGCGATTTGCGTACAACATAATTATGTATGTTTGAAATGATTTAATCAATAAAATGACGTGGCAGGTAACCTTAAACAACTGCTGTGGGTAGGAACTTCAATGATAACTCAATTTGTAATTAAAAATTATAAAAAATAACCAACAATTACACTTTATCCACTTGATGGTATCGGTTATTAATTAATTACTGGAAGTATTGTTAAAATTAATAATAGGGATGTAAGTCGAGATTACAATCTTCAGACGATCCATGTGACTCATGGCTGTTAGTTGTAACAATAGAACAGCTACCTATTACCAAATAAGGTGGCTGTATCCTCTCAAATACCTCAGTAATGAGATCTGCATGTGGGTACAATTGATGATCGTCTCCCACGTTCCTCGTGCTCTATCATTACAGTAAATAACTATCAATATATTCTATTAGCCGGAATCATGAGATGTTTCAATTTTGCAAGAGAATTGCGAACTGTTTAAATCGATGTTTGTGGGTAAAGGACATTGATTTGAACACGAAGTAGAATATACCTACCTAATGTATGTCTATGATAAAACATACTGTGGGTTACCATGATCTCCTAATTGCGGGGCCTTAATAGTCTAGCTAAATTAAATTAAAAAAAAACCTAGCTTGTTTAAAAAAGCTCCAATAATTGAAAAAAACCCAGTCTGGGATTTTTAATTTTATTTTTATTTATTAGCTGAAAGATTTAGTTTTTGCAATAAAAAGTTTATGGTAATGGCGACTAATATAAAATATGACGTGCTCCTTAGATATAATTTTTAAGGAGAAATATGAGAAATTAGAACAATAATTGAGGAGCTCATCCAAAGCACATCCCTGTGTCACGAATTCTACGTAATTAATTTTCCATGGATTAAAATTTGGCTTAAAAGTCCAACTAGTAAGTAAATAAAACAAAACTATATATTTATAACAATTTACTTCATAACTTAATTATTATACATAAGCAATTTAATATTACATAACTATAATTATACCTACTCTTAAATGTTTATTGTCCTAAGTCTATTGCGATACTCACTAATAAAATACAAAAATACAAATCCAAAAGAGAAAAAAATAAATAAAATACAAATAGCCTTAAAACTACAATATATAATATTGTTATAAATAAATTCAAAATCAAAAACAAAAGCCTCACTCAAACAACCCGCCCCTGATCGTCCCTTGCGCAAAGAACCCCATCACACCAGCAGCATTACCCCGCTGGATAGCAATGGCTATCCTCTGCACAAGGAACGAACCGGACCGGCCGTCCAACCCTCTGTCCCTTAAACGGCGACGTAAATTATTATTTTTGTAAGTGAGTACTTGACCACCATTTCACTAATTCGATACATGTTAAATCTTTTACCTAAAACTATTACTTACAGGTGAAGCAAGAAAGTATTAAATTATGTATCAATTTCGTGCGCAACATAAGGAACACTCGGTTTCTAAATAATTTATTAGGCGAATCAACAACATCCAACTTGTAACCAACAAAATGAAATTAAACACTCGAACAGGTAATTAAATGATGAAAAGGCACAATAAACAATCACGTTATTTTGAAGGTTATATCTTGCAGGTTGAATTTCGGTAGGGGAAGGCGGGCGGAAAGCTTTCAGTCCCCCCACTTCGAAGCCGGGGCGGGCGGCGCGAGAGTTCTGAGCCTTCAGTCCATTCGCGACGCTCCTCGCGACGACATGTCCCCCCTATGGATCTTGATTACTTTGCTCCCCATACTGGGTAAGTGCAAACTACCCTCGCGAGTTGATTTGTGTACGGTGGCAAAGGTAATGTGATTCTCCAGTGATCACTTTAGTGAGGATTGTGTGTAAGTGTATCTACAAATGATATGCTCGAGAGGATCCTTGTGCTTTTGATTTCAGTGGCTACGTGCAGGATATTTGGATCTGTGGGATTATTGTATTTAAATATCCTAGAATAATTTCTAAGACCGTGGATATGGTTGTCTTGTCTGAGGCCGTGGGAACTTTAAAGGTCACGAAATGTTTGGTTGCAAAAAAACATAAAATGAAAATCTAAAATTTGTTGTCATTTTTTAAAATCTGGTGCAATTTATCAATAGGTTAATTATTATAATTGATATACTTAATTGATATTTGTTGTTAATTATTTATCAATGTATAACTAACTCTATTGTATATACTGCCACACTGTGTTACGTTATACATCATAAATATTTCTTTAAACGTAACACAGAATTCGTGAACCGTAACTATGACGGAAGCGTTTATATGCGGAACGAAAACGTTTTATACACCTCAAAACATCTACATTAACTTTGAAGATAAACTGAATAATGTACCAAACAATCTCTACATTTTGGTAGCATTAAATTCAATAATTTGCGTTTAACAATTTGATAAATTTAAGCTGCTAACTTTAACCACAGTGTAGAACCAAGTAAATTACGAAATGATTTTGCAATTTAGCGTCATAAACATAGATGTAAGGAGAGTGTGTGTGGTGATCATTAGGAAGTCATGTCACGTTTGTATAGTTGGGTCACACGGCTCGGCGCGGGCGCAGACGAGGCGCGGGCGCGGCGCGCATCACTTGCACTCGCTAGATGCGCCCGATTGCGCAACTAATGCACTTTCCATTCGCCTGGGTGCGCGCGCGCCACTCGCGCACCGTATGCGATAATCGATTCCCCGGATTTGCATAGATTATCTTCCCACGGTCCGGACCGCTCTCCGTAAGTAGGGCGGCATGATGGCCGGAGAACGGATGAGTATAACCTCGAATCGTTAAACTATTACATCGCATTACAACTTTATCACCCCTGTAAAACTTTATATATCAAAAACAATTTATCGCCTATTCATTTTTACGAGTTTAATTTTAAATTACAGTAATATTGTCCAAGTTGACTATTGTAATTAAATCATAGCCGCGATTGACGCAACTCTAGTTTAAGAAATAATTTAAATGACAGAAGTTCTCATGAATATCAACGCGCCTTGATAATCGTACAACTATCTGCGAATGTCTTTAACAATGGTTCAAAAAGTGTACACAATTGAGATATGTTGGTAAATAGAGTCGGCAGATATGTCGGTAGGTTGCATTAGTCAAGGCGTGAGAATTACGAACTTCCTACACGTTCTTATTTATGAAAGGCGAAAGCATTTTATTGTAACGTGTATCGATGTTTAATTGTCTACAATGCTGACGGAGTCGTGAGTTCAAATTTCATATTGTATCTGACTCATTCTTCTTGAACATCACAACAATTGGTACCTACTATTTGGTATACATACCTACCTACATTGGACACGTCGATTAGCGATAAAACACTATAATATGATGTTGTAAAGCAGGCTACAGACCAGTAGATATAACTGCGCGATTTTAACTGTACAGTTATATCGAATGATATTTTGAACTTTACAGTTCTTAGTTTCCTCTGCACACGTACAACTTAACTGGACAGTTTGACTTTACAGTTACATCTCCCGGTCTGTAGACTGGTTCGTGTTAGAAAAAAATTATACCTACGTACTACAGGGCACAGATCTTATTTTAGGATCCTGTCAAATAACAATGAACTTCAGTTAAGTGTCCATTTAGAAATTTGGCGAATATTAAAGACAACATGGAGAGTTCTCTTAAACGTTTCAAAATAGTAATTTGGCTGCTGTAACTTTTACTACCTATATTACATATTATAGTTACCTAACTACCTAATTAATGTTCACACCTTCATAATTTGCATATGTTTACAAAGAAACATTCCAAATTTAATGACAACCAATCAAGACATCAAAGGGATTCAATCATTTTCCGGCAACATCAAATGTTTCTTAATTAACTTTTTCGACATAACTTTGTTATGATGACCAAACTTTGTTTTTATAAATTATGTAAAAATATGTAAAACGTCAGTAGTAGGTAGATTGGGCATTAGTTATAGTTGCATAAAGGTGACCTTTCGATAGTGGCCCATCTTACCGAAGCGACTGTTAGTTAATCTATGACCTTACGGCCTGCACCACACCGGCTAGCTGGTTGCGTAACCGATCCTATCTCATCCGCAGCTGCTCTCTGATGCCCTCGGCTTGACATGTGTATGAAAACATTAATGAGCGAAGCGACCTCTTAAAACAACTGTCAAATTCAGTTCCTAGAACGTCAATCAAGAAAGTTCATACACAGCAACATGTCTACTACTTGACTTGTTAAGTTACTTTTACTGAAATTCATTTTGGACTAGGTATATTGGAATCCTTAGTTACGTTTTACCGGGTTTTAACCGCGTATTTATTACTATTATTTATTTTCTTACCTCGACGTTACAACCACGTTACTATGGTGTTGGTCACAAGGGGACCTTAGATTAATTAATAAATAGTAAAGAATGTCAAAGCACGTCTATTTCTAATGTTAACTTAGATACTTATTTAAAGAATCTGAAACCGCTTCCTAAAATTTTCAACTTTCGGATTACTTTTTTCAACCCTCACTAACTTAAGTGCGATAAACGATGAATCAATCTATGTTTTGTCTTCTACAGTGACATGAAAATTTCTATGACAGAGGGAAACAAACCTTTGTGAAACTGTGTCCCTTCATATTTTTGAGTACAGGAGTGAATATAGGATGAAACGAAAATTAGTTAGGTTCGGTTATTTGATATTCATGCGAATCGAATCCAAGCGCAGTAGCGACAGGTCAACATCGGCATGTCCTTGTTATTTACGTACGAACCACGAGTATTTACCAACGTTTAGAACGTGGTGTGTTATTTATTTGTTGATTGCATTCAATTCACTCGCAAATCTAGCAAAAGTCACTTACGTTCACTCGAATCGTGTTTGTAAAGGCATTCTTAGATTGCAATTGACTTTTTGATTTCCCGGTAGTTTGTCGATTTGATGTAATTTTCCCACATCAATTCCCTAGTCGAAAGTTGGTACGTAGTTTCTTCAAAATGATATTTAAAAGAAAATCTTCTGAACAAAACTTTGCTTGAAAATTGCCCTAGGCATTACTTTAATTTACTATTAATAGCGTATTGCTGTCACTATATTGCAATAATCGCGGCACAGATCGCAAAGACTAATGTGTCGCGGTAAAAACAGCTTGCTTCTGCTAAACTACGACTATTGTAACATGTTCAAAACTCGTATGTTAGAAAAATAAAATATTGCGAGAATAATCCGGTAAATAGAGTGTGAGTTTAAAAAAAATGAAAATTAAATATCGAATGTATTGTTTTTTTTTTATTGATGCGTTTCGATCGACCACTATTAGTATTGAGTAAGGTAATTAATGATACAGAAATGTCGGCCGATAGAATTTATAAAGGTAATCTGAAACGGTTCATACTGACCAAACCAAGAGACCTATAGAAGAGTTTGCAACATTGCTCTTACGGTGAAGGAAGGCATCGGACTCACCACGGTCCGTAGGCATGGGGCATTCTCCAAACCGGAGTAGGTTGCCGTGACGTCTTAATGCCTAATGGGAGTGGCAAACTTTTTTCTTCGCGTTTTAATATTTACGCAAATAATCTATGACGGGCCAAGTATTTCAATCCTTTTATCTTATTTTATACCCTATCTTATCTTACTAAACTTATAAATGCGAAAGATATCAAATATGTATATCTCTATGTGACTTTATTGCCCTTCACGCAGAAACTAATAACAGATTGCGATGAAACTTAGAATATACCTATAGATAGCTGGACACCTGGAATTTATTTTATTATTTTATTTTATTGGCACACAAAACAGAACACAGTCAATTACACAATATTAATAAAAGTAGATATACCTACACTTTAGAGCTGGACTATATCCCAAACTATGCATACACAGCGTGACAAAATTATTGTATTATTACTACAAACAAGTTAACAAAATACACTAGCCTACTATTTATTTATATGTTCTCACTTGTGCCTATGTGAGTGTATAATACGAGCCGCAGATAGACTGAGACATTTTTATTAAACAAAGTCTTCACTTGATACAAATTTGATGGTCGCTTGATGGATTAAAGGGGTTCCCTACGCTACTTCTAAACACTATCCATCTAAACACCTTTTGCCGAAGACGATTGACCGATAGATTACTTTACCGAATAGGTGTTTGGCTATTCGGTAAAGATATGGCCCGCGGGCCGTAGTTTGTCCACCACTGGTCTAACCCCTCTAAGAGGAGGCCCTTGCCCTGCAGTGGAACAAATTAACTGGCCAATTACTTACTTACTATGAACTATCAAGCAACTCGCTATTTTTAAAACTACATTCTGATCTTGAAGCAATATGCAAATCGAAACATTTACTTAAAAACCTCTCAAATTGGTTTCCTGCGGTCTTCCTTCCGTCCGGATTTGAACAAGGACGTAGTATTCTAAATAGCTATTCATTACACATGCATGCATTGTACTTCATTATCACACAGTTAACTATATTTCTTCAATTAATTTGCATACAATATTATTTCTCACCTACCTAATGTGGTAATTTATTTCTAACAAGTTTTTATTTGCTTAAATAAGTAAGGTACATAAGTAGGTAGGTAGTTGCGTTATTGTATTTTTACACGTACTTATTATTTTAATATATATTTTTGATCCAAAGATTACCACCTGTATTCTTATTTTTATTAATAAGATGTATTACTTACGTTTTAACTTACTATTCGTACTGTAGGTACTTAGATTTTTTAAACATGATTAGTTTTTTATCTAATTGCAGAAACTAGTCAATCCTACTAATATTATAAAGCTGCATGTATGTGCGTATGTGTATATCTGTGTATGTGTGTTTGTTACTCAATCACGCAAAAACTACTGGACCGATTGCGATTCCGCGGGAACGGGACTTACGCGGGTGAAACCGCGGGGCGCAGTTAGTATTCATATAAAAATTCTTAGGTTTAGATTACCAAGATAATTATATATGCCATGGAACATTTGTGCGAATCCTACCAATATTATAAAAACTGAAATTTTTGAGTATGTTTGTTACTCAATCACGCAATAACTACTAAAACGATTGCGGTGAAACTTAAAATATAGATAGCCGGAGATCTGGATTAACACTTTTGGCAACGTAGGTTTTCGGATATTCTTGTGAGAACGGGACTTACTCGGGTAAAACCGCAGCTAGTTTTATCATATAGCAAACGCTACTATCATGTTTGTATAAACTGAAAAATGTATAGAAAATTGAAAAGCACTCCTACCGGACGTAAACGGAGCTGTAATGCTCAAATTTGTAACGTTACGCGAATGCCCGATGTGAAAAAGCACCTATTAACGCAAATTTGAAAGTTTGCATTAATTCCCACTACGAATGCTGCTCGATCTGTTTTTATACATTCACTAGCTGCGCTCTGCGGTTCACCCGCGTAAGTCCCGTTACCGCGGGAATATCAGGATAAAAAGTAGCCTATGCGTTATTCCAGATCTCCAGCTACCTATATTACGCGGTTCATCGCAATCGGTTTAGTAATTTATACGAGATTGAGTAACGGAATCACATACATACATACAAACTTTCGCGTTTATAATATTAGTGAGATGTATTGTAATATAATAAACCCTTAAAAAGTATTTTGCTGTAGTCAAATGTTGTTCATTAACCTAAGGATCGTTAAGTTAATAAAATAATTACTAGGTATATATTGATATAAATTATTAATGATAATAATTTATATCAATATATACCTAGCTCCTTCGAGCGACATTTAAAATTGATTAACTTGTAAGATGACATCTTCATTATGTGTAAAGAACTATCTGGGCGTTGATTTAATATATTATGCCTATTCAATGAAATTACCAATCCCTAAGACCGATAAATAGGCATCTACCTATTTATCGGTACATATAGACCTAGTTAAAGTCCGAATGACAAGGAACTATTGGATGAAATATCCCGTCCTGCCAAGATGTCTTATAAGTCGTCGCAAAGTCGCCGCGTTGAGTGGGACCACTTCACCCCTAGCGAAAATTAAATGTAGTCAACTCGTCCCAATGTTTAAGCTACCTTTGGGCCCAGTTGACTACAACCAAATTCGACTCAAGTGGGCTCCGGTCCCAGTTTCGAGGGGGACGACTTCACCCCTAACCCTGTCGTTCAGCAAAAAAAAAGAAAATGAGCTGAACGACAACGCGGCGATTTCGCGACGATTTAATAAGATATCATGGTAGGGCGGATTGGGCTTATTGCGGATACATACAGTAAATACTTTAACTTTAGTACAAAGTAACATTTAACTTCAACAGGGGGAGCAGCCAGGTTCAACTGTAAAGGCCGGATCCTAGGTGCCTACTACGCCGACGCGAAGTCGGGCTGCAAAGCGTTCCACGTGTGTGTCCGAGTCGCTGGCGGAGGCATCAGGGATTTCAGGTTCTTCTGTCCACCGGGCACGCTCTTCCACCAGGAGGCCCAGACCTGCACCGACTGGGGTGACGACGACCCCCTAGCATGCCCCGCAGACCTCTACGACGGTCAGTTCGATCTCTACAGGATTGGATCCGGTAAGCCGGTTTGCTACTAACCAAAATCATGCCCGTACCATATGTATCGACGCATGTGTTGTTATATATAGGTTACCAACTGTCTGTTATTAATTTTATGTGTTTTATGATTAATGTGTTTGTGTCTAACTAACTTGTTTTTCGATTATGATTTAACTAAGTTTAGTTGACTGTGAACAGACTTAATTTATGTTTTACCTTATAAATAACAAGAAAGATAATCTACATTTAAAAGTGCTGTAAATAAAACTTAAGTTAGAAAAAAACTTGGTGTGGAAATGGAATAAAATCCAACTTTTAACTTTATGTTAAATAAAAGCTTGATCTGTGTGCTTAGTAAGTCTAAAAACAGTAGATTTGAGGACTGTAGTATTTTCTTGCTGTACATAATAATACTAATAGTAATAATGACTGAAATTTTAAACGTGACATGTTCCTATTTGTATGTGACACAGGTTTTGACACCAAGAAGGTGTCGGGCACCGGTAATCGTGAAGAGGAGGCGGAGTTCGGTCTGCAGCGTGCCGAGACTGGCGACCGGCGGCTTTCTCAGAACAACAACAACTCGCCCAATTCGGGTTCGAACGACCTGAAGGCAGCCCATTCTTCTGACTTCTTTAGCGGGCAGCGCGACCGCGGGCTGGATGAGACTCCTTCCGCGTCACCTTCCCCCCGCCCTATTTCCAAACGCCCGTCACACTCCCGCCAGTCTTTCCGTCGCTCGTCTACCCCTCGACCCACCCCTACCACCACCCAGTACACCACACCACCTCCCACATCCCCACCTCAGCCCTCAACACCTCAACAATACGAAATCACCAAACGAAAGTTAGTCCGAAAACGCCCCATCTACGTCTCGACCGCCTCTCCTCAGCCTACGACGTTCCTACCTAGTACCCTATCTCAGCAAACTTACCAGGATCTTCCTCAGCAACATTTTATTAGACGCCAACCTCAGCCTAAGACGGGTTCGACTACGCCTGACGTACCTCCTCAGTATAGGGAATTCAAGGACGAATACGTCGAAGTTGCTCGAGTTACCCCCAAACCGAAGCCTAATAGGTACTACCCTAACAACCCCACACCGCTACCTGCCTCGCATGCTACACACGCACCACAGTATAGTAAAAAATCTGGTCTATTAGAAGTGTACAATCTTGAATCCCAGTCGACTCCTGGACTCAATCTGCAGCAAAATGATAGACCGTTTAAAATTAAAAACAGTTTCAACGTCGCTGACGTTCCGAGGGAGGACTTCGCCCGAACTAGAAGTCTAAACAGCCGGCCTGCTCCTACAACAACTGTAGATTACAACACTCCTCCCCGTCCGACCACAACGCAGTCATATAAGAACTATAACAGCGTTTCGTACGAGCAGGACAAGAACAATTTCATAAATTATTCAAAACAGAAGTACTTTAACAACCCTACCACAGTCCCGACCACGACGACGACATATTACACGACCTTAGGGCAAGATTTGTCGCAGAACCTCAACACGGTCGCGTACAATACTAACAACGTATTCCACTCCCAATCGAACTTTGCCAATCCGGACGAAGACGACGGCCAATACCATCCTCCAGAAGGTGAAGACGATGGCCAATACAAACCGGAACTGTACGAAGGAGAACTTCTTTCCGGTGCCCATTCCCTCAACATTGCTGCTAGTGGGAATAGACTGCCCGAAGATCAGCAAAAGTCTTATTCAAAGACGAAGGCTCCACCTAAACAGGTGGGTCAAACAGCTGCTCCACGTCCTTTCCGTCCTGCTCCAACCCCATCATCGACACCAAGGCAATCGACACGCGCTCCTGAGTATACGACTACAGTACTCCCTCAAACGCAAAGAACTTTCGATCTATTCCAGACGTACACTACAACGGTGCGACCGAGTGAGTTTCAAGATTTCGTTGCTATTAATAATGCGCCGTTAAATCGACCAACAACAACGGTTGCCCCACGGGAGACAAGGCCTCCTCCTCGGAATCATGCCCCAACATTCCCATCTAACCCAGTTCCCAAGCCAACAACTAAAGCTCCCGCTTTGTCACATCCTGTTAACAAAAAGGAAGACACGAGTTACGACTACGCATACTATGACTCCGATCCGGGTTTCACAGAATACGACCATATAGAAGAATTTGGACGAACTAAGAAAAGGGCATAATTTCGCTTTTTAAATTATTTTTAATCACTGCCATTAAAATAGTCGCCTCTTTAAGTAAGGACTTACTAAATACATTCGTTTTTATGTGTTGATTTTGAGATCCATGACAATATTTTTTCCTAACATCCTGTAGACATACTACTAACTAATTATAAATTCAGTATTGTCACAAAAATAACTTATTTCTTGAAGTCCTTAAATAAAAGAGGCCTTTTGTGTAGTTACCCTAAATTATTTTGTGATATCTATTATTTTTAATAACTTGATTTTATTGAAAGAAGTTTAAAATCTTGCCACTTGTAAACATACAAGATTTCAAATGGCATAAAGCTGAAATAATTGAGTATAAGTATTTAAATAAAAAAGGAGAAACAACAGTCTACATTACTCAGTACGACTAGTCGAGCCGGTTTGTTCAGGGTTTTAAGACTTCAATGTAAGTACTCAGCTTAGCCATAATCCTGATATTGCAGAAAATTATGTCCTCTCTTATGGTACAATAGATAGTTTGTAAGTTATGATTATGAATTGTAAAATATTACATTGTAAATAAAGTTTAGCTAAAACAATGAGTTGTGCAATTTGTGTCATTTCCCAAAGTTTGTGTGAACGAGTGAAGAATTTAGATAAACATTGTGTTTAGAAGGAGAGTGAACATTTGAACAAAAGGGCATGAGGTTTGAACCATGTTTGAACTCATTTATATTAGCTTGAAGTTGTGTGCGTAAAACTGTGCTTACAACATGAACATTTATACATGTATACATAGTAGGTACTTGTACAGAAACATAGTTGAAACATGGTGGAAATTAAACGTAATTGTTGCATTTTTTAATATATAAATTATAATTAGCTTTAACGAATAGACGAGCTCTATTAAAGAATATTGCACAAAACTAAGGAATTAGGCTTGTATTATGGGTACTAGATATACTTACTTAAACACTATATACTAGTAGACAACGGGTTATACTTTCTAGATACTTAATGTATATATCGAAAACACTCGGAACTTTTTGTGCTTGGTCTTCTATCTATAAACAAACTATCCTAGGCAGAAACCAAACCCGCAATCTTCTGTATCACAGTCAAGGGGTTCGCTCGACGCGCCACAGAGGCTATCGTCGTTTATACAAAGTTGCAAGGTTCTATTTTCTACCTACCTTAGAATCCAATAATTATTTTGTCCACCAAATTAGACGTATAATAAGACCCTTATTTTCAAAATTGAAATGGTTGCGGTTTACCCACGTACCTACTGGAAAATTAGGAGTGTTACAAAACTGAGAAAACAAGGTAGACCGGTAGCCGGTAGGTTTCAAAGTGAACCTGCGTTTTGATGACTAAGCAGTGTCGTAATCAACACCTTCAAAGTAGCAGTAAAGTTCTAAATAAACACCTTATGGATCACTAGCTGCGCCTCGTGGTTTCACTCGCGTAAGTCCCGCTCCCGCAGAAATATCGGGATATAAAGTAGCCTATGTGTTATACTCGGTATCCAACTACCTATATTCCAAGTTTTATCGCAATCGGTTCAGTAGTTTTTGCGTGAAAGAGTAACAAAGTCACATATATACATACAAACAAACTTTCGCGATCATAATATTAGTAAGATAAGATTTTTACATCAGAAAGAGCTTTAAGTAATCCTATGACTATTCTTCAAAAGTTTTAGCGAAACTGCAATTCCAAAAATAGTTTAACCATTGTCGATAAACATCTAACGATGCTGTACGATGTCAAGACGACTAAGACGATTAGCTATAGAAAACGGAATACGGTTTTGCAAAATTACTGAATCGTTTTCGAGATGATAGAGCTGCAACGGGATATCAATTAGATTATACAAAAATAGGTATTATAATTTGGTATACTGTTTTGTTAATAATTATTTTGATTATTTCGTGATGTGTTACATCACAATTTATAACAGCGCCATCTGAATAAAGAAACACACATTAAAATCATAATAATATTTCTTCCACTAAATTGCCTTGGTCATTGATAAATGGAATTACTAATAATATGTTCGAGTAAAACGAGCACGTTGTTGCTACTCGCCGTCAGATGGCTCTACGATACTTTCAAATGCGAGTATGTTTCCACTTCACGAACATATGAAATGAGATGAGTTATATTATGCTAAGAATATGTAATTACTGATTAATACTTCTTGAAAACTATTCAGAAACTGTTGGTAATTTTGCAGGATAAAGTAAAGCTTCAGGGGCTCTATTTTTGAATCAAATGTGCCATTTCGAGCGATTTAAATATATCTGTATTTTTTCTATATGAATCGAACGACCGCAACGAGTGGTATCAACCACTTGCCGCAGGAGTCCGACCTCGAACGAAGATCAGCAGTTATCTATTTTTTTAAATCGACTGAAGTGCAACGAGCGATTCAAAAATAAGGCTCCAGAAGCTCAACAGAATTGCAAAATATCCTATAAATGTTATACCGATTATATAATAAATAGGTCTTTTCTGGTTCTCACCCTTCAACTTTAGTCCCAGGAATGAACTCTATTAGATTTTTTAAAATAATGTTTTGTGGTACGTTGGCAGTTAATAAAATATTTTTCTCCACACGGTCTTAGAATTTTTCATGAAACATCTTATGATTTAACATCATTCTATGACACATCTTTTGAACTTGATTGATTTAAACTTTACTACTTCATTCTTTTCCGTAGAATATCATTTTGTGGATAATCCACAGTGTTGTTAATGTTACGTGTTTGTACTTTTTTATGCGGATGAAACCGAGGCGCAGCTAATAATCTCTTATATTTTATGCTTTTTTGTAGTTATGAAAAACCAATTTTAAGAGGAAGTTGTTACTTCCATTTAAGGATTTTCCAATATCTTTTGGAATACTCCAAACATGTTACATCATTATTTAATTAGTGAAATAGCCAAGTAGGCAATGTAAAAGATACATAGATACACACCTGCTACTAGGTAAGTATGATAAATAGGTAATTCCATACTAGATATGTGCTAACGAAAATATAAATAAACCCAAAATATCCAAAATTTTGTATCGGAGTCACAGATACACTCTAGACAGATTTGTCTGCAGGACATGTACTAACTTTGTAGATTGCATTTTATACTGTACTGAAGTGCTCATACGGTGAATGAAAAAATCGTGAGGAAACCCACGGCTTAGTTAGCTCCAGATGTATTAACCAGTTCTTTCCTCCAGGCATCGTTGATTAGGACTAGTAGGCGCTGGGCAAGCTACTCAACCTGACAATGTCCCGGGCACTACAGCGCCATAAAATAGCTTGGATTAAAAGTTGCTTGCGCTGTATAAATCATCTAAAAAAATTATATGAAAAGGCCAATTATTATTATTATTAAGTGCTTGAGTTTTAAGGTATGTTTTTGCTGAGCACGCAGGTATTTGATCTAACAGACACAGCCCAACAGGGTTAATTTTGTTTACGAAAACTATATTATCGGACGGATTTTCTTTTTGGATGAGTTTTATTCGTTGGTTCTTTATCCACATGCATACATCTCCACACACACGCACTGGTGTCCGCCGGGCAAATAATAGACAGACAGACAATGGACGTGTCCAATGTACAATTACTGACAAAAGGAAAGAATTGCACCCACGGAACACTATTACTCCTAGATTGTACCTTGGGAGCTGCTATCAACGGATTGTCAACGGAAGTCAAACTACTAGCGCCATCTAGTAGCCGGCCCCCACAAATAATTTGTTCTTGTATTGTATGGAGGCGCTGGAAAAATTGTTATCATGAAATTTTTAATGGTGTAATTTGACGATTTGATGATTGTGATGATTTATATTTTCCCATGTTTTGATTGTAACTTTTTACCTGTAAGTCGTACAGGGTTGACATGTATGGACAAGAGGTAGGGGTTTTAGTCTTCTACATACTTCCATTAGACACTTTTGTCATACGACTTACTGTTGAGGCATTATGTAAAAATAACGGAATTCTGGCATATAAAACTCAAAATATATGACATACCCCGTCGAGCCCCAAGGTCAAAAACTTGGATTTATATAAGCCTAAAGTGCCCTATCAAGATAACATCATAAAATTTCTTACACCACCTTTTGCGAGGCAAAATAGGTACCTACCTACTTTACCTACTGTGCAAAGTTCGTTCACATCGTTACGTCTCCCGTAGAAGTACTAAGTATAAGTACAAAGCAAAGTTGGACTTTAACCAGCAAGCAAAATATAGGTAAGTACCCACACATAATATGTAGTTAGGTCACCAATAATTACATACCTACGCTTATGTCCGTAAGAATAGAGGATCCAAGTCATGGTTTTAAAGTAAAATCACACCCTTATGTAGTAGTGAAATAACTGATTTTGTAGGACAAATGCTGGATTTTGTAGAAAAATAGGTCAAAACTTATATATCGGTTTAAAAGTGTCTCCTCAATCTAAACATCTTGGATTGAGCAGCCATCCGTATCTGTACCCACGTCATAATTAAATACACCAATCTATCATCCATAATTAAGGTACGCCATACTGTAGCACAGGGGATCCTAGTTCAGATATCAGTCTCCACAAATAGTTTATAAGCATTTACCAAAATATTTAGTGTCAGAAATTAGTGTAACAATTTGTGGAGAAAGAAATAAACAATTTTTATTAAAAAAAAAAAAAAAAAAACTATATTTTTACTAATATTGTGCAGAGGTCACATTAGTAACATGTTCGTATGTTAGTTCGAATCTACTGGATAGATTAAACAAAAATCGAATGGAGATACATTACATCTTTGCGAGAAATATGGGTCCTAACTAATGCTTTCTCGGGTCCCGATGATTTTCGCGAAAGAAACTAAGGAGTGCAGCCTGTATGGTATTTTTTTTAGGTTAATGTTATTTGCTTTTACGAGTATATAACATCGCTCTTGCAGTGAAAAAAACATTGTGAAGAAACCGCTTATCGTTAGCTTTAGACGTTTTTAGCCGTTAGGATAGGGGGTCCCGCTGAGTGTAGGCATACGTTGTCTATTGGCTATTAGATACCGAAGGATTTAAAAGTTAAGCCAATTACTTGCTATAAAGTTCTGTTTGCCCATATAAAATGTATTTAAAAATATATACATTAAGGAAATATTAACAAACAACAACAACAACAACATTTGTTTGTATTTATTAGTGAGCGAATACTTATAAACAACGTACTAGTTATGTAATTTATTTCAATTAATATATAATTAGCCTTTTCTTCTAATTTTAGATGATTTATACAGCGCAAGCAACTTTTAATCCATGCTATTTTATGGCGCTGTAGTACCCGGGACGTTGTTAGATGGAGTAGGCTTGCCCAGCACCTATACCACCCTCCCAGCCTAGTCAGCCATGCCCAGAGGAAAGATCTGGAGCCTTATTTTTGAGTAGCTCGTTGCAATTCTGGCGATTTTAATAAATCGATATCTGCTGATTTTCGTTTGATGTAGAACTTCTGCGGCGAGTAGTTGATACCACATGTTACGGTCGAGTACTTTACATAGCAATATTACAGAAATCAAACGAAAATCGGTAGAAACTAAAGTATTTAAATCGCTCGAAATGGCAAATGGTCAATACGTCTGGAGCTAACTAAGCCGTGGACATCCTCACGATATTTTCCTTCACCGTATGAGCGATGTTATTAACGCACATAACTTTTCCGCAAGGAAAAAGACATTAATTCATTTCATTTTTATTTCAATTAGCAAAATTCAAACGTTACATACTTATCGTATTTGACGACAGTACAAAAGGTAGAAATAAAACTAAAAATTGTTCTGTTACATTTTTATTCAGTATCCATTGTATCACAAAACTATAAAATAAGTACAATCGGCGTTATAATTAGTCTAAAACGATTGTTTATGAGTATATTTACAAGTCATTATACATTTATGGTATAGTTAATAGTGATCATAATGATTATGTTTCTGTATATAATGGGACATTTTCATAAAAACTGATTAATCTGATTAAAAATTGATTGATTGATTGACTGATTGATTGAAAAACTCATAGATGATCCGTACTTCATAGTTACTTACATACAGTGATGTTGTAATAATGAAAACCTTGAAGTTTTGTTTTAAATCTACTATTTGGCGATTATTCATTCACACAATATGGACTTCGCAATATGAACAAATAGTATGGACTTTGAATCGCAATCGAAACTTGCGCTTTTGTTATATTTGCATTTTAATTATCGCTCTATATCCTTCAATCTGACTTGTGAATCAGTGATAGGTCAGCTCACGAGTATTAGTATATTACTAGTACTTAAATAAACACCAACAACCTCGGCTGTAAAATTACGGAAATATGAAGAAAAACAACGCGTAATAAATGAATAAACTAGATTTTCAGATTTAGTGAATCCCGTGGAGTCGAAGATTGTTCAAAAATGTTTTAAGAGAAAACATTTTAAAGCGCGAGAGGTGCCATCTAGGATAGTTGTTACAACTTTTTCGTTTATTTAATGAAAATTCCCCATTGCGGACAATTATTGATTGCTTAGGTAAATATTTCCTCACTTTATTTGCAAGGTCTTCATATTATGAATATTGTGCTGAGTAATATTATTATAGTAGTATGGTAGGTATTTATCTATAATTTACATATAAAACTCATACCTACCTATACCTTCCTATTATAATTCTAGACAGGACTAAAAGATTTTTTTCTGATTTTTTTCTTTTTTACTGATTTTGTTACTGTCATTTAAGATTGACAGTAGTACAAAGTACGTTACAAATATTTCCATAGCAAAGAAATTGATCACTTTTTTTCAGAAAATCGTCTAAGATTGGTCCTGTCGATTTTTTATTAACAATCGAAAGTCTTTGCTTTAATTATAATTGTACTCAAAATTAAAAATAGACTGTCGAAACAACAATCAGAAGTACAATAAAACACTGGCAAGACATAGATTATCGGCCAAGCTTTACAAAAATAATACAAAACAAGATTTAGAAACTACAGTCACCCATGAATTAAAAATAATAATAACTAAAAGCCTTTGGTCACTTACATTTATGTATATCTATCCAACTGTGGAATGTATACAATGTAAATTTGGATGACTTTTAGAATCTGTTCCGTCTTTAGATTCAAACAAAAAAGAGAAAATACGGTAATCAATGCGTACTAGTTACGAGAACATTTGTCAATTTAACACACTATAGACGACAACCCTTTTTCAGAATGATAGATCAAAAATGCAAACTATAAACTCATATAATTATTTGAAAGTAACAGCTCTTTGTTCATTTTTTCCTTTGATAGTTAACAGTTCTATGTTTACATTTTTGATCTAAGTTTCTGAAAAAGGGTTATCGTCAAGCGAGTAGATTTGCGTACAGAGCCATGTTTTTAATAGCTCGTTCCACTTCTGACGATTTAAATAGCTGGATTTCTGCTGACTCGCGATTCACATAGAAAAATTACAGGCATTGAACGAACATCAGTAAAAATGGAGTTATTTAAATCGCCTAAATTTGCACTTGACCAGCGATTCAAACACAGAGCCCTGAGAATGCAATCAGGCACATAAAAGCATCTCATTAAGCTCGTTCTTACGTACTTTTTTGAAAAGTTATATACTGAATTTTCTCTTTTTTGTCTCAATCCAAGATTATCCTCCTGTTAAAAACCGAATAACCGAAAAATAAATAAATAATCCTATAATTAAGTACAATACGCGCGATTTAAAATCTAAGAGCAATAATACTTTAATTTTATTACTTTTGTCATGTTGTGAAGTTTTGATTTTCATTACTAATAAATTAATTTAATTTAAGTACCTACTCTATATTTTGTTCATAAAGTATTTTAATTTAATTGTATCGGATGAGAGTTAAAAAGGTACCTCATGCGGTATAAATACCGAAAGTACTAAAAATCACAAAGCTCGTTATTTCAACACTGTGTCAAGTACCGTATTCACAAGACACTGGCCCTTGAAACTGTGTCGAAAGTTCGCGGCCATTTTAAATCGCGCGTTTCGCACTTAAGTATTTCAACGGCAACGGTGTTACCAGTTTATTGTAAAAAACAGTATTAAAAACTAATATCGACTAACTAACTAAAATTAAAAATAATTGAGCTCATCTTTTGCGTTGAATTAGCCCGGCTAACACGAGCGTTATTTGTACTAGTTATATTAGCATGCAAGCGGGTATAAGTGTAAAATAACACTATACCCGATACCCAATTCCAATTAGGTATCCAATATCAGAATTCGCGAAGTAAAACAAACTAGTGGGTAATAGGTATGTTATATGGGAACTCTTTGCATTAAAAAAATGAGATTCTAAAATTGAAATTTGAAATGAAAAAATGTATGAGATTCTAAAATTGAAATTCGAAAAATGTTTTGCGAGAAAGAAAGGAACTTTCCTCTCTCTCTTGCATAAACCAAGAAAGCGTTTTTATTTCTATATTTTTTTAAAATTTGCATGTTATTATTCCCAATTCTAGAATATTGTACCAACTATTAATTCAGCATGACAATGCGACCAGCATTTTGGGCTCGCTGCCAAGTTACGAAGACTTGTTGTTTGAATAAGTTCCTATGTATTGAAACTATGTTTTTAAGTGTATATAATAAAGTAGTTTTCGCTTTTAAATCACAATAACTATGTATATTCATTGTCGATAGACTGTTGCCGGGTCATCTCATTTGTACTCATGTTTTAAGACCCTTAGTTTTTAATTATTTTAATAGTTAGTAAATTATATTTCAGTAATTCAAGAGTATCCTTGCTTCACAGATTATAAAATAATGTCAAGTAGATTTAATAGAATTAAAAAAAAAAAGTCACTGAATTTTCATTCTCAATAAATTCGTTAAATAGTTTAGTTAAATGAAGTTCAAAGGTTTACTTCGTCGAATTCTGACATGCACGATAAAGTTCTATTTGTCCGTTACGTCTCGACGACATCACATATGTTCACTGCGAGGCGACGGCGCCGGCGACGCGCTGTCGAACGTCGCTCAGAGCGGATCCATTGCTGAAGCCGTTCAATAACGGTAGCTTCATCTCTTTCGTTTCTGATCGCACTGAGTCGTCTTCTACCTTCGCTTTCGCTTTAGCCATCTGAAATAAAAAAAAATGACTTTAGTTTTATTTTACTGTAGTCTACGCAGAAGTTGTGGGCCTCTGTGACAACGCCATTAATACTCTAATGAATTATATCCATAAGATAAAGGGAATTTGACAATAGAATTGTAATATTATTAAAATTAAAATTCCCAAATGTTGATAAAGTGGACTGAGAAAAAACATAAAGAGTATTTATTTTGATAATTATACAAACGTAAGGCATTTTATTATTACAAGTAGTTCACATCATCATCATCATTATCAGCCTGTTGCAGTCCACTGCTGGACATAGGCCTCTCCAATTGCACGCCACCTAAATCTATTTTCGGCTTCTCGCATCTAGTTTGTGCCAGCCGTCTTGAGCAAATCGTCGCTCCAACGTGCCTGAGGACGTCCTACACTACGTTTGCCGAGACGCGGCTCCACTCTAGAACTCGTTTACCCCAACGGTTGTCGTGGTTGTCGTAGTAGTTCACAGGTTCAAGGAATAAAGCAAAGTCAAAAAATCCGTATGAAAAAAATGACAACAAAACAAAGTGGAACAAAGAGTTCCATGGAACAGATATCCACTAAAACTAGTGAGAGAGAATGAATCATTTCTTACACATGGAATAAAAAAAGTAAGTAGAGACGTGTTCTTACCCTTCTCCCCTTCTTGAGGTAAGCCTGTTTGTAGAAGTCAGAGAAGAGGTAGTAGAAGAGCACGGCGTGCATCCCGATCCACCAGACGAAGGCGCGCGGGTAGTCGCACTCGATGAACAGCAGTTGGAACGCGTGGACGAACACCAGCACGAATTGTACCTTCACGATAGAGAATAAACTAATAAATCACTTGGAAATTAACAAAAACAAATTATACAGGGACTTAGGAGATATATATACTCTACGCTCCTTTTCCAGTTTATGATATATACCTAATAGGTACCTAACTAACCTAACCTAACCGTTCGACTGACCTAACGTCTTTCCGAGAAAAGGCCGCTCAAAGTCCAGCATCGTGAGGCACCTTCGGATATTTGTTATAGACAAATCATGTTCCGAAGCCAGAGTCCATTACTAATAAGACAAGCTACCTCATGCCTTAAACTCTAAGGCATATATGAAGTAACTGATTGGCTTAAACAATGTAGGTACTCAATTCCTCTCCTATAGCGCTTCAAATATTAATTTCTAAGGTTGACTTGCGCTGCTCTACTAAGCCCCGGGCTAGTGAAGCTAGCCCAGTACTAATCTCTTGTGATTGGTCTTGCACTGGTACAAATGTCAGTGCCCAAATGATAGTTATTTAGTTAGCCCTGGCTAAATAAAGCAGCGCAAGTCAACCTTACGTGCTAACTCTTGTGATTGGTCGTGCACTGACATTTGTGTCAGTGCAAGACCAATCTCACACAAGCACTGAGATAGCTCACTAACCCGGGGCTAAGAAGTATAGCAGCACAAGTCAACCGAGGACTAATTTACTGTAAGTAAAATAAAACTACAGTTAGTTTTTATTTTACTGCTTTCTACGCTATTTCAGCAAAAGTATTGCTAACCATATTTTGATGTAATTTTCGGTGGTATTTATTATGAATTGAGACAAAGTATTGCTCAACTATCTCTAAGTGATACAGACACGTTTTCGCACTCGTAATAAGTATTACAAAAGATTAATAAAAACACTTAGAATCATTCGATGAAGAAAATTGAAGTTTAAACCCATTGAAGGGAAGGCCAATCTCATTTACAGCACCTTGGAAGTGACTTATACCTACTTAGAAATAATGATGAAACATATAATTAACTGTATTATAATTATTTCATTCAAAGTTGACTCATTCTTATTGATGATTTGCTAGTAACTTCCATAGAAATCAAATAACAAAAAACAACAAAAAATGTAATGTGTTTACGACATCAAAATACGTTTAGATTAAGATTCATCTCTGATCATTATTACACTATCGCAAAATTTTCAAAATAACAAATACCAACAAAGGATAAACATTATATTTTATTATGTACACACATGTGTTTTACATGTAGATTTTCTTTTATTTAGTACATATACTTCTACACAGTGTAGGTAAGACTTATGCCTTTAATAATACACTTTTGTATTATTTTTACCTGACTGCGGATAAATGAAGTGTACGTTTTGGCAATATAATGTTAGTTAAACTATCGGTCGATAGTTTTATAAGTCAGACCGGTTGCTAAAGAAAATCTTTACAAAACAATTATTTGTCGCAGTGTAAAGACGAGATAAGCATTTCCTCAGCTTCTTAAAAGTTAAAAGTCTCACCATTTGCAATGCGGTGAGGTATTTCTTCCACCAGAGATACTTCTGGACCTTGGGGCCGAGGGCAGCGAGGAGGTAGTACGAATACATGATGATGTGGACGAAAGTGTTTAGCATACCAAAGAATGTCGAGTGGCCGCCTGAAAAGAAAAAATTACATTTAGATGTAGGCATATCATATTCATCAAAAGGATTTTAAAATTACATGGTGATTTTTCCTGTACAGGAGCAGAATTACTCAGTGAACGGCTGTGCCGACACCGTTAACTGAGTAAACGACTAAACATAGAAGAAGTTTTTTATCTTTTTATTACTGCACTAGAATTATTTATAAACTGAGATAGGTATGTAAACGTATTTTTTATTATTGTTTTTCTCGTGCTTCCTTAAGCAGCTGATGACCTAATGGCTGCTATCTCTGATAGCAGTCATTAGGTCAATATAAAAGCCTCAGGATGACCTGAAAACTCTAACACTGGGTGAACCATACCACTACACGAAAAGAAAGATTCAACAGAGCTCGATACAATTTAAAATATAGAGCAAGGCTTTGTTACAAAGAAAGGCTTTGTTCAATTAAAAATTAAAAGTCATACAAGCCTTTACTTAGCCGTATTATATAATTATTAAGTATTAAGTGAAAAGTTCAACTTTAATAATACCTACATATAAACTCTTTTCTTTTTTCTTTCCAATCTGTTTCTGATCTAACAAAAGAGTTTTGGCGGGAACGCGGTGAGAAGAAGTGTTGCTAAATTTTCATTTTTGTGAAACCTAGTTTAAATACGTGTAAATTGTTTAATTTCGGAGGCATATTAATAAATTTGTTTCGTGAAGGTGTACAAGTGTAGTTAAAGTGAAAATCGGTGCAAAAACATGGACTTTAGCGTTGTCTCCAAAGCTCCATAAGCAATCATTGTTAATGGCCGCCCCGTTTTACAATGATTCCCTCGACTTGACTTTAACTATGATGACTTGACTGTTTCGATGCAAATAACTTGCAAATATTAATAATACTTGACACTGGCTAATGTCCAAATGGAATATATAGTCATATAAAAATAAGATAACACAGTCTCAATTTTGGAAATCGAGTAATATTATGGAGTTTTGGCGGGAATGCGTTAAGGAGATGTGTTGCTAAATTTTCATTTTTGTGAAACTTAGTTCAAATGCGTGTAAAATGTTTAATTTCAGGGGCATATTAATCAATTTAGTTTCGTGAAGGTGTACAAGTTTAAATAAAAGTGAAAACCGGTGCAAAACATGTACTTTAGCTTTGTGTTTTCTCCAAAGCTCCGTGAAGAAACATTGTAAAAAATGGCCCCCTTTTTACAATGATTCCCTCGACTTGACTTTAACTATGACGACTTGACTGTTTCGTTCGATGAAAATAACCTGCAAATATTGATAATACTTGACACTGGTAAATGTCAGAAAGGAAAAGCCATTTTAAAGAAGAAGAAGAAGAGTAATATTATATATAGGTACTTTGAAGTACGTAGGTACCTAACAGGAAGTACTTACGTATAGATATACGAGTACAAAAGCCGAATCTCAAGAGTCGTATTCAGACGTAAAAGGACTTTATTAGCAATGTCGTTTACACAAACACCTAAGTTCCGATGTACTTACAAAACAATTTTGTTTGTTTAAAGAATCTACGTCAATCTCTCGTGAAATTCAGCATCCGCCTTTGAATTTTGAAATTAATAGATCGGAACCTTTTCGATGTGGCCCATAATGAAATGTAAATGTCGCAGGGAATTTGTATGATTTCGGTGTTTAAATACGGCGTTGTCTGTTTAAAAGTTTAGGAGTTCCAAGTTATGAAATGCCAAAGGCAAAATCAAAACTCGATCAGTTGTTCTAAAATCGATGCGTAAACAACCCTGACGCAAGGTTTACTTGAACGACAAAAAACGACTAACGTACGATTTAAACTATCGAATGTCAACGTTGAAATGATGCCTGTTACATAAATACAATAAGATACTGTCTAAAATACGATTTAAAACTATGATTGCTGTTTTCAATACAAAACCTTCAAAATGGCAAGTTGAAATTAGTGGCCTACTGTCGAGCTTCTTAATAAACAAATTAAAATATGGTTAATATCCCGTTATAAATATTTTACAAGGAGAATGCATTATCAAAATTTTCCACGTGATAGGATTCACACCTGTGCCTTTCGCCAGCCGGGTGGGCTGGGCATTCGACTTGTAAAATATTTCTAGTAAAATGCTGTGAGCAATAAACACAGGAAATTCTTCTATATCCTTTTAATTCGTTTTTAAATAATATTTGTATTATTTAAATTAAACCACTAAGTTTAACTTCTTTGTTTTGAGTACATGCCTTTAGGCAAAGTCCCAATGATGATTATTATTCATATTTCGCAATACGAAATGAAATTGTAAGTTGTCATACTAATTGAAGAGTTTTCGGAAAGAAAGTCAATTTGACGGGCTTAATTAACTGATGAAGCTCTGTTTGACGATGTTTTAATGCTATATAATGGTGTCCAAGGGTTCGATTACAACAGTAATGTGTGAAAGCAGCTCATTATGTAAAAATACTTCGAAAGAATGTTGTCAATTGAATAAGTATTATGTTTTCGTGTCTTCGGTCAGCGGGCCAAAGTGCTAATGCTCTTCTGGGTAAATTAATCAGGATTTTTACTTTTTAAAGTATTTACTTACACTTGGGGAAGAATTTTGTGATTTAATGTTCTCCAAAAACATTTAAAATTATTGTTTTTAGCAGGACTCGAATCCACAACTTTCTTATCACTAGCCGTGAGATTCATTCTTAGGTCTATTCGGTTCTAGATTAAAGGTTCAATTGCCGCTGCGGGGGTTCAGGAACTTGAAGAGTTATTTTAAACTTACAATTACCTACATATTTTAATTAATTAAATTCCAATTTAAAAAAACATACGTTGCACGTCTAAAACCGTATCATTTCATTAGTTAGATAGATTATAAACAGTGTAATCTCTTGAATGCCTAGCAGTAGACACATTTTATTGTACATATTTTCCCAAGATATTGTACTTTTTATTTACAATGTACATAGATAACTTTTGACTTTTGCAGTATAAGGTCAGCGAGCAATGTCAGTTTCGCGATAATAGTATGTGGGAATTTGTAGTAGGTAAGTAATTAATTGAAAAAGTGATATAAAAGATCGTAAAGACGAGAATAAGTATAAAATACTTTTTATAACGGTTTATTTCACGCTTTTTAACCGACCTAAAAAAAAGAAGGAGGTTCTCAATTCGTCACGTATGTATTTTTTACCGTAATAATACGTTGCATGTATAGTACGAATATCAATACTTATTATTAGAATTATTAGTGTCGTTTGCTAATTTTATTGTAATCTGTTTAATGTTAGTAAATGTGAGTGACAAGTACTAATACAAACCTCTATAAGGTTTACTAGTACTTTTTACGAAAGGGTACAAGTGGTCCCTGGTCCCAGTTTAGAGGTGGACGACTTTACTCCTAATCCGTCCTTTTGTCGTTCAAAAAAATAAAGTAATTTTTAAATAAAAAATACCCCGACTACTTTCAAAAACCTCAGACAATAATTTAAAAAAAAATTTTTTTTGAAGCTTTATTTTCTTTTTTTTTAATTTTTTGATGTGTTTTTTTTGTAGCAGAGCGACATCGCGACGACTTATAAGACATCATGGCCTGGCTCATTATTATTTTATATTGTTATAAGCACAGCTAGTATTTCGCGGGAGTATCGGGATAAAAAGTTGCCTATGTGTTATTCCAGGTACCCAGCTACTTATATTCTAAGTTTAATCGCAATCGGTATTGAAGTTTATGCGTGTTTGAGTAATAACTAATAAAGTCACAGACATACCTACATACATATAAACTTTCACGTTTGTAATAATAGTAAGATTATGTGCATTGTCTTGCACTCGGAACATAATATTATATAATAGAACGAGAAAATTGACATAAAAATCGATTACCTATTTAGAATGGATACCTACAGGAAAGTAACATTAGTTTATTAATTATTTTCCGAACGATTCAAAACATTGAGATCAGTCATTTTAACTATCGTCGCGTGCTCTACAACAATTATCAAGTAGTACTTATAAAATTGGTATTTCCAATGGGATGTTTATTCCTCTTGCTACGAGAACTTATTTATAATAGTAGTTTATGTACCGAGGTGCTAATACAAGTTAGGGCGATCATTGTTAAGTATATAAAACTGGTTCTACAAGCTACTTTATATTTTTTTAATAATAAAAAGATATTTATTTTGTTTTTTATACGATTCGTATTTTTAAACTAACAGGTCT
Source organism: Idaea dimidiata (assembly GCA_949358125.1). Classification (NCBI taxonomy): domain Eukaryota; kingdom Metazoa; phylum Arthropoda; class Insecta; order Lepidoptera; family Geometridae; genus Idaea; species Idaea dimidiata. The sequence continues at coordinate 21,145,830 of OX442332.1, read as the reverse complement.
AAACCTTACTTCGCAAAACGTGGTGCTATACAAAGCCGAAAGGTCGTCAGTTTCACATTGAAAATACTAGCTGCTTTTCGCGATTTTACCCGCGTAAATCCCGTATAAATATTAAATTCAATATTTATCCGGGATCAAAATTAGCCAATGTCACTCCTAGACAATGTAGACTTCTATAAGTATTTTTATAAAGCGGTTTTTTCGTTTTAGAGCCATTTCATTCGTTACCAACAGCCAAACAACAAAAAATTAATCTTTCCGCTTTATAATATTAGTAAATATACAACATGTATATTATTCAAATTAAAAAAGCCAATTTTTATAACCAAGTTTTACCTAACCGAAAGGCAAGATCCCGTCATGTTAATTTTAAATCCTAAATTTTATTCTTTTTAACTAACAGATCATTATTAAATAGACAATAATGATCTGTTTACCTACCTGCCAATTAGTCAGATGCTCACGTTTATTAAAGTCCCGTTCCCGTAGGAAAAACGGGATGAAACTTGGAATATAGCTACCTATATTCCAAGTTTCATCGCAATCGGATCAGTAGTTTTTGCGTGAAAGAGTAACAACCTCACATACATACATACAAACTTTCGCGTTTATAATATTAGTAAGAAATAAGAAAGTAAGATTTTAGTTAAAAAGTCGTGTCATTTTGAACTTTTGACAGACGTTACATTGTAGACAAGCGTATTTTAACTAAATAATTGTTATTAAGCGTTTAAAAAACCTGATAGGAGCTTTTTAATTTATTCGTAAATATTATTTTTATAATATTGAATTAAGTAGGTAGGTACCTATCGAATCTAAGTATAACCTATCATCAAAAATATTAATATTCAAACTAAATTTTGCATTCTTATTCTGTACAAAAATAGACTTTTATTATCATCATCTTTTCAACGAAATATATTTTAAATTGGTAGGTACCTAACTGCTATGTTTGTTATGTAATACCACTAATACCTACAAAGGTGTAACAATGACTATAATGTCAACGTACTACATAACTCATTATCAAGTTCATGCTATATTTGTTAACACTTATGTCATACAAGGTACATCGCTATATACGAAAGTACAGAAAGTTAACGACATATTTGTCTACAGTCCAAGCGTTTACAAGTACTATCTTGGTATTGATATCTATCCAATCACAGAATGAAACCTGACAAATTGTCTGACAGTACCTTGCCCCCCATACTTGGCATCGCTTCATTAAGTCATTACACTGTAGGTACGCGCCTACGACAACTTCCATCTACTCAAGTCATACGAGCATTAAATTAAGTTTTTTTGGGAAAAATACAGCAGCAAAAATTCACTCGCAGCGAGGCTCGAACTAGCGTTACTGGGTCGTATCCCACCGTGTTAACGAACTATCCAGTTCTTTAACATACTCGAAGTCGCGTTTTCCGCGCCAAATTTTTTATGGTGTATTTTTCGTTAAAAACGTTCCTAGATCTTATAGAGCCTAGAGCATTAAAGGAACAAATTACGATTTGTTTTTGTAAACCTGGCTCATGTGTCCTTATAGTTTCGTCATATCCGTCTGTCCGTCCGTCTGTTGATTAATTGAACGTTTACAGGGTAGTTTTTAGAGTTATGTGTGTAGCCAGATGGCTATTAATGGATACGTCATACGTCGCGATAGTAGAATATAATTATAATGCAGTTTAAAGGAAAATTATCACAGCTGCAATCCCTGTTATTGGAAACTACGAAACCCGCGCGAACGAACGAACGAACGGCGCGTGGCACGCACTTGCCCAATTTTTTTTTGTATTCTAGACGTAATAAAAATATTATTAGTATATTTTCAATAGATTGGATTTATTATAAAATTAGTGTAATATTATTTGTTTGTATCAAGTTTTTTTAAAAACTTCAATTTCAATTCAAAAAAGTCTCAATTTTGAAAGGCGTTATATGTTTCTACCCGATTGTTTCTTACAGAAACGGGCAGCAGCAGGATTGGGGTATTTTAATAGATGTTTGGCAATTGGCGATGTATTTACGAGTAGGTATATTGAAGACTGCGGGTTCGATTCCCGTCAGGTGAAAATATTTATGCTTAAAATATATATTTGTATCTGGTCTGGGTGTCTTTCTATGTATAATGTGTATGTATTTACAAAAAAAAGAAGAATAATGTGTAGTAAATCCGTTGTCTAGTACCCATAGTACAAGCCTAGTGCTTAGTTCGGGGCTAGATTGCGCTGTGTGTAATGTACTGCAATGTTTATTTATTTATTTATTATTTTTTATATATATAGATTAATCTAATCTAAGAGACTAACCTGGTGTAAACTTGACTCCGAACCAGACCGACATCGGCATGATACCGTGGTGGATCACGTGGAGCTTCGACACGTGGTCGTTCTTCTTACGCATCACGAAGAAGATCTAAAAATATAAAAAAAACTATGTAGAAATATTAAGTAAGAGAGTTTGTGAGAGAACACTCTATTTTTGAATGGAACGATAAATAACTACAGATTTCTACTGTTTTTTTTCCACGTTTTTATTTTTTTATACAAAGGTACGTGCGACAAAAATCTCGACCATTGATAAGTTCTAGTTTAAACGAAAATTAATAATAATAGCTCAAGCCTTTAAAAAGCCGCGTAACAATTTGGATGTAAAACGTTTGTGTGATTATCAGATCTTTTAAAAGTAGGCAGTTATGTAATTATCAAAACCAAACTCAAATCAGATATTTATTTTTTAACTATGACCTAATAAGTGTCATTTCTCAAATTACATATATCAGACATCGATTCTACACTAAGCACAAGCTTGTATCGTAGTAACCGAGGTACCAATATAATGCAATATAGATAGACGTCCAATAAATCCATAAAAATATATACCTTATTGGCTAACACACATTTATAAATTATTATTATAACTAAACACCAACTACATAACATGTTACATGTAATTAGTGAATATATATCCCTTAGCATGCTCCAAACACATGTTTTAATCACATACTTAAGAATTATGCCAGTTAAACTGCGTCTCGCTAGTATAGAGCGTTAAATAAATAAAACCTTAACCTCAAACTTGACTGTTTATTTACCAAACGTTATTTACTATCAGCCAGTTTTTGCATGGCTAATGTTTTGATTACGCACGCGACTGGGCGTCTAAGAGCTTTCATCTTGTTTGTTTTACGTAGCATCAAATATTACAAGTTAAATTAGCCACATCGTTTGTAAATATCACTATAATTGTGACGGAAACAAACAGCTATCAGTTACTGCCGTCTTTACAACTGAATCAATAAAATGCTAAGGTGCGTACAGACATCGTATTGCATGTGTTGCGAATGGTACGAATGCCTAGCAATGTCTGTTGCCTTATTTTTGAATCGCTTGTGCCACTAAGGGCGATGTAAATATCTCAATCTCTTTCTTGTTCTCGTTTTCGTTCGATGTCGGACTCCTGCGGCGAGTGGTTTAGATCAATAGTTGCGATCATGCGATTTACATAGAAGAATTACCGACCTCGAACAGTAGAAATAGAAATAGTATTTAAATCGCTAAGTGGTGTAAGCGATTCAAAAATAAAGCCCCTGGATGTGTGAGCATTACATCCACCGCAAACAATTAATTACTATGACTGTTGCTGGATGATTAGTTTCGATGAATCGAAACCCTTTGAAGTCTTCTTAGGTGCAAAACTTTGGAATGCATTTTTTCAATCAAATTAATTGCAAAACAAAATATCCCTTCCACAAAATCGGCAAACGATAAACGATCAGCTGTGATATTCGGATACGAGTTCAGCAGCTAATTAAGCTAAGAAACGTAAGTAGGTATATAAGAGTATTTATATAACACCTCCTCTGGTTGGATACGTCTTTAAGATAAAAATGTAGACTTAGCACCTGAAGCCGTGGATATAGGTATTGCATAGGTATAGGTAAACTCAAGGTAAACAACAGTATTAGGTACAGATATGAACCTCTATAGTTCATTTTATTATAATATATGTGAATTACTTAGTTGGACTGACAACACTGTAAAAAACAACATATTATGGCCATTTGCCCGGATGTAATTATTTAAGTAGACAAACTAATTTAAATCAGTAAGTTTACTTAAAAGGCATGCTTAATATACATAGTTCTGCCCTAATATTAATATTTCAAGTGTGAATTAACATACACGTGTAATTAAAATTAGCAATCATTCATTTTATTGCTGACAATAAAATAAATATACAAAAATTTGAAAATAGAATTGTTTTTATTGGCTATGACTAAATTAAATTAACAATTCAATTAGGATCACACATTCAAATTTAGTTGGCATTCGGACCAGTTAAGGTAGCGAATGTAGGTGTATAGGGCTTTGAAGCGACCTTCGCTATTTTTGCGTTTCCAACGAGCAAAAATTGTCGCGTTTTTATCTGCTGACGGGCTCTGTTCAGAAACGAATCAGGTTATATAACGAAACATGGAACATTGATGTTCCAGGTTGGGCTAGAGTATATTAGAAAACAGCGCATGTTCGAGGTTTTGTCTTAAATCTATATTTAGAGAAGAAAAACAAATCAAACTTTTACGAAGACCGTTTAAACAGTATTCGTACTGTGTAAACGATATTTAAGTTTGATAGCGTACGAGTCCCTGCAGCAACTTACACCATTTGAACTTATCTAACGAGTAACTCGCACGTGTGAGTTCTATTACATGACAGCTAATGCAATCCGAGATTCTGGTAAAGGAGCACCTAACGGCCTTGGCAGCAATTCGCACGCTAGCTCTCACTGTGTAAGTAAATAATATTTTACAGTAATAGTACCTGTGGTATAACTTACCGTGTCAAAAAACTCTGTGAATTTCGAGAAGTAATACCACCAACATCCGCGTACCGTCTGCAAAGAGAAACATCGTAAAGAGTTAGTTAAAACGTAATACCATTGTGTCAATAAATAACAAACATGCATACCATGACGTACAGAATCATCTCAACAATCCAACAATGCATAGTGCAAACATATTTGCAACTTAATGTAAATTAACATTAGTGGAAATTTAATAACTTAGGTAGTTTTAATTCTGAAATAACTAGTTATATTTTACCGGGTCTCAATCGCGTAAAATTATTTATTTTCTTATCGAAATAAATAGTTAAAAATGAAATGACAATTTGGATATTGGTATTTAAAAGTAGATATAATTAATAAACCCCGGACGGATATATTAAAAACACCCCGTTGATGTCTTTTGTATGACGTTAACTTTGATAAAATAATGAATCTTCAAAAAGTCTAACATTCATTTCGAAATCGAAAATATTTTTATTTCTAAAAACAAAACTTATAAGTATTGACATGGTCAAAGATACCAAAAACGAATCGGTTTAGATTGGTGGTGAAGGTGGGTGGTATCATGCTGCCCGCCGCTGAAATCTTCTACCATTTGGTAAAAACACCAGCAGGCCATAGAATTTAGATTTCATACAATGTCTCCTGAAATACGATTAACTTGTGCCCTACGACTCCACAACTGGGTGTATTTCTTTTCATCATATGTATTTATTTGGAAAAAATAAATAATGCTAATCTATCCGTTGTATAATAACCCAAAGCCTAGTGCTTAGTTTGGGGCTAGATTGCGCTTTGTGTAAGGTTGTACAATATTTATTTATTTATCTCTGTCACGTGGTCAGTCGTAGGTTAACTTAATTATCAAATAGAACAAGATACTTAATAGTTTAATCGTTTTTGGTAAATCCCATAACCTTTTTATGATAATTCGCGGATAACTAGTTTCCCATGGCCAGTGCCATTACAGTTTAATTTATCATTTAAAAGGAAATTTATGTTAAACACCACATTGTTATTCGTCCTTAAATCTTTAATTTGGCGATTTGGTGCCTTTTTATTATTATTATCTACAGGTAGGTAGGTACTAGGTATCGCTTCGGAAATACCTACATAAGATTTTTGAATAATTTTGATTTTCCTGATTGACTTGATGGTGAATATTTTAAAGGTTACCTACCTAAGTTTATGTTTAAACGACATTTTAGGTAACGAATTGCTTTTGCCTTTAAGTTGGACTTTATTAAAATATAGATTCTATTCAATTTTAGAAATGTAGTAATTAGTTTAAAATTCAATAAACTTTTTAAATTCACACGACTTGTTAACATATTTACATTTTACCGGGTCTTAATCGCGTACTATTTTTTATTTTCTTACTTCGACGTTTCGATTATGCTACAATGATCTTCCCCTCAGTTCCCTGTAGACCAAGATTATTGTAACTTGAACAACGTCGAGGTAAGAAAATAAAAAATAGTACGCGATTAGGACCCGGTAAAATGTAAATATACTTAGTTTAAAATTTGTTTAATAGTGACAAAGAGATAACCGCTTGGGAGTAAAAGTCCTCGCCTCGAATGGCGACCATGATAGAATGCGAAACGGAGTGTTGGAAGACCACCTACTCGGTGGACCGACGACATTGTAGTGGTCGCGGGGAATCGTTGGATGGAGGTAGCTACAAACACGCGACGCGTCGTATGGGGGAGGAATATGTTTAGCAGTAGACGGATAATATGAAAGAAATACATGTCTGCAGGCAGTGTTACAATCTTAGACAAGTTTCCTTCGACGCAAAGCTAGAGCTACGACCACTCACATGGAAAGGAAACGGAAAACGCAGCCTTCGGGATTTTAAAAGGTAGTTTAAAAGATTCTGCAAGAAATTCTACTTGTTGACATGGTCACATAAACCTCCATTTAATTTCTAAAATCTTAGACTTTCAGTTTTTGACACAGCTTTAGAACGCAAAAATGCTTCGCCATATCCTGCGTTCGATTCAGACGATTTCGTAAAGTTTTCTAAATACAAACTTATTTAATTACTAGCTGCGCCCCGCGGATTCATCCGCGTAAGTTCCGATCCAAATCGGGCTAACATTTTTTCTGTCATAAGAACTTTTTCGTAACAATAGCAAGAAAAACATAACAAGAATTGGCGAAATCGGTCCACACGTTCAGCGTGCTGATGCCGTGACCACGCGAAATAGGGATTCTTTTTTCTAAATAATATTTGTAAATATGTACTTAATACCTAATTTTTCACAACACGAATAAACGTGAAATGCCATAGTTATTGTTAATCAGAATCACCTACATAACTGAATTAAATCAATATTGTAGTTTATAGTTTACCTTAAAGGTTTGAAGGCCATTTTATTTTAGATTATTGCAAAAATAACTTTTAATGATATGGAATACTAATTACTCAAAGTAGTTTTCAAATTGAAATAACTTAATAAAAAAAACTTGTTACCGTCCATTTTAGTACGAGTATGCTAACCCTGACTTGAAATTACTAGGGTCCCAATTTGAATTCAAATTTTGTAATAGCTTTTATTATCATAATTCATCAATCTAGATATTAAATTAGCGACTGCAAAAAGTAAATAAGTATAGTTTTGTATTAAATAAGTAGTTGATATTTTGAGAGTAAGTAATTCACCAACTATCCTGTACGCACTAAGATTAACTAAGATAAGAGCTCTAAATGGAAATTAATAACGAGCTTAAGACCTACCACCCATCTGTGTACATTATACATGAATGTTTTATTTCCCTTGTGAATATAATAGGGTATTTAACACGTATAAATTTGTTTTTTATGGAGTTCAATGTTTGTAGTGTGAAAACAACCATGTAATTTAAAATCGTATATGAGCTCCTGCAATTCAGATCTTAAAATGAGACCGCACTTAACAAATTTTGCTGTCAACTCTACATTGTACAGTAGTTATTCATAATCATAATACACGCGTATCAATTAGGTTTATCATAATGTATCGATGCGAATGAACTAGAAGGTAAACAGGGTCGCTCGACCCATGTGTCAGTCCACGTTTCCATCGGCGCATGATCCTGCGTCGTACTGAGATCTAGCATTATCTAACCTAACGTCATTAGATCTAATGATTTACAAGGAAAATAGAACTACGATCTTCACTATAAGGTAAACGAGCATTTAAAGCGCATTATCTTAAGATTGCTTAGTTGGAGTGGAGTTGTTAAATATTATGCAAAGGGCTGTTTTTGTACGAGTACATCTGTACTATACTATATTTTGAGGAATTTTGGTATGGAGGTAGATATAGTAGATATAGGATCTTGGAGAAGGACATTGAGTACTTTTGTTCTTGATATTTCCGCTGGATCACGACTTACGCGGGTAAAACTACGAGGTGCAGCTTCGAGGGGTTCCTCATTATAAAAATATATGGATGGGGACATTATTATTAATTTTGACGTGTAAATTCTATGTTTTTTTTTCGAAATAACAAGGTATGGCAGTTGATGAAACTAAAGGTATTTTTGTCAGAAAATTAGATTTCCGACTTGGAATTAAAACAAAACGATACTGTGCACCAACAATATGGTCAAAATCATAACAAATCTAGATCTTATTAGCAATTCATCAACTTGCTTTAACCACACAAACTAGATGTCACGATAATAATGCGCCTTACGTTAATCAAGATGACGAACAATCTAGTCACTACAGGTAAAACAACTTCGAGTATTTACTTATTTATTTATGTCGTTATAAAGACGTCGTTTGATGCAAGAAAAAGTAGAATCAGACTTCGTGATTCCGTCCATTGCTAATGTCTACTTTGTGCCTAGTTAATAATGCGTATCTAAACGAAAATTATGCAAAAATTAAGAAAGTAACAGAAAGATGAAGGTCCTCACCCGCATCGCCTCCGGAGACCTCGAGTAGTCGACGGGCTGGCATCGGAAACTGTGCGTGGTGAACCATCCGCTCACTATGCTCTACACAACAAAAAAAAAGCGGTCAAGTTCGAGTCGGACTCGCACATGAAGGGTTCCGTACTATTATCACAATACTGAACTCTAAAATAAATATTGGACCAAGCGAAATCCAAGAAAGCAGCGGCTGTGCTAAAAATAAATCGCAGGATCGTTACGTTTATATTTTAAAAATCACTGTTGTATGGGAGTCCGCCTTAAATATTTGTTTAATTTTGTTTATAATATACAAGGTGTAATAGGTATTCTCTTTTAAGTCGAAAGTCGGTTGTTCTAGTCGCCTAGGCGAACAATTTTTGTTCTACGACTTTCGGAAATTCGAATAATGAATTGAGAATATTGAAGTTAAGTTTCACTGAAAAACAGCTGATTTTGAAAATAAAGGTAATTGAAGTTTTAATTGTTGTAGACCCAACTAAATGAAAGAACAACATAAGGTCAATGATCTCAAACTCTAAGAAACAGCTGATTTTCATGTAAATTTTACGCTTAAAATTTTCGAAACGTACTTCGAATTTCCAAAAGTCGTAGAACAAAAGATGTTCGATTAGACGTCTAGAACAACCACTTTCAGCTTAAAACGGCATACGCGTTACACCTTGTATGTTGTTCCGCTATAACAACATATACTAAAAACAGCCAACAGTGAAAATGTGAAAAAATCAACTCTAGTAATCAAGTCTAGCTATCACGGTTCATGAGATAAGCCTGGTATCAGACGGACGGACAGACAGACAGCGATGTCTCAGTAATACGTTTAACTCTTTGGGCACCTACGGAACCCTAAAAATAACAATAACGCACAACTGCATAACCTCTACGTAAATACAATAACATTAAAAATGTATTTCACAATAACTCTGACTTTGACACGGTTTAACTACTCGGTCAGTCGGTAACGAATAATTACTCACCTCATGGAACAACCAGATACTGAACAGCACTTGGAAAAGGTTGTACCAGATAAGCACCTGTTTTAACTCGAACGGTTTTCTGTTCTGCATCAATCTCGGTCCTAACACCTGTAAAAGAGAAGACCGTTTATTGATAACTTGATTTAGATAATTGTTGTTGTCACAACAAATAGTAGAGGTACCTAATTAATGTTACGCAACTGCGCAGGCAACTTCCAGTAGGAAATATTCCTAATGAGATATAATGATTACTTGACGTATTATTAACTTAACTATTAATTATTTATCGGACTGTTGACGTAAAAAAGTAAAGTGGAATAGCTCTAGTTAACTCGTAATTAGATTAATACTAAACTGTGTAATTTAGTAGGTACTTACTTTGACTGTAAACACGTAGGTAAGACATATCGCGAGGGTCGGGAGCGGTGAAGACATAAGGAACCAGTCCTTCACTCTCTGATCACTTTTATTGTCCATCAAATCGTGGTACCCCGCCACGAGCCTACTTAGCGCCTCCATTTTCACTGTAACAACAACAACAAAATATAAAATTACACTATGATACTCGTAACTAAATGTTTTAAATATTATTGTTAAATAAAAATATTTCGAAATATATTTTTTATTGTTACAATTGTATGTGTGCGCGCGAAGTATTGCAGATACCGAATGTGAGAAAAGTTTTGGACATATCGGCCGTAGCCGCTTACATTCGAGCGTCAAGTTTACCGAATGTCAGGGTGGACGAGGTTCCACGCTGAATTGCAAAAAAAGACTACGACTATTCTACACACGCTTAGCTACCTACCACCCGTGCAACTAATACCTCATTTCACATATAAGGAATCTTAGTGACATTGGATTAATAAGTACTTTATGATATACAATAAATTATATAGGTACCTATTCACACTGAGATGTACCTAACACTGTAACAGATTTTTTATTTTTTAATCGATCTTAAGTTTTGTTCTTGACACGATCATTTATTTTTACAACTGTTGTATATAATGTCAGAGTTTAGATGATGATAAAAGTTGCTTAACGCGTAAAAATCACTTCGTCGTTGTCAGTTTTGCAACATTTTCGGAGCTTGTCTGGCTACTTTGCCCCACCTTATTAATGGATATCCTTCATATTCATAAGAAAATTCGAATCAGTTTTTTAAGTTTTGACATATTGTGGAATTCAATTTGTCTGTCTACGACTACATACAGACTTAGACCAATAATTTTTCATAATCAATAGTTTCATGATTATAAAGGAAAGTTTAAAATCAATACACCTAAGACGTAGCCAAATGATCATGTGCATTTAATGTTGTACAAGAATCTAAAGGAAATAAACTATTTTGATTTTGATTTTGATCTATTGATTATGTTTCCAATTAAGTACTAAACAATTCTGTTTGTGTGTCGGGTTGGCTTTTCTTGACAAACATAAGTAGGTACTTAAAAGTATCAAACATCAGGTTCTATAAATTGACCAACTACACATATTTTCGTAAAACTTGGTTGTATTTTGTTTCAATAAAAATAAAAGATAAAGACAATGAGACTCTACTTTTAAAGGCACACTTGGCGTTAAAACCGTAACGAACACGACGGAGATACCGTCTGGTATACCGTCTAATGGTCAACAACTTACAAATTACGGTGAAGGAAAATATTGTAGGAAAACCCAGGGGCTTGTTAGCTCCAGACGTATTGACCAGTTCTTTCCTCTGGGCAAGGCTGACTAAGCTAGGAGGATGGTAAGGGTGCTGGGCAAGCCTACTCCACTTAACAAAATCCCGGACACTTTAGCGCCATAAATAGCATGGATAAAAAGTTGCTTGCGCTGCAGTACTGTATAAAACATCTAAAGTTTAATTAAAAAGTCCATAATTATTAACTAGAGTTTTAAAGTTTTCAATCTTTGATCTCGCCACCTTGCAACCGTAATAAATACCAACCATAATAAATAAAAATAATACATTTATTTGCAAGATGATAATCAATGCAGTCAATAACCTTTACGAATGTCTGACTTTCATAATATCAATTTTCATCTGTGGCTTCAAGGCTACGCTGCACGTTTGTGGTTTAGTTTATATTTAAATATTAATTAAAAAGCATTTTAAAACTCGATTAAATTAGCTGTACCTTAATTGATCAAACGTCGTAAGTACAACTTATTGTTATTTTTGTAATGCAACTGTTACAAACCTAAGAGTCAAACGACGAAAATAAATAGGTAGGTAAGTTTTAATTTTCAAACTGAAGCAGATTAGATGAATGCTTTGTTGTGCGAAAATAGCGATAAAGATTTACCCACGGGTAAATAACTTAACATTTACGTAACATTTATATTTTAAATAATTTAGCTTTGTTTTTTTTTTTTGAAAATTAATATTCATATCCCAATAAGAATGATGAGATTTTTTCCCGTTTTTGACGTTAGTCAGTAAACTTTAATTGAAACATTATTAACACACTTCACGCAGTTTGACTGACGTCATGCGGGTTAGTCCTGGTTCTGGGAGAGAATCGGGATAAATAGTAGCCGTTGAGTGTATACTCATACCATATATAGTCTAACCGCACGCTAGCCGTGCGTAAAGTCGTGATAACGCGCGGGTGGTTGTCATTTTCCGTTGAATAAAATTTTACGTGAAAGATAGAAATACATTTTTACCTTGTTAACTCAGAACCTTGAATTTTATACAACCTCAGTGTCTATCAGTTCAATACAACTTGCTGTATGAAAGGATGCATTTCAAATTTTTTCGGAACCCTAAAAATGGCAATTTAAAAATATATCCAATAGAGCAAAACTAATTTTGATGCAAAACTAGTTTTGCCATTTTTAGAGTTCCCTAAAAAGTAATATTGTTAGGTAATAGAAATATGGACATAGGTATAACAAATAGGTTCAACAAACAACAACAACATGATAAAAGATTATTAATTTACTAAACTTGGAGTTCTTTGAGACCCCTCAAACGGATCAATTATTTAAATTTTCTTTAAAGGTTTTACGTAATATTTGTCTGTTATTTTATTAATTTATAAGTATATATACCTAAACATGTTTTTTCGTAATATTTTTTAACCTAATTAATTCAACAAGTTGTTAAGACTTGTTTTAAACTTCTAGATATTGTTTAATTGGGTACTAAAACATAATTTTTTTCTTTAAAAAAAAACAATTACAATAAAGAAAACAATAGTAGGGACTAAATGACGTAACATCTCATACACTCTACGACTTATTTTTTTCCTGTTTGTTTTCACAGTTTATGGCAGTACAAACCAACGCAGGTAAGGGTATGATATGACTGTACAACAAGGTAAATAAGACAATTGTTTGCAAAACAAATCCTAATATTTAAAGTTACTAACGACTGCAACTACCTCTTTATAAAAACTTGTCGACCTTAGCAGCTAACGTGATTAAAGCAGGGTTTACACTATGCAAGTGCACTCTGGTCAAGATTACTCTGGTGGCTACTTACCTAAGTTACTTGACCTGAAGACGTTCAGCAAAATGCTCGTCCGAGCGTTAAAATCAAATATTGTCAGGCGAAAACTGAAACGGTACTCAAAATTGAGGGCTACTTAAATAACTGAGCAGTTTCTAAGTCCAAAATCTATTTACGAATTTTCGATTTTTTTAGAACTAAGTTTCAAATTTCTGAGTCAAATTTAAGGTCTTTAAATTTTGAGCATCGTTTCAGTATTTAGTCGTATGAGACACACACTGTGAAAATCTATGGACCGTCAACGATTGTCAAAGTTATCGATCATTAACTTTAAAACAGTGGTTAACTTAAAAACCTATCAGAATATACTGTACCATCTATTAAATAGTTCCGTTAATAGATAAATTATATACACAGTTAGTTTTTACATATAAAAGTAGTTTAAACTTATAAACTTGCATTAAATATATGAACTAGCTTTATATTAAGTAGGTACTGATAGGAAACTCGCATCGTGTAAACCTCACTTGAAAAAAAAACAAAGGCAGTTAAACCCCGCCATACTGACACAGTAAATACCATAAAATCCACATAATAACACACGTGGAATTATTCATTGTAATAGATTTACTCATACATTTGTGAGATCCCGATCAATTCAAGGCTAATTATTTATACGTGCTTAGGTTACGGTCTATGGCCCATAATTTGATACGTTTACAACGCAACTGCTACTGCAATATCGAACGTTATTTTCTCACGCAACATTTACCTTATACAACTATTTAACAAAAACTGGCTTCTGCTCGCGGCTTGGCCTGCATGTTCTTCAGGAAACTGGATTAAGATAGGGCTGGGACAGGATTAGGATGGTATTAGGATTATCCCGCCCCCTACTATGTCTGTACCAATTGTCATGTTTATCGATTAAACAGAATAAAAAATTGTAAATTTTTGGAAAGCATTTCTTTAAATGTAGAATAAAAAGTTTCATACAAAATTAGACACCCCTCTTTTCCCTCCTTAGGGGTAAAATTTAGAAAAACCCTTTCTTAGTGGATACCTACACATAATACAAAAAACATACTCTCGATATGTATGACTGAACTATATCTCTCACGATACATAGTTCAGTCAGTTGGTCAGCCAGGATATTTAATTTTATATGTGTAGATAATTAGATAATTTTTAGTGATGCTATAAAGCCCACAAATTGAGCCTAGCCGTCTAAAAATTATGCAACAAAATCAATATGAAGCCCTATTCTATGTATTTTTTTCGAAGACGATTCAACAATTTTTTGAGTTTCGATGACAATTATTAACCCGAACATCTCCGAATTATATTGATTTGAGTTGTCAGTTTAAAACCGATTTGTCGGCTAGACTGCTAGTCGGCAAAGAACATAGTCGGTCTATCGCTAGTAATTTTACCATGACATGACTGAAACACGCTTCCTACATGTGACTAAACGAAAATATAATTATGCATGTGACCTCCATGTGAGTTTAATATAAAATTTTATAAATATTGATGACAATATCGTACCTATAGGACGATCCGGTTAGTAATAGGAATCTCGAGAAAGATTCCAACGGACACAGAACTGGTTGAAATTTCGCGAGTCTTTGAATAAATTATACGACCATTGAACCGTAGCCGCAAGTGCGCTCTGTTAAGTAATAAATAACCGTAAGACATTTAAGGTACTTGTCGATAATTCGTTATTCTTCTTCGAGTACAAAAGAGATAAAATAACCGGCTTAAAATACGAGTACAAAATTTTGCTGGACATTGCAGAAGATAGGTTACGGTGGCCTGGCTTATATCGGTTAGCCTAACAGCCGAACACAGAAATGCAACTTAAAATTTAAGGGGAACTTCAAATGATTGAGCAGCCTTTAAATTTAAAATTAGTATGAATTTTTTTTTGACTTACAAAAGTACCAATTGTTTAAGTAGAACTCAAATTTTGAGAAGCAGTTCTGTATTCAGCCTTAAACACGCGAACCGAAGTTTAAACAGTTCTTAAACGAATTTACTCAGATTTAAACTTTTTAAATAGGTAATAACACTTCCTTTGGCAGTCGTGTAAAAAACGAACCGTTTAACGAAACAAAACTAAAACTTAATTAGCAAAAAGAGAACTTGCTAAGCATTTTCTTATTGTTTTACAGCGCTAGTAAAACAAAAAGAAAATGAAAAGTTGTCATAACAGATACGGAGAGTCACCTCATCCTTATAACACCCTTCATTTTCCGTCAGGGGTTAAAAATCACATAAATTGTGCGAATTTATGCTAGCTAATATAATAAATAATACAAAGTAAAGCAAAGATTTTTATTGTGTCTCGTCTTTGTTCACAATAGAAGCTAACGGCTCATTTAAACAGATAAAAAATCGGTAGTCAACGTTCGGCCTTAAGACAATAATAAACTAACTAAAAAAAACTTACATAACTCACGACGTTCTAAAAATAACCTATAACAAATTACGCACCCATATAGATGTTAAACTAAATATAAATTAACTTTTTTTATAAAACTGGACGTTGTTTACATGGAAAAATACATAGAACGGTCAATCCAGTGGCGGTGGTTCTTGACAACCGTAATTTTGGTTCGTATTGTCTGCATTTAAATAAGTCTACCTAGATGTTAACGACTGTAATAATGGACACTTAGTTTGTGACAGACAAACATAAACGTAAATTATTAAATCTAGAAGTTATATTTAACTGCGATCCTTCGTTTTAATGATGCGGTGCTGGGTTAAATAATGAATGACAGGATAAAGATTTGTTAAACTTTCAGGACTAGTGAGAGAAAAAGAACGATAGCCATATTCAAATAACACTTATTTTACTCTGTTTTAATGGACGAAACGGCGGATCGGCATTGCAACTATGTTGATCACCATAAAATGTGGTTATTTTAATACAAAGTCCCGAAAACAGAAAGAAAATCGATATTCATATTTACGTACATTTTTCCAGATTTATTCCGGTCATCGGTCTTGGTCCACCTGCATAGTACACCTGGGTGTACCATGGGCACTTTTCATTGCCGGTGGTTCACCTCAGTACACCTGGGTGTACCATGGGCACTTTTTATTGCCGGTGGTCCACCTTTGTAATAGGTTAGGTTAGGTTTAAAGAACTTTATTATCGACAAAGACACAAATGTCACTTATGTGATAACAATAACTTAAACATAATGTAATACTTATAAAACATTCATCGTTCACTATTTTAAGTTAAAAGTGGGTAGGTTATAATAAATTCACAAGCAAAGAAGGCAATAGAAGTAGTTAGTTTGGTGAAAGACACCGCACAAATAATGTAACGGAATCTTTTCATTCAAAACTAAATAAAACCCTAAAGAAATCCAATACTAACATTTTACGCCTTCTAACTGTACTGAAGGGACTTGAATCCAGTTCTTCCAGCAATAGGAAAACGAAATACATAAAAGATGACGACGATATAATGGAAATCCAATTAGGATTAATAAACAAAGAAATATCTGTTGGACTCGCTTTGGAAAAGTTACGTAAATAGTGCTAACTGTTTACTTGTTATGAATTAGTTAGAAGACCAATTTTTATTTTTGTTTTACATAAGTAAGTGAATCCTTGACATTTTTTATTTCCACATGTTTCTACTTATATGTTTTCCGATATTCGAAGAAGATTAATTTTGAGTACTTGTTTGTTGTTGTTTTTTTACAAACCTAACCTACCTAGGTGACTAGGTGGACCACGGCCTACAGACATTTTTAATTTGAATATTACTCATCATTAAGGTGAACCACCGGCAATGAAAAGTGCCCATGGTACACCCAGGTGTACTATGCAGGTGGACCACGACCGATGACCGATTTATTCGCATACCTATTGTTACATAACACACAGCGCAATATAGCCCCAAACTCAGCACTAGGTTTGTACTATGAGTACTTACTATACAACGGCTATACTAACATATTATACTTTTTTTTGTAAATACACATATTATACATAGAAAGGCATGCAGACCAGATACAAATATTTGTTTTTAAGCATAAATATTTACACCCCACGGGAATCGAACCCGCAGTCTGCATTGCAGTCAGGCGTTTACCCAACGCGACATAGGACCCGTCATTGTTCGTAAATAAAGTTTGAACTTGGCAGATATATTTAAAATCATGCCGACACACTGTAGACACAGTCGTAGGCAGTGATCTACGCTACGAAGTATAATAAATCGTTATTATGACTATCGAAAGTTTTATAGTCCTTTATAAATAAAGAGGTTTATTTCGCTTGTATTTTTTAAAATGATAAATGGTGGTATGTTGACTTCATCTCATCTGATGTTAAGCTTACACTCGACCATTTTTTAATATTAAATATTTGTAATCTTAATATTAAACGCGAAATATAAATATTATTTGTATGTATGTCTGTTTGTGACTTTGTTTCTCAATCACGCAACAACTACTGAACCAAATTCGATGCAAAATATAGGTAGCTGGAGACCTGGAATAAGACATAGGCTATTTTTTATCCCGATAATCCCGTGGGAACGAGCCTTACGTGGGTGAAACCGCGGGGGCGCAGCTAGTGTTATCAATTTTGCATAATTACCGTAGGTAAACATTATAGTATTCTCGTGGCGCGATCTTTATTTTCGATACGTGATAGAGCCACACAAGTGGACGACCGTAAATAAACATCGTACATATATACCTACATTGTTTTTTTTACAATAAATAATCAATCGAGTGACTCATCTGCATTTATTGATGTTTAAATTTATTTTAACTTTCGATTTTGACAAAGATCAACCGCATGTTTAAAGATTTAATTAATTTATGGCAAATTGTATTTGGCATTTAGGTGACATAAAAATATTTTCAAGGAAAACTCATTATCAAAATTGTCCCGTGACTGGGTTCGAATTCCTGGCTCTCGCTTGCCTGGTAACTTATTGGTTAGAATCTAACCAATAAGCTACCAGAAAACCTGGCATATTTATAATTTGTAACTAAAATGTACAGAGACATAGTTTATATCGAGTAACTGCCGATGATCCGCGTTCCAGTTCGTCAGACGAAGCAAATTCTACTTTAAACTACAATAATAGAAATTTAATACAAATTGTTCCAAAACTAAATACAAATATGTTTAGACCGTACCCGAGGTCTTTTATTTGTAGGAAAGGTCACATAAGTTATAGGAAAATCTAGGCTATTAGACACCATGACTCTTCACTGCCAAAGAGAATATAATCACTACGTTTTAGTCACTGCCTGCAGGCTTACTTTTGTTTACGTAAAAATATTTTCGGACAGGTGATGCCTACTAAAATTAATGACAGGTTTTTTTCTGAATGCCAGTTTTTTTTCGATTGTTCGTAGAATTAAAGTAGAGGACCTGTTTCCAGAAAAAGTCAAGTTTGCCTACCATTACTTTTTTCTACTATGGTATGATACTCGGACCCATATTTTTTTATTTTAGCCCTGTGACTCGGTAAAAAATGCAGTAATAAAGTAGTCAGGGGAAGTCCGGCCGATCTATTTCTGTGGCCAACCGGTACCTCTGAGCTCTCTTGCATTGATACTGGTTTGTGAAGAGCAACGTAATGTTATGACACGACAACCAGAGGTCATTGTTTTATAGGCAGGTAATGTACGTGTACGTGAACGTCAGATGAACGTTCTGTTTTTTCCGCCGGTTTTTTTCATACAGGAACTTGAAAAATACTTCGTTACCGTACCAAGCTAGACGCACGTATATCATTATTATCAACAAAATGAATTATGCTGTACTTGTCGTTTTTTTTTCAACTTATAATTATAATGTATTCATCGTTATGGTTTGAAGCTATACAATACATTACTTCACTTTTTATACTCGATAATACTATAGATAATCGAAACATAAAAAATCATTACGTAAATGATTCAAAATAATAACAAGCGAAAGACTTTGATCTTTGAAGTATGTACATACCTAGTAGTATAATAAATTGAACCAAGGTTGCGAGATAGCTCGGTTTCATCAGGATTCTCCCGACTTTCGCAAAAATTAGAAATCTTCCAACAACAAATAAGCGTTGTTCTCACATTCTCCATATAATATAGACAGATACACATAATGATGTTGTGTAATTATAATTTATGCGCCCCGCGGTTTCACCCGTGTAAGTCCCGTTCCCGCGGGAATATCAGAATAAAAAGTAGCCTAAACGTTATCCTTAAAGTTTTATTGCAATCGGTTCAGCGGTTTTTACATGATTGAGTAACAAACACCTATACAGACATAAACACACACTCATAAACTTTCAGCTTTATAATATTAGTAGGTACGATAGAATTGTATTTTTGTTTGTAGACAATTGTTTGTCCCATTAAAACATTATTTCTACTGTTACTTTACTGTCTATATACCATTTTTTAAATATGTGTTAGCACAACAATAGTTTAAACTGGTCAGGTCATTCTAAGCCAACTAAACTAATTTAGCTTAGTTAGCCAATATTTCATACAATTGAGCATAACTATAGTTTAGTATAGTGCAGCATAGTTAGCTGTGGACAAAACGATCCTAACTATGCAAAACTAAACTAAAACAATTTATTTTAAATGGCAGTGTACGATCCACTGCATACCCGTAGAGACATCAATCAGCCAACCTTAATTTAGTCGCATTTTATCTACATTCATAGAGGTCTGAACAGGTTATTTCTTTGATAGCTAGATTTTTTTATTTATTTAACCTACTACATAACCTATACCGATACAAGACAGGTAAGTTCCGTCATCTTAGGTATATCCTCATTTTAATATTAAAATATCTAGATATTATTCAGTCTTAGTCAAACTGGAATTAACATTTATAAATAAGTGTCAGAATGATGAAACATTTATCTTATTGACTGTTTTATTGGGAAAAATAGATTATTTTTCCTACATTATTTCCGTTGTCTAGTACCCATAGTACAACCTTAGTACAACCCATAGTGCTTAGTTTGGGGCTAGATGGCGTTGTGTGCAATGCCGTGCATTTTTAAAAAAAAATATTATTATTTTGAATTGGATGTTTTGTTTAAAACTATATATAGCATATTTCTGTTCATTCCTGATTTTAAAGTTATTTTCCATAAAAAAACTACAGATTTTACCATTTCACTTAGTAAGTACGGTTTATTCCAGGTTCGTAACTGATCTTTGATAACCAGATATGAACATGGATTTTTTTTCTTGTTTGATGACCAGTTATGAAAACGGAATTTACTCGTCGTTTTCGTCAGATGAAAAGAAGATATTAATCTCCTGATAATGAGTCGTATAAATTTTACAGCATACCTACCCAAAATATTACAATATTACTGCAAAAAAAACTCCTTATAATATTTGCACACGATGCGGTAATTCTCTGCTTCGCTAGCACGTAACAATAACAAGACAAGGCCCCGAAGGCCCGTGCCGGTATGCTACCCACTTTATTGCGCATTGACAACCGAGCGAGATCCAGCGGCGCATACACACGACGTCGTTGACGCCTACATATAGGGCTTCAACATCCACAGGCCTTGATGCAACAACACACATTTTATACAACCAAATTTATTAATACTTAGCTTTACCCATATGCACGTTAACGAAGGCTATTCTGACCTTCTATTCGCCATTTCCTATACCGACCTTTCCTATTTTGTACAATAATTAACTCAATTAATAACCATACTCGTCTGGTAGCAATTTGTGTAACAGCAAGAGCTTAATTGCTTCGAGATTCCTAATCGCTCCCAAATCGATTTTCGAATTAAGTAATAGAACAATATTTTCTCGAACAAATGCGTTAGCCACTTTGAAATGTCTAGAAATGAATATACACTGTAATTATACTATTGTTTGTATGTTTGCTTAGATCTCTTAGATCTTCAAAACCACGCAACAGATTTTGATGCGGTTTTTTTAGTAGAAAGAGTAGTTTAATAGATAGATTTATATGCATAACTTATCCCTGAGATTTCCTCGCTATCGGAACTTCGGCGGGTAAAACCGCGATGCGTAATTTATGGAGGAAAAATTTATTTGTTTGTTTGTAGAGTAAAAGCCTGCGAAACTCCTGACCCAAACTCAAAAATTCTTTCCATAAAAACAAATCTACATTATCGATGAATAACATAGGCTACTTTCATCCTGATATTTCTACGAGATCGGGACCAACGCGTGTGAAACCGCAGGACGCAGCTAGTGTTCAGTAATGATTCTTAATTTAATTACCTAGTTAAAACATTTTAAGTAATTTGATTATTCGTCCTCGGCAAGTAATGCGAGCTTGTTACTGTATCACGCTCTAATTATAACATTATCTTTGAATTGAAGCTAAAACTTACTAATATTGAATTGCTTGTAACATTAATACTTGTAAAGTACTAGTAGGTTTATTTGCTAACCACATAGAGGCTTGGTCAAATCAAAATATTGAGTTTTGCGTATACCGCAAAAATACCCGATGTACCTATTTGTGTATATCTGCAGTGTAGTGGAACAATGTTTGCTTGTCTGTATCTAACAGAAGGTGATTCAATTCACGCCCTTTCATATTTTTGATCCTATCCTGCTAATGTTATAGAGGTGGCAGTTTGTATGTCTGTTTGTTGCTCATTCACACAAAAACTACACAACTATTAGCGATGAAATTGTGTCTCTAAATAGCTAGAGACCTAGGATAACACAGGCTTATACTTCCGAAATTTCCACGGCAACATGATTCGTGCGAGTGAAACCACGGGGCACTGGCAGTGTTAAGAGTAATATTTAAAAGTAAATAAATAATGCACATAAATAATATAAAATGTGCTGTCCATTGTTTGTTAGTAATATGAAATTAATTCATGATTAAAATTCTGCAAACAATCAAATATCCCATAACGCAGGTAGGTAATGTAGTCACTTCTAGGTATAATAAACGCATAGTAAAACTTATATTTATTATTGTTCCGTGATTTTCTGTTGTAGAAGTAAACATTAAATAGCATTCATTTACTCTGCTATTCTTTTAATTCTAAAGGAACAAAGATTACAAAGAGTTTATTTGTAAGGAATAGGCTGTGAAACTACAGGACTGATTTGAAAAATTCTTTCACCGATAAGAAGCTACATTATCGAGAAGTAACATGGGCTACTTTTAATCGTAAGTGATCGTCTCCACGAGTGTTAGAATGTGTTAGAATCGCGATATTATCGTCGAGACACTATTCTCTCTATAATTATAATTATGAACGTGCGGCGGCGATGTTAACGCGGCAGGGCGTTGCGTTGTATGGAATATGATCAAATCGCTTCGATCGAATCGAGTTCTAATACAATGACTAAGAACAACAAATCAATGCAGGAGATAGGAAGAATAACTTTTTATTAGAATCATTTCAAGGTTTCTAATTATCATTTTATTAAGCATAAAACACCAAAAAAAACACAGGTTTTTACCAAACAATAATATACAAACATAACCTTTCCTTAGCAGTCGGGTAAACATACGACGACAACCAAGAATGATAAGTAGGTACATATATTTATGTAGAAAGGTTAGAAACCGCAACAATAGAAACATAACATAATTGAAGTATAATAATATAATCGTTAGTTCCTTTTTTTAAGCATTACGTGAACGTTTTTTTGCTTTACAATTCATTTAAACCACAATCTGAATCATAAAAACCAAACTTTTAACTAGGTATATTATCTTATTAAATTTTTTAACACATGATTACCTAATAAAAAAAAACTTAGATTACCAAGGTTTATACGTTTTGTACTTTACCGGCAACGTTCGCTTTTTAGGGTTCTGTACTCAAACGATAAAAACGGGACCCTATTATTGAGACTTTAATGCCCGCCCGTCCGTCTAGCCGTCTGTCGCCAGGCTGAATCTCATGAACCGTGATAGCTAGCCTGATAAAATGTTTACAAATGATGTATTTCTATTGCTTCTATAAGTATAGATATTTCCTCTGGGCGTGGCTGAATAGGCTGGGAGGGTGGTATAAGTGCGGGGCAAGCCTACTGTTCAACCAATGAACAATGCTAACCTTAATTAATAACTAGATAGAACATAATTATTAACTTCAACTAACTAAGAATAGAATTAACCATATTGTAATTATATTTCAGTGAATTCACAAAAACTAGCTATATAAAAATGTATAAATTTCTTATAAATTAATTAATATGTAACAAACAAAGTCATAGGACAAAATTAGTAAACTAAATTTATTTCAAAACTAACATTGTAAAAACTGAATGTAGATCGCGTGCATCACTGCAAAAGTTGATGAATCTTCAGACGCATCTCGGTCAACGATCGCGCGATCACACCGATACACACAGAGACAATGTATTTCTGCCGAATTGTAAATTAATTATGTATATAAACTTAAGATAATTGTTAAATAAATTAATTGGAATCAAGTACTGAGTCGAGTGTTACTCCTCCTCCCAAAGAAGAACGAGCTGTACCTAGCAACCGCTAGAAGAGCTATTGCAGCTATCAAGAAACGAGCAGTACCTAGCAACCGCTAGAAGAGCTATTGCAGCTATCAAGAAACCAGCTGTTCCTAGCAACCGCTAGAAGAGCTATTGCAGCTACTCCATGCTCTTTAGCATCCTCTCACTGCGGCCAAGACTCCTTTAGCCGTCGACAGATCGGTCTTGTGATCCTGCTTGACCGGCAGTGAGAAAATCCATCCTGTGTACATTGCACTCTGTACACACACCCTTATTCCTACCCACCTTCCGTCTGTCACTCTAGGTCTCCTGGTGACAGATATCCCGTATCTATCTATATATTTATATACTATTCGACCCTATGGTTAGGGCTAGGGTGGTTTAGGAACACGTCAGGTAGGGTAGGGCCCGTAGGTACACACAAAGCTAGGTACACACATATACATACATACACTAACTAGGATTCACGCACAAGGGGTCCAGGTACTATTAGCGAACAAGAAACAGGTGTTAGGGAGTAGGTATTAGGGATAGGTGCTAGGGGTAGGTTTATTTCCCCCTTTTTTACGTAAACGTAGCTAGTGACTGCACACCCGCCTATACACCTCGCGTCGGGTAAGGTGCCG
Source organism: Idaea dimidiata (assembly GCA_949358125.1). Classification (NCBI taxonomy): domain Eukaryota; kingdom Metazoa; phylum Arthropoda; class Insecta; order Lepidoptera; family Geometridae; genus Idaea; species Idaea dimidiata. The sequence goes on along the minus strand of OX442332.1, from coordinate 21,121,487 downwards.
GTTGCCAGGTGCGTTTACATTTGGTCCTTCGAGAATAATTGTTAGGCTTCACAACGGGACTTCAATCGCGGCCCGTTAGGAAGTCGAACCAGTAAATTTCGCGCTCCTCTTGTCCCCGTAGGTTGACTGACATACAAAGACGTATTACCAACCAACTAACGCGCTGCGATTTTCTTAAGTTAGCAGCTACGGATCATTTGCAAGAGATTAACAATATACCTACAGCAAAAGGAAGCACGAGAACAAAACTATGGAAAAAATGGACATTGAAGAAATCAACCGTATCATCAGAAGCCAGGAAGTGGACTACAACGAAATCAAACGAACGCTTTCAAACCTAAAAAAGGATTCAAACACAAGGAAAACTGACAAGTACATTAACGAGCGGAGAGCTCGACTCACAGACTTATTCAACAGAACAACTACCAATCACGAGTTACTTAGAAGTCAACAGGTACTAGTTGATCACAAGTACATAACTACAAATTACTACGAATCCATAAAGTCTCTCTTTGATCAAGCTATAGAGTATTTAGCAAGATGCGAGAAGCGGCTACAGTTGCTAGGCCAACTATACGAACCACAAGACATTGAAGAAAATGAATGTGAAGATACTAATTCTCCTAAAATCTTCATACAGCTTTACCGTATCACACAAATGCAGAAGAAACTACAAACAGCTACACAAGCATTAACAGAAGGAAAACCGGTATGGTACTGGGAATCATTGGCAAAAAATTTAGAAAAGCAGTGGCAAGACATAGAAGAAACACACCTACTCATCTTAATGGAAGATAGTACCTTAGACCACAGCTATTTTCGGGACAGTTTGTTTGAAAAAACACAAGCAGACTATGATGTAATCATTGAAAATATCATTACTAAAGCAGGAAATACAAAAGGAGTGGGTAACAGTGAGCACAAACCTAATTTACCAAGAATAATAATACCAGTATTCGACGGCAGCTATGAGTCATGGGATTCATTCTACGATCTATTTAAAAAAATTATACACGAAGATAGATCGTTATCAGCTACAGAAAAGATGCAATACCTAAAGACGCACTTACGAGGCGAGGCAGCTATGCTAATCAAACATTTGACAGTTTGCGATGCAAATTACGAGGCAGCCTGGACGCTGCTTACCAGAAGATACAGAAACGAAAGAATAATTATAGCGAAGCACGTAGATAACATACTCAATATAGCAAAGATAAGTCACGCCACAGCAGCCAACTTGAAAGATTTACACGACACAACGAATCAAAACATAGAAGCACTTCGACGTCAAAACATAGACACAACTACATGGGACTCAATTCTGGGGAGAATTGTCAGCAGAGCTTGGGATTCTGAAACGAACGAAAAATATGAACAACAGTTAACCGAACCTAACAAGCTACAAAAGTTTGATGAAATGATGGAATTTTTAGAAAAGCGGTTCCAATGCCTACAAACAACAACTACGATAACCAAACAAACAAAAACCAGTTACAAATCGAGATGCGACACAACCGGTCCACATAAAAGGACAGATAACAATTGTTGGTATTGTAACAAAAAACCATACCATACTATTTACCAATGCACACACTTTAAAAATCTGTCAGTAGAAGATCGGTATAAGGCAGTAAAAGAGAAAGGAATGTGCAGGAACTGCTTGGCGCACAGTCAGTCAGAGGAATGTATGAGTACAAAAACTTGCCAACACTGCGGGAGGTTAGGACATCACACCTACCTACACCATGAAAATTACAAGCCATCTAGATATACAAAGAGCGAAAAAACCAATGCATATAAGAATTCCACGCCAACTAGAACAAACAATATGCATACAAATACGACAACGAAACTACCAAAGACTACATTACTAGCCACAGCGCTAGTCAATATCAAATCGATTGATGGAACAACACAATTGCTAAGAGTACTGTGTGACCAAGGCTCAGAAGCATCCTTTTGCACGGAAACAGTAGCGCAACTACTAGCCTACCCGAGGAACAGAACACACGTAGAAGTTACGGGGATAGCTGACGAGAAACCTAAAATAGCGAAACACTCAATTGAAGCGAAATTACAACCAAGATTTCCGAGTGAATTCAATCTCACAACTACACTAATAATACTACCGAAACTAACTGGTGCCCTACCAAATACGAATATTCCACAACTAGAGGAAAAGTACTTAGAAAACAAAATAATAGCCGATCCAACATACAATAAAAGAGGTCCAATTGACATAATATTGGGGGCTCAAGACTATGGCAAACTAATACTACAAGGACTATGCAAGATTACTGATAACGTAATAGCCCAAGACACACAATTCGGATGGGTCTTATCCGGGTTCGTCAGTAATCACACTGCAGACAGAATGAAAGTGACTACTATGACATCGAGAACCAACAAGATTGAAGAATTAACCAAATTTTGGGAGTTAGAAGAAGTCCCAGGGGATTACGAATTAACAAACGATGACCAACAATGTGAAGAATTTTACAAAGCAACAACTATTAGAAGTCCAGAAGGATCCTACACTGTGAGACTTCCCTTTAAAAACCCAGACGTAGATTATGGAGATTCAAGGAAAAAAGCCGCAGCTAGGCTACTACAATTAGAAAGACGGTTTGCCAAAGATAAAACACTACAGGAAAAATACCAAGAGTTTCTAGACGAATACCTGGAAATGGGTCACATGAGAAAAGTACCTAAAGTAGACCATTACCAAGGAAAATACTATATCCCTCATCAACCTGTGATCAAAGAAGACTCATTAACTACCAAACTAAGAGTTGTGTTTGACGCTTCGAGCAAATCTAGCGCAAACATCAGCTTAAACGAAAATATGCTCACAGGACCAAGGTTACAATCAGATCTAGCTACAATACTATTACGATGGAGAAGACATAAAATAGTGTTCATGGCAGACATTGAGAAAATGTATCGATTTATAAACGTAAATGAGGAAGACTTGCCATATCAACGTATACTATGGAGAGAATCTCCAAAACATCAAATCGATGAATATGAACTAACCACGGTCACTTACGGAACCGCATCAGCACCATACTTAGCAGTCAAAACGTTACAACAACTAGCTACAGATGAACAACAAAACTACCCTAAAGGAAGCGAAATAACGTTACAAGACTTTTACGTAGATGATGTGCTTTCGGGGGGCAAGTCAATAGAAGCAACAAAACAATTACAAAACGAGCTGATACAACTGTTAAAAAGAGGTGGATTTAACCTAAGGAAATGGTCATCAAACAGCGCAGAATTATTAGACAACATACCAAGAGAAAAACAAGAGGACAAGATGTTGAAAATACCACTAGACGAAACGAGAAAGTCCCTAGGAGTCCTATGGTCACCACAAGAAGACAGTTTCCGATTCCAAATCACTATAAATAAACAAGAGCATCCAACAAAAAGATTCATCCTGTCAGAAATTGCGAAGCTATTTGATCCACTAGGCTGGCTCGCACCAGTTATAATAACCATGAAACTTATAATGCAAGAACTATGGACCAAGGGTCTAGAATGGGATCAGATAGTAGATAAAGTAACCAAAGACAGATGGATCGGATTACAAGACCAGATGAAAATGCTAGAAACAATTTCAATACCAAGATGGTGTCATATAACAGAAGAAACTAAAGTCGAGTTACACGGCTTTTGTGACGCATCGGAAAAAGCATACGGGGCCGTAGTATACTGTCGAGTGCAAAGCAACGAGAACTCGTACGACGTTACACTACTACAAGCAAAATCAAAGGTGGCACCGCTGAAACAAAAAACAACGATACCAAAACTTGAGTTATGTGCTGCACTGTTACTCGCTCAATTGATGGAGAAAGTTTTATCGACAATGAAATTTACAAACTCAGAAGTTTATTGTTGGACGGACTCAATGATTACATTAGGCTGGGTCAAAGGTGAAGCTACACGATGGAAAACGTTTGTGGCTAATAGGGTAGCTGAGATACGAAAATTACTACCACAAGCAAAATGGAATCACGTTATTACATCGAATAACCCGGCGGACGTTATTTCAAGAGGAATCGAGCCAAGTAGATTCCACAATTTTTCACTATGGTGGTATGGTCCAATTTGGTTAAAAACCAATACCTTGCCAGTGACTAAAACCATCCCAGAAATATGTGAAGAGATGAACAGAAGCGTTCACATTAACTTAGCGACAACTATCGAACCAAAGAATGAAATATGGGAGAGATTTTCAAGTTTTCAAAGAATGACACGAGTCCTGTCGTACTGCTTCAGAATTAAGAATATGGACAAAAGCAAAAAAGTTCAACGTTGCGAGGAACTAGCTAATACAACAAACAAAATATTAGCACTAGTACAAAGACAAGTTTTTCAAAATGAGCACAAAGCCCTAACAAAAGGGCTATCACTGGAGAGAACCAACAGATTACTATGCTTAGATCCATTTATCAATCAAGATGACAAGTTAATAAGAGTCGGAGGAAGACTTCACAACTCAAACCTTCCATATAACCAAAAACATCCAGTACTGCTACCAGGCGATCACCATGTCACATGGACAATAATCCATGATGCTCATCTGAAAACCTTACATGGAGGAAACATGTTAACGTTAGCTTACATACGACAAAGATTCTGGATATTAGGAGGAAAGAAAAGAATTAAGAGTTATATTTCCAAATGTGTAAAATGCATAAGATACAAAGCATCAACTCAACACCAAAAAATGGGCACATTACCAAAAGCCAGAGTAACCAAATCATACCCATTTAGCCATACAGGTGTTGATTATGCTGGTCCAGTACAAGTCAGAGCAATAAAAGGAAGAGGACACAAGTCGTACAAAGGATACATCGCAGTATTTGTTTGCTTAGCAACAAAGGCAATACACTTAGAACTCGTGGGTGACTTATCGACCGATTCTTTCATAGCAGCAATGCAAAGGTTCACATCAAGAAGAGGTCCAGTGTCACACATGTACAGCGATAACGCAACCAACTTTGTGGGAGCTGCCAACCACCTCTACAAGGAAATACTGGAAATAACTCAGTCAAATGAGTTCCAACAAACACTCACTACAATAGGAACACGATGGCATTTCATACCACCATCCTCTCCTCATTTTGGTGGAATCTGGGAAGCGGGAGTAAAATCAATGAAACATCACTTACGTAGAGTGATAGGAGAACAAACATTAACCTACGAAGAACTAACAACGGTTCTGTGCCAGATCGAAGCATGTCTCAACTCAAGACCATTATGCGCCCAAAGCGAAGATATAAACGACAATGTAGTGATCACCCCAAGCCATTTCCTAATAGGACGAGAGGCAGTAGGAATACCGGATCCACTAGCAAGTATAAACAGTGATGTACTAACCAGATGGAAGCAGATTCAAAAGATGAAGAGAGACTTTTGGAAAAGCTGGACTCACGATTATTTGCACCAATTACAACAGAGATACAAATGGAAGACAAAGAACGAAAACTTAGCGATTGGAACTTTAGTATTAGTTAAAGATGAAAACATAAGTCCTGGTAAATGGCCACTAGCAAAGGTAAAAGAAATACATCCGGGCAATGATGACCTTACTAGAGTTGTAACCCTACAAAAATCCACAGGCGTAACTCAAAAACGTGCAATCCATAAACTAGTACCACTACCAATCAACATAAAAGACAGCAGCACTGAACTAAGGAAAACAAGTACAACACTGCAATCGAATGCAATCGTGACAGTGAATAAACGACAAAACGGAAAACATACGTATGGAAAGGGATGGAAATGGTTCACGTTCCTGATTATGTGTCTACATTTATTAGCTAATGTAACATCAACCTATACATTGATAAAAGTAAAACCAGGCTACTATGTAGAGCAAATAGGAACTGCAAGCGTTGACAGAGGAGTCTTTAGAATAGAGACACACTTCGAAAAAGCACAGATTGAACAAAATCTTGGAAAAATAAAGAAAGCAGTAGCCCAGTTCGAAGGCCTTTGTGAAGTATCAAAAAATACAACCAGAAATACGACACATTGTGAACAGTTCCACCACTACTTAAAAGAAACCGAGTCTAAGTACGAAAGAATAAAAGAATACCTAATGGAAGCCAACCAAACCAAAAGAAAGAAGAGAGGCATACTAGGACAAATATTAACATCAGTTTTTGGCGTAGACTACAACAACGAACAGTATTTCGACTTGGATTATACAGAATTTACTAGTTGCCTACATAGAATGAGTAATTACATCTGCTATCCTAGTGCCGTGAAGAACATGCAATCTAATGAAAATTGCATTGTTAACCAGCTGTTTAAAAACCAAACACAAACAAGGTGTCAATCTACAACGTTCGACATAACTAACCAACTGTTGTGGAAACAACTGCACATGCAAAATACATGGTTGTTCGTAGCTAAAAACCGAAGCTTGACATCAATCATTTGTGATGGACAACGAGAGGAAATTGAACTGCGGGATGTTGGAATAATACGGATTGCCGACAATTGTATAATAAAAACAACAAGTCATATATTAGCTGCTAAAAGAACAATCTCAGTTCAAACAGTAGCGTCATTTTCAAAACCAATCGACCTCTCTATATACACGTACAATAGCAATAACACCATAGTTAAGGTAGCCAAGGACGAAGTTATAGAGAGCTCACAAGACATTCTCGACAATATAGCCAAATCTGAAAAGAATTTACAAACTAAACTAGATAATACAATCTGGACCCAAATCACCTCTCACACTTACATAACTACTACAGTAGGAGGTATAATAATTGTCACTATAATCTTATTAATAATATGTTGTGTTCCTTAGATCACGAAGGCCATAAGGTCACTGGTACAGCTACAACACCACGACAGTAGACCCAGAGCTGACGGGCCAGCCAGTCAACATCATATCCCAGTCTACAGCCAGATAGCACCCAGAAAACCAGCCAGAAGTCTACAACATCGCTCAAACACTGATGGGATAGAACTATATCAACTGGAGTCCTGCCCTGGAGAGACGCCAGAATGTTCAACCAATGAACAATGCTAACCTTAATTAATAACTAGATAGAACATAATTATTAACTTCAACTAACTAAGAATAGAATTAACCATATTGTAATTATATTTCAGTGAATTCACAAAAACTAGCTATATAAAAATGTATAAATTTCTTATAAATTAATTAATATGTAACAAACAAAGTCATAGGACAAAATTAGTAAACTAAATTTATTTCAAAACTAACATTGTAAAAACTGAATGTAGGTCGCGTGCATCACTGCAAAAGTTGATGAATCTTCAGACGCATCTCGGTCAACGATCGCGCGATCACACCGATACACACAGAGACAATGTATTTCTGCCGAATTGTAAATTAATTATGTATATAAACTTAAGATAATTGTTAAATAAATTAATTGGAATCAAGTACTGAGTCGAGTGTTACTCCTCCTCCCAAAGAAGAACGAGCTGTACCTAGCAACCGCTAGAAGAGCTATTGCAGCTATCAAGAAACGAGCAGTACCTAGCAACCGCTAGAAGAGCTATTGCAGCTATCAAGAAACCAGCTGTTCCTAGCAACCGCTAGAAGAGCTATTGCAGCTACTCCATGCTCTTTAGCATCCTCTCACTGCGGCCAAGACTCCTTTAGCCGTCGACAGATCGGTCTTGTGATCCTGCTTGACCGGCAGTGAGAAAATCCATCCTGTGTACATTGCACTCTGTACACACACCCTTATTCCTACCCACCTTCCGTCTGTCACTCTAGGTCTCCTGGTGACAGATATCCCGTATCTATCTATATATTTATATACTATTCGACCCTATGGTTAGGGCTAGGGTGGTTTAGGAACACGTCAGGTAGGGTAGGGCCCGTAGGTACACACAAAGCTAGGTACACACATATACATACATACACTAACTAGGATTCACGCACAAGGGGTCCAGGTACTATTAGCGAACAAGAAACAGGTGTTAGGGAGTAGGTATTAGGGATAGGTGCTAGGGGTAGGTTTATTTCCCCCTTTTTTACGTAAACGTAGCTAGTGACTGCACACCCGCCTATACACCTCGCGTCGGGTAAGGTGCCGGTTGCCAGGTGCGTTTACACCTACTTCACCTAACAACGTCCCGGACACTACAGCGCCATAAATAGAATGGGTAAAAAGTTGCTTGCGTTGTATAAAATATCATCTAAAATTATATGAAAAAGGCAAATTATTATTATACGTATAACAACACATACTAAATAATTTTTTTTTTTTTTTTTGCAATAATAGTACAGAACCCTTCGTACGCCAGTACTACTCGCACTTGGCCGGTTTTTCTACATACCTACCTTTATATTGGTGAATGATTGGCTTCTACTCACGTGATGGTAAGTAATCGACGAACTTTTGCGACTTTAGCTTTGACTGTAGTTCAAGATGTCTTTTCTGAATAGATTCTGTTCCCTTGGCAGTTGAAGACCCCCGAATTGAACACATCAGAAACGACCCAAGCAACTGGGAGCCATATGGTAAAAATAAGTAATAATGAAGCGAAACGCCAAGAATCAGTTAGCCATAATTGTTTCGCCTCGTGCAGAGCTCGTGCATAAGCTCGATTAAAATTTACAGAACATTGGATTTTTGCCACACTGGTCCGTGTACTGTCTGTGTAATTCTTTACAACTGTACTGTAGTTTGCGTCCCAATAAATACACACCGGACTTCAACAGATTGTTTGCAGCAATAATAAAGTTCCAGACACTACACTACTGCTCTCTAGCAACTATCAAACTAACAGATTTCTAAGAAAATTACGATCTGAGATCAGTAGGTAGACCGTACTATCAATATAAGTTTGCTGCTCTGATCTGGCTCTGATGCCAAATTGTATCCACAACTTCGGAGATACCTTACTAACATTCTTAACGCGAAAGTTTGTATGTATTTGACTTTGTTACTCATTCACGCAAAAACTACAGAACCGATTGCGATAAAACTTGGAATATAGGTAGCTGGTGTCCTGGAATAATATATAACTTTTATTACCTCGATATTCCCGCGAGATCGGGACCTACGTGGGTGAAACCGTGGGGCGCAGCTAATCAAGAATAACGGCAAGCGTTTTTCTGTGTCTTCAAAAAACTTCTACTCTAAATGTGAGAGGCAGAAAAAATGGAATTTATGTAAGTTGAAGTTTAGACATAAGACGTCAGTCGATCGTCATGCCTCATCATGACTGTCGGTATGGCCCGAGATGTTTTGAAATGGGCACTGGATACAACTAGTTCCGGCTTCTTTTTAACAAAAAAATAATTGCTCTTTTTAATTCATAACGTCACGCCTACTTAAGTTTATAAACGAGTAGATACAATCGGATGACGATAAGCCTAATTTGAATTCACCTTCAAGAGAGGTTTAATTTACTTACACTAAAATTTCCTCGCGATAAATCAACAGTGAAGATAATATGATCGGAATTGTTGCTATTTGAATATAGTATTCTTGTTATTTACGTAAAGAGCTATTATAGTAGTACAATATATAAACATTTTTGTCAAGTGGGTCAAAACGTTAATTCTAATGAAAAAAAGTATAGAGAAAGTCAAAACTTGTTATAACGTTATAATGAAATATGGTTGACCAGTTTTTTTACTAGTGTCAACTAGATATCTCATCTGCCAAATTATTTATCTCGGTCAATGGATTATACTACGGACTTTTGTTTTTTACGCGTTAGTGAAATGTCGTCCTGAATTTTCATTTTTACAAAACATTGTTTTATTGCGTTTAAATTGTTTAATTTCGACGGCAAGTTACCAATTTAGTTACGCGAAGTTCAACGAGTTAAGTGAAAATAAAAATACCAGTGCCAAACATGAAATTAGCACGTTACCAACAATTGTTCCATAGGGTTGGAGAAAAACGTCGCCATTTTTTCTACAGCCTTCACGCATTGAAAATTATTTCAAACGATTACAGTACAATAGTGGTAGTTCACTATTCGTTCGAGAAATTGGCTAAATTGTCCTATATTGCTGACAGAAGCCATAACTAAGAAAAAGAAAGAAAGATTGTACTACTTTTTAATAACCTTATATTGCAGGACAATGGATTTTGTCATCTGTTTCAAAATTGGTCAAGTTAGCCAAAGTTATCAAATGCGTTCACATAATTATCTCCTATTCACTCTTCACTCTAACTTGGTCTGCCCGACCCCCTAATCCTATAATTTTCATTTAATTCTTTGTAATTTCATAATTAAATCATAAATTTTCATTATTGTTTTGCCCTTCATTTTGTATTTATTCTGTGTTATATTTTAGTTTGAAGTTTGAAAAATTGTGTCTTTACTAGGAAAGGAAACAATAAATGGTCCACTACAATTTTCCAGTATTATAACAAACGTTTCAATTACTTTATTGAAGGTTAGAAGAAGATAATTACAGTGTGAGACAAGGACAACCGCTGCACTCTACATTAGTGGCTTCAAATCGCGTGCAAAATGCTATTTCGATTCATACAAATGACTCTTCCGCTTTCAAGCAAATATTATCGAAATTTATTTTACGGAGCACTAGCTGCGTCCCGCGGTTATACCTGCGTAAGTCTCGATAATGTAGCTTTCTATTGGTGAAAGAATTTTTTTAATCGGCCGAGTAGCTCAGGAAGCCTATTCATTACAAACAAACAATTAAACAAAAAATATTTTTGCTCTTTATAATATTAGTATAGATATAGATAGTATAGATAGATATTTAATATATTCAAATTAAGAATGATATAAAACATAGATCGTACTTAGATTCTAAGTCCAATTGCTCTGTTTTTTACATAATGTTTTGCACTTAGACAAAAAATTATTACCCGATTTTATTATAATTTAAGTCAGCAAGTAATTTAACTTCTGTTCTAATAATGTACCAGATGCACCTAGTTTGGTAAAGTCCGTATATATTTGAATTTTCATATACCTATTAACAACAAGGTTGAAATGAGTACCTAATTAAATGAATTATGGAGATTTGTAATAACAATAAATTAATATAATATTGTTATCTCGTTTCCGTTCGGTAGAATTCGTCAGAGGAACTATGGTGAGGGGTGCGCTGGCGCAGGCCGCAAACTTGTGTCGCAATATCAAAGAAGATAAAACCAGTTGACTGCCAATACAGCGAATTTTTCTACAAAACACAACTCTCCTTTGCGGGATGAAGTAAAAGTAAAACATTGCAATTAGCCATAGTGTTACCTACATCAATACTTAGACTATTTCAGCTTTGTCTTTTTCCGCGACAAGATCTTTTAAAGTTGATAGACAGATGCAAAAAGCTTTTATTAAAAAAACTATTTGTAATTGACCGTTATTACACGAGAGTGCTACTAAAAAGACGTACTATATTTCGTAATTTGTTTTTAATGCTCAAGGCATATCTACTAGACATATTTTGAAGAAAAAAATCATCTTCAAAAATTCGTCGTCGAAAAATGAATTTATATCTTCGTACTATAGTCATGAGGGGGAATACTTATAAGCAGTCAACTGGTTTTATTGTCTTTGCGCAACACCTTAATAAGTGAGCGTTGCAAGAGCGTCGTCGGGTCGCTCGCGCTGCGACGCGGGCGCAGGCGCTGCTTGCGAAATTAGTGGGACACTTGACATCGACAGCCTTGCGTGCCCGCGGCTCAAGTTCAATGTCACCATACATATTACCTACGAACTACACTTAAGCATGCCTAAAAATAAATACGTAAGTATACATCAAATGTAAGTAGCGTAGATGAATGGTCTTAGGCTGTAATCCATAGAGCGTACTTAGACTTGTTTTAAGATCAGACTCAGACTTCAGACTTAGCAGATCTCAGACTTGATTAGCAAAAACTTTGAATTGGAATTAATACTTGGTTGAAATTATTTAAGCAACATTTTGTAATAAGAATAAAATAAAAAGACCTTCAAAGTCATAAAATTGAAGAAGCAAAGTTTAGGTAAATTTTTTTAATGGTTTATATTCCATATTTGACGACTTAAACTTTGCTAAGTAAAAACTTTGGATAGTTGCGTAGATCGCTTTATAAATACCAAAATTATCAGTAGTAAGTAGTAAGTCCTAGTAGCAAAGTCTAAGCACGCTCTATAGATTTCAGCCTTAGATTTATACTCGTATGCAAAAAATTCACACGTTTTACCTTTTCCGGAATTATCATATATGAAATGTATATTACGTGGGTCTATAAAACATTTAAGTAAGTATAAAAACAAGGAAGTTAGGAAAAATATTAGAATTAGATTTTGCTTAAATGCCATGTTTAAAAATATTAATGAAGTATCTAATCTTCTAAAATTTAAAGCTTATAGCAAGCTTATATCTTACCTAGCCAAATGTCTAGGACTCTGGACAATGCCAACAAGTTTGCGAAATGTTATTTAGGATTTAATTCCAGTTTTTTTTTAATGCTACTCAGAGTAAGATTAAAAAGTACATTTTCTCATCAGATATTTGTTTTTATCAGAATTGGTTTTTGTTTTACACACACACGATTTTCTTAAATAGTCTTAAAAAATGTTGTGCCTATATTAAGCTTAGTATACTTAAATGAGAAATAAAAGAACACACAACATTAGTCGTTTTTAAATGTATAAAATGCGTGCGGAAGCATTCAATATGCAGAATAGTATTTTTTTTTAATATTTCTACTTAGATAGGTATCTATTTCTTACTTAGTTTGATTCCTAGTGCTTATTTTTAGTTATTTTAAATACTGCCGTAACATATTCAAATTTTATTACGTAGTAGGTAAACCTAAACGAAAGAAATAGGTAGCAAGCAGTGCCTATTTATTGAGTTATTGAACTCAATATAGTAAACATAGCTGAGGGATACAAAGAAAAACCTAATTTAAGCTCGATTATCTTAACTTTTAACAATTAAGTATAACATTGTTGAAATCAAATGGTATTACGGACTAAAGTAATAATACTTTGCATTTCTAAAGAAATGCTTCCTAAAAATTTGCACCCGACAGGAGTTGAACCTGCATCTTTGGGGAGCCCAACACTTAAACCAATTTGGCCACAGGTGCTCGTATAGTCGAGTCGAAATTAAGGATCACATCTCTTATCATTTTACCTCCTCACTTATAAACGCTAATTAACATCGTTTGTCTTTTACTGTCACATGAAATTTCAAAGTGGACAGACAGAGACAAACGTCACATAACTTAGTCATGTGTAAATAATATTTTATAAGTAAGGGAGTAATTGTTTATTTGGTCCTTTGTTATTGATGACCATCTTTAAAAGAAGAGGGTTCAATCGCGTTATTTTTTTGCAACGTTTCGAGACAGGACTTCTGTTTTCGCGATTTAGATTGTTGGACTGCCAACAATCTCAAAAAAAAACTAAAATCGCGAAAACACAAGAAAAATCTAGCCATTATTGCTGTAGGTTACAATGTCGGATACCTCCACTCTATGCAGCGTAGGTATCTTGTAGTGAGACTGAATGCGAGTGCCAATAAATCTAGGGCTAAACGAAAGTGCGTAACTAAAGATAATATCTCAAAGTCCCATCTTAACCTTGACGACATGCTTTCACATAGAAATTTTCCTATTGTCCATGGTGTCAATCACAACACATTAGGTTTCGTTGCAGAAAGTGTCTGGCAAATGTAGCCTGCAGGTATTTTAAGAAGAGGACTTTTCATTTCAAAATAGGTAAGTAAATGGTAAAGGCTTAGATTTTTATATTAATCATACCTATGCGGGGTTATGGGTTTCGTTCAGGGGGTGATTCTCCACATCAAAATTTATAACTTTTGTTTTACGACTTTTAGAAATTCGAAGTAGTTTTCGAAAATTTTAAGTGTAAAGGTTTCTTTAAAATCAGCTAGATCTTAGAGTTAGAGGTTATTGACCTTAAGTTGCCCTTTCTTTTAGTTTGGTCTACTACAATAAAAACTTTAATTGAATTTATTTAAGAAAACAATTGTTTTTCAGTAAAATATAGCCTCAAAATTTCCCCATAATCCTGTATAGTGAGTATTCCATCAACACGTTCGAATTCTATGTATTATGTATGTATTTACAAAAAAAAAAGTATAATATATAGTATATCCGTTGTCTAGCACCCATAGTACAAGCCTAGTGCTTAGTTTGGGGCTAGATAGCGCTGTGTGTAATGTCGTGCAAAATTTATTTACTTTATTTTTTTTAAATTTCTTTCCGACTCTTTTAAAAGTGTGTGAGTAATTTCCAGAGTAATTTGACTTTGGAACTGATGAAACTCAGCCATCGGGCCCAATTTTAAATTGCTTCACTGTTTAGTGACCATTAACCTTCTTCTCTCCTATGATAAAAGACCTGTCTAAATTCTTGTGGTAAAGCTATCATAGTGATAGACAATAAAGTGTTATAATGATGATAGTAGCGTTGTTTCTAATGCGAAGCGATAATGACGGCCTTTGTGGCCCGTCCGACTGCAATGCAGAAGGCTGCGGGTTCGATTCCCGTCAGGTGTAAACATTTATGCTTAAATTAATATATCTATGTTTAATATGTATGTGTTTACAAAAAAAAACGTATAATATGTTGTATATCCGTTGCCTAGTGCCCAAAGTACAAGCCTAGTGCTTAATTTGGGCTAGATTGCGCTGTGTGTATCGTTGTGCTATATTTATTATTATTCTTTATCCGCCATCTTCCTATTGCATGACCTAAATCCCCATGCAATATCTAACTCAACCTTACATTCCGGTTTGTTAGGCACCGATAAGTCGATATTTATATTTTTTTAAACATAAACACAGAACAGCCGATGGTTATAAAATAAATGTTACCACTCTAACCCTACCTTTCCTCTTTCTTTGCTTCTTGTCCATCCTAAGGTTGCCTGGAAGAGATCGCTTTAAGCGATGAGGCCGCCCATAGTACCTCCTGATTTTATGTTGTTTATATTTCTTTTTTTTAATATTGTAATTATTTAATCGTGGTGTGTTGCAATAAAGTATTTATCAATGAATCACTCTACATCACCGATCTTTTAACCATAATATGGAGTACCTACCTATATTCAATATTTAAATAATAAATAAATGATCCTGTGACGAACACACAGCGCCATCTAGCCCCATGGTAAGCTGCTAAGCTTGTGTTACGGTGGCTAGACAACGGATATATTACTTATATTTATTTTTCTATAAATATATATATATTATATATTATAAATAATTATAGGTACAATGTGAACAAATCAATAAATATCCCTGGACAAGCTATAAAACTAAGTATGTTTCAAAGGTCGGTAACCTAACTAATGTCACTCTTTAGATTTTTTATTTATATTTTTGCTAAAATAACATTTTTGTTTTTCTTTTTATGTTAAAGATCTGTGCATGTATATTATAACTAAATCGTTTTAACATCGTTACATTTTTCTTTAAAATGGCTCAACAATTTTTGGTAATTTTGTAGAGTAATTTCTTACAAAATTATCAACAATTGCTGAACCGTTTTCGAGGACAATTTAACCCTGTTAGCAAGTATAAAAAAAGTGATGCTGCTATGGTAAAAGAAACATAATTTCTAAACAATATAACAATAAGCAATTTTTTGGAAGGAAATTTGACCCGCGCTATGCGCCATTGTGAAATTTCTATTTTTAACCGTATTCTAAAAAAATGAAGGAGAAGATTTTCTATTCATTTGTATTTTTCTTGAAGAACATAAATAATATTACATTCTAAGTACAAGTATATTTTTTGTTAATTAAACTTATATAACAATGAGTTAACAGTAAGACTCCACTAACTTTTCATCTGAGATTTACCTATTCCTATTGTTTTGTTAAATGTATTTTGAAAATATAACTTTTTTTTTACAGTCTGTAAGTTGTGCGAAATAGGTATCTTCGTATAGCCGCGTTTCTTCTGCGAGCGGAGCGCGGAGTTGGGCTGTCAATTATGTGTTAGTTTAACTCTCAGAACAATGACAAAAGCAGATTAACTTTGATATCGTTATAAGCGTTTTATGTAATCATAGGACTCTAAATGTATACTAGTTGCGCTCCGCGATTTCACGGCAATATTGCGATAAAAAGTAAGTCTCCAGCTACTTTTCCAAGTTTTATCGCAATCGGTTCCGTAGTTTTTGCGTGATTTAGTTTAATACATCCACATATACATACAAACTTTCAGCTTCATAATATTAGTAAGATTCAATACAAAACAAATTAAAAATAGTTTATTCATTTTCAAAATTGATCGTTTCAAGTAGTCAGTAGTACCTACTGACTAAGTAGTCAGTAGTACCTGTACTGTACTTAGAATGTAATATTATTTATGTTCTTCAAGAAAAATACAAATGAATAGAAAATCTTCTCCTTCATTTTTTTAGAATACGGTTAAAAATAGAAATTTCACAATGGCGCATAGCGCGGGTCAAATTTCCTTCCAAAAAATTGCTTATTGTTATATTGTTTAGAAATTATGTTTCTTTTACCATAGCAGCATCACTTTTTTTATAATACTATAATAGCTCTTTAGTACAACATTAAAAAGATCTAACACCTATTTGTCATTTTTCAAGCTCTTTTCATGCTATTTATTTATAGAATTTAATGCTCTGCAATGAAAATCGTTTTTATTTCTATTTTAAAACTATGGATGAGCGGTTGGCCACTACCTCACATAATGGTGAGTGACGAAAAGGTCTAGGATGTAGCTCATAAACACACACACACACGGTGACATCAGTAGATCAAGATTCCACTCGTCCTCCATAGTGGCTGCACTGGCATACGAACGTATCGAAACACGGACGAGTCCACTTGGCGCTACGGCTTAGGTCGGTGGGTGGTAACAAAGCCTTTTACCTACCAAGAAACTTCTTTCGGTCACCTTAGATTTATAATATTAAGACAGGCCCATTGTAAAAGTCATCGCGATATTTTTCTAGAGCCGGGGGCTACAGGTAAACAAATTTTCCTCAAATGTATAACAAAAAAAAATGACAAGTATTCCTAATAATGTATTAGATTTTTTCTGTATTTTCGCGATGTTGGATTAAAATTAAACTTATCCTCGAAAAGCTGGTCATTGATAAAATGCTAAAAATAATAAAAGTAATGCGATTCAAACCGGAAAATGAGTTTAATTTCAATAAAATGTATAAGTTATACTAATTACCTACTACTAATAAGTACCTATATTGTATTTCACAACATACCTTGAGAATTATTAACGACAACAATAATTTAACAGTGGAAGCAATTTATAGTTATAAAATTTACTAGTGTGCTATAATTTTTTACCAAAAATAGAAAGCTACATTTTAGGCATCAAGGATTCCAATAATTTATTCTATCTAGACAATCTATTAACTTGTAGAGGCCAAATATTTGCATAAAAATATATTCTGATTAATTTGCGAAACTGATCTTTCACAGTTTTATGTCGTCATGTTTAGAGAACAAGGTCATTGCTTATCTTAGAACTATTTTTAAAGAAAAGATATATCCACAAAAAGACAGCGGACGGTCTACGTCAGGCGGGATTCGAACCGACGCATCTCAATCCAATCCGGGAAATGCGATTTAGGCCTCTTAGTCTACCGATGCGGTGACTCATACGCCGAATTATCGCTTCAATATCTTTTTCATTCACTACAACTTAGGCATGTTAACGCCATCTGACGGCATTGAAATACAATAAAAAATATATATAATTTTTTGCTTATCTTGTCTATTTGTTATTGAAGTTCGTTTACGTCCAAACCTACCCTTCCAAAGACTTCAACGCGTTACAGTTCTTGTAGGCGAACAATTTGCGCAAAGTTAATTTACCTATTTCGAAAGTTTTTATTGTATTATGATTAGGTTGGTACTACTACTATTTATTGACCTATCACGTAGTTATTAAAGCCTTGGACTTTTAGAGGCCCTTATAGTAATATTTTAATCGTAAAATTATGATGAAGATACCGTAACGCCTTTAATTCTTGTCTAATAAATGCGAATAAGAATAATTTTAAGTAAAATATATAACAATTTTACTATTGACTTGTCACCGTAACACAAATTTAGTAGCTTACCAAGGGGCTAGATGGGTTGTTTACACAAATTATTCATTTATTTATTAACTGCGTCCCACGGTTTCCCGGCGGTAAGTCCCGATCCCGCGCGGAAGTATGAGGATGTGTTATACATATAATAATATATAAATTCTAAAAAACCGCATCAAAATCCGTTGCGTAATTTTAAAGATTACATACAAACAAAAGGGCCCTGATTCTATAAGCACAAAGCATGCGGAATGACGGCGGAACGCATGCGACGTGCAGAAGATGTACTTTATTTCGTATTCTGTAAATGTTATTTTATTTAATTACTACTTAATTACTTAAGTAGCCTTCAAATTTAAGGGCTACTTAAATATTTAAATAGCTCCCCTTCTTTCTCAGCCAATCAGAATTAAAGGAAATTATAGAATAGTTTTTAATTTTACTTATGCAACAAATCGACTAATGCTCGTGCATCCCGCCTGCTTCTCGCATGCTATGTTTTTACAGAATCGGCTCACAGACAGACAGACAGCGGCAAGCGGCTTTGTCTTATACTATGTAAAGAATGACGAGATATGATTAAACAAAAAAAAAAAAATTAACTTACCGGTATAGTACAATCTGAAACACAATAATAACACAAAATGCACAGGTGCAGGGGCACGGTCGGCGTCGGCGCTCGCGACACAATGGTTGCGCGAACTGAGAGGCGCGTGGACAACGCGCGGGTCACTTGTTCACTTGTAATGTGCGCGCGCGCTCATGCCGTCCGTATATATCGCAGCGGGTAATGACGTCACGCTCCGGAGATAAGGGCGCAGAATACTCTGTGATATCGTCCAATTAACGTGTCCTATCATCAGATCAACATTGATTTCGTTTTCTTCAAACTGAGTGTAAAATGTGTTTGATTGATAGTAGTGTTGATACCTATTCGTGTTACTTAGGTAACGTATTCCGAAATTGACTAATAAAATATGAGCCTACCCAATAAATAACTTATATGCATGATGCTTACTTATATTCAAGCAAATATTTATAATTTTTAAATATTACCTAGGTAATTTGATTTTTTCTCTATTTGTTTTTGTTTATTGACAATTTCAATCTGAATGACAGCCCTGATTAATCGGGCAAAAAGGCAATATTTTAACCGACTTCAAAAATCAGAAGAGGTTTTCAATTCGTCGCGTGTATTTTTGATAGGAAAAGGATGTTCACCGATTACTCGGTGATGGCTTGACCAATTGAGATGGTTAATATAAACATGAGAACTCCGAGATGGTCCTAGAATGAGAATCTGATAAGGATCTTCGTTAAGTTATGAACGGGATTGCTCCTCAAAACGCAGTAATCAATTCAATTGTTCACCGATTACTCAAAGATAACTTGACCGATTGAGAATTGAGGATGCTGTATCATTCCAGGATGGAAATAATGATGGACAGAATGCAGTAAATTACTTATTCTTGGGCTTCTTTCAAAAATAATTCGCCTCTAAAGAACTAGGGAGGTACAGATTGATGGAGCACTTGAAACGACCTTCTCATCAGCAAACTGCCATTAAAACACTGATTTTTAATGGCAGTCGAAAGGTAGTATAATGTGGGTACACTAAAAAGGGTAAAAAACTATAATTTATAAATTTAAAAACCAATTAAAAATAAAGAACAAACCTCCACATAAACGAACCTCTACATAAAGTACCACTGACTTATCTGTTTCGTCATATGAAGTCGAGCAGTTTTACTGGCTAAGTCCATATTGTAGTTTGACTGCCCGACTTCAGATGACAAAACAGATAAGTCGGTGGTACTGTATGTAGAGGGTATTTTCGTAATATTTTAAGTTGTTTCTAAATTTTTAAATTATTATTTATGTCTGAGTATTTTGCATTGAAATATTACAGATTAAGCATTTTTTATAACAAAGACAACGCAAAAAGAATTATCGAAATCGGTCCAGCCGTTCACGTGTGATGCCGTGACCAACGAAAATAGGAATCCATTTTTATATATTACAGATTAGGTACCTTGGCGAATCTCTTGTCTGTGGTATTTTTTACCTTATTTTGCATTGAGGTTGGAAATCACTACATACGTTTTAATGTGGCAAGCAAAAGGTTTTTAAATTGTAACCGCCCCAAATGCAACTATTTGATTGTGTCAAGTTTCGTAACCTCTATGAAAATCATAGACTAAACTTAGTGATTTCCAACCTCGATGATGAAAATATAATAACTACTTATATACAAGATGCAGTAGAAAGAGCGGTGTTGGTCTAGTAGTAGATACCCCAACTTTCATTTTGAGGGTCGTGGGTTCGAATCCAGACTGCGCACCAATGTCTTAATTTCTCTTTAAGATAATGGTATGTTGCTAATAACATCGCTTTTACGGTGAAAGAAAACATCGCGAGGAAACTGAAATGTCATAGAACTCACACGGCCCGAAGACATGGGGTATTCGCCAATCCGGTGTAGGCTCCCGTGGCGTCTTACTGCCTAACCCCTCTAAGAGGCGACCCTTGCTCTGCAGTGGGACAAATTAATGGGCTAATTATGTTTTGCAAGAGGAAAAATAAAAAAAAATTGAACAATAATAATGACAAACTAATCTGTCTACCCCGAGAAAGGAGTCTGTAAAGGCTGCGAAACGTAAAAATAATAAAAGAACCGGAAAATAAATTGTATTAAAGTTCTGCTTCCGAGGATTCCATACAAATATGCCTGTGTTAGGTACATACTACAAAAAACACAAATTGGACTTAAAATAGCAACGTTTTTAGTGATCTAATCCAGAGCGTGTACGGCGTACAAACAATAATATTTGCGCTTGTTAGACTGGTCGGCTCGGCTGGAGGAAGCGGCTTGGCAAATGATTTTAATGCAAATTGGATACCTACAAAGAACCTCTTTGCACAAAAAACTTTATGTGGGAGAGTGTACAAAAAAGCTCGTCTAAAAACCGAAAAAAAATTGCTTATCGTTTTTGACGATAATTTAAAATAGATGTAAATGTACGTTATTAGTTACTTGTGGCCATCTATGTGTTACATTTGAAATTGGCATTATTGATGTTTGATGTTTGTTATCATCTGAAGTCGGGCAGTTTTACTAGTTGGTTCCATATTGTACTTAGTTTGGCTGCCTGACTTCAGATGATAAAACAGATTAATTAGTCGGTGGCACTGTACCTATGTAGAGGTTATTTTGGTCATTTTTATCAATTCTTGTTTATTTAGCTGTTTTTTAAATTATTTTTTGTTTCTTTTTGAAGTCGGTTTTTTAATTTTTAATTTGATTAGCTGGTCAATGCTCTGCTAAGTTCACGAACATCAATTATCGCGGTAAAGTTGGTTCCTTCATATAGTGTTTGGATTCAATCAATGTACCTAGTATAATACATTATCGCAGCATTTTAAAATATAGCGGAAAAAGCGATATTTTTATCACTTTTTTCACGAAAAAGGTCACTATTACTGTTTCAAAGTTTACTTAATTCCTAACTTAAGTAAGTTTCTCCATATAATTCAGCTCTAAAAAATTTTGTCTTATAGTTTTCAAGATACTCGGTTTCCAATATTCTCTATTTTTATCTGCTCATTGTTTGTTTCTGTACGATGTGCTGGCTTAAAAAAGCTATTTTTATATTATATAATTTACGACTTCAAGTCTTTGTATTCAAAAAGTACTAATAACCCATTTGTTGTGACACGTGGTTTTAAGAAGCCGGCGGTAGTTATTTGCATTATGTTACAAGAAATGTGTAAAATTTAGGAGTTGTATACAATTTCGAGTCTGTATAAGAAACGTGTATAATAAATAAAAAATAAAATAGCCTTTATTCAGAATCGAATCATGCAATAAATATTAGGGGTTAAAGTATGAAATTGCCGATTTGTACTGAAAATCTAAATTGTTTATTTTTTAAATTTTTAACGAATTTATTTAATCAAAATAGTTGCCATTATTATCTATACATTGCTGCCATCTAATGGGAAGGTTATTAATGCCTTTGCGATAGAACTCCGACGATCTAGACTGCACAAACTGTGTGAAAGCATTTTGTACTGCCTCCTGTTAAGAAAACGTCTTGTCACGTAGATAATTGTCCAAATCACGAAAAAAATGGTAGTCCGTTGGAGCAAGGTCTGGTGAATACGGAGGATGACGAATGGTTTCTAAGTGCAGTTCCTGAAGGGTCAAAATGGTTTCTCGTGCTGTGTGAGGTCTCGCGTTGTCGTGGAGCAATAATGGTGAAAATCGATTCATGAGTCGGGGCTGTTTTACTGCTAGTTTTGTCAACATGGTTCGGAGTTCGGCACAATAGACATCTGCCGTAATTGCTTGACCAGATCGAAGAAAACTATAGTGAATAACACCATGCTGAGACCACCAAACAGTTACCATTACCTTTTTATTGGTAAGTTTTGCTTTAGGACACTGTTGTGGCATTTGACCTGGGGTCAGCCATTGCATTTTTCTTTTCCGGTTATCATTAAGAATCCACTTTTCATCACATGTTACAATTCGATCCAATATTCCTTCATTTCTGTACCGGTTCAACAAGGCAACACAAGTTTCAACACGCGTTTCTTTCTGCAGATCAGTCAAATCATGAGGCACCCATTTTTCGTATTTTTTTATTTTATTGATTTGACGCAAGTGAGTCAATAAAGTGGGTAAGGTAACGTTAAACCATGCCGCTAATTCCTGGGTAGTTTGACTAGGATCGGCTTCCACTATCTCTCTTAATTCATCGTTATTCACCTGTGTGGGCGGTCTTCCTCGTGGCTCGTTCTTCAAGTCGAAATTTCCATCACGAAAGCGTTTAAACCAAAATCGCACGGTGCGTTCATTAGTAGACCCCTCTCCAAACGCAGCATTGATATTGCGGGCTGTTTCTGCCGCGTTAGTTCCGCGTCGGAACTCGTATTCAAAAATCACTCGAATTTTCGCAGTATCCATCTTTCTTGTCTAAATTGAATAACAAAAACAATTGAAAGTCGATATTCAAATGTTTCACATTTTTAAAAAAAAAAACATCACAGAAACCATTTGAAAAAAGTTTCATTCGAAAACCTCAAACCATGAAGATTCTATGTCAATTCAAAGAACCTATTGCAATAAAACGGCAATTTCATACTTTAACCCCTATTATTATAATAATTTAATTTTCATTCTAAAAGTAATGTGTTTTATTTCTTAGTTATTTTGTTTTCAAGTGTATTATAATTATTTGTTTGTATTTGTCTCTTCTGTGTGCTCTATGGCAAAAGCCTCCTCCAAACCCTTCCACTATACTCTTCCCTTCCCGTTCTTCTCCATAGTTTTCCTGCTATTTTTGCCAGGTCATCTTCCATCTTTTCGATGGTTTGCCCTTGTTTCTTTTTCTTTCTCTGGGTACCATGAGGGTACCACATCGTGACTGCCTTACACACTGCCCTTCTCCTCTCCCCTGATTGTATCTCCAGCCTACCTCCACTTAAGTTTTCTTATTTTAAGTAAGTAAGTAAGTAAGTAAGTAATTTATTCAAAAACAGATTATACAAGGTACAGAAATCTGAGCTATATTACAGAACTGAATTAGACCTCTGATTCCTAAACTAGGGGTAACCCTAAGGACCACATCTGGTGTTTGTTTTATTCCGTATCGTGGTGTGTCTAATTTTGTCTTTTTTCTTTTCCCTATCATCAGCGCGAAATAAATTATATGTATTTCGCACAAAAATGGGTATTTTTTTCCCAAATCGTTCAAAACTAAAACAATTATAATAATTTAACAATTATTTGATTATTAAATAAAATAAAAATAAAACACAATATTTACCGAGTTTTACTCGCGTTTTATTTAATAACGTCATTATTATGAGAACGACCGAGCTGAACGGCTCGAGTTAGCTTTTTCAAGGTTGACAAAATGAATATTTTGTTTTATAATGGAAAATCGCGAAAACCTTAGACTAAATAATAAAATAATTAATTTTACAACTTTGTGAAAAATTTAAACTGCGCTACTCCGCCCGCCGGCTTCTTAACTTCCTAAAAACATTTCTAAAAGATGAAAAATTCACACAGCAACAGTATAACTATGTTTGCTGACCTATTAACTGGCAATCGCTAATAAAATTTATAGCTAGTCACAAAAGTCGGTTCGCTCGGTTCAAAGACAAGTTTATGAATTAAACAACAATAAAAGTAAGAGTTAGCACAGGTAGGTACTGTAGGTACTGGCTATGGGTGCAATTTAATTCCTAAACAAAAAAAGGAATTTAATTTTAGAAACTTTGCTATGCGGATATAGTATTAAAGAAACAATGATATACATTTTATCGTCGAATACAACAAAATAAAACTACTGACTGGCGAAAGATAATTTTGCCATCCATGAAGCATTGACGTTTCGAAAATGGTGCAAAATATTGGTAAACCGTGCCATGTAGCTGCATAGTCAGAAAGGCCTACCCGCTATCTTTGTCATAAAAGGCGACTAAGGAATCTAGAAGAGTTCTCCCCGCACTGTGGCGAGTAAACTGCTTGGTCCCAAGGAGGGTTGATGTTAGGTAGACATCATCAATAATCCATCA
Organism: Idaea dimidiata; assembly: GCA_949358125.1. NCBI lineage: Eukaryota > Metazoa > Arthropoda > Insecta > Lepidoptera > Geometridae > Idaea > Idaea dimidiata. The sequence continues at coordinate 21,096,840 of OX442332.1, read as the reverse complement.
TTAAAAAGCCTTACGTCACCCTTGCTTACCGGGCGGGTGCGCTAACCATTACGCCACACGGTAACCCGATTTTAATTGATTCTTGTCTTCTTGTAAAATATTTCAAGTGGGTACAAAAGAACTTAGTCATTTTCCGTTCAAAAAAAAAGTTTAAACAAAAAAGTTGGCCCTAACTAGGGCCAATTATAAGAATATTTTGTTTGTTTCTAACGGCCTATCTATCCGCCGTCAGTTCTTTAACTTATTACTTTTTTTTTCTACTTCATTAAAGATACTTGAATATGCCAATGCCAATATTAATTCTTATTAATAATAAGATGGTTGTTTGTTACTCAAAGAGGTACTTTATTCTCTTATTCATTTACTGTTAAAAATAAACAACATTTTTTTATTATGTACAGCCTTGGCTTTCCTAATCAAAGTTATGGTAGGTACGTATGCTTTTATTACATGGTGGTAAAAAAGAACTTAAATTCTACTATACGCCATCATTTATCTTCTCATTTTTAAACGGTAGTTTAATCCGCCATACCATTATCGTTTCTCGTTGCTTTGTCGTCCTTTTGTCGCTCAAAAACCAAACTAAATTAAAAAAAAATACCCCAAACACTTTAAAAAACATGGATTATACTTAAAGAAATGCTTTCCAAAAATTTGGCACCCGACAGGACTTGAACCTGCATCTCTGGGGATCCGTCCCAACGCCAATTAGTTATCCAAGTGTAGGAAACACTTTAAAATATAACAAGAACATGGATTATTTAAAAAAAGTCTGTTTTTTATGTAGGTTAATAACGACTTATTAGAGTAATTTCTTCTATGGTTTTCGCGATTTTGCATAATAAAACACTTTATTTATCCGGTTGAATCACGGTTTTTATTCATGGTTTTAAACGAATCGAGCTTTCGCCAACTTTACAGTTGGATTTTTCAAGATTTTCAAGTCAACCTTGAAAAAGCCAACTGTAAAGTTATCGAAAGCTCAGGTAGTCACTTTTCTTTATAGCTGCATGGGAAAAAATCTATAGACTAATTCCTTCCAACATATCATTTAAAAATTATACCATAGCAACTATTTTAAATTTAAATGTTCGTTCGAATCGCGTTTTCTTTGTTTTTTTTTTGTTGCAAAAACTGAAGGTTTGATGTTCTATTGTACCTACCTAAGTATGTATTACCTATAATTTTTCGAAGAATTGCAAAACAAGTAACAAAAAATCAATTGCCAATCAAACAATTTCTGTAAAGGTTAACGAAAAATAAAGTCCAAAAATTATTTTTATTTTTTTGTTTTCATGAATTATTCAATAGTCTGTGCCTAGAAATTTGATTAAAAAAACACAATAAATAGCTAAAATGAAATAAGAATTCAGGAAAATTAAAAAATATAAAGTTATCTTTGAATTCACTATTTTTTAGATTATTATTATGTTTAATAGTTTAAATATGTAGGTATCTCTACAGATAATTGTTGCATTTCATGATAGTAGCACCCATCCATGAAATACGACATTCATTGGTGGTGCGTGTTTTATTTCTTATCGGTCGCCACTTGGTTGTGAACAGATTATGGTTTTTTTTTTATTTCTTATCGGTTGTGAACCGATTATGGCCATTAGAAAATTAGCCATTGTCAAGTATTATTAATATATTATTATGCAAGTTATTTGCATCGAAACAGTCTAGTCGTCATAGTTAAAGTCAAGTCTAGGGAATCATTTGTAAACCCGGCGGCCATTAATAAAGATTGTTCACGGAGCTTTGGAGACAACACTTAGTCCATGTTTTGCACCGATTTTCACTTTAATTCCACTTGTACACCTTCACGAAACTAAATTGATTAATATGTCCCCGAAATTAAACAATTTTCACGCATTTGAACTAGGTTTCACAAAAATGAAAATTTAGCACCACATCTCCTCGACGGGTTCCCGCCAAAACTCCCCAGATTATGGTTATTTGCAAAGCTGCCAGTGTCAAGAATTATTACCTTTTGCAAATTTTCATCAAAACAGTCAAGTCTTCGTTGTAAAAGTCAAGTCAAGGAAGTTATTGTAAATCTTTACAGTGACGGTTCACGCGAACTTTGTAGACAACGTCCATGTTTAGCAACGATTTTCACTTTCATTACATTTGTATATCTTCAGGAAACTAATTTGATTAATATGCCCTCGAAATTAAACAATTTACATGCATTTGAACTAGGTTTCACAAAAATCTAGATTTAGCAACACATCTCCTCATAGCGTTCCCGCAAAAACAAACTGATGCGTGTTAAAAAAAATGTACAGTATGTATTAGATACCTACTATGTGTCAAATATTTATTCACTGATACATTTTACTGGGTTATTTTTACAATTCTTGTATTATTTTGTTTAGTCTTATTCAAGTCTGAAGGGTTCAAAAATCACTATACTGCTGAATAAAACCCCAACCACTTGAAATAACCATCTAAACCACAAATATTTTTGCTTTCAGACTATGCATCTAAACCGTCACACAACAGAGTTATTTTCGATATTAAATATTGGTATAGTGGAATGAATATTATGTTGTCGCACGATGAAACCGATATTTGCATAGAGGATATGGTGATAGAATGTTTTCTGTTTATTTAGATCTATCTAATATATAGGTTTCATTGTGCGACAAGAGATTAAAAAATAAATCAAGATAGCACCAGTCGACTATGCCAAGGCCCATACATGGATTCAAATTCTCCTTTATTCATTCACTGCATTTATAGAGCACAGTCCGGTTATGCAGCCCCGTCACCGTTAAATCATAAAACCTAACTGAAAGCAAGTATAAGTTAGGTACTTACAAGTTAATGATATTTTATCAAAAACAGAAATCAAATTAGGCCAGTGTATTAATAAATTTCAAAGTGCACGTACATAACTGTTGTATTCAAATGCGTTAAGGTAATAGCTTTACCATGTTCTGTCATTTACTGGGACAAGACTTTTCTTAACTTCTTTTCTTTCCAAATGTTGCCTGGAGTCGCTTTATATGTGTTACTTAAATTTAAGTTGCTTATATAGGTTGTTTGGACAGGATTTTTTAAAGAACCTGCCTCGTACCGTACGTCAAGAGAAACACCCACTCGATATCGATAAGCTGGACAGCTCCAACTGTACCTCTCATGGCCTTTTCATGTAATAAAATTATTTTTTAATTATTTAATTAATTTTTAATTAATTAATTATTGCAGTCAATCTTCAATCTATTATCAAAATTTGGTGTTTTATACAACATTCGAAATTTTTCAATAAAATTTTCTTTAAAAAAATACCGCTTTCCATAGAACTTTGAGTCACAATGGAAATTTTGACAATATTATTAGGTAAGGGTATTTAACTCCTCAGATCAAACTTGGATAAGTACCAAACCTCAAACGGATAAAGTGCGTCGACCTTCAAACACATGAAGCTTGATTGAACCAGATTTGTGTTTCGGAAGTATGCGACCGAAGCACACGGGAAAAACAAGAAACCTGTTTCTTAAACAAATAACAGAACAAAATAGAATGATATCAAAGCGGAAGCAAGTTGATATTTTGTGTGTAAAATTTCGAAACAGTAAACAAAAAAAATTACAGTGTAAAAACGACACAAAGGTATCATAAATACACATACGGGGGTTTTAACAACGCAGTTTAGGTTTTGATCGAGAAAAATGTAGTTTATAGACTTCTTCTATAATAGACTACACTAGACTACTTCTCCTAGATTCCATTTTTATGATTGCTACCACACAAGAATCAATTTCGTCAATTTTAGTTTCTTAGATGTTGTTCTTCTTTGTGTCAAAGCTGTCTATTATTGGTTAGTGGTTAGGTAGTAGATGAGACACCATTATATTAGCCGAATCTGAACACTGTTGTTTCAGTTTTTATTTTACCGATTTTCTTTGAACAACGTTTATGTTTCAAGTATAGAGTGTGAAGTTCAAAATAATAAATATCTTTACCAACTAAAGCTTTACAAAAAATGAATCCTTTTAATTATTGTAATTATTTTTAGTGGAGTTCTTTTGAACGTCGCGAAAGATGAGGAACTCTGCTCAATCCGTGACGTGTTATTTCTTCCCGTTCCCGAGGTTGTTGAATGCACGGAACACTATTACTCCTAGCGGGTTGAATGCCGCCAAAGAGAATATAATCACTATTGCCGCTGCGTTATCCTATAAAGCCAAGTCTTCACTAGGCAACATTTGACATGCAACACGCTCAACGAGTTCGGCAACGGTGCAGTGCAGATGACGCGCACCATGATGCGCGGCTTTTGAGTAGTTGTGCGTCAAATATTGTTAAGTGGTGACGTGACGCGCAACGTACAATCAGTGAAGGTCACTAAAAATTTTTCCTTATCCTAACCTAACCCACCGGAGGGAAGTGGTGTTCTTCTTCTTGATGATTTGTGTATCGTGGCAAAAACTCTAGTTTCTCAGGCTCTCTGACAAAATTGCTAAAAGAAACTTTGCGCATTGTTGTGCATATTGATGCGCGACATGTTGCATAGTTGTGCCACATGTCACGCGTCAAATGTTTTTTAGTCAAGACATATTATGCCATTATTGAGTACTTACCTACCTATATAACTATTTAAAATATTCCTAAGAAAACAATGTACTCAATTTTTAAAGCTCTAAAATTCTTGTAAATAACGACAAACAATATCTTTGAGAAATATACGCAGAAAGATCGTAGATAGACATGTATTAGCCAAATATAACACTTATGTACTATCAGCAACATAAGTGGGTATGTCTGTATACCGCAAGATTCGCTTGAACCGAGCGTGCAATCATATTTATAAGTACACTTTAAAAAAATTCTATAAATTCAAATTGTGTGAGAATTTTGTACCTATTTAGTAGAATCAAAAGGTAAGTTTGGTGTCACAGGCAAGCAGATGGCACTTAAGTAGGTAAAAATCTATCTATCTATCTATACTTATAATAAAGGAAGAGAGGACAAAATATCTGTACTTGGAAGTAAATTAAAAAAAAGTGGTCTAGGGGACTTAGGATGCCTAAGTACTAGAACAAATTTATATAATTTTTAATATTCATGTTTGTCTGTCTGTTTCTCTGTTTATCTGTCGGTTCCTTATACAATTAAAACTACTAATCCGATTTAAATCTGGTTTTCAATATTAGATAGTTCTATTTTCGAGGAACGTCGTGGTATACTTTGCATCGAAATCCAATAAGCAGATCCTGAGTAATGAATGAACGAAATAGTGCAACCGCTCGAGAACCGCTCTGCCGCTCGCGCCCGTGTTAACAAGTTATTCACTTCCGCGTGTGAAACCGCTGGGCGCAGCTAGTTAAGAATAAAGTCGTAGGTATCTAAGCGGAATAAGACCTTTCGTTGGTCACCCAGTAAAGTTACCGACTGTACCTATCCAAGTCAAGCAAAGTGAAGAGGTAACCCGTATCTTAAAAATATTTGTTTTGTACTTAAATTTTATTAGGATTAACACTTGAGTCGTTAAGTTTACAAAATCATACAAGTGCCTACGTATTATTTTAGAGCAAGAACTTAAAGATGTTTTTAACAAAGTTGATGTAATTTGTTCCTAATTTTGACGTAAGAAAAACGACTTTAATTAAAACAACGGAATTAAGACCCTCCTTCTTCTAAAAGTCCAAATATAATGATCAATGATCTATCTCAAACATTGAACTTCAATTTTTATTTTTTGCATGTGTGTTTTGTGGATCCTAAATTACTATATGATTAGTATATTTCTATTACTTTATAAGTACCTACCTACATTTTGAGAATGTATTTTCCTGTTGATCAGGTTTGGCTGAGTAAAAACTTTTTTGGCGCAATTTTACAAATGTACCTACGTATTTTAAATACCTATAAGTAAGTACCTGGAGAAATAAACTTATGATATAAACAGATATAAAATGTGTACCAGAGAGGAAATCCTTTAACTCGGCTATTAAAAAAACACAATATTTACCGGGTTTTACTCGCGTTTATGTCGACAATTAATAGCGGCATGATTTTTTTGTAATAATGCCATTATTGAATAAAACGCAAGTAAAATCCGGTAAATATTGTGTTTTATTATGAAAAATCGCGAAAACTTTAGACAAAATTTGGCTATTAATTCCAAAATATTTAAGATACATAATACCGCTATAATCTTAAACAGAATTCCAGTCTACTTATCCTATCCTACTAATATTATTAAGCTTAAAGTTCGTGAGTATGTGTGTTTGTTAATCAATCACGTAAAAACCGCTGAACCGATTACCATGAAACGTGGAATATAGGTAGCTGGATAACTTGGAATAACGGGACTGACGCGGGTGTAACCGCGAGGTGCAGCTAGTTGAATATAAATCCGATCCGCCCGATGCAGATTGGTGGACGCACTTGTGTGACTTTCTGTACAAAGAATATCCCGATCCGTCTTATGCGATGCGTCCGATGCGTACCTACCTACGATGCCGAAAGATGGGGAAGTAGACAGAGAAACAATTCTTAAAATTCGCTGCTTGGAGTGGAAACGTGTGGTCTAGTTCGTTAGGAACGCTAGGTTACAACTCGAAGCGCCAGTTAAAATCTCGGCGCAAGCGAAATTTTGAATTTACTTTTGCCCTAAAATATTTCTAGTTAATGCCTAGAATTTTAAAATTCAAGTTACAAAACCTTAAAATATGTTTCATGTAGGTAAGAACAACTTTTAGTACATAAGTTTGTTTCAAGCTCTTCATTTAGTTACTGCATGGGAACCGGCTTTTGGAAAATTCCCCTTCCAGCCGGATTTTGATATTAATAGCGCAGTTAATTGTACGTAGGTAGATAAGTATCAATATGTCTGTCTTTTTACCATTTATATTTCTTATACTATACTAGCTGCAAACCGCGGTTTCACCCGCGTAAGTTAGGATTAAAAGTAGCATGTCATTTCTCGATAAATGCTTTCTATTGGTGAAAAATTGTTTGAAATCGGTCTAGTAGTTTCGGAGCCTACCTATTCATTACAAGCAAACAAAGAAATCTTTCCTCTTTATAATATTAGTATCGATTTTATATTGGTACCAACGATTGGTACCTACAGGTACGCAGGGGACCTTTCAATTTAAATCAGGTTATACCTACCTATCTACATACTTTATTTTGTTTCTGTTTTTAGGCACTTCGAATTTGTATTTTTTTGGCATATTTTGCCCATAAATAGCGATAGGAAGACTTCGTCTGTAGGAACTATTATAAATGCGAAAGGAACTCTAGCTGTTTGTATCTTACGTTTTCACGCCTAAACCGCTGACCCGATTTTGGAGCATTTTGGTTAAGAGATAAATTGGACCTTGAAAAAGGACATAATATGTCCTATATCGCAATATCGGGCGGGAGCAAAAGCAACATATTATGTTGCTTTTGCTCCCGCCCGATATTGCCGCGGGATCGAGACTTATGCTAGGGAAACCGTGGGGTATAATAAAAATAAATAGTATAATTTTAATATATTAAAGGCTTTTCACTGACTGATTGACTGATGAACACACAGTCTAACCTGCTGGATCTAAAACATGACCTTTGGAGGCTATGTGATGTGCTAGTATGTACAAAAAAATGTTTCTCGTAAGTTTCACGGAATCCAAACTTATACCTACAAGGGTGAAAACACGGTACACATTAAGTAAATTATATAAAACTGTCTCACGTAAGAAGTTGGTTAATAATCCGGCTGGTTATTAATCCATATCTACACCTGCTGCCTGCATTAAGAGAGCTCCATCAATTATGTTCCGATGAACTGCGAATAATTCAGCATTCATTTTTTTTTGTGTAATATCTTTGAAATTTAATATCGTTGTTACATAAGTCGAAATGCTTTTTGTTATATAGTATTATACTTATACATTATACAGTATTAGATAGATAAACTGCTTAGTTGATTTGTCGAAAATTGATTGTTTTTTGTTTTAAAATTTCGCATAGCTGCATCTTACGTCCTTCTTGGACACATCTAAACATCGCAAGGGCTAACCCTGTCACAATAGTAGTTTATGCACCAAGGTACTACAGCCCTGTCTTACATAGTGGACGCCATATTGAATCCAAAGCGTACCTACGAAGGACTCTAGAGTTAACTCCCGAGCGCAGCGAGGGTTTTAAAAACCTAACTCCTGAGGCTACAAAAATAAGCATTTAATTACCATTAAACAATAGATGAATACTACGTGTTTGAAATATATTTAGAAACCAAACATCGGGCTCATGGCCGATGAAAATAAAAAGTTGGGGCTTTATATTTTTTTTTTTTTTTTTTTTTCCCTTTTGTTCTGAGCAGCTCAGCAATCTGTATTTGTACATTTAGCTGATCTTTTGGGTGGCCTGGTCTGACCTGGATTGTCTTTTTGTTTCTATAAAGATCATCCATTGAGATCTTTATCTATTTACTGTCAGAAACGGTTGAAGAGGTGAGGTATGCTATTCCTCCTCAGTCTTGTAAAACTGACACTGCCAGCTCCTGATAACTCATTAGCCAAGGTGTTTTTGTGCTTTATATTAACTAAAACTTTTTGCCTTACCCTTCCGTCGAGATAAAAATAGAAGAAAAAAGCCTAGTTTTTATATTTTATGTGTTATGTGTAGATGGCCAGTTCGAAATGGCTGTATGCAACATAACCTTAGTTCCGAAATTAATTTACTTTATGCCCTAGGTCTTTAATGAGCACTTTATGCACCTAGGGAATAAAGACTCGCTTTAAGTTGACATTTTTGGTCAAATAAAGTAACTTAGTAGAGCCGTAGATGTGTAAATGAATTTAGTTTGACGTTTAGGTACACTTTTAAATAAAATATAGATAACTACCAATGCCCCGCATTTTTACCCGCGTAAGTCCCGTTCCCGCGGGAATATCGGGATAAATAGTAGCCTATGTGTTATTAATATGTCTCCAGCATGTCTCCAGCTATCTATATTCTAAGTTTCATCGCACTTGGTTTAGTAGTTTTTCGTGAAAGAGTAACAAAGTCACATACAGACATACATACTCTTCCCATCAAAAAATTGAAACACCTAAGTATAAGTTTGAAAGAGTTTAACTTATTCTTATATTAAACAAATAAAACTATAATAATGCCAGTTTATTGCGGATATTATAAGATAACGTTTAACGAAGATTAATGTTTCAAATTAAAATTTAATTTCTTTAGCTATCGTGTTTAGTCCAAAAGGTACGATTTTACCCTTAAAGAAAAATTTGAGAAATGTTAGAAGGAAAGACGTAAAAAAATGTTTATTCAATATCTCGTATTGCCTCCCCGAGCTCTAATGATTGCTCTTAAGGTATACAAGAGAAAATAAAATAACTATAACTCATCCCATCCGATAGTTATTGTAGTACTGTTTGATTTTTTTGATAAGAAGTGTATATACATACAAACTTTCACGTTTATAATATTAGTAAGAATACCAGCGTCCCACAGTTTCACGGGAGTTTAATTATATCTCGTTCTCTCAGAAATATGAATATAAAGCATACATATATAATATATTTATGCTTTATATCCATATATATAATATAAAAACAAAAAGAAGCTTACTTATGTGTGATTTTAGGTCTCCAACAATTTTTATTATAAGTTTCATCGTAATCGGTTCAGTAGTTTTTGCGTGAAAGAGTAACAAAGTCATATTTAAGTACAAACACGCGCTTATGATATTTATCGCATAATTTGAAATATTCTGATATGGCCGTTTATTTCTAATTTAAATTTTAATGTGTTTTTAAATTATCAAAAAAAGTCTAATTCACGTTCATTTACCTCATGTTCGATCTTTCAATTAAATGGGTAGTTATTAAAGTTGCAGTCTTGAAATAAAAAATATACCCACAACTTAGTTTTTTACTTAGTACCTAAATATCTAGTTATTGCGTTGTTATTTTTAATTCTCATTATTGTTTCTACCTAGATATACTCATTTAAAAAGTTTTATGGTCTTAAAAAATCACACGGTTATATTAAACTTAAAGTAGGCACCTATGAGCATAAGTATTTAATAATTTGACACAATGTTAAATCACGGTAATAATAGTTTATACTTTATAGCAGGGCTTCCCAACTGTGTTTGGCGACGCCCTAGGGCGCCGCGGCATTATCCTAGGAGCGTCGTGAGGCGAACTATATAGATTGGCTGTCTGTCACAGACTCGCAATCGAATCAAGCGAACGCCCGCGCCGTGCGCAATATAATATTTACACAGCACTTGTCGTCTTTAGGCGAACGTTTTGAATAGTAGATTGTTATACAAGGGCTGAAAGTCAAGCATTTCACATGAGATACTTTAGGGCTCAAACGAAGTGAGAGCGCCAATAGTTCGAAAATGAAATGCTTGACTTTCACCCAAGTTAAACACTCTCCTTACTAAAATATTAAATAGCCTTACTGCCAACATTAGAAAATTGTCTAATGTTAATTCGAAAATTTAAAAACATTAGAAAACTTATTTATTGGCTACAATATAATCGAGTCACGACGTGCATCTATGCGGCCATGCCGACAAAAAAAAAGTAAGAAGCAATCAGGATGTGGCATTAGAGCGAGTGGCAGAATAGAAGACTAGGTAATTCAATTATCATAGCCAAACGAAAAAAATAAGGCGTTTTTTAATTTCAGACTATAATCTGACGGTGTAACACGCTGGTTATTTGTGGCTATTTGTGTTTTCATATTTTAATGAAATAAAATAAAAATGAAATGAAATTTCAGATTTTTACATCCATATAAATTATAAAAAGCATATTAAAACTAGATTAAAATCAAATCAAAATAAAATTAAAAACTAAAACAACTAAGTAATAGGAGCATGATACGCTCTCCATTTCCGATGAAGCGGGCTGGGGTACCACTCTCTGGCGGCTGCCACAAGAGTGTTGTCGGCGCGGTGTATGGCGGTGCGCGCGGCGGCCGAGCGGCTCCTCAGCAGCGCCGGCCAGGCTGGAACGCGGCCTGCGGCGAACATGCCGCTGGCGCTGCACCATCGTGGTAGTCCGTACATATAGCGCGCCACGCGTCGTTGTACTGCACCTTCACCCGCTGCATGGCTGCCTTCGTATAGCTGGAACACAGCTCCACGGTGTACACGCTGGTGCAGTAGCTGGTGACCAGCTGAGCCTTCACAGAATCGCTGCAGCGAGCGAAGCGCCGCGCCAGCATGTTAATGTTATGTTTTTTGTTGTCTAATAGATTTTTTAGACGCTATGTGGATTTCTTATAAATTGTTAAAAGGCTAGAACTACAACAAGTAGATAGGTAAATGTTTGGCAAGAATGCCAGGGCGTCGCAAAAATACGTCAATTTTCCTAGGGCGTCACAGTTAAAATAAGTTTGGGAAGCCCTGTTCTAGTCTTATAGTGTAAAGTTAATACTTTGACGTACCATATGATGCAAATTCTCTCTAGTTACGGATTCAGAAGGAAAATGATGAGCGGTGTCATCACTGCAGCTGCAATTCAAGGGTCTGAGATGGCGGCGGTGTGTGCCGGCGCCGCGTCTCGCGAATATTTTCCCTAAAAGGGTTTTTGGAGACTGGGGTGGGGTCCGACGTGGGACCACCCGGTGAGCTCCGACTCTTGCGGTGAGACAGGTACCTAGGGGGTTAACTGGATATACCTCTGGCCACCTACCAACCTAGGCCAGATGGGCCCCCACTCACCGAGCCGCTCTCCCCCGGCAGCGGCCTAAGGCGATTCCCCTCGTTCAAAAAAGTCTAGTCTATAGACTATTGCGCGTATAGGTAAAGCTCTACACCTGTATTGCACCAAGGTAATTCGCGAGCAAGTCCCACTGGCACTTGGCTGCAGAGATAAACTTGCTTGGCTGATTGTTTTTTTATTTGATTAGCTCACTTTAGCACCTAAAATACACACACAGAGATCAAATCCAAAAGAAAGAACGGTCGAAATAAAAGATAATGAAGAATATAAATTGGTAGGTATGTCAAATCGGTTGACAGTTTGTTACAGTAAAGCTTGTATGTATATAAATACACTAGTTATGTTGTAGTCCAAATTCCTATTCGTTTTGATTTTACAGGCATTCAAACTTACGATAAATATTGAGTCGCGCTTACAATCTCGTGACGTCATTTACAACGCCTCCCCTAATCAAAACGTTAGACGACGTGTATTGTGACTAGGGAATTTCGGACGAAAAAGTTCGATATTACAATCCCGGGATTGAGAGACCCGATATCGAGATATCGAGTACCTGGTACTTTGGTTATTTGAAGCATAAACATGAGTTTTAATTCTCAAATATCGATGCCTTAGTTCACATTTGTATTAACTACAAAATTTTCTATTTTTACTTTTTTACTGCCAAATACATTAAAAGTCATGCTCTCTTGCTTGCGCTTATCGAAATTCCGTTACTCCTTCTCTTTCTACCAAAACCCTAGGTTACAGTTGTATTAAATAAGTTCCATGAATGTCAATATATACTAATGAACTTTATTTTTGATAAAAACCAACCAGATATACTTTAAATGATTTTAAGTTTGTTAACTGCATAAAATTTTAAAACACAAACATATTATATGCATTTATAATAGCTTGCTCTTTTTAGCAGTGCTATAGAAATGTATTTTGTGTTGTTAATACAAATGTGTTAGGATGTACAAGCGTGTTAAGTACTTTACTTTACGAAGATTGGCAATTTTTAAAGAGCACAAATGCATTAACTCATTTTGAGACATAGTTCCTGTGTACATGTGAAATAAATGGAAAAGCACAAATAAACTAAGTGCATTTAATCCATCTATCGCCGCTTATATCAAATGTACAAAGAAAAATTTTGCACAGAAAAGCAAATAACTCCCGTATCACCTTATGTGTATCAAAAGATTTTCCATTCTTATAATCCAAGACTCGCATTTTACAAGCCGAAGAAAGACCAGTGCACAAAATGCAACGTGTATAAACAATCGGAAAATAGAGGTAGAGCTCTTATACAGGACGAATACGATGCCCACAAAAAACGCGAAAATGATGCTCTGATTATGAAAAAAGAAGATAAGCAAAGATGCTTGGCTTCAGGTGGTTCTTTCCGGGCTATAACATTTGATCTTCAAGCTATTCTATCGGTACCTTTTACCGGAGATTGTAAAATTTTTTATTTGCGTAAATTATCGATGTACAACTTAACTATCCTAGATTGTCATGAGAACACAGGCTATTGCTATTTATGGGATGAGTGTAATGGCAAAAAAGGTTCTACTGAAATCGGATCGATATTGTTGAAATATTTTTATGGTCTACCTGAAACTGTTACTCATGTGTCATCATTTTCTGACACTTGTGGCGGGCAGAACCGCAATAAATATGTAACACTAGCGGCTTTACATGCTGTCATTAACATACCACACTTAAAGACGATTGATTTAAAATTTATGGAATCGGGGCATTCGTATGTAGAAGTAGATTCAATGCATGCGTGTATCGAAAGAGCACGAAAACATAAAAGCATATTCACTCTGCGTGAATATGCGTTGGTGATAGGGTCTGCTAGAATCAAACCGAAGCCTTATGATGTCATTATTATGAAACACGGTGAATTCTATGACTTGAAGGCTTTAGACAAAGCTTTGAATTCCAATACTACTAAGAATACAAATAATGAGCCAGTACAGTGGCTGAAAATTAAATGGCTACAGGTAAAGAAAGAATTCCCTACTTCAATTTTTTACAAATACGATTTGACTGATCCAGATTTCAAGGAAATAGACATTTGTAAGCCAAAAACAATGAAAAAATATAAAGAAATATGCATAAGCAAACTAAAAAAACCTCTGAAAGGAGCTTATAAATCGCGGATTGCGATTTCGCAAAGCAAGAAAAAGGACTTGTTATCACTTTTAAAAGATGGAGTTATCCCACCAGAATACGACCAATATTATAAAGATTTACCATCCACTTCTGCGGCTATTGTTAACAATAACTGTAGTGACACTGAATCTTCTGATGATCAGGATGAAGAGCCCATTGTTGAAGACATTTGAGTTTTATTATTTTTTATCACTTTACTGATTTTAATTTGTGATCATTAAAAAAACCAATTACATAGTTCGTAAAATAACTAAAGATTAGATTATGATTCAGATCCAGTTCTCTTAAAATTTTAATTGTAGTTTGAAAAACTGTGTTTTAAAGAAATAATAAACATTATGCTTATAATGAATCAATAGTTTATTATTTAATGCAATACCCATACATATTAATATCCTTATTTTTGGATCTTGAACTAGCCTGGTAAAGCTGTTGAAAATTTTTGAGTTTCTCACTTAATGCCTCTCAACATAATAAATCTTAGTGCACAAATGTATTAAACAGGGAGTTTTATGTTTTTTTAGCTATTTTTTAAATGTTATGATTATACTAATATTAAAATATTGAGACATGATGGAGTTAAAAGAATAGTCTTCTGAATAGATGCATAATTTTATTATTATTTTACTTAGTTTTCGTTCTGTTCGTGTATAAACTTTAAAAAACTTTAAAACTCTCTCCTGTAAAATTGACAATTCGGTATTTAGTGTAATTGTGAACTAAGGCATCGATATATAGTAAACGATAAAAGTAAGTTTGTATCTCCGAAACGAGTCGCTTTAGGACATCATGTAATGAATGTTTTCTGTCTATTTAGACTGCCTCTATCAAAATATTATAGGTTTCATTCTGCTTACGGCGATTTTTATGCCTTTGGACGGTTTTAATCTTAACCCTTGAATAACTTTTTCCGTGACGGTTTATGCGCATAGTTTGAAGCAAAAGATTGTTTGTTTGGTTTGACGTCTTTTTCAACGTTATGTCGCTGTTGGGTTTGAAGAACAAAACTTACTGCGACATGACATTTTATAATACTTTCAAACAGATTTTTTTTAAACTTCATAAGCCGATATCTCCGATACGAGTCGCTCTAGGATACATGTGATGGAATATTTTCTGTCTATTTAGACTTCCTCTATCCAAATATATAAGCTTTAACGAGCGACAACATATTGAAAAAAAATCAAGATGGCGGACGTCGACAATGCCAAGGCATGGACATCACATGGACACATCGACATGGAGTTCTTCTTTAGTACCTACCTACTCATAAAAAAAAACATAAGTACGCAAAATTTTGTCTCATAAAAATAAAAAATGCATTCGTTTCCGTTTAATAGGAGTAAACATGCGATGCGGACTCGTACTCGGGTGTGACGTCACCTCACATACGCCTAATCAGCTCACTCGCGCTGTATGTGTCGATGTCACAATTAGGGAATGCAAAATCCGAAGGTTTTCAATCCCGGGATTGATTTCGATATTAGAACTCAATCCCGGGATCCCGGGATTAGTCTCGAGATTTCATATTATTACTAGGAGTTCGCCCCGAACTGAGACCTCACGGCCCCCTATCTCCCCAACCCCCCTACCGATCCAGCTCATCTTCGAACTCATAAATTCTATTGACCTAAACTACGCGCATACCAAAATTCATGAAGATCGGAGCTACGATACTCAAGTTATCGTCGAACAAACATATAAAGATACAAAGTTACAAAGATACAAGCGCCAGGCTCGTCTACACTGGACCTCACTCGCTTCGCTCGTTCGGTCAATTATCTAACTTGGTACCTGTACCTATTTGGGTACAAAATCCAAAGTACAATAATAGTCTGTCTCACGTATTAAGAATGTCAATAAATTGTTAAGGAAAGTCCGGCTCAAGTTCAATAAGGCAAATCTAGGTAGGTACCTAGGTGTATACTTATTACTATTTGTCGAACGTAGATGTGATAATTATATTTTCTGATAAATAAAATAAACCTACTTTAACGGTGGTACAAATCCGACTAGGTAACTACATGGTAACTACAGTGATGAGATGACAAAATGTAAGGCAGTGATTTTTTCATTATAAATGTTGTCACTGCTTCCTGCTGTGGCTACTTGCTTATTACATCCACTGCCATCTAACTTTCAATAGCTGCACTAAAATTTACTTTGTTTACTAGTGACATCTAGCTAAAAATTAAATAACTCTAGGTAACCTACTATTTTCTGAGTTTAGATCTCCTATTTGACGGTAGATGGCAGAACTTTACAACTCGATTTTTTTCCCAAGCAAGTCCGTTTCTACAGATTTAAAAATCGACTAAAACTTTGACAGTTGACAGAAAAATGAAGTCGAACTCTGTGGAACATCACTACTTGGGTGGTGCCGATTACAGAATTCTATTTTGTATTGGTAGTACTAATTATTTTCTTTTCTTAGTCAATGCAGAAATAAAAATGCATTTATTTATTAATTCACGTAATATTTAAACTTGATAACTGGACTTTTCCATAAAAATCGTATTTGCTATTTTTATAACCTAAATTAGTCAGTGAAGAGATTAGATAAAGCAACAGACGGTGCCTGGAATTTCAGTTGCCTCCGTAAAGTGGACTTGAAATCACATGCAATATATTGCTCTCCAAAAACTGTGCTTCAAATACGATCGCAACGGAAATTCGCTGGTGAGTATTTAGTTTTCTACACTGATCTGGCAAGTCAATATTCTGTCGTCAATTTACTCTACTACTGTAAAAATCCTCACCTACATTCTACATTACGCGATTGCATATTAATTTTGCAAGGTGTTCATTTACACCAATTCAAAATATTTGATACTGAATCACTCTTATAGCACAAATGTACTTACCGAGGTTAAGTACCTACTACCTACCCAATTCATCTTAGTTAGATGTGTAATTAATCAATTTGCATAGGTATTTTACTATCACACATTTACTATATGTATAATTATGTAGGTAGGTACTATCATTACTAGCCCTGTCTGTCTCTAGGTTTGTGGTAGGTACTGTAGTGATCATTATAGTAAAAAATAAATAAAAAATAAAATAAAATAGCCTTTATTTATCCCTTCTAAAAAGAATTTTACATTTCTATATATTATATTTATAAGTAACTATTATAGATTATGTTAATTTTCATTATATTAATTATTATATATTAATTAGTATTATACATTTAAATTTGTTGTGTTAGAAGGGCCCCTTTTGACAAAAGATGCAAAAGATGAAAGACGTGGCGCAGGATAGGGACAAATGGAAGGAGTTGGACTCCTCCAACTCCTTCCATTTGTCCCTATCCTGCGCCACGTCCATCCATCTGTGTCCCGCCACCGCAACTAGGTCGTCTGCCCACCTCTCATGTGGCCGACCCTGTCTTCTTGATCCGAGTGGTCCAGACCATTTTGTTGTTGCCCGGGTCCATCTTTCATCATCTGTTCGAGCCAGGTGTCCTGCCCACCTCCACTTCAGGCCAGTGGTGTGTGCAAGTACATCCCTTACTCCAGTCCTCTCCCTGACCTCGGTACTTCTTACTTTGTCTTTCAGTTTCAGTTTTAGCATACTACGTTCCATGCTCCTTTGACATACTTGTATTTTATTTCTAGAATCTCGGTTATAGATCCAAGTCTGGCACCCATAAGTAAGAGAGGGCAGTATACAAGTGTCTAAAACTTTGCTTTTAAGTTTTACAGGAAGATTTGACTTGAATGTTTCTTTTTGACGCCAATATTTTTTCCAGGAAATATTTATACGTCTACTTATTTCTTCAGTGTTTCTACTAGTTCTGAATGTGATTTGTTTTCCCAGGTATATATATTCTTGCACATATTCTAGTATGCTGTTGTTTACTGATATAGGTTTGTTGTGGGTGTTCGTCATGACTTTCGTTTTAGATGAATTTAATTCTAGTCCAATACTTGAGCTAACACTGTGTAGTTGTCTAATCATTGTTTGTAACTGTTCAGGAGATTCAGACAATAAGACAATGTCATCAGCGAACCGAAGGTGGCTCAATTGCTTACCCATTATGTTTATACCCTTTTGTGACCAATTGAGTTTTTGAATAATGTATTGTAAGACAGCAATGAATAATTTTGCAGATATAGGGTCCCCTTACTTTACTCCTCTTTTAATTTCTATTGTTGGTCCTATCCTGTCTAGTCTTACTCTGCTAGTACTTGTTTTATATATATTTTTCAAAATGTCTATGTATGTTTGATCAATTTCTAGATGTTCTAAGGCTTCCCATATGCTGGTGTGGCTTATTGAATCGAATGCTTTCATATAATCAACAAAACAAAGGTATAGTGGTCTCCTAAATTCTGCGTATTTTTCTATGATTTGTTCTATGCTATGGATGTGATCTATTGTGGAATATTTTTTTCTAAAGCCAGCTTGTTCGTTTGGTTGTTTTTCATCTATCACAGGTCCTATTCTTTTTTCTAGTGTTGAGGAAAATAGTTTGTATATTGCAGGTAGGAGGCTTATAGGTCTGTAGTTTCCAATATCAGTCGGATCACCTTTTTTGTATAGTAAAATGATATTAGACTCAGTCCATTGTCTGGGAACTTCTTTTTCTATTAATATCATGTTAAATAAAGTTGTAAGTGGTTTTACTAGAAGAAATTTTCCAATTTTCAAGCATTCATTTGATATATTATCAGGTCCTGGACTCTTGTCGTTTTTTAGCTTTTCTATGTTATTTAAAATTTCTTTTATACTAAATTCAGGTGGGTTAGTCTTGTTTATCTTGGGTGAAACTATTTCTGTTGTAGTTTTATCTTCTGACTTCTTGTCATACAACTTTGTATAGAATAAAGTGGCAATGTCTATAATGTCCTGTCTAGAGCTTGATTTAATGTTGTCTGAGTCTTTTAATTCTTTTATCCATTCTTTTTCTATTGTTAATTGTTTATTTGCTCGTTTCAGGCTTCCACTTTTTAAAAGATTATTGAATATAATATTTATTCTGTGGGTGGCGTAGTCCTTCTTTAAATGTTTGTTTGTTGTTTTAAACAAATTGGAGAGCTCGATTCTATCTTGTTGTGTACGTGGTTTCTTTTGTAGAAGTTGTTGACGCTTATGTAGTAATTCTTTGGTCTCCTGTGTAAAAATAGCCTCTCTTTTACGAATTTTTGAATAGTTTGATGGCTGTAAGCTATTCTGAAGAGCTTTTTTTACTTTTTCATAGTAGAGTTCAATATTGTTAGTTACTGTGGTGTGGTTACTGGTGCTCAGTTCTGATTTCAAACTTTTAATGAAAGTATCTTCTTCGTTTTTGTTTTTGAGTTGTTTTAAGCTATTTCCATACCTTGCTCTACTGTGTTTTACCTTTTCCAGTATGAATGTTCCTCTTACTATTCGATGATCGCTTTTTTGATGGTTTTTTGCTTTTTCTTGTACATAGTATTCATTATTTTTAAATTATTTTCCATTGCAAACTGCACCAACATCTCCTCTCGTTCGTTACGTTCACCATAACAGTGCTTGCTTGATCATTATAGTACTGAAAGTTATCATAGTTCAAATCTCGATTCTGTGGTTAAATCAAGCTGGTTATGGTCGCTATAAATCTGCACAATATTCAACGTCAAGCTGTATTATACCTTCTTAGTCTAGATCTGTAGAACATATATGAATTAAGATGATGTCTAAGAATGATCTGTATAACAACTATCTGAGAAGTACACTTTTACTGAATACTTTATAATAACCTTACTAATAAAAGGGAGTAAGATTGGAGTAGTTATTCTGCCTATGTTTCTGTCTGTCAACTTTGAAAGTTGTTGTGATGGAAAAGACAAAGCATGTTCTCACTATTCCGACCTTACTCCATGTTTTCTTAAATTTAAACTGTTTACTATAAAGCCAGCTTTTGCAATATTGCAAGCAGCGTTGATTAGCTGAGTATGTGTAATGGCGGCTGTACACTCCACTGAGACACCCTGAGGCAGGCTGAGTGTACGTGGTAGCTCTCGGCATGCATCGGGATGAGACATTTCCAAGTTGTCGAACGTAAAGAATTAAAAAAGGATGTGGAACAATGAAAGTTAATTCAACTTTTTCGAAATATATCAAACAGAACCCATACTATGGGACCCAAAATATTTTTTTGTGATTTGGGTCAAAAAAAGACAGAAAACTTTGCATGACGCTTAGATTAAAATATCGACTCAAGTTGGATTCTCTGTGGACGAACTCAAGAAGGACAAGTAATCGTTGATTACTCAAGTTAGTTGGCTTAGTTTGTTGATTGGTTGGTTGGTCATTCATTATTAAAATAACTCATAGGGGTATGTTTATTTAACTTCCAATAGGGATTAAGTAGTTAAAACAAGTTCTGTCCTTATGAGTTGACCTATAACCATTTCCTTATTTCTCATGTGTTAATTAGTTGCCAACGTGACCCCAATTAAGTAATTGTTATTATTTTATATTATACCTAAACCCTCGTGGGTAATATTTAAAACTACGTGATATAAAAAATGGCTAGAACTTAAAAATAATAAATGCTATTTTTTCGTCTTTGCAAAAATAGGCTCGAGGCTAATCTAAACAAAAAGGATAACTACTAACTATTTATTTCATCTGTTTGGAATCTGCACACATTTTTAAATTTGGACACTATTTGGACACACTCCTTTCAATAGGGTATTCTACTCTGTTTGGCAAAGTACTATAATATGTTCGTTTCATCGTTAAAAGACACCAAAAAAAAATATTTCGGCGAAATAAACCCGCTTTCATGCCATAAAAATACTTCAAAATTTTAAATATATTTATTCCCGCGAAAACAGGCTTCTGCGCTGTCCGCCATGTTTATGACGTCATTTCGGCATGTAAACAAAGCTTGACGTTTAAAGTTTGTTGTAGGTACGAGTTGTTGTATCTACACAAAAGTTATTACATTCCATATTTATATTGTTGTTTTTTGAAAAAAAATATGAATTACACTCGCTATCGGTGGTGTGTAGTGTCTAGTTGTAAAATACTTGATATACAGATTAAAAATATCAATTTTTAATTTTAATATTATAAATCAATCATGTAAATTTATGACTCAAAATCAGTTTAACTATGTTTATTTTTACATAGAGTTCATTTTGTACCGATTTTTATATTTTTTCATTAACCACCGAGAGTACCCTATTACTTATAGAGAATTTTTTGTTAGAATACTTAGCCCGTTGTTTGCCACTTTTATTGTAACAAATATCAATAATTCGTGTTTAGTACAAAATTTATAACTAAAAATAAAAATACAATGAATTGAATTGACATATGTGACATATGTATGTATGTAATATCTATTATTATTGCACTTGCACATCTACCCATATAAATTAATAAGTATTGATATGCTGAAATTTGAACACTTACATATTTTACATCTTGCAGATTTCGAGATTTGAATCTTATGGGATATTAATGTTTCGCAACTGTATAATGCTATTTAAGTTGTTTGAGACCGAATTATTAGTACTTGCTGCGCTCCGCAGTTTAACCCGCGTAAGTCCTGTTCCCGCAGGAATATCAGGATAAAAAGTAGCCTATGTCTTATTCTAGGTCTCTAGCTAGAGCTACCTATATTCCAAGTTTCATCGCAATTGGTTCAGGAGTTTTTGCGTGAAAGAGTAACAAAGTAATTTACAGACAAACATACAAACTTTCAAGTTAATAATGTTAGTATAGTTAGTATTTATAATATTAGCAAGATTGAAATTACTCATTTAAACCGGAAAAATGTGCTGTGCTTCATATACATGAATTCTGATCATTTTGTGAATAAGTTGGTACCTAACAGTACAAAGAGATTTTTGTCTTTGATAAAGCTTTTTAGGTACTTTCTATATGTGGGAGTAACAAAGGGTAGGAAAGATACCTGAGTAAGGAAGCTATTTATAATTATCTCGATTATTTATCTCTATAATTATATCCACGGAAAGGGACCTATGGAAGTATCTTGAAATCGGAAACTGCTATTTGCACAGTAATATAAATCAAGTACTTATTTAACATTTTCTGTGTAGGTGACAGTAGGATACAGGCTGTATAATGCCATCAGCCAACAAATGTTATTTAAAAACGGGATGAAAATGCAGATATATTCTTCTTCTAATCGTCGTGTAGTGATGTTAGTCACCTGGTGTTAGAGTTACAGACCGCCCTAAGGCATCTAACTTGACCTAACGACTGCTATCAGAGATAACAACCGGGCCCAACTGCATAACGTGCCTGCCGTACAAATTATCGGTCAACCATTCAAGTAATGACCGCTCCAGGCGTTGCTTAACCCACACGACCGTTCAAGACCGGCAGGTACAGCTAGGCCAATGAGCTCCTTATAGATTTATAGCCAGAAACTTAGTTAACACAAAGGATTAACTACAGAATTTAATTATGGGGATTTACCATGATTTACTTTATTTTAAGTAAACTTAAGTTTGCACGTTTGTAAGTAAGCACTAAATATAGTTACTTTGGCAATCTATGTTCTACGTAACACAGACAAACAACACAATACCTACTACAAATGCATTGTTATAATAGACTAGAACTTTTTTGGACTTCCGTGACGCGCTACATATATCATAGTTGCGATTCGAATCTTAAGATTGTATTCGATTTCTGCTTTCCAAAAATTCAAACATAAACAAGTTTCATCGGAATTGGTTCTGTAGTTTTTGCGTGAAAAAGCAACAAAGTCACATACATACAAACATAAAATTTTCGACTTTCGAGTTTATAATATTAGTAAGAGTAACGATAGTCATCCAAATGTAGAAAACATTTTAGAAAAAACAATCAAAGATTGTTCACGATGTTAAGATTTTCGTATTGTATGCGCTTTCCGACACCACGACATTTTAAGACGAATCAAAGCTATCCAATGAGATAATTTAAAAAATAATAAATAAATGAAATCTAATTTTTAAGTTGTTTTAAGTGTTTTCCTTTTATTGTTATTATTTAATTGTAGAGTGTAGCAATAAAGAATTATATAATCAATCAATCAAACCTTTCTCAAAAAAAGGTAAAAAAATATGCGCTTGCAAATCGAAAATAGTAATTTTGCTGCTAAAATAAACAGTGAATATAAAAACATACTTAATAAACATAACGACACTATTTTTGCACACCTTAATTTTAATGTAAAGTTATCTCGACAACTTATCTCGAATTCTTTAGGACAGCGGTTTCTAACCTAGGGGTAATTACCCCCGAAGGAATAAAACACAAATTCCGCGGCGTTTAAAAGACTGGTAATCTGATAATGAATGGCATCATCAATGTCATACTGCATACTAAATAAAATTGTTTAGAACTAGCCTTTAAAACATAATGGCAAAACTACTAAATTAGCATGGATTTTTTTAAAACTAAGTAAAGCAAATAATAATTGCCATAACAACCTGTGGATGTAAGGTTAAATAAAACATTTAATATCAGAGCTAAATAATATTAAACTATGCATATTCTTAGGATTTTGCTAAATTATGCACTCACCTATATATTTCGTTGAAATATTGGGGTATTATCTACAGTATTTGTCAGTAGGGGTCGAGTCTATGAAAACGTTTGGAATCTCTGCTTTAGAACCTGAAGTGCTAATTACAAAATCATTTGTCACACTACTGTTCTTATTTGAGTTATTAACCAATACAGTACGATAATGAATCAAATCACAAACGAGGAAGGATACATATTGAAAGCTGCAACCGAGTAAATAACAGGTACCAATAGTAGCTAGAAAACATAACGATTTCCTAAGGAGTACCAGCAGATATGACGTCAATAAATGTTTAAATTACCTCAATATTTGCTTTTGTACTTATAAAGTTCTAAAATTTACATAAAATAAAAAAACCTGTCCTGATTTTGATCACGCATTCGATCCTGCACGCAAAAACTGGTGGATCGATTTTTATGATGTTCCATTTGATAAATCCGTCCGTATCCGTTTAGAATAAAACCCAAAGTTCGAAAAAAGTAACGCAGAAAGAAATTAATGTGATTAACTTCTATTGGAGTAAATGTTAAAATGCGTGTTAATTGTTTAATATCGATGGCATATAAATCAATTTAATTTTCTGAAAGAACCTATTCTTGTCCTGGTTGATAGCACTGATAGCAGTCGTTAGGTCAAGTTAATAAATAATAATAAATAATAATATTAAGAATAATGTATTCGTTTTGCCCGATTTTCTTATCCACTTCGACGAATAATGTCGTAGTGGTTAAGAAAATCGGAGATAGCCTCAGAGGCCGACGACTCGGCCTCTAAGGCGCGTCGGGCGAGTTCCCGACCACAATGCAGATTGCGGATTCGATACCCGCCGAATGCAAGCATTTTTTTTGGTCTGAGTGTTTTCTATGTAACTATTATTTAGGTCACCAACAAAAAAGTGTATTATGTAGTATATTCGTTGTGTAGTTCCCTTAGTACAAGCCTAGTGCTTAGTCTGGAGGATAATTTGTGTTCAACATCGTGTAATATTTATTTACTAACCGGATGTTGTCATATCAAATGCGCATTAGTTAGAACCAGTCCTTTCGGATTCCGCCTATAAATCGTATTTGATTTGTGTACGGTTTACGTCAGTAAACTCAAAATCAATTAACAACTACGTTGTATCGTCTTTTTTTTAATTAATAGCGTTTTATTGAGATATGATTGACGAGAGGTTTAACTTGTAGCATGCTTACGCTAACCCATCCCTAAGAGTTCATTGAAACCCGTAGGGTTCGAAACACGGGCGTGTTTATTTGGCCTAACGACTTAGCCCCGTGGGTGGTGAGGTGATTGATGACAAGTCTCACTTACGCTGGTGAAATTGCAGGACACTGCTGGTTATTAAATATACCTATGAATGACATACTATAGTGTTGAAAATATTGTTTCAGGCACAACTTCGACCTAGAAGACCGTCGCACTGTGATATAGAGCTTTGTAGTAAGTTTCATCCATATTCAAGTACTTTAGGTAGCTCAGTAGAAAAATTTAAAGAGCTTCGATCCGAAACTGATGTCGGAAAGGTATCTCCGTCTCGCTCAGCGCGACTCAATAAGACAGTGACAGAAATGTTAAGTCTATCTTCGGTTATGGACCGAAGCTCTTTGAATACCCCACAGAGCAGATATAGAGATGTTGTATTCAGATTTCTCTATGAAACAACTCGTGACAAGTTGCGGTTGAGTGTAAGACACTTTTTTATTTTACATCTACAGATCAATACAAAAGTCAAATCTAAAATGTAGTTAAATTCCGTATTCCGTAGTTTAACTACCTAAAACTCTAGTTTAGTAAGTAGGCCCTTACGTCTTGGAGTGTCACGGCGCCTACCTGATAAAGGCATGTCCTCTTTGTATATGGTCTGTGGAATATCCCTATAGTAGTGGTCAGTCGACAGACAGTAGTACGAGACAGTTCGGAACTCGTTGCCTTCCGGTCTTCCTACTACTTTTGACAGTCTAGTCACGGATGTCTTCTATCTTCCAGAATCTTCTAGGTAGACGTCCTTCATTGACCGCATCTTCACTTGAATTGAGATAGTTATCAAAAACTCACCTATCAATACAATAAACAACAAAACACTTGTCCATCAAATTAAGGTACGCACTTGGACGGTTTCTTTTTCAGCAAAATAACACGGTTTCATTTAAAATTTAAATACCTAAACGTTATCATCAGAGAGAAATCTATTTAATTTTTAGAACTTTTTAACAATAGAAAATCTTAAACTATTACAATAACCAGAAGTAAAAAGTAGTAAGTTCCTGATGATTTATCTACTATTTCGTAATTTGTTTCTATTGCTCAAGGCATAGAAATATTTTGAAAAATAATTAGGTAATCTTTAAAAATTCACTCGAGACGAGATTTGAACTCTCGTCTCTGCGTACCTACTGTTAAAATCTATTGCCTATGTTATAATGTTGTTTTTGTTGTTATCCCTTGTTTTTTTTTAATGTGAATTTTTGTTTTTATTTTTTTATTTTATTTGAGTCTTTGGTGTTCTTCTGTGTGTTTGTTGCCAATAAATGTTTTCTATTCTATTCAATTCTAATGCTAAGCGGTTTCGCCCGTGTTTTGTTTCGTAGGCCGGTGCAGCAACTAATGTTGATGTGTTGGTAGCTTCTTTCATTACCGTCTTTTTACCAATGTAGGTACCTTCTATGTGAGCGTGCTACAACTTACATTCGATTCTCACTTACCAGCTGGTGAGATAGTCTGCCCTACCATGATCTCTTATAAGTCTTCGCTAATTCGCCGCTTTATCGTTCAGCTAAAAAAAATGTCTATAAAAACATCAAGCAATAAAATTAAAAAAAACCAACTTCATTCATACAATAGAAGCCTTTTTATTATTTGTTTTTTAAAATAGTCGGGGCATTTTGAATTAAATTTTTTTTTTTGATCGACAAACGGACGACATAACATCAAGAAACGATCATGGTTAGGCGGAATGTTCAACTATCACTTATAATAACAAACTAGCAGCGCCAGCGGTTTCTGTTTCCCCGCGTAAGTCTCAATCCAGAGGGATAAAACGTGTTAATCCAGACATCTACATACCAAGTTCCATTACAATCGGTCCAGTAGTTTTAGCGTGATTGAAACACAAACATCTAGACTCAAAACATCGTTATTTAATAAGATATCATATTACATTATCTTTTGGAAACGTCAGCAAACTACCGTGTCTTTGAAACGCGATCTTCAATGAAAAGAAGACACAAGAAAACCATGTTTTTTTTGCAATTATTATGTGATACATTGTCGTATATTTAAAACGATAGTGGAACTGGAGCAATCCTGCTCTTACTAAAATTATAAACGCGAAAGTTTGTATGTGTGTCTGTATGTGACTTTGTTACTCTTTCACGCAAAAACTACTGAACCAATGGCGATGAAACTCGGAATATAGGTAGCTGGATACCGCGAATAACACATAGGCTACTTTTTATCCCGATATTCCCGCGGGATCGGGACCTACGCGGGTGAAACTGAGGGGCGCTGCTAGTAATATACATGTACCTACTACAATCCCTAAAAGCATTAAAAGTGCGTAAGTCTGTTTGTCTCAACTTTCGCATTTATAATATTAGTGGAATAAACAACGAAAAATTAACTTACACAGTTACATCATTACCATTGCAATCGAAACTGTCTAGTGTCTCTATGCTTTTTTTTACTTTTATCATCATTAGTTGATGCATTCGTTTTGTTACTATTATGCACCGGTAACAGTGGATTTCGCATTCTATTTCTAGTTCTATTGTTTACTAGATATACCTACCTCTCTTTTGAAACTGCTTTTGTAATTCCAAGATGTTTCAATTCTGTTGCCTATTTGTTTTATTATAGCTAATTCTCTTAATTAATTCTTCCGAACAACCTTCGAGAAATTTAAATACTAAAATTACAACTAACTCATGCGTACATTATTATCAATGTCATTAATTTTTTTAAAGACGAGGTAACTGTTGATTGACATCGAATATTTTAATATTGTTTGTTATTTGTTTTTCGATTAATTCGTATTGCTAATTTGTTAAGTTATTCAAATCGTCTGAGTCATTTTCCATTTTTCATTTTCCCAATAAAAATATTTTTAGCGTTGCAGTGGCTTATATATTTATTTCGCGTTAAAGCCACATGACATCACCTCTAGTACTAGTAGGGGAGACCGGGGTGAGTTGCCATAGGGGTTGGTAAAATAACTGTCTATAACTCAGCAAGCATGTAGTCATTTAACTATGCTTGTAGACTCATCTTATAGGTCCGCTTTGTTGTACGGCTCGCCTAGTCTCTCGCGTAAGTTGTTAAGGAATGATCCCGCATTTTAAATTTTTGGTACCAATAAGTTAAGGTTTTCGTGGTATTTTCTTGTTCCGACATAGACAAAAATCTTAATTCTTAATTTCTAATGAATAAATCTGTAAGGAATTTAATTATTATTTATATCAAGTAACATTCCCTTGGTCTAAATCCTACTGTTCGTGAAATATACATGGGTAAAGTAAAATATAGCGTTTGGGGATGGTTGATTATTTTTCCAAGGGGCTGGATGACTCGAAGAAAACTGCTTTAAATTTTGATTAGATAACAGGAGTGATGAGTATTCTGAAGATATGTTGGTAAAATTGGTTGTGAAGAACGAGAATATGATGTAAATATTACCAAAATTAAAATCAATAATCTTGGTTATTTTAATATTTTAACATTATAAATACCAAAACAATGAGTAGTATATTCCACCCACCCCGGTCTTCCCTTCATATAATATCTAAATATAGAGATGCTAAATTTTTGGCATATTCTTTAAAGAACCCAATGCATTAAACTAATAAAAAGCATCGTGTAAAGGAAGACTACACTGAATATCTGGCTAGGGGCTTTTGCAGCTATTTTACATTGACTTACTGGACCTGACGTACGACCTGTTTCTTCGTCGTAAGTAAAAATCAAAGTAACAGTTAAAGCGACGACCCAAAGTTTTTGCTGCAAGACATCACTTGTCACATTGATTTTTACTATGTAGAAACTGGCGTTAAACGGCACGTGTAGTTCTTTATGTTATTGTTTATGAGTTATTCGGATAATCTAGCTAAATGTGCCTAAAGGCAAAGGGTCGCCGGGTTGTAGAGGTGTTAAGTGGAAGATATGTTTGTTAGGGCGGCATTTGACGCGAGTGTGACGCACGCGCAGCGTGACGCGAGTTGCCGCGGGGTGGCACAGGGTTCGTATCGTAGCACCGCCGCTCTATCAGTCAGTATCGGTAACGCTGCCGTCAGTGTACGCCCTGGGCTGCGCCTGCGCACGTGCGTGCACATTACACATCGACTCGCGACCCGCTTCACACATATTTATATTCAAATTGTGTCCTATACGGGCACGTTCCTTTATTGTAACTCATCCTTTCCTCGCACATTGTTCTGCCTACTTTTTACACGTAAGTACAGTTTATTTTTACTTTTATTTCAATATATTATACTATTCTTCAATTTTCAAAATAAAAAAAGATTGGTTTAGACCAATAATTTTATGAATGTTTTTCTATGCCCAGTTGTCGGACTGCAATATTTTGAAGTTTGTACGGGATCATATTCCACGTCTACGAATTTTCGTAGCAATTACAAAACGTATTTTCCGCAATCGCCACTGAGGATTGTCAAAATCGAAGGTAATGAATGATAATATCGGTTTTATTTAAATAATTTTATTTATATGATCCTATTTTTTATGTATGAATTCGGACCCTGTTGCTGAATGTTAATTTATTACCTACAATCACCTAAAACTTTGTTACTGAGCCAGTTCTGATATCTTTCCAAAGAATCTAATTCTGATATCTTAAACTGCGTTTCCTATCTATAGTAGAGACACTTACATAGCCGATGTTCACTACGTGAAACCACTTCACAATAATGATATATTTGTATCCTTTGGGAAATCCGAGAAGTGCATGATTGACAAACACTGAAGGCCGCGGTAATAGTAAATGTTCGTGACCTAGATTGGTATCACACCATTTGTTAGGTTACATATTACTTCAATGAACAACGCAGACTCGCCACAACCGAACTGCACGTTTCAAAACAATTGTTGCAACTTTAAAGTTAACATAGAATTGATCAAGCCGACTATGGCTAGCTAAGCAATAAATTTAAAGTCTACTTAGTTTGTTAACTTTTCTTCAAACTCATAAGATAAAGAATACGATTTTTTAATAAAGTTATAGCGGTATTGGTAGTGCACGGTTGCCTTGAAGTCCGGTTTAAACAAAAATAGGCAATCCTTGAAAAGTAATGCGTTAAATTTATATAGTTATTTTTTTGTTCCTTAAACTTTAAATAAAGAGTTCGTGGTAAACTTAACCGAGGTAAAAAACGTTTTTACTGATTTTTTCGCAAATTATGTCCTGTATACAATAGTAAAATCATTTACTTAATATTGATTTTGCAACAAAATAGAGAGAAACATTCGAAGTGGGTGCGATTTCAATTATCAACAAAAAAATAAAAAAGATCTCATGGCGTAAAATAAAAAAAAGTATTTTTTTTCTAGTGGCCAACTCTCATCAAATGTCATAGGTAAGGTTTATAAATAATCCTAAATACAAACAATCTTATAACAGGTCTTGCATACTATACTGTAGGTACTGCAAAAAAAGAGTTACTGTTTTTGACTTGCTGTATCTCATGTTTATGTTTTACATGCTGCGCCCCGCGGTTCCACTCGCGTAAGTCCCGTTCCCGCTGGAATATCGGGATAGTAAGTTCTATCAATCATAGTTATTAAAATCATTTCGTAGTTTCTAACTTATAAGCAAGGCAACAAATTTAGATACTATTTCCCCTGTGAATTCTGAAGGTTTTTACGTATACAAAACACCCATACGAAACTGGGGTAGGTCGGTACAGCTATATAATTGCTAGTTATCATAAAAATACCATAGTTAGTAATTGGATTACTGCCGTGGGAGTACGGTCGTTGTGAGTGAGCCGTGATGTTGCTACATCCACTGTTATATAATAAAGAGGCACTGATCATCGCTGCATATCGATGATTTTTGCGCAATTCGGCACGCCTGGTACGAAACTGCGCCCGTGACACTTTGAATTGCTTTAAAACTAATGATAGATGGTAGTTAGTTTACGTAGTTAGCTGTAACGGTCGCAGTTGAGTTTTCCAATTAAGCAATGCTTTGTTTTATCTGTGCTGAGGTTAGTTAGTGCGGCGTTAGCTTTTGCGGCACACTTAAGGCTTCCCTCTCGTAGGCGGGCACGTAGGATTATAAGTGCCCGTATGTCCGCTAGCGCTGACTCTGGAGATTCGTTTCGTTTGCAAGTGCGTATTTCCCAATGCCTTCGCCAGCAGCCTTTGTGGCCGGTTGACGGACCGGCAGAAAGAGGAACTGCTATAATATGTATGTATTTACAACAAAAAAATAGAGTAAAATAATATGTAGTATTTCCGTTGCCTTGTACCCATAGTATAAGCCTAGTGCTTAGTTTAGGGCTAGATTGCGCTGTATGTAATGTCGTGCAATATTTTGTATTTTTATTTTATTTATTGCATGTCAATCGTTAGAAAATTCCTTATAACAGCTACAATTACAACTTAAACCATATCATCACTCACCATCAGGTGATAATAACTTAAGCTGCACTTAGAACGTTTTAGGCTGCTGCCTTGGGCCTGCGGTTATATATTCTATAGGATTAACATAGTGCTATTTGTACAATTGTACAGTTTACATAGATAAATAAATGTTCTCAGACATTTTATTTGCGCAACATACAAAACACAGACATAATTTTAAAATAAGCAAATACACCAAAAGCTATACATTATACATACGCCACCACCATGCCATAAATATAAAGATGTCATCTATTTAGCCCCCATGTTTTTAACCCCCATGATCCCTTATCTGTTAGTTTACCCCTGAATGCGCAAACAAGTGCAAAAAAATGTCAGCTTACCAATCACATCACTTTTGAAAAGGATACCTAATAATTATTTCGTAATTTGTTGTTATTGCTCAAGGCATATCTACTAGAAATATTTTAAAAGAATGATTTTAACGTAGAGACGCGAGTTCAAACACCTAGAACCAGAAACAAACATTTATAGCAGAAATATTTGTCCCCGGCGGGAATCAGATCGGCAACCTTCTGCGTTGCAGTCCGAGCTTCGCCGGCCGCGCCACATATGCCGTCAAGTGCCTTAAGTACAAGTTACATATGTAAATTGTTAAGTTATTCTTATAGTTATTGACATAAGCACAAGAGTAATAAAACAAGTATTATTTAGTTAGGTAAATAAATATAGGTGTCTTTAGAATAGGACGTTCTCTTCCTGCTTTGAGTATTTCCATTCACACGAACCACTTTAACTATTTAACATTTAAACCGAGGTATTATACAATAAAAAGAATTTAAAATATAACTGGTTGGCTGATTTTGAACTTGCAATCATTACGTAGTTTCATTTGTGACAAGCTTTTTAGGCAGCATGGCTTTAAAATGCTTATCGACGAACTCGTTTAAAAATAATTTTGTTGAAACTCATTAATACATTTTTTTATTCTTATTTTCAGTATGTTTTTACAAAAAGTTCAATAGTCTTTTTTCCCAAATTCCGTAAGCTATAAGGCTTTACTTGTTTGACTTTGAACTAGGAAACTCAAAATATACGAAACGTTAATGTCTTCATATAAAATGCGGCCGAGTTTCAACTAAACATAACCTCAAAGTTTGCGAAAAATATATATAAAAACGTAACACTTCAAAAGTTTTTTTAAGTAGAACACTTATTTAAAAAAACTAAATAGATTTTTAAAACCTTGATAGATTAATTCTTTATTGCAACACACCACAATTTAATATTTACAACAAAAGGAGAAATACATAAACAACTTAAATAATTAGGTGGCACAATGGGCGGTCTTATCCCTTAATGCGATCTCTTTCAGGCAACTTTAATAGATGAATGCTTAAAGTAATAAGTAGAAAAAAGCTACGTCAATATAAACAATTCTAACTATAATAGCTAGCTATACATATATATATATATATAGATAGATACGAGCCAACACGTACCTACGTAGGTATCTAAATAGTTATATTCACTGTCGAAACACAAGTCTACCTAGGTAATTATTCCACTGTGCAACTTATATAAGAATGATAATAAATAACTTATCGTTATAATTGTTAGAAAATAAGATATAAACTGTTGGTATATCGTAATTGCATATAAGTTAAATTATTAGTGCGTGACAATGTAACTTGTAATATATACAGTTCAAATTATTTTACTTTTTGAGTGTCCCTGAAAAATAAGAATTTTAAGTACGTTTGTACTAAACATTTCAATTTATTATCTGTTTTTGGGTTCCGGAGTAAGCTTTAATTAAAAAGC
The DNA here is from genome assembly GCA_949358125.1 of Idaea dimidiata. Lineage (NCBI taxonomy): Eukaryota > Metazoa > Arthropoda > Insecta > Lepidoptera > Geometridae > Idaea > Idaea dimidiata. The sequence goes on along the minus strand of OX442332.1, from coordinate 21,064,023 downwards.
GTTAGTATTGCTTTTTTAGTATTACTAACGCTTTTTAATTAAAGCTTCAACAACAAATTGTTTCTTTGTAAAGTGATTTGTATGTTTTTTTTGTCTTTAAACCTATTAATCATAATATATTATTAAATGGAAATCTGTTCAAGTGCGTTGTGTACCTACTTCTACCATATCGACTCTTAAAATATCCGTAATATTAATAACTAGCTGCGCCCGCAGTTTCCCTTACATATGTCCTGATCCTGCAGAAAACGGTATAAAAAGTAGCCTATGTGTTATTCCGGGTCTCCAACTTTCTATATTCCAAGTTTCATCTCTATCGGTTCAGCGATTTTTACGTGATCGAGTAAGAAACATACAAATTTTCTGCTTCATTAAGAGTGTTGTGTACCTACTTCGACTATATCGTTTCTAAAAATATCCGCATTAATAATTAGATGTTATTTTATCAATGAGTAATCGATAGTTTGATAGTAATTAATTACGCGAAAACATCTAAATGATTAAACATTCAATGTAGGAGATTATTTTGATAATGAACTGTGATGTGTATGACACATTGCTGTGGATCATCGATAAATATTAGGAGAAATTATGGGCTCAATAAAGATAAGAGGTCGTAATACAATTATGGTAATCGCTTAAGATATTGATACCATGTTTGTTTCACTTAACAATTAAGTAGGATATAATCTAAAATCATTTATCGACTTATAAAACGGGCTGCGCCTCGCGGTTTTCCTTGCCTTTGTCTCCATCAAACATAGCATAACTAATCAAGTGAGATAAATCGAAAAACTTAGAAAATACTGTTAACTTTGACCAAGCATGAAATTAAGAAATTGAATGAATACTGAGATGATCAAAATTTAAAATAGAATAAATAATAAAACACAATATTCACTGGGTTTTACTCGCGGTTTATTTAATAACGGCATTATTACTAAAGAGAGGTTTGGCTAACCTTCCAGTTAGCTTTTTTGTTATTACGCAAAATTGCGATAACCTTAGACAAAATGAAAAGAGAATATAGATTTTGAAAATGCAATGCTTCTGTGGGTTTCGGTCTTCAGACCTTATATGAAATAATAGGTACCTATTTTGAAATAACCATTAATAGATTTTTGTGTGAGCGCCAATAGTTCGAGGGTAAAATGGGTGACATTCACCCGAGCTAAACACTATTCTTTTCAATAGACCTAATAACCAGAGCTAAACACTACTTTTCATTTCAACTGTGAGGAAATTAAAATACCTACTACACGCATATTTAATGAAACAAGTTTACCAAATAAATCAGTTAGAATGCAAGTACCTAAAAATAGAACATTTGAAATCCACAAATTTAATTAATAGGGGTTAAAGTATGAAATTGCCGTTTTATTGCAATAGGTTCTTTGAATTGACATAGAATCTTCATGGTTTGAGGTTTTCGAATGAAACTTTTTTCAAATGGTTTCTGTGATGTTCTTTTTTTAAAAAATGTGAAACATTTGAATATCGACTTTCAATTGTTTTTGTTATTCAATTTAGACAAGAAAGATGGATACTGCGAAAATTCGAGTGATTTTTGAATACGAGTTCCGACGCGGAACTAACGCGGCAGAAACAGCCCGCAATATCAATGCTGCGTTTGGAGAGGGGTCTACTAATGAACGCACCGTGCGATTTTGGTTTAAACGCTTTCGTGATGGAAATTTCGACTTAAAGAACGAGCCACGAGGAAGACCGCCCACACAGGTGAATAACGATGAATTAAGAGAGATAGTGGAAGCCGATCCTAGTCAAACTACCCATGAATTAGCGGCATGGTTTAACGTTACCTTACCCACTTTATTGACTCACTTGCGTCAAATCAATAAAATAAAAAAATACGAAAAATGGGTGCCTTATGATTTGACTGATCTGCAGAAAGAAACGCGTGTTGCCTTGTTGAACCGGTACAGAAATGAAGGAATATTGGATCGAATTGTAACATGTGATGAAAAGTGGATTCTTTATGATAACCGGAAAAGAAAAATGCAATGGCTGACCCCAGGTCAAATGCCACAACATTGTCCTAAAGCAAAACTTACCAATAAAAAGGTAATGGTAACTGTTTGGTGGTCTCAGCATGGTGTTATTCACTATAGTTTTCTTCGATCTGGTCAAGCAATTACGGCAGATGTTTATTGTGCCGAACTCCGAACCATGTTGACAAAACTAGCAGTAAAACAGCCCCGACTCATGAATCGATCTTCACCATTATTGCTCCACGACAACGCGAGACCTCACACAGCACGAGAAACCATTTTGACCCTTCAGGAACTGCACTTAGAAACCATTCGTCATCCTCCGTATTCACCAGACCTTGCTCCAACGGACTACCATTTTTTTCGTGATTTGGACAATTATCTACGTGACAAGAAGTTTTCTTCCCAGGAGGCAGTACAAAATGCTTTCACACAGTTTGTGCAGTCTAGATCGTCGGAGTTCTATCGCAAAGGCATTAATAACCTTCCCATTAGATGGCAGCAATGTATAGATAATAATGGCAACTATTTTGATTAAATAAATTTGTTAAAAATTTAAAAAATAAACAATTAAGATTTTCAGTACAAATCGGCAATTTCATACTTTAACCCCTGATATTTATATCAGATAAAAAAAAGTTAAAATATTCACTTAGGTACTGCTAACATTAAAAAAAAACGAAAAACTTATCTATTGTCTTCAATATAATCGAGTTGGTCATGACGCGAATCTAGATGGCCATGCCAACACGTGAAGAAAAGTGGCATGCAATTATGGCATGCCGTTTTCCTTCACGACGAGAGCTGAAAATTCTATTTTGAAAACCAACGAATAACGTAAAACATTTTTAAAACCAACCAAAAGTGCTTTTAAATGTTAGAAACAATTCGTAGCTTTGTTACCATGGTGAGTAATTAAACTTTTTCAATTAACACACCAACATTATCTTATGTTTACGTGTATTTACGTCATCATCGCGTATGAAACAGTCATTTGGCTCGCCCTAATGTGATATTTATTTGGAAATTTATGTTTTAGTTAAATTAGACCGCTAATTAATTGTTTATATATCAAAACATTCTCGAAGTCCAATTGTTTTTTGATGTTTATGTACATTACATAAACAACTAACTAGCAGCGTTCTGCGGTTTCACCACCCCTCGTGTTGATAAGTATTAAAGTTCAGTCATTCAGTCAGTCAATCAACTGATAGATAACTAATTGACAGTTAATCAATCCGTCTCGACTTAGAATTTGAAATGTAAGTATAAATGAATTTGTATCTTATTATAAGTAGATCAACAACTTAAAAAAAAAACCCATTGTTGAACCCGAAGTTTTAGTGTTTATTTCCAATATAAAATTGTGTCTTTAGTTCCTTTACAGTCAACTTTATCAAGGTGGACTGTCTAAATATTGTGTTTTATTATAATGCAAAATCGCGAATCATAAAAAAAAACTACAAAGAGTTTAATTATTGAAATGGAACTCAAATTTTCAGTAGCGTTTCTTTATTCGGCCCTATATATCTTTTTTTTTCAACATAACCTAACATTTATTTCGAGAACTTAGCTACTGAAAGTTAAGATCATGTAAATTATAAAAAACAAGTAAACAAAAATTAAACGATATTTTTTTTGTCAAACCCTTTGTGTAATCGTGTACACGCAATTATAAGTTACTATGGATACTCACCTTGGCATTGCTAAAACGTATTGTTGGGTTGAATAAGATGTATTTTGGTACTTAGTAAAAAGTTATTTAATAGCCGAACTGTTCAAGTTATGTAAAAAATTGGGTAGGTAGATAATCATTTTGACTTTGTCTGAAGGAATCGAAGCTACTAGCACTTAATGAACAATAATAACTTACTGTTTTTGTGGCTATCTTTTTTATGCCTAGTACAAACAGACACTGTACCTTACTTACTTTGCTTTTCTCTTTTCTTTTTAAAGCAGTTCTGTTGAAATTCAGTTCCAGTTATGAAGAATCCGAAAATTTCAACTTTGATTTTATACTTACACCTACAATAAGCCATTGCCACGTATCATGTTTCTTGTCCAATATGGTTGTACTCTTTCAAAATATTGCACGACCACTACACACAGCACAATCTAGCCTCAAACTAGAGAACTGTCAAGGGTCCTAGACAACGGATAAATTACATATTACACTTTTGTATGTCTTACACACACCAGCGTGCAATATTTATTAATAAAACACAGTGCAAGCCTAGTGCTTCGTTGGGGCTAGATACACACAGTGGCATCTAGCCCCAACGAAGCACTAGCCTTGTACTACGGTTACTAGACAACGGATGTACTACATAATATACTTTTTTATGTATTACCTACGTAGTAAAAAAAAAGTTAGTCAATATGTGGTTGCGCTTTTATAAACAAAGTTAACGCAATGTTCTCAAACGTTCTACGGGATGGATGTCGATAGTGGGGTGGTCTGTCGACGCGGTCTGTGGCAGTGGGTCAGTGGTTCCGCGGGACGCGAGCGGCGGCAGAGCGATCGCAAGCGCAAGCGCGCCTCTCTGGCGCAACACCCTTACGTAAAACTCTGAGCTCAACTCGGACTTCGGAGCCGACTTGAATCGAGTGAAAGTTGAAAACGTTCATAGAACATTCGATGCCAAAAACACACGACTCCTTACCGTCCGTTATCCTTGAAACCGTTCCACCGCCTTCGACACCTTCGACTATTATGTAAGAAACTTTTTTTAAATTCAATCTTCCGCTCGGCGCTCCTCGCTTGAAACAACACTTTACGGAGAAACATGCGTGAATGTTTTTTTAACGAGTTTTGATACAATCCAGTAGACAACGATAAAACAGTTGCTTATCAAGAAAGCTGGATTAAATACCAGGAAAAGTCTTCTATTCTACTACACGCAACCTTATTGATTAATTCATTAAAATTACTAATCAAAAGATGTTGACGGAAACACGTAACGGCAACTTCATATCTTATTGTTAACCAGTATTTAGTTCAAGTGTGAGTTTAAGTGAATTTCGCCGTGAAGATCAGGTCAAGGCCGTCCACAATAGGTTGTTGTGCAACAAATATTCTGATTGCAGCCGCTCAGTGACCGGTGTCGCGTCATCTCGGTCTTACTTTTCATCGGGTGCATACGCTGCGGGCTTGCTCTACTTCATTTATAACGAGTTACAAGTGGATTCAATCGATTCACTGCTAGATCGTACCGCCTACCTATGACATTGGAATATCTTTTATCTATCAATTATTTCTGTGCAGATAAATCGTACGTATGTATGCAAAACTAAAAACTGCACAGTAGAAGTTTGAACTGAAAATGTAATCGAAATATCGTTGAATAAAACTGTCAGTTAAACTGTAAGATACTGTAAGCGTCTGTAGCCTGCTTTAGAGTAGCTTTTTCCTCCGAAATGATTAGTTAATTTTGCTTTCGTCTCAAAAACTTAGATTTAATTTTGCACAGTCTGTACCTACGCTACGTACGAGTACGTCTGTCCATCCAGGAACGTGACAATAGTATATAGAAAGTAAACTCCGACGTGAGGTTCAGAACTGCGTGTAGTATACGTACGTGTCAATGATTACTTCCTTAAATAAATCTCGAGTTCTTTTTATTATTTCAATGTTTACTTATTTATGGTCTATTTGTCAAGGTGATACATATATTAACTAATACGTTCTGTAGATCAGTGTGTCGATCTGTCCTCGGATGAAGCCGATATTCATCATGCAAACAGGTTAACTGGTTAGATTGCCCCCCTTTCTCTCCGAGACTTCGTGATGTACAATATGACGTAACTGACGGAAATTCTTAATCAGTCACTCTACATACTTATTGCGTACGAAAACTAAAAAAAATATCCAACTTGAAATACTTAAATAGCCCTGAAAAAATCGCCAAATCATGTTGGTCAAATGTTTATACGTAATGGTTTTTTCGGTAGGCATAAACTTCAAAATTTATTCTGAATAACTTTATTACAGGTCAGGAAGATAGCTTACTTACGTATAAAAATACAATAAAACAATGAATTTTACATATCAATGAATATTATTTAGCGCATCGACGCTTTACAAAACCGATAATTAACTTTCCTGTTCAATATTTTTAGCACAATAATTGTTCAGAGCACTTACTCCTAAAAGTCTCAGCAGTGCTTCGGCATTGTCAGATTTTTTATACAGAGGTTGAGCAGGACATTTATAGTTATAGAGTAAATGCCTATTTCTGCGGTCTCATTTATTACGATCACAATATATGTAGGAGCGTATGGTACTGTAATATCAATGTTGTTTGTTCCGAAAGAACCCTATCATAATATTTTGTAAGATGGATAAAAGGTACAGGTAGGTAGTGCAGACTCTACATAAAGTTCGAATCTCGTTTGTCTCTGTAATTTTGTAGTTTTACGAGCATGAGTATTTATTCCTTAAATTATTTACGAATTCTAATTCGTCTGTCCTTTAAATTCTTTTACGTAGACCTATAAAGCTAGTAAGAAAGACTGGTCGGATCTATTTCTACTGCCGACTTCATATCTTCTAGAGGAGCATGCTGTTGTAATTCATTTCCTATTTTTGTGACAGTATGAATCCTTCTAATATTATAAAGCTGAAAGTTTGTGAGCATGTGTGTTTGTTACTCAATCACGCAAAAACTACTAAACCGTTTGCGATGAAACTTGGAATATAGGTAGCTAGAGACCTGAAATAACATATAGGCTACTTTTTATCCCGATATTCCCGCGTGAACGGGACTTGCGCGGGTGAAACCGCGGGGCGCAGCTAGTCACATGATAATTGCAAAAAAAGTCTCCATGAGTTTCATGTTATCATTGGAAGTCGCGTTAAGAAGACACTAAATTGTTAACAGTAAGACATTTCAAAACCATCATGTATTTTGACTTTAACCCTTTAAGTTAAACATATTTTTTTTCTATCAAAACTTCACAGCATCACATACCAAGTTTATAGTTAAAATTAGGAAACTTATAAGGAAACTCGGTGCTATCGACTTGTACAGATCTTCCTATTTTGTGTAGTGGTGTAGCTCTCCAGTTGTTAGTTTTTAGGTCGCCCTAAAGCCTCTAACGTGACCTAACGATTGCTATATGAGATAACCACTAACTTGTACGGTAATACGCCAATGCAAGCTTAAAATACTTGTTTGTTTTTATTGTAGGAATGTACAAAGTATTATTGTCATCTGAGGTGAGGAATTGTAATTAATCCCTAACCTGTACTCTGCCTCCTTGACTTTTAATTTTCTGTTAAGTAATACCTAAATTATCTAATATTAACATGTAGGTACCTAGGTAGTATAAATTTACTAGCTGCGCCCCGCGGTTTCACCCGTGTAAGTCCCGTTCTCGCGGGAATATCGGGATACAAAATAGCCTATGTGTTATTCCAGGTATTCAGCTAAGTACTTAGGTATATTCCAAGTTTCATCGCAAACGGTTAAGCGGTTTTTACGTGATTGAGTAACAAAGACACATACATACTCACATACTCTCAGCTTTATAATATTAGTAGGATTTAGCCAGCCTGCTTTACATTATTTATTCAGAATTGGTTACGTATAATTTTTCGGGTTTTTCGGAGTCCGCTTGCCGCTACAACTTAGGCCATTGGATGGGGGCATACCGCAAAAATTCCACTGATACAAATAAAGTCATATTTTAAAAAGAAATGTAACATTGGGTTTTGTTTGTTTCAGATTTAATTAGTCTTTAGAGAAACTTAATCCAAAGATGGCAACCATTTACAACTGGTACAGAGACCTCATGGACGTCAGAGGAGGTAAGTTCAAAGTATAATAATAATAAATAATATGTATGAATTCTCCATCGATAATAAATGTGTTCTCGTATTTGGTTACCGAAATTAGAGAATCGAATATTAATGATGTACTTTTTGACCTGTATAACAATGTAATTGTTTTAATTTTTTATTTCAATATTATTGTAGTTTGTAATAGCAGAGTTCTGCGGTTTCAACCGCGTAGGTCCCGGTCACGCAATATCTTCCAAAAACCCTTTCTTGGTGAAAACCTACACTTGACAAAAAGACATTTTACAAATGTCATGTCTCTAGGACTAGCAGTCTGGGCTCTGCTTTGATATTTCATTCAATCAATTATTAGTCAGGACTTAAAATTTAATGGTAAACATAAAAGGCGAAATAATCGAAACGTAGAGTCGGCGTCTGTTAATTGTCTCTAGACTTACAAGCGCATACTGAGCGCGAGGTTTTCGCAATATATTATGTAAGATTACCGAAGTGATCCACTGCCGCAACACCTCTACGTCTATGACTGGAGTTGTGTAGTTTTTGCCATCAGCGTGCGCGACGCGACGAGGTTCCGCTGGCCCCGCAACCTCGATATATGCTTGCTTGCCGCGGACCACTAAATTGTTAAAGCGGTCAAGTGCAGGTATGCATGCTTAACACCGCGAGTCCTTACGCTTTACTCGACCGACCGGTAGTAATTTTCTCGATGCATAGTTTTATTAGTTACAAACTGACACTAAATAGTTGTAAATAAGGAAAACAAAGGCCCGATATGAACCGATCTGTTATTTTCCATGATTAAATTACAATATTGTTAAAGTTTTTGCGGTAAAGTGAATAACTTTAACAGTATCATACACAGACACAGGGAAACAGGTTTGAATCCTGTCCCGGGAGAACTTTTGATGATGCATTGAAAATATTTCTAACTTTAGCAGTATTATTGTAACTAAGGGATTAATTATCAGCTCAAAAACCAGCTATGAATCTAAGGTATCGTAGACGGCCGATTGGATTTAGGTTTTTATATTTTGCTTAGATATGGAAACAAAACAATGAGAAGGTAATCTTATAACTATAAGACAGAGCACATATAATTCAACGCAATTTTGTACATGTAGTTTAAAAGATGTCAAACAGGAAAATATAATTTCCTGTTTTGCGTGACCCGGTAGTTGTTTAAATCAAGTATTTGCCAGTTATAGATGCATTCTGTAAGTACATGAGATGTCGAACTAATTGCTCCAATTAAAAGTACCTTATGCATTGTAACGTACTATTATTGACCGTAATATTGTTCTTAGAACGGTTAAATTGACTAGATTTTATTTAACTGTAGCTACGCCCTGCTGTTTTACCTGTCTTAGACTCTATTATCTAAATATTTATTAATCTAAAAAATAATTCCAGTCTCCAGCTATCTGTATTAGGAGTTTCTTAGCAATCGCTTATGTAGTTTTTGCGAGAAAACGTATCATTCATGTTAAAATAAAATTCATTTTCCGGTTTAATCGCGTTGTTTTTGTTATCAGCATTGTTGCTATACCATTTCGATGTTTCGGAGCCCCTACTTTGAAAAAGAAGTCTGCCTTATGAAGTAGACCAAACAATTAAACATAACTCCAACTTTTAGTTTCAAAGATGGCCTGACTAAATGCCATTATGTAAATAAATAAAAAGTAAACTGGTGCACGGTAAAACTCGTAAGAGTTTTTGAGGCACCTTTATGCATAAGTTCCATGTTGTTACTTTTTTTTGTGTGAATAAATAAAATAAAAAATAAATACATATTTCAATGACTGACTGAAATGTTAGTAGATACCTACTCTGTACGGTGATAATTTACAGGCAAGTAAAACCTTAATTATAAATGTAATAGAGTATGTATGACTTATAATAAATGACCTAGCATGACATGACATGGTACGCAAACGTTCATTAAAACGAATACATCATACAGTCGATAACTAGTTATGGTTGGCGGTAAGCTTCATTGCCCTTTGTTGGAGATACAGTAGCAATTCGGTGTTAGCTGCACCCCGCGGTTTCCCCCGCACATGTTCCAATTCTGTCAAAGTTCGTGATGAAACGTTGCCCACGTTATTCCTAATGATGCATTGTTTCTATTGAATTTCATCAAAATAGGTCCAGTTGTTTCAGAGATTACTCTCAACATGCATACATGTTCCAAACGTTACTTTTTATGATACATGCACGTATGGATATACGCCTATATTAATATAGGATGACAGTTTTAACCATTTTGAAAGATGCCAGGTACATCTTTTGGAAATAGCAACATAAATATGCTTAGATAGTTGTGGGACAAAAAAATGTAAAATACAGGTCAAAAAAATATGAACCTATATCTAAATATCGCGGTCATAAGGGGCCTATGTTACTCCTTGATAATGTAGCTTTTCATTAGTTAAAGAATTTTTGAAATTGTTCCAGTACTTTCGGAGCATTTTCGTTACAAATAAAAAAAACTGGGCTTTTTATAATATTATAGATTTAAAAAAAATCTGTGCAAAGTGTGTCATTTCTCAGTTTCATGTTCAAATATGCTGTAAAGGAACTAATTAAGCCATGCCATTACGTGGGAATAAGTTTCAATGATCGGTGAATCACAGTAATTATGAATTAATGACCAAATGATGCTGACGATCCCCCTTCCATTAAAACCCTTGTCAGTTTGTAATAGGATAGCGATACTGATACTACAAACCGAGAAAGTCAATAGATCGCGTTACTTGCAATTATGTGACATATACCTACAACAAAAATGTACATTTGGCCTATTCACGTTATTGAATAAAATATAATCTCTTTTATCCTTATTAATAAATAAATAAACATAGAGTAGGTATAGTCGGAGTAATTTTACCACTTACTGTTCTTGTCAACTTTAAAAGTTCTCCACGTTTTTAAGCCTATGAAATTTCGAATTTGACGTTTGTTTGACATTTTTCGATAAATATTCTTTGGAGTATAACGTTTTTCATACATGTTTAAAGCAAATAAAGTTTCCATGTGTCAAATCATATTTTACAATTTAAAAACGAAGTAAGCTATGGCGTATTCAGCCTTTCACACCTCGGCATCGAAGCCCATAGGCTATAAAAAAACTGCACAACCTCTGGTATGCTTTCAAATATACTCCGAATCATAACTGTAACGATCACTGGAAATGTTTGCCATTAAATCTCGGTCCTTAAATGTCAACTTAAGTCACAGTGTCCTGAATAAAAAGTAAACATTTAACGAATATTTGCAAATTATTTTACGCAATTTGATAGCCTCAAGAAAATAAATGTGCAAAGTGTACACAGGCAGAACTCGTTGCTATGACGTAATGATCAGGTGTAATGTCGTAGCTTTGTATGTTCGTAATTTTTGGGAACCTCCATTACGAATAATTGGATCGTTTCTGATCTGATATGTTTTCCTTTTTCTGTTAGTGAAAAAGAGTTCGGATACGATAGGATATTTGATGAAGCATTTTGTTTCCTTGATGCTATTTCTAAATAACAAAGTTACAGCTTCTCGTACTAAGCGTCTCTGAGCTAAGTACGGACAGACAAACATACGAACATGACGAAACTATAAAGGTTTTTTATTGACCACGAAACCCTGAAAAATAATTCGTTGAATAATTTTATAAAACCAATGTTTCTTTGTATGACACGTATGGTTGTTTGTTGGTAGGTTGATTTTCTTCAAATGAACACGATTTGAACATCTTACAAATATTATTGAACATATTAGTAGCTAATGATGCGACGCGAGGAATAAGTTTGTATTAAACAATAAGATCTCTTAAATACTAAAATCAAATCCAAAACCAAGCCAGTGGTTTTTACCAAACACTACGCATACTTGGAATAATGGCAGCCTAACAGTTCGCCGACAGTTACCGCGACCTGTCATATAAGTTTTGCATTGCAACTTTCAATTACACCCTTTAGATCACATCGTCTCTTGCAGAACTATAAAACGGAGTGCTCACTAAAAATAAAACAATAAAATTCGCATAGGTCGATGAAAAAGCTATTCTATATCTTGCTTCTAATTATTTCATGCCAATTTCATAAACCTTTTGCATAAGAGGCTCACGAGTTATTTTATTCCACTCCACAGATCCTCGAGTTAAGGATTGGTCGATGATGTCTTCCCCCATACCGACGTTGGCAGCGTGTATATGCTACGCGTACTGCGCAAAGGTCGTCGGACCTCGATTGATGGCCAACCGAAAACCTTTCGAACTGAGGAATGTCCTTATTGTTTACAACTTTGCTCAGACCATATTCAGCGCTTGGATATTCTATGAGGTAATTCATGTTTTATGAATGTTTACTAGTAGGTAAGCCGTTGGTACGCCCACAAGTACACTTACGTATTTACCAAACCCTTGGGAATTTCAAACTCTTCGTTTTAGAAGGTATCTTATAGCCGAATACAAAAACGTCATTTAATATTTGAGACGTACTTAAAAAATTAAGCAGCTTCTGTATTTAAATTTAGTATGGAAATTTTTAAGTTTGAAAGCTGCTTCATTGTTTAAGTAGAACTCAAATTTTGAGTAGCGTTTCTGTATTAAGCGGTCTAAATATGCTATGTCGAATTTCGACGTGGATACCTGCAATGCTTTTTTAATTATTAGCTACACTTTTGACGGAATTACGTCAGATTTTGGCGCACAATATAAGGCTTGATTTGACCAAACTAAGCAACGAATAGCAATACGCATAAATCGTCTTTTATTAAAAAACTCTCGAGGTATTCAATCGAAATAATGAAGATTTAGACGAGGAATTGTTATTCATTGCTTATTCTAGTTTGGTCGATTCAAGCCTTTGTGGATTTGACTAATCTGTCACATTAACCAAGTTTCGCACGCAATTTGACACCTACGGAATTAGCATAAGTTGTTTGGCATTTATTAACTGTTGCTATTTTTTTAAACTTTTGTTACCAAATAGCTAAATTAAGCGTTTTCCTCACCGACTTAGCACCCGGGAAGTCTGCATAATTAACACTAACATATCATCAAATAGTCAACATGTCACAGTAGAGCTGTTTTCAACCCTTGATTACGAATTAATGAAAATAATTGGGTGTTAGCAAACCCTTGCCTTCTTGCCTTCTCTTAATGAACGCGGAAAAAGGTCAGAGTAGTACGAACATGTTTGCCTTTTTCCGTAACAAAAACTTTTGAAGTTGACTGATAGAAACAAAATGAGGAATAAGTTCTCCCCTTTTAATAAGAAGGCTATAATGGGAGTGTACTTGTTAACCCAGTCTACCGCAATGCTGGTTTAGAATATGTAAGAAATTATAAATAAAACACCCAAACCAGTCTTTTTAACAAGAATGATATTTGTGATCAGTTCTTTGGGACCGTATGAAGTATAAAATAATTTATTTTAAATAAAAATTTTTTTTATTTCCCAGTACTTAATGAGCGGATGGTGGGGCCACTACAACTTCAGCTGTCAACTGGTCGACTACTCCCGGAGTCCTATAGCGATGAGAGTAAGTGCTTAAAATAAATAAATAAATAAATTCTGTGACCAACACACAGCGCCACCTAGCCCCGTGGTAAGCTGCTAAGCTTGTGTTACGGTCACGACGGATATACTACTTATATTTATTTTTCTTTTGTAAATACTTTCATATTATACATAGAAATACACTGAAACCAGATACAAATATTTATTTTTAAACATAAATATTTGCACCCAGAGGGAATCGAACCCCCAACCTTTTGCATTGCAGCCAAGGGTTCCGACGCGCCACAGAGGTCGTTAATGATCAAAAATGATGAAAATGTTTACTTACTTTGTTTCCATAATTAGCCCTACAACTGGCTCTTTTTGTGTGTTTTAACCGCTCCTCAACCGAAGGACGGATCCGTCCAAAGGCGTTGTCGACCGAAGGACGGATCCGTCCTGTGATTTTTTGATTTTTGTTTATTTGATTTTATTTTTTATATAAGGGGTATTTTGTTGTGAATATGGTTTCACAGACGGCAGGTTGAAAAAATTTACGAAAATAAATCAACTTCCGTAACAAAAAGTTGTCCGTATCATCAATATTGCCTGTCAAAAATTCACGATTGGAAAAGTCATTTTCCCGCCATTTCATTTTTCATTATTTTTGTTTACTGAAATTGGATCCTATTTTGATGTAAATATGTTATTTTTTCCTGTTGACAAGTACTATTTACAAAATACAAAATAACGTACGGGTGGAGTTGTGATAAATAATGGTCAATAAAATAAAAACCATACCATTTTTATTCTACAAATTACTGTAAATTAGGTTCGTTAGTTATCAATCTTTCCGAAAAATCTTAGTTTCTTGTGTGATGGATAGACAAACGCAGTATTTCAACCGAAACGCGGGGATGGCGCACGCGACCTTGAATGACCTTGAAACTGCTGGTAGACAAGGGATGCACTTTTTTGATTGACACGGTTGACGAAAGGTTAAACCGTGAGTTTTCGCACGATGTTTTCCTTCACCGTAAGAGTGATGTTATTAGCGCACATATTTTTTTCTGTAAGAAAAACTCATTAGTGCGCAGCAGGGGCTCGAAACCACTACCTTCGGAATGAAAGAGAGTAAAAAGTGCTTACTTACATAAAACTAGCTGCGCCCCGCGGTTTCACCCGCGTAAGTCCCGATCCTGCAGGATTATCGGGTTCAAAATTATCCTATGTTACTCTCCATTACTTAAACTATCCATATGCAAATTCAACCAAATCGATTAAAAAATATTTTTTTTAAAAAGGCTAAGTTTGACAACCTCTTATAATTATCACTTAGGAGGATGAAAAATAGATAGTAGCCTATTCTCAGACCTACTGAATATGCATATAAAATTTCATATAAATCGGTCAAGCCGTTTCGGAGAAGAATGATAACTGACACTGTGACATGAAAATTTGATATACTTATTAGTTAAAAACATCTACTTCCGGGTCGTTCATAATCCCGGACTTCCGGTCTAAAATCTACAATATCAAAAGTCAAAATCTTTGCCCAAAAGATCAATGCGACATTGACATTGAAACAATGTTAAACTTGACATTGACTTCGCAAATAGATAATACATAAAACATAATTTAGTGTTTATTATTAATATCGCTTGTTTCTTGTTTTTTATGTATTTTGTTTGCTCAAGGCATTCTACTAAAACATTTTACAAGGAGAAATGCATTATCAAAAATTCTCCCGTGATAGGATTCGAACCTGTGTCCCTACATTTCATAAAATGGTACATGAGTTCCCGTGTGGCGCAGTAGTTTACTCGCTCGCCCGGCAAGCAAATGGCCCAAGTCCGAACCTGTCAAGGGAGATTTAGAAATGATGCTATTTTCTTTGTTAAAATTTTTCTCGCTAGATCTTGGTCATATCTATAGAGGTAATAGAACTATTCGTCATTTTATAAAAGCTCATTCTGGTTATTCCTTATCTAATGTAACGTAAGAAGGTACTTAACTATACTAAAGAGAATCTTAATAAAACGCCTGATCATATTCAAGAGCAAACGTCCTTCGTACATTTTATTGATCTACACGAAGTAGTTCTGAAGAAAACACTTTCTGCCAAAATTATCTATTATTTCTAAATCCATTTTATCTTACTTTACAGAAAGTTTTTTAATAACTGCATTTAAAAGCAATATTTTATTTTGTAATTTGTATTTATATTTTGTTTATGTATTTCACTGACGTTAAACCGTGAACACAAACTTTTGAATGTGCAAATTGAGTTTTCGAGAAAACCGTATAAAGCTAAAACTAATCAAAAATTAACATGTGTAGATTCATATAGTAAATAACACTATTTATTTTCCTAGATCGTCATAACTTGTACAAAGGTACCTAATATATCCGGTTTATTGAGTCAATAATGGTTTAAAAATAGGGTTGACAATCTAAACTTTTTTTCTTTCTGGTTTGAGGTCGAATTATGGTCATTAGAAATTAATCAGGGTTAAATATTACAAGTATAATCAACTAGAATGGTCAGGTAGAACTAAAAAGTGTTCCACTACATTGTGCATGCTGTCCCTTTCTAATTACACTAATAGAAAGGTACAGAAAGCTACATTGAAGCGGCCTATTTTTTGTTTTACGTGAGCATTCTAGTTCTAGTAATATAACTTCTTTGGTATAATCTTATATGCTAATTGCAAATACATAAAAATAGTCACGGTTAGTCTAGTCTAGTCTAGTATAGTATAGCTGTGTCCCGCGGTTTCCCCCCGTTATTCTGTTCCGTGGGGATTTCATAAATCCCTTATTTAGGATTCCTACATCAATCAAAGGTAACACTTTAGGAGATTTAGAAACAACAGTTTTCAAAACTTCATAATCGGTACTGCTTTTCATTTTCAGTTTACACCACTAGCACAGTTAGTTCACAGCACTAAATATACCGCGGAGATTTAATAATTTTGAAAATTCAGCACCATATATCTTTAACGCGTTCTCACCAAAACGACAAAATTCCGTTCTAGAAATTTTGTCGATTACGATTAGAAACATCGATCTGTCAAAACCCGAAACAACTTCCGTCGCCGAAAGTGTCAAATTGTGAAGGCTTTCCAATAGAATAAGTTCAATCTCTCACTATCTCCATTAATTCCATTATGTGGCGATAGATGTCTGAACAAAACGGTATAACACATAGAAATAGTACAGTAATTACTAGAAAGCTATTTCGTCAAAAAAAACGGTCCCACTCGATGTTAGAGAGACCCCAGTCTGTCCTTTTTGACTTTAGTGTTCGTCGGTTAGTTAGATAAGGAGAGACTAGGACCAACTGGGTTCAACAGGACCGTTTTGATATACCAAAGCAAAAACTACCTTAACCTTAGAAACCATTATTGAAATTGTTATTTCAAAAGTTGTCAAGTGCACAGTCTTCTAGGAACGAAGACGACGATGTAACATCTCTCTGGTGAAATATGATAAAACAATAACGTATTGAGATTTTAACAGTGTTACTATATAAAAATGTTATCTTTTATTTCTAAAATATCAAGTCTATCTCGACTCCGCTCGTATTGTATAATATACATTCACATAATATACCATTTGGGAAAAGCTTTGACTTATAGTGAAAATACATTGGCTTTGTACTATTTATGGTGGGGATTCTCGAGGTTTTTAAAGACAGTGAACTTAAACGACGTATAAGGTTTCCCTATTTTGACAAGTAGGACAGTTAAATTTCATAGATTTTTAAGTTCGGTCAAAAGAAGTCTAAAGACTAAAAATCTAAAATTCTAAAGATCTAAAATTAAAAAAGGCTAAAACTATTTCATAAAAAAATGACCGGCCGATAAAAATATTCAAAAACGGAACATCCCACTAATATTAGAGATATATTAGAATCCTTGACATTGTAATTTCCGAGACAATCTCGGATTTCCGGGCCATCCGACAACCCTGGCATAGACAACGTATATAAGATAATAAATATAAAGGATATAAAATTCGTGGGCACTAATTTGCATACATTTATTATGACAAATTTTATGCAAACCGTCGTCTCTAAGGTCGACGTATATGTAATTATTTCTTAACTTATGTACTTTAAGACAACACATGAGCGGACACGTGGAATATTCAAAGACTCATTATAATTTAGATTATAACATGGATAACGTGTTAATAAACCATAGATATTTATATTGAACCACTGTTGCGAGGTGGACGATCGTATGACGTGTAACCATGGCATTGAATTGGGTTACCTCATTTCTTCCCGTGGGTGTCGTATTGATTTATATTAGATATATTTATAGGGATGATTTATATTAGACCGTCTCACGAGCGCCGGCCGGGTCCGAGCTTTGTTGTCTATTGCCCGGCCGCTACTTGGTTGCAACAGACCGATTGACTGCTCGCCGAGCAATGAACAAAGCTCGGACCCGGCCCGCGCTCGCGACGGTCTAATATAAATCATCCCTTAGGCGACTTAAGGCTACTCAAAATTGAAGTTCTACATAAACAATTAGGCAGCTCTCAAACTCACAATCCCAAACTAATTTTAAATTTAGAAACTGCTCAACTATTTCAGTATGCCTTAAATTTTAAATGGCGTTTATCTGTATCCGGCTGATCTAAGGGATCTAAGGGAGAAACAGCAGCAAACCTTTAGTTCCCCCTGCGCGGTAACGCATAAACTTCTTGGTTGATGGTTGCAGGTTCGTTTCTTATTTTCCGTCGTTTGGCTAATAAACGTATTTATCCACTGGCAATTCAGTTAGAAAGGGACTTTGAATTATATAATTTGTTTTTATTTTTTCTAACTTAATTTAATTTAAAAAAAAAGACCGGATACGAAAATCGAGCATAGTTATTGGTGTGATGTTTCTTTTTTATAATTTTTAACATTTTATTATTATATCATTAGGTGATCAGTGGTGATGTAGTCTTAAATATAACAAGCTTACATAAAACAAATTATCATAAATAGGAACTTAAGCCGTGAAACGCACTAATAGAAATACTACGAAATTAAGTATACTACTCATGTTTTGTAGATTTGTATGCTGATTGAAATGTACACATAAAACTGGTATCTTATATACCTACATGACTTAGTTATGTAATTTTACCTCACCATTGAACAGAATATTTGCCTAGTTCTTACCCCTGACATTAAATTCTTGTAATCGTACAAAAAACACAAAAAGGAAGGAAACAGATGCAAGTAAACAAATATCGCCTTAAGTATGTTAACATATCAAATATCTTAAGGCTGCCCTTAACTTTGGTATTTACCAAAGACAATAAAGCTAATTGACTGCTCATAGATGTTCCACCTGCACGAAAATAGTACATCTTTCGTAATTTGCTTTTTATTGCTCAAATTAAGCATTATGACTAGATATCACGGAAGCTCGCGTAGCCTAATTAAAAGGGTACCAGAGTACTGATCTGGAGGATTTTTGAAGATGTATTTTTCCTTGAAAATATTTCTAATAGAACTTACGTCTTTTAAGAACCTACTAGTCTTTTTTCTGGTGCAAGGACGTCCAATCACAAAGAGACTAACCCCCTTACTTATAAACGCTGATTAATACGCTGCACAACTATGCATTGTTTGTCTTTTACTGTCACATGAAGTTTCAAAGTTAACAGACAGGAGACAAACGTCACATAACTTAGTCATGTGTAAATAAAATTTTATAAGTAAGGGAGTAAGTGTAGATGGGTAACGCTATGGCCAATCACACAGTTTGATTATTACCTCACCCCATTGCCCGTAATAGTGAGTAGTGTTTTGTATAAAATACACTGTATGTGCTGTGCCATCAATTGGCTTTATTGTCTTTGGTATTTACCTACCTCAGCTTAGTTCAACCAACTAATAAATTATAGTCTGATAACTTTGTTTACTTGAAACGCGTGTTCAAGTAAATAAATACATATTTACTTAGTATTTGCTTTGTAAAGTGGTCAACCTTTATACGCACGTCATTCGATAATTCATACATAATTGATTCATAAAAAACTGATCGTTGATCATTACTGTCCTATGTCCTAAGGCTATTATGATCAATCATGCCATGATATTACTTATACATACCTGTCATAAATCACTGGGACTAACATTTTAGATCAAAAGTCAGTTTGTAGGTAGATGTCTGAATGCTCACTTATTGAAATTATAAACGCGAAAGTTTGTATGTATGTTTGTGACTTTGTTACTCTTTCACGCAAAAACTACTGAGCCGATTGCTATGAACCTTGAATATAGGTAGCTGGAGACCTGGAATAACACATACTTTTTATCCCGATAATCCCGCAGGATTAACGCTGGAAAAACCGCGTTGCGCTGCTAGTATTCCTATAAAAGTATGTAAATCGAAAATATCTCACTGGGGGCGCTTCGCCACCGAATCTTGTGTTTCGAAGCCCGTATAGCCACTGACGACAATTCCGAACTCATTCAACTACGCCGTCTTCCTTTGCTACTTGATATATATGAATCGGACCAACGGACGGACAATAATGTAAACCTACTCATGCAACGTCACAGCTTCTTAGAACTAAGCACCTTCGACGTACAGACAGACGGACTTGCCGAATCTTTGTTTTTTTTTGATTCCTGTTGACTACGAAAGCCTTAAAATAAGTATAGGCTCCTCTTTAAAACCGCCTAACGACAAAATATAGGTGTTTTAAGTATAGTGAGTTTTGTCTGTTTATACCGCATTGTGAATTTGTGACTCACCGTAACGAATGCAACTGAATAAGCTGCTAGAGAAAGTCAGCCCAAGCTACTTTTCATGAAAATAGTTTCGTCAGTCTATTATGATTTTATAATAGTATAGCTGCGCGCGGTTTTACCCGCGTAAGTCCCGTTTCCGCGGGAATATCGAGATAAAAAGTAGTATATGTGTTAACCAGATTCTCAGCTATCTATATTCCAAGATTTATCGCAATCGGTTCAGTAGTTTTTGCGTAAAAAAGTAACAAAGTAACATACTGACATACATATATACAAACTTTCGCGTTTATAATAATAGTAAGATTTTCCTCTGTAGCCTACGTCAGATTAAATAGATACGTTAAGATTGATGGTTAAATTGATATTATTAACTGATAATGAACCGTGTCAGCTAATAAATTAAATATAAACCATTAGTGTTGGCATATTTGACAATGTCGAGCGATTACGTTAGTCGACCTCCTTTATTTAATTGTGAGATAATCTGAATAAAAAGCGGTTCAAAACAAACATAGAGCGTTATAAAAAACGTTACACCATCCGTATATTATAAAATAAAATAAACCTTGAGGCTAATATTATTAAAATAATTATGTAATATGCTATCGACAGGTATGCCGATAGGGAATTTAATTTCGCTTAATAAGTACCCACTTAACTGTTTTATTTTGTTTCTCATTTTTTACTTAGCCTAATCATTGGCCTGATGGGAAGATACGATGAGGTCGACGGTAGAACATGATTACTTAGAAGAAACCTATTCATTCATTACATTTTTATTTAAACACACACACACACAATTCAGTTTAAAGTGTTTGTGCCTTAAGTTTTTTCCATTATTAGCTAAATTAGAAACTCAGTAAATTTTTCAAGTTACGCTAAAATTTGAAAACGGTTTTATTACCCAATCATAAACAATAAAAAATTCTATCAGTAGGTTTATATTATGTAATAAATAACACACACTGTTCCTAACGCTGTACGATGCCCTATGTCTAATATAAAATAAAAAAAACCTCTGAAGTCTGGAGTGGGGCAGCTTCACGAAGGTTATAGTAATCAGCTGCTCGACTTCAAAAAAATTTCATTAGTTTTTTGTTAAAGTACTCTAGTTTAAAGTCGTTCTTTATATTTCACTGTATGGATGTGTACTCTTTCACGTTCAGATGGCGAATACATGCTGGTGGTACTACTTCAGCAAGTTCACGGAGTTCTTCGACACGCTGTTCTTCGTCCTGCGCAAGAAGAACGAGCACGTGTCCACGCTCCATGTGATACACCACGGCATCATGCCCATGTCGGTCTGGTTCGGCCTCAAGTTCGCTCCCGGTATGTATTGTTAATAAACTTATTTAGCCTATAGTCCCGTTATGTATCATTAGTTGGATCATACTTCAGTTACCTACCATAATACATAACACACCAAAATTAAATAATCTTAGTGTGTTTCTTAACATAGTTCCGTTACGTCAAAACATTTACCGCCAAATTATCAGATTTTCGAGTCAACATAACCTCAAATTTTATAAAGTTTCCCTGGACTTACGGCTAAATACGTTAAAAAAGTTTAAAAACGAGATTCTCTTAAATTTTAAATTATCATGGGAATTTTTATGTGTAGTAGTATCTTCATTGTTTAAGTAGCCTTCAAATGTTGAATGGTGTTTCAATATTGAACCGCTAGACATCTAAACTTCCCTTTCGGATTACGTCACCATTACCCTAACTAATATCGTAGTCACATAAAAAAATACATCATTCATACTTTTCTCACAATTTACATTCATTTGTAAACTCCTGATTTTCCGCATAAATTATCACGACTAGAATAACTTTGACAAACATTTGGTAACAAAATATCCGTGCTTAAATCAATCAATAAATACCGCGTGTAACGTGTGATACGGAACAAATCATCGGAGATGTGACGGGCCTCTGTGTTCGGGTTAAAACATACATGGAACCAAGAAAATTATATCTATACTAATATGATAATACTAGCTGCGCCCCGCGGTTTTACCCGCAGAAGTGAAAACGTGTTATCACGGGCGCAGGCGGCCGAGCGGTTCTCGATCGGTTGCACTTTTCCTTCATTACTCGGGTTCTACTTATTGGATTTCAATGCAAAGTATACCACGACCTTCCTCAAAAATAGAACTATCGGATAAGTAGTTTTCAATTGTAAGTATAAGGAACCGACAGATAAACAGAGAAACAAACAGACAGACATGAATTTAAATTGAACTATTTTTAATGAAAAGATATATTCACAAAAACAGCGCACGGTCTACGTCAGGCGGGATTCGAACCAACGCATCTCAATCCAATCCGGGGAATGCGACTTAAACCTTTAGCCCACCGAGGCTACTTTTTATCCCGATATTCCCACGGGATATGGACCAGTGTAGAGGGACCTGGCGCTTATATCTTTGTTCGACGATAACTTGAGTATCGTAGCACCGATCTTCATGATTTTTGGTATGCGCGTAGTTTAGGTCAATAGAATTTATGAGTTCGAAGATGAGCCAGTTCGGTAGGGGGATCAGGGAGATAAGGGGGTCGTGAGGTCTCAGTTCGGGGCGAACTCCTAGTTTTAAACCGTTTTTAATGATTGCACTTTGCTAGCCGCAAAAATATGCGTAAATGAAGTCAACAGTACCTTTCACTTGATGTTAAAAGATTCTAGTTAACTCCAACACGTAGCTCACAAGGCCTCGTAAACGTCATCATAACATAAAACTAAATTACCTTTGATTGCTGGATCTATGTCTTAACTATTCGACCTAACTAGTTCTAAGATTATTGCGTTTTACAATAAACTAGCTGGATCCCGCGGTTTTCTTCGTTTAAATCCCGGGATTTAAGTACCGGGATTAGAAGTTGCCTATATTACTACTCGATAAGCTTCTATTGGTGAAAGAATTTTTGAAATCGCTTCAGTAGTTCCTTATCCTATTTATTAATAAATGACAAATGAATGCGTCCCGCGGTTTTACCTTCAGTTGAAATTAGTGTTTTTTTTAATCGGTTCATAATTTCGGAGCTTATTCATTACTAGCTACGCGTCGCGGTTTCACCCGCGTAAGTCCCGGTCCCGCGGAAATATCCGGATGAAAAGTCTATGTGTTATTCCAGGCCCAAGCTACCTGTATTCCAGGTTTTATCGCAATCGGTTCGGTAGTGTTTGCGTGATCGAGTAACAAAGTCACAGACATACAAACTTTCGCGTTAATAATATTAGTAGGATTACAAATAATTATTTCCTCTTTATAATAATAGTACCTATAGATTACTTGTCATTTTAAGAACATTAGTATCATCGATGACTATGATTATTTCAATTATATCGGACCTTTATTTGTCGATTTTAATTATTTTGAGTTAATTATGCAATTATGCACGGTGAAGATTAACCTTAATTTGTGTTGTGTTAGGTTAGGTATGTTGTCTTTAATTTTAGCAATCGTTATCTCATGGTTAGGCGATTCACTAACTTTACTCTGATGAGTTTTTACTAGCATATCTCAATGTTTACCTTGCAATTAATTACCCCATCTTTAACATCTTGAGATCGATTATTTTAAATAATTGTTTCCGTAGTTTGATTTTTATAGCATTAGTCATTTCTAGAAGAAATATTTAAAGGAAAATACATCTTCACAAATTTATTCGCGGCGAGGTTTCGAACTCGCGTCTCTGGGTTAGTACCCCTGAAGTACGACTACGAAGTATTCTAGTTCGTTAAGACGCTTGGATACTAAAATTTTGAAGATTTTGAACCGATTGCGATGAAACTTGGAATGCAGGTACCTTGAGATCTGGATTAAAACAGGCTACTTTTTATCCAGATATTTTTCCGGAATCGGGACTTATGCGGGTGAAACCGCGGGGCGCAACCAGTAATACCTATACCACAAAGTTGCCACACATGATGTAGAAAGCCATGTTGCCAACTAATTGATGTTGCTATCCATTGCAACTATTTTATGGCGATTGTGCAAAATCAAAGGCATTCAAACTATTGCCTCGAAACCCAAAGCATGAAGTTGATACATCTATCAAATTATATAGAAACGATATCTCCGCGAAAATAACGCGGTCAAGTTTGTTAGAATAATAAGTAAATTATTTCAATATTTCTTTCTTAATTCTTGCAAAACAATAAATAGAATAACACAGAATATAATAACGATTGACATAAATATACAATTCTAACTTAATTAACTATAGTATACAATGAAAACCTAAAATAAAACTAGGTATAGGGATATCCACTATGGCACGTCGTGCGAATACCCGACTGCACTGCAGAAAGTTGCAGGTTCGATTCCCGCCGGGTGCTAATATTTATGCTTTAAAATAAATATTTGTATCTGGTCTATGTGTCTTTACTATGTACTTACTAAAGAAAAATAATTATAAGTATTATATCACTTGTATAGTCAACGTAATACGAGCTTAGTTGCTTACCATGAGGCTTGTGACGGTGTGTGTTCACAGAATGTATTTAATTATTTATTATTCACTAGGTCCGCCCCGCGGTTTCACCCGCATAAGTCCCGTTCTCGTAGAATTATCTGGATAAAAAGCATATGTGTAATTCCAGGTCTCCAGCTACCTATATTTTAAGTTTCATCACAATCTGTTCCGTAGTTTTTGCGTGAATGAGTAACAGAGTCACATACAGCCGAATACAGAAACGTCATTTAAAATTTGAGAGGTTCTTAAATTATTGAGCAGTTTCTAAATTTAAAATTAGTATGGCAATTTTGGAGATTGAGAGCTGCTTCTTTGTTTAATTAGTTCTCAAATGTTGAGTAGCGTTTCAGTATTCGGCCGTTACATACATAGATGATAATAATTAGTAAGATTTGCTGTTAAATGTTCCATGTAGACATTCCACTTAGTGGTATACATTTAGAAAATCGGGACCGACTAAATGATCCTTAGATAATTCCCACTACTATGTTGATTACAACTTTTTAAAACTTTTCTTTTACATGCATTCTGAATTCCTGATTGCCTGGTTAACCATGTTTCAGAGCCTAAACATGTTAAGCAATCATTATCAAGTCGGTCTAGATATTAAATGTCGGCTTAATTGGTGAGCTAAGCTAAACTTTTCCAAACTTAAATATTTAGGTTCTGTTCTATAAATAGTACAAATAAAGTTTTTTTGGTTCTGTTTTTGTTCTAAAAATAGGCCCGACACCTTTATGAAAAAAAAATTGTCTAATACCTTTATAATCGGTACAACCGGCAATCGAGTATTGATAAAAACTTCTTAATGCGTTCCTAAAATATCATCTTACTAATATTATAAACGCGCAAGCTTGTATGTATGTATGTGACTTTGTTACTCTTTCACGCAAAAAACTACTGAACCGATTGCAATGAAGGAAGGAAGAAGGAGTATAGGTAGCTGGAAATCTGGAATAACACATAGGCTATACTTTTTATCCCGATATTCTCGCGGGACTTTAACGGGTAAAACCGCGAGGCGCAGCTAGTATACATCGTAGTATTAAATATGATGTACTAGCGACGCCTTTTTTTTGCTTTGCTTGCTTTTTTTATATACTTACGTAAAACGATTAACGGTAACAAAAAGATTCTTACTATATATACTCAGTTATTATGTAGGTATGTTTTTCCGTTACACATCCTATGGAAATGTTTTTTACATTTTTTTAGTATAAATATTACATAATAGAGATAATTTTAAGAATTACCAGTAGTCGAATATAAATAATGAACCTTTAAATTAAAATTTTAACGGATTTAATAAAATCCGTTGTATTGTAGTAGGTATAAGTCGCGAAAAACTAAGAAATTTATATCTTTACAGTCGCTCGACCTAATAATATTTGACCACTATTTTTAATGTTTAGTATTACATTAGATTATTCATGTAATTAAAATGTAGATACTTAGGAAGTGGTTGTGATATTTTGTCCGAAAAATATTATATTATTATTATAATAACAGAAAATAATGACTGTTATGCCATTGAGATAAAAGAATACAAAATATAAACAATATAGTGTCCTTTAGAATCTTATATTTGACTAGCAGCGCTCCGGGTTTTACTCGCACCTGTCCTTATTAAGGCTTTAATATCGGAATAAAAAGTAGCCTTTGTTTTAATCCACATATCCAGCTATCTGCGTACAAGATTATAATTTTATAATTATAAGTTTAATGGTACTACGATAGAAAGAGTGACCGAGGTGACAGACCTGGGAGTACATCTTGATAGCGAACTAAGATTTGACTTGCATATTGACAAAGCTACTGCAAAAGCTTATAGAATGTTGGGTTTCGTTTTCCGACAGTGTAGGGATTTTAAAGGTGTGGAGACTTACATTATGTTATTTAACTCTCTGGTTAGGAGCCATCTTGAATATGCGTCGACGGCATGGAATCCTCTTTTTGTTACATATGTAGATCAAGTAGAAAAAATCCAGAACAAATTCTTAAAAAGATAAAGTTATAAATTTAGGGATTCTTCCCCGCTGACTCGGACGTTGGAATTGAGGCGTGAACACAGAGATCAAATATTTTTGTTCAAAATTATAAATAATTCTATAGATTCCCTATTCCTTATGAGTCAAATCTCGTTTAAATGCTCAAACATACGTACTCGCTCCAACACATCATTATTCGCAACTCCTATCTGTAGGACTCAATATGCCAGAAATAGATTGCTGGTTAGGGCTTGCAAGAAATATAATGCTCGTTACCATCATATTGATATTTTTAATTGTAGTTTAAGTGAATTTCGTTTAGCCGTTAAAAGGGTTGATTACAATGATACCTAATCTAAGCGCCTATCTCGTTACTATTGCATTTTTATTTTATTGTGAAAAAAGATATTATTATTTTATATTTGTTTATTTATATAATATATATACAAGTAGTATTATTATCATCTGTCTACAAAGACTCAAAATTACTATTTATTTACCTATATTATATATTAATTATCATTAAGTGTGTGTCGTTGTTTGTATTTGTCATGTAGTTGCTATCGTTGGAAACTGTTTTGGCTTATGTTTTAACTATTGTTCTATATTTCTTTTGTAATAAATTAAGCTGTTTGTTTCTTAAATAAATAAAAAAAAAAAAAAAAAAAAAAGATTTCAACACAATCGGTTTCGTAGTTTTTGCGTGATTGAAACACATACATCCAAACATATAAACTTTTGCATTTATAATGTTTATAGAATATAATGTCTAAACAATTATTGAGCTTAGGTTTAAACTTTCAACAAATCAAAGCGTGATTAGATAATTATCAATTTTAATTGATAGGTACCTACCTTTTTTTGTTAATAGACTTCTAATTTTTGCGATGTTAGATTAGGTAACATTAAATGAATATTCGGGTTTTTATCGCGTTTATTATTTCTACAACGCGCCGCGAATGAAACCGGAAAACGAGTTTAATTTCTCTATGATTTTTTGCAAGTTAGGCTTGTAGCGACATCTGCCGGTTAACATACGGAATAACTTGTTCTGCAATCTATTAAGAGGCATACATATAGCCGACGGAGCTTGCGCGGTCGACTGGGGGTTCTTCGATAATAATTGTTAATTCTTTCATGACGGAATGTTGAATACGTTTATTCATATTATTTCGTAAGTGACACAGTTTCCTACAGTTTGTTTAGATCCCTAAATGTGGATAAATTCTTATTTATTTCTTCTGTTCGTGAAGCTTCTAATACTAAGTGGGCCAAGGACCACTAGGATCACCTAGTATTAGTTTTCAGATCGCCCTAAGGACTCTAACTTGACTTAACGACTGCTATGAGAGGCAACAACCTATTAACTACTTAACGTGGCTTCCGAAGCACGAAAGAGCCTGAAAAAGTAATTTTTAAACGCTTTTAAAAATGAAGTACCTATTCTGAGTTTTTAGCATATCTGTATTAGGTATGCCTTTGACCTTTCCAATAATCGCAGATTAACCTAAACGTGACATGTTATACCTAAGTGTCGTCATCTACCTAACCTAACTATTACCATTAAAATATTCATGGCTACGATAATCGTCTTTCCAACTATTGGAATTGATCAGTCCTTGAACGAAACTATCAAAGCAGAACGGATAACTACCTAATGTTTCACGTGTCTATAAAACATGAAACCTATTATTATCTGATCAATTGATTTAAATTAATCATAATTTATTACTTTAAATAGACAGTTAAATATTTGGAATCGTTAATTTAATAAAATGTAAAATGTAACTAATGTGTCAATTTCCTGTAAATTTTAAAATGTGTGTGGCATTAAATATACTTAGTAAATACTTACACCCTTTTTTATAAAATATTATTTACACATGACTAAGTTTTTTGACGTTTGTCTGTGTCTGTCAACTTTAAAACTTCATGTGTCTGAAAAAGACAAACGATGCACAGTTATGCAGCGCATTAATTAGCGTTTATAAATAAGGGGGTAGAAGTGGGTATAAATATAAATAAATAAATAATTGATCTCGATGGGTATGAATAGCTTAAGGTTTGCCCAGCCGTGGGACAATAACGACTAATAATATTATATAATACGAGTATATTATAAGATATTATTTGACTTTTAATTTCATGTTTTTTTATAAATTAAGTTTATTCGATGATGATAGATCTTTACTAGCATCATAATTCAGAGTAACTTTTGTTTAGTTAAAATTATATGTATAATGTAATAAATAAATAACTTATAAGTATACATTTGCGTTAGTAATAAACTAAACGAGTCTAGGAAATTGTAATTTTCCAACGAGTCATACAGCTCGTAATATTTGTATTGATTTAACATTTTACATGTTACATTGTGTGGTTTAGTACGCTTATTCAATCTTAGTACTGCACGTACTAGGATTGAATAAGAAGAATTGAATAGAAGCCATTGAATTTAAATTGATAATGGAAAATAACCATAATTGTTCTTTGTTTATGGCTATGGTAAAATGTGCACTTAAAGTTACACCGGTAGATGGCGGTTCGATCCTTCCTCGTAAATAAGAGGAAACTTTACATCAAAAACTTTTTAAATTCACACGATTTGTTAACATAGTACATTTAACCGGGTCTCAATTCCGTATTATTATTTATTCTCGGGGAGTCAACCCTTCCTCTTCCCCCCCCCGAAGTTAATTGATTTTTGCAAAACCATAATTTAAAACTACTACTCTAACCAATTATCGCATATATTAGCAACATCGACAACAAGTTTTTATAAAAATGTAAACCTATATTAGTTTAGATTAAGGTCGAATATTATAAATTCACTTCCTGAAATCATTGAATTTACTAGTTCGTCGTGAGTTGACGACCTTATTGTACCGTTTTGGATACGTTAAATACTACGAAAATGATAATAAAGGTTGTAAATTTGCAAACTAGTTCGTCCATGACAATAAAATATTTACAGGTACAAGGGCAGATTAACCAAAATTGTAGATTTGTGCTAAATAGTGGTTAATAACCACGCAATTTTAGTTTTTGTCCAGGTGACACGCCTAGAAATCAGGCTTTTACGTAATTATGAGAAAAACCCGTGTGATTCAAATTTATCATTGAATTGTGTTGACTCATGTAATATGAAAGGTAAAGGTCTTTGAACATAACTAATGCTGCAGCCAACTGCCTTATTAAGCAGTTTAATTATCAGCAATAGCCTTTTGCGTTGGCTTGCGCTATGAATTTAGTAGGTATATGTACGTGCATACATCCTCCTGTATTGTTTTTATGGTAGACAAAGTAAAGAAAAACATTAAGAAACTGTTCAAAAGGTGAAGAAATGCACCCTTAAGCACCTTTACGCTTACGAACATGTGTGGTTCTTCCTATATGGTTTCACGGCAAAATACAGAAACGATACTCAAAATTTTAGTTTTGCCTATACAATAATTAACTACATATCAAACTCAAAAATTCCCACACTAATTTTAAATTTAGAAGCTGTTATCAATTATAAGTGTAGGTACATATAATTGATAACAGCTTCTACCTCAAATTTGGAGTAGCATTTCTGTATTTGGCTGCAAATGCGGTGGTTAACCAGGGTTTCATATACAAAAACTTCATCAGTTTCTCACGCATTTTGGTACTCACAACCGAAGTATTTTTAACTTTGATATTTGATCTGAAGTATAAGACTTTTACCAAAGACCTTTTTGCGTATTATATTCAAAAGGTACTCATTTACATAACGACACGACCACCATTACACCACACCATCATTTTTATCTGTGACTCCATCCGCAAACAATTGATTAACACTAATCACCATATACGTAGTATGTATTTATCTTTTATTAACAAAACATATAGGTACAACATCCTATAGACAATGTAGCATACCTATAATTAAATTGACAAATATTTTCAATTATATTCTATTTTCGGTCGCATTTTAGCCATTTTTTCCATGTAACAGAAAATATCGAATTAGCGACGCGCGAACTTGCAAGAAATATTTTTTCGATCTGCTAAACATGAATAAAATAACATTATTTTAAACTCACGCGCATACATCATTATAATCTTCAAGAGCCTTTATCAAACTGTCGAAAATGTAATGCGGGTTAGAGAAAAAAGTAAAAGGATGAGGAAAGGGATTATTAAAGAATATTGAACTCAAAAACCGGCATGTATTGTTCAAGCGGGTGATGACCCTGTGAAAAAGAAGCACAACTAATAAGATTTGTGTTTGTTATAGGTGGACATAGCACTTTCTTCGCTCTACTGAACACGTTTGTCCATATCGTGATGTATTTCTACTACATGGTGTCTGCCATGGGTCCTCAATATCAGAAGTACATCTGGTGGAAGAAATACCTCACCGCCTTCCAAATGGTAAGTTTAAGCAACTAACATGTAAGTTTGTATATTCTTTGTATGTAAGTTTGTATGTACGATTATGTGTTGACTATTCGACAGAGACGGTTAAACTCTTACCCTAATATAAACGTTGATTAACAGATGACCAAGTTATATGACGTCTGTCTCTGTCTGCCAACTTTGAAACTTCATTTCATAGTAAAAGACAAACAATACATAGTTATGCAGCTGTTGACCAGCGTTTAGAAGTTTGTTTTTAGATTAAGAGATAAGAGTTGGACTCTGACATTGACATTGAAACAACTTCGAAATCGTTTTTTTTGACTTTGACATTGACTAAATTTTAAAACAATTGCATTTTATTTAATGCGTCAATTAGATCCAAAGGCTCATTAGTTACGCCACTTATTACCGGGTACACGGTTAGCGGGGATATTACAAAGTATTATCTTTAAAATAAGGTTCATCAAACCGAAAGATCAACTAATAATATAATAGCAGACTGACCACTGACGTCTTTGGAAAATCCCAACTCGTTTTTTATTGGTCAATAATTACGACTTTTATATTTATAGTGTAACTAACTTCGCCCTGCGGTTTAACTCTAGTTAGTCCCGATATTTTGAAAAATCTATAATATAAATTGTCGCCTTCATTTCATTGCTACAGTTTTGGCTTTTGTATTTGTATGGGGGCGAAAACCGCAATAGTTTTTCTTCGATTTCTCTGAATCATTAGATTTCATGTACTGCACACATATATTACGTGCACGTGTTAAAATTCTGAATCACACCTAATTTCTGCCTCCCACACAAACTATACTGACCCTTTCCATCCAAGGGTTGCATGGAAGAAATCGCTTTGAGCGATAAGGTCGCCCATTTGTGCAAAGTTTTACTTTTAAACTTTTTATGTATATGTCGTACTAAATGTATAATTTCACTTCCCGGAAAATAAAACAAGATTTTATCAAATACATAAACATCAATTTCAAATGTCTGTAAATTCTTGTTCTGCGATAAATCCTTGACCGGAATTTTTATTACAATCATGAACAGACTTACTGTCTTTCCTTACTTTGCAAGTAGATAGGTTAATAACGGTGCAGAAAGGCAATGGGGGATTTTTCCATTAATCTTGTACATATTGTTGCTTAAGCCGGGTTTCCTGTTTAAGATTAATTCTTTCGCAAGAACCGGAAAGCTATTACCTATTTATCAGGCCATTATAGCGATGTCTTAAGCCGATTTGTTGACTTTGTTGTGTTGACATGTCACCGGGAAAAAAAGGAGAATCATGTATCTATTTTTATAAATCATTGTAAACCTTTGAATAAATTTCTAAATGATTGTTGTAAATAGTTTTCAGAATTACTAAACTGACTTCACTGATTCTCACACAGACAGAGATATACATAATCGAGATGTAAGATCGGCAAAAATAATATAGTTTCGTAATTTGATTTTTATTGCTCTAGGCAATTTAGTAGAACATTTTATAGGAAAAAAACTTCTTTAAAAATTGAATCACAAAAAGGAATTTTTGAAAATGTATTATTCCTTTAATATATTATAATTGGCAATAGAGAAAAATAAAAAAATCATTTGATATTTATTTTTTATTAGATGATTTATTAAGTTATGAAATATGTATATAATGTTGAAATCTTTGTAGAAAATAATTTATTTTTATTACCTCTGCAATGGCTATGTGACCCACAAAACATCTGACAATGGCACATGAAGCCGTTTTCTCAATATTATGTTCAGTTTATTCACTAGCAATAAAACTTGCCTAGTAATTTAACAGGTCACACGTATGGTGTAGTAAAGTTTGTGAAACTTGCGGAAAAATATCAAAATATAAAATAAATCGTAGCTAACTCGAGTTTAATTGCCACTGATTGGTTAATAGTTTTATTTAATTTGCAAAACTATTCGATAGTTTGATTATAAAACGGTTAGTCAACAGATTAAACGAAAAATAAAATGCTCAAATTAATGTTGCGATACAATGTCATTCGTAAGCTTTACTAACTGACCTCAAACAATCAAAATCTTCGTTTGAAGGGTGGAAAACGAACAAATCCCCAACTTTCTGTTTTGCTCGAAAAAGTAACAAACATAAAATATAGAAAGTAGCACAAACTTTTCCATTTATAATATTTGCTCAATTCCTCTATAATTTCAACGATAAAGCACGTTGATAAAAGTAAATAAATAATATTGTACATTAATATATGCAACATAATAATACCTTTTTTTTGTAAATACATACATGTAATACATAAGAAAACACCCAGCAACGAAAACAAACATAAATGCTTGTACTCGACTGGATACATAGCACCCGTGTTCACCTGACGCTCCACAGCCGTCACGAAGATGAACAGAAGTTGTAACTATGTATTTTGTCGTAGGTCCAATTCGTGTTGATCTTCAGCCACCAACTGCAAGTGTTGTTCCGGCCGTCGTGTCAGTACCCGCATATCTTCGTCTACTGGATCGCGATGCACGGCTTCCTCTTTCTCTTCCTCTTCACAGATTTCTACAAAGCGAGATACAATAAGGCTGGGAAGAAGTTGAGGAACACTGGCTTCTGTATGGTTAGTAAACGTTTTTTTTATTTTTCTTTTATTTTCGCGACTTTGTATGGAAATAAAACTGCTTTTACGGTTTTAATCGCGTTTTTTTTATAATCAGCATTGAATGATAATTAAAACAAAGCGATCAAAACCGTTTTATTTCAATTGTATATTTTTTACACAGGTTTTAAATAGCTGATAGTGTCATGCATGAGTTTAAATTCTCTATATGTACTCGATTTCAGGATGTTTTAAACACATATGTATGAAATAGTTTCAAGACTTATTGTTAGATGGCGTAATGACGCCATTTGTAAGTTACAACAGGATAACCAGTCGTTTAAAATATTCAGAAACCGGGTATATGTTTTTTATTAACCGACTCCCAAAATAGGAAGAGGTTATCTTTCCGGATGTTTAGGTTGTTTAGAGATGTTCTGTCTTCATAGCTCGGCTCGAACACAGCCCGGTCTCAGCCTGTTCTAGAATAAATCATCCCTTTTGTGTGTAAATCGATTAATTAATGCAATTCCAATTACGAGTATATAGGTATGAAAGATTTTTAACTGATAACAATGAATTTTCATGAGTAATCGCAGTTACAGTAATGTTATCGTAGGCAGTCGTAATTCACACAGCATTTTACCTGCAAAGGTCACTGACATTCAAAGTTCCCACACGCCTCAATTGTAAATTAATAAAACTTCGGACTCATTTGTTTATATTTAAATTATATAAAGGTTACGAACCTTTTTACCTTAAAAATGATTAAAAAAGAATTATATGATTTTTGAATTGTAATCAATTTATGCGAAAGACAAGCCTGATTTAGCTCCATGATGTCATACGACCTATAGCTAGAAATTCTTCATTAATTATAGTTTTTAGGGTTGCGTACCAAAACGGTAAATACTTTTTTAAGACCCCACGGTCCATCTGTCTGTCTATCTGTCACTAGACTGTATCTTAACCAATGTAATAGCTAGTTTAAATATTTTACCAAAGATTTTTTCCTGTTGTATGACTTTTTTTCTTTTTCGATTAGGGGGTAACGTACTGGCCAAAGTTACCGTTACTCATACTAAGTTTATTTATTATTATGAATGACGTTTAAAACAGTTTAATAATTTATTATCTCTTTTTCTAATCTGTGCTTCAAGATGACGGGTCATGATTTATTTACAATGACTCATCTGAATGAAAAACATTGCAAATTAAAATGCTATTTTTATCGTAACCGCTAACAACAAAGTACTTATGATTAAGACCTTGATTTAAATTACATATTTGGCAAGTTGAAGTAGCTGTTGGTAGTCTAGGTAGCTTGGTACGGGGAACCACCTATACTGTTCCTTGTTCTGTCACCAAGCATAGGCCGAAAGCTCCATTTCGATTACAGATGTGTGAATATACGCAGTTGTCAAATGCTCATCTATCATTTATTAGAAAAAAAAACAGAACTGCATTTCTATCAGAGATGGGCGAAGTGTAGCAATGGATTCGTTTTTTAGAACAAATATAATCGTTTTATTTACCTATCCGTCCACTGCCTCACATCTATCCAACGACTCCCAACCGCTACAATGTCGCCGGTCCAGTGGATGATCTAGTTTGTAATGTTACTTTTTATTTACAGGCTGTAACAGATGAAGCCAGCAGTTCCCTCAACGGCAAATGTTACAAGCAAGAAGAATCCGAAGTTCCCAACTCATACGCATCTTCAGGCGCAGACGCGTTCGTACGTCGACGCGTCCAGTCATAGTGAACTTTGTAAGTTCATAGATACATACTCGAAAGTTTTCTCTACCATGTTTATAGAGTCTTATTGTACAAGAATTGCCTCTCAATGGTCGTACCAAACGATTTTTTATTGCCTGTACTCTTAACACGTTGAACTCTTAAACTAAGACTTATTCTGAGACTTAAGACTTAGTCTGAGGTTTTAGTCTTTGAAGTGTTGAATTCGAATTCAAATTCATTCAAATGCATCGAATTGATATGAAAAGGGCTTTTCCAGAATTTATCCATGTAAAGTAAAAGTGAAAGCTTTTCAAAAAATCTACGCTTAGACTTTATAATACGTAGCCTTTACAGCTCTCCCATGATTCGTGGCGTTCAACGTGTTAAATGTAACAAAATAGTTCATTCTGTAAAGAAATGTTTTTGAGGCGTTGCGTTTTTGCTTCACGTATTGTTTTCAAATACCGAAACCGTGCCTACGTGCGACGAATTTTTGAGTTAACCTAAAGGTTTTTTTACTCAATCAATGGGGTTTTTGAATAAATATATTATCGATTAACTTTGTGTATCGGTTTTTGATCAGTTTTTTTATAAGAATTTGATTTTTTGAGATGTAAATATGTGCTGTAAAACAACTAAGTAAGTACATAACATTTTGATAATTGTACATACAATTATCTTGTACAGTCGTCTTTTTATTATAATCTCTTACATTATTGATAATTTTACTGTATCTACTTTTAACTACTTAATCGAGTTGCTTTAATTATACTAAACATTTTTCAACGCCCGACGTTGCGAGGTCTTTCCAGACCTCTTGTTCACGGGTATATAGGGGCATCTTGAATCTTGTAGGGTTTTAAAAACCTTAGGTTAATCCTTTCCTCGAACGTTGGAACGACTACGCAGTATAAAAATGTATTTCCATATATAGGTAGTTAAGTATTTGTAATGTTTGTTCCTGCAGTGGCGGCGATAGTGCCCTGTTTCTATCTGCTTTTAACTGTTCATAATTATAATGAAAAAAGACTTGAAAAATAAATGAAAAAGGAATAGTTTGCGTGAGAGATCTGTCCTTTTAAATGTATATGACACCTTTGTATTTCCTCGCGACCAAGACCAATGTAACAAGAAAATTAAAAAGTTTAATTTACCCGATTAAGACCTGAGAAAATATGAAACATGTCTGTATTCTAATTATTTTTGACCGATATCGCTCAATGGCCAAAGAATTTCTTTCTGCAATTTTTAATAGTGTAGCCAGACGACTTTGGAAAATAAAACCTAATTAAAATTCGAATATATTAATTTTTGCATGATTTTAAAACAAGCAAGGCCTGCTTATGCGGTCGCCGATGCCTAACTCCGCCACTGTTTTCTGCACAAAGCACATCGTTTCTCTGATCCTTATTATTATTAAAGGGCGGTCGTGATGCAAGCAGAATTTCGTACATTAACCTCTATCGCTATCTTTGTCGCTCATATTCATGTCTACGCAAGTGTGATAGAGAAAGGTTATGCGAGATTCTGCCTTCGTTGCGATTGTGCTTTACTAGATTGCCTTGTAATTATTTTTAAATTATTCTTATGTACAAATGAAGATATCTATATGTAATCTATTAATTGTTAAACATTAGAATTATCTTCGTTCACGTTGCATTATTATCGCGTTTTGGCGATGTGTTCTAACTGAATAGTTCAGGGTTATTTGTATTTAGTCAAGATACCAGTTTTTAACACACAACTTTTACTCGAGCGCCTTTAAAACACTGGTTTTCTTACATATACCAATAACCCTGTTCACAGATTTATTAATAAAATTCGACAATATATTTGAATGTTTCTCAATCGAATCACAAAGCATTATATTCTACTTTAATGAAAAGAAAAGGTTTTAATTTTCTGTTTGTCATTAAAAGTCTCTGAATCTACAAGACCAATTAAGAGTCCTATTTACAAAATGTTCTTGAAAGAACTATATTTTTTCAAGAATATTTTGTAGGGACTTTAAGCGGACAACGCCGCGGGACTTAGCTAGTAACCAATAAATCGCCAGATGTTTGTGAGATGGGCATTTCGTATAACTTGTGTAAATATATTGTTTATCATAAATTGTAGAAATCTCAGTTATGGAAACATTAAATTAGGTCTACGGTGTAAAGGTCGATGGATTTTTGTAAATATAATTTTATTACAAATTTGCTAGACGGCAAGTAGCTAAATTGTTACCATGTTGTTATCAAAGTCCAATGCCGTTTACTACTAATACTTACTAACTATATCACTCGTTTGAATAATCTCGGCGCATCGTGACGTCTTCAAGCGAGGTGCCGATATATTGTAACCGAGTTATACTTATACATGTAAGGTGGTCTCCCATTTATAACTCCACCAGTCAACACAAATGATTCTTCCATGAAAGCATTTTTTATAATATTATTATTATTGTATAAACTTACAGTATTTAAAAAAAAAGAGAACAGAGATAACGAAGCTTTTACTAAACATATTTTGTATTTTAATATATTTAAGGCTCCTATTACAATACTTCTAAGAAAGTATACATCTTTTTTATTTTTATTTATAATTAGTAGGATTTTTTTGGAGCTAAGTGTTTTACATAACGTCTGTACTATGTATCAATCTCATTCAGTTCATGGATTATTTGTAGAAATTTCTTTTTGTATGGAAACATTTCTTTTTGAGCATGTTACAACACAAAACGTAAAATATTTCATCTATTAATTAAATAAAATGTGTACAGACGTTTTGTCGACATACCCAGCTCGATATCTTGTAAGAAGAAAAAACCAAAATTTACTACTAATTTATTTTTTAATTGTCTTTTTTTAAGAATATTTTGTAATAGGACTCTTAAGAAAAATATTATCTATGTCATTGTATCGATCAGAAATCGTTATTACGTTGTGGATTTATTTGTTATAATTATGATTGTATCGTAATTTAGGTTAGTTGATTTGTAATTAAAGTATTTAATTGTAGGTATCTCGTATATTTGATTGTAATGATTGAGTGTGCACAGTGTGAAGTTTAATAATGTTGCCGGCTTGGTTTATCGCGTAACGTATTAGGAACCACTTATACGGTGCCATTTCTCGAACCTATCCAATAAGACACAGCATCATTTTTAGAGTCGGCTTACTTGTAGGTTTGGAAATCGGCACCGTGCAAATGGTTCAAAACACGTGTCAAATGCAACATGACGCGTGTCATATGTTACAACGTGTGTCTTTTATGTTACATGGAGCAAGTCATATGTCAAAATGCGCGTGTCATATGTCACAATATGCATATTGTGCATATTTTATGTTTCATGGCGTATGTCATATGTCACATTGCCAGTATGACAAATTGCGCATGTCTTATGTTGCATATGTCACGTGTTGCATGGTCCATGTTGCATGTTGCGTCTAATGTTCTGATGCTTCGAGTGTCGCGTTTATTGTAATACAAATTCGAAGTGAACACACACAATGCAAGTCTGCTCAACTAATTGCTACGATTTCACTGTATTGCAACTTTATTATTTATTATTTTAATAAAGAATTTTACAAAAATAGTAACAGTTTTTACTTATTTTATAATTAGTGAGTAAATCCTCAACTTCAAGAAAAATCAGTCACTTTTTTTTATTAAATTATTTAAAACCTCCAGTGCGTCTAGCTAAACACCTACCGTTTGGCTTTGCCGTACTCGGGTAAAAAAGGGCCACACAGCGCCATCTAGGTCCGTTAAGTTTAGTAAGTAGTCGGTAGTCCGCTAATGTATAATAGTGATATGATAACTTGACGATAAGTCAAAGTGGTAAGTGGTAAATACATACATACACACAGACCATAAATAAGTAATTATTTTTAAGCATAAATACTTGTTCCCGGCGAGTATCCAATCCGCAACTGTCTGTGTCGTCGCAGCCGGGGGTTCGCCAGACGCGACATAGAGGTCGCCATAACGTGATTATGATAATTATCGCCTGTAGTAAACAAATGTATGAAAATTTGTAGTAGAAGTACTACAGAAGAAAATTCAGAAGGAGTTCTATCTATCTTTGGTATATTAGAATAACCCTTACCTAGGTAAAAGACTGGAATAGTTTTGTGGACCCATTTAACCCTTGAATCAGTTCAGCCATGAAATAAGTCGATTTAATTGTGTCGAATATTTTCAGTTTGGCATTGTTATACCCAAGGCACGAAAATATTCCAACATCGCGTCAGTATCGTTCGATTGTTTTCGAAAACGGTTTACGAAATTGTTGATTAATTTGCAAGAAATAAACAGATCAAAAGCTTTAGCGCTGCAAAATTTTCATAAACTGTGAAACTGTTTTCGAAAATACGGAATGAAGCGATTTTTTATTTTAACTTAAGTACTTTTTTCACCAACGACAGACGACAAAAAAAAACAAAAGATTATCAAAATTATTGTCTTTCAAATGCACTTCCTGCATTGATTTTTATACATTTTCTTTACCAGAGGTGTTAACGTACTAACTAAGTACCTATAACTACGTAAATTTACTAAAAAATACTGAAAGCTGCATTAAATTTATTAGTTTTCTTGTATGCACTTAACTGAAAATGGTAAGGATAGTAGAAAATACTCGTAATCCCTTTCCCATCGAAAATATAGGCTAATATTTGTAACCGACTTCTAAAAAGGAGGATTTTCTCAATTCAGTCTTAGATTATTTTTATTCGAAAAATAATACGGTGGTAGCTAACTTGCACCGTCTAGTCCCGCTCGCCGTATACCGCTAGATAGGGTTGCCACCAAGAAAGTCACCGCCTTTCTACTGAAAGGCTTTGTAGCATCGTCGAGGCTCCCACCCAGGACTCCTACCGTTTTCTAACTCAAAAAGTGGGATATCTACTTAACACAAATATTCATTTGCTTACCTGGGTCTTAAAAAATGCTTAGTTTTCTCGAAAACGATTCTGCAAATGTTGGTAATTTTAGTACAAATTACTAACATGTCAAAAGCTAGGTACCTACCTTTAGCAAAAATCTCCACGTATTGTTGAACAATTTTCGAGTTAAGTTTAACAATGCTGAAGCTATATTGAGACGATTTAGTTATAGAATATTTGCCCTGGGACATGTCTTGTGGTGGGTACTTATATTTCATTGCAACTGATCACTTTAGGAAAAGTAGCTGATCATGCAAATACGTGTCGGTCCAAGGACGAAATCTTGTTCACGTAACATCCGGGAGTGGATTGGATAGTTAGTAACTATATCGCCTCGTAAGAAATAGCAAAGAATATTCTCAGTTGACCGCCAACCTTCGTTAATCGGAAGAAGAGGATGGTTTAAGTCGTAGCGCCCAGCGGACTCGTCCGTGTTCCGAAACGTTTACAGGGCCCTGATTCGGTATGGACAAAGCATGCGGAATGCAGGCGAAGTGCAGGAGATGTACGTTATTTCGTATTCTGTAAATGTTATTTTATTTAATTACTACCTAATATTTTAAGTAGCCTTCAAATTTAAAAGCTACTTAATTATTTAAATAGCTCCGCTTGTTTCTCAGCCAATCAGTATTAAAAGAAGTTATAGAATAGCTTTTATTGTTACTCATGCAACAAATCGATTTCTGCAATGCTCCTGCATCCCGCCTGCTTGTTGCATGCTATGTTTTTACAGAATTGGGCCACAGGTGCGACCACTAAGACGAGTCGGATCTAGTTCCACTGCCGTCTTCCTTCACCTAGACGAGCGTGGTACATCGTAGACTATGTCATCACTTTCCATCAGGTGAGATACATTAGTGGTCTATCGCTCATTTATCGTGAGAACCTGAAGGAGGCATCTCGAGAAGAGAAGTCAGTAGTCAAATACTTTATTTCAATACGAACTTGTATTGAATTTGAATTTGAGGAGCTCATTGGCCTAGCTGTACCAGCCGATCTTAAATGGTTGTGCAGGTTAAGCAACGCTTGGCGCGGTCATTACATGGATGGGTGACCGAAAATTTGTGTGGCAATAAATCATTTTCTCGAGCTCCTCCGTGCTTCGGAAGGCACGTTAAGCAGTTGGTCCCGGTGGATCTCTGATAACAGCCGTTAGGTCAAATTAGAGGCCTTAGGGCGATCTAAAAACTCTAACACCAGGTGAGCCACACAAGAATAAGAACTTGTGTGCTTACAAAAATACGATCATTTTGATACGTCAAATTATAACTATGACTAGGTATAGTGTAGATACAAAAATATTCAGTTTTGACTAACTGTATTTAAGTATTACAAATCAACAGAAAACCGGATCTTTAAATATTATTTATTACAATATAACCTACGTAGATCGTAGGAATTAAGTAACTTAACTTTAATTGTACTTTCCAGTTAGTGGTTAGACGTAGATACGTATTTACTAAAATAATTTAAACATTGACGCATGCATCTTAAGTTTATTTGCTAATCCGAGTGGTAGCAGTGTACATTAGCGGCTATGCTACAGACAAGTAAACAAATACCATATTACGTCAAGTTATAAGTTTTTAACAGTTCCTTATGGTAGGTGTGTAGGTAAACATTCATGAGGAGCCACAACAACGCAATAGATTAGCAAAACAGCATACCAGCGCCCTCTAATATATTTTATTTCCTACTTGCTGGGTTTCCTACTTCTATGGTTTCACCCGCGTAAGTCCTGATCTTGTGAAGCTTTCGAAAAACCCTTTCTTATTGGACGCCTAGGTTTTAGAGAACCAACTCTCCAACCTAGAGTCTTCTCAAGATCATGGCCGATGTAGCCATTTTGCTGAAACGTTGAGGAAATTAAAACCTATGATTATTTACATCGCGATCTAGACCAGTAATTTTTATAATAATAATGATATAGGTACCTTCTCTACAGATTTCAGCTACCTCGCCCTCTATCAGCGGTTTAGGTTATGCATTGATCAGTCGGTCAGTAAGCATTTCATACATGGGGAAAAAAAAATCCATGGAATCCTACCGCGGAACTCTCGTCGAGTTCAACTCGACGTCGTTTTAGGAGTACGATATTATCGATAACGGGGTTGAAAAAAGCTACCGAGCAAGGAGCGAGCAGAAATTTTGTGGCTTTAACGTCGACAATTTCTGCTCGCTCCTTGCTCGGTAGCTTTTTTCAACCCCGTTATCGACAGCATCGTATTCCCAAAACGACGCGGACGTCGAGTTGAACTCGACGGGAGTTACGCGGTAGGGTCCCAGGAAATATGTGGGTGAAACTGCGAGACACCGCTTAGGTAGGTATATATTTTCGACAAACACCTTCTGTAATTAGATTCTTTATAAATAAATAGGTATGTAAATACGTATATCAAAAGTTTAATTATAGATTGCTGGTAAAAAATATACCTCACCAACTGCAACGCCCCGTCTAACGCCAGCCAAATAAAACCTTATAACTCATTTTAATCAGCTTCTTAAAAACCTACCTTTGAAACTTTTGTTGTAACTTTCGCACCAAGTCAAGTAATAAAACAAATTACAAAGACAATAGTGTCAAAGCAATTCAAATATTGACAGATAGTTTAAACTGAAGGTTTTGTCTGCAGTCTGTGGTCACTTGAAGTTTTTCACGGGCGTGACCCTGGCAATGGATCGGCAAGGCGACATCTATAGCTGCACACTGTTCAAGTGTACCTACTTAGGTCTACTTTATTTACTACTTAGGCACAGCTATGCGGTTTATCTACCTAACTATGTCCGCTGCGCTGGAATCCTAATGACCGGATAGGCTCCCAATGTTATTCTTTACATATGATAGACTAGCTGTTTCGTGATAGATTTGGTTCCTATCGTTTTCAAATAATATTGTGCAAGCCTGTGACTTGTCCGAGAAAACGAAACTGCAGAATCCTGGAGATATCATTGGTAACAGCTGTATCAAACTTCAGCTAGTTTTGCTGGTATTCTAATGTAGATATAGCTGGTTAACGGTCTGTTGACGCCTATAAATAAGTATCTCAGTAACACCTACTCAAATGCCGACGGTATACTCCTTGCCCAAAAAACATGACCTTAGAAAAAGAAGGATTAAAAAGTTGTTCCGAGCCACTTTTAAATCCCGCACTTTTTTCCGTCAACCGATATACGACTGACAAATAAAAATAACTACAACATTAAGCATTGCCTTTGACGTCATCAGATATCAGGTTACTCCGCATTTTAATGACAACATGTAAGTACACACTTATTTGTTTACCTGTATTTATTGCGTGGATAAGTTTGACGACCTCTGAGCACAAAAAGTTGTATGTCTAGGTTCAATTCTCACCATGATATAAATGTAATTTTGTATAAGGTTGTAAAAAAACTAGGCATTGCCACTCGCAGTGTTTAGGTTGTTTGAAAACATTGAGGATCGCAATTTGGAAAAACCGGTCAATATCTGAAATTTTTCCACGCTTTTGATGCGGACATCAACTATCAATTATCCCGATGCGGGGGTTCGTTCTTAAGTCTGTCTTTCAATTACCGGGTAATTTGGGGTTATTTTGTGACAGTATGCCTAACAGTGACACCCAATATTTCAATCAATATGACGTATAATTTTTTTAATTTGAAGAAATCTAGTAATTCTTTAAAAAAAACTATTTATTTCGATGTAAGTTGAGAAACAAAA
Source organism: Idaea dimidiata (assembly GCA_949358125.1). Taxonomy (NCBI): domain Eukaryota; kingdom Metazoa; phylum Arthropoda; class Insecta; order Lepidoptera; family Geometridae; genus Idaea; species Idaea dimidiata. Next base: position 21,020,145 of record OX442332.1, on the reverse strand, counting down.
ATTATATCTTCAAAAAATCTTGTCACACAGTATCCCCAGTTTGTCACAAAGTATCTGCAATTTACGATATTTGCCTTACTATGTTGTTCATAATAGAAATAAAACCTTGAAAAAGCCAAGTTGGCGAAAGCTTGGTCGTTTAATTATAATGCCATTAAACATTATTATTAACCGATAATTTTTTGAAGATACTCGTATAATTTTGTTTCTCAACGTACATCGAAATAAATAGTATTTTTTTAGAACTACTGGATGCAAGAAAGAGATACGTCATGTTGATTGAAAAGTTACCTGGAAGAAATCGCTTTTAGCGATAAGGTCGCCCATTTGTACAACTTTTTACTTTTAAGCTTTCTGTGTAATTTGTCTCACTTATTAATTTTAATGTAAACTGATGTTAATTGTTGTTGGTTGTGCAAATAAAGTGTTAATCTATCTATCTATCTAAGTTGGGAGTACAATGTTAGGCATACTGTCACAAAATAATCCCAAATTATCCGGTAATTGAAAGACAGACTTAAGAACGAACCCCGCATCGGGATGGTTGATAGTTGATATCCGCATCAAAAGTGTGTGAAAATTTCAGATACAGACCGGTTTTTCCAAATTGCAATTGGAAAAAATTGTTTCCAAAAAAATACAAAACCTAAACACTGCGAGTGGCCATGCCTATAGTTGTTTTTACAATAAGAACGGATGCTTCCCACTGACGTTAAGGACTTTTCCACATTGTTTCTGTTATTAACAAAGTGTTGTTAACAAAGTAATTGATGCAGAATACAGGTTGTTTGGAAAACCCACCCAGACCAAACTCTTATGTTTCTTACATTAAATATAATTATATTAAAATTAAATTATTTATAGGTACCTACTTAATTTTAAATCAGCGCTTAAATGACGTCAGGGTTAGTGGTTAGACAGAAATAACAAACGATAAATTCTGGAACCAAATAAGTACCTACCCAATTAGTGAGACCACAGAAATTAAAACGAGCCAAGCTAAGTGTACGACCACTACCTACCTTTTCTCAAAACGTTTCGTTCGTCGGTTTTTTAAACCCTCATAACTTAGGTTCCGAATATATCAGATGAACGAAATTTACGAAGTATGATGTCAATAGGAGACTTACTAAAAATATATAGTTTCAGTTGCATAGCTCCTATAGTTTAGATTTTACACTCACTCATGTTAATCAAAATTCTTAGGGTAGCCACATATTTCGGTTAAGATTAGTTTGTAAATTAGGTGATTGTAGAGTTGGAGCGTAGAGTTATAAGCTTGGCTCAATATGACGTCTAATAACTTTTTGACAGTGCACGCCATATGGGTCACGCTCTCAGCTTGGCTACATTTTCACATGAAAATGTTTATGAGATGATATACTTTTTCGGAATCTTAGATAAAAATGTAAACAATGAACTGACAATTATCAAAGAAAAAGAAAACAAAGCGCTGTCACTTTCATATAAATACATGAATTTTAGTTAACATTTTTGATCTAAGTTTCTGAAAAAGGGTGTAGGTATGTACCTACAGGCCCACAAGTCTTTATAATAATCATTTAATATTAGTTGCAGGAACCTTTTACGCTTCTACTGCAATTAAACTTGTGTAAGTATTTTTAAGATGACGTTTTTCATTAACAATCGCAGCACTAAGACACTGCGTCCATCTTTAAGACAACTTTAAGTAATTTATGAGAGAGGGAAATACTTGAAACCATTACGTCGCTGATAGTTTGCAAATACTTTACTAAGCTCCTGTACCCGGTTACGCCTACGAGTATACTAGGTGTAACGGGTAAGCCCTTATAAGCCGAAAGGGGGTGGTTCTAGACGTCTAGGCAAATAACTTTTGTTCTACAACTTTTAGAAATTCGAAGTAGTTTTCGAAAATTTTAAGTTTAAAGTTTACGTGAAATCAGCTGTTTCTCAGAGTTCGAGGTCAATATCTTGTCCTTTCATTTAGTTTAGTCGACAACAATCGAAACTAAAATTATGTTTAGTTTCAAAAGCAGCTGTTTTTTCAATGAACCATAACCTCAAAATTTTCAAAAAAAATTCGAATTTTTAAAAGTCGTAAAACAAAAGTTGTTCGGCTAGATGTCTAGAATAACCCCCTTTCGGCTTAAAAGGACATGCCCGTTACATCTTGTATACGTTCCAAATTATCATAATCCGAGCGCCCCTTCGCACTATTTTCAGCATCCCGTGTAGTAATGCCATTTGCACGCATTACGACGTATAATCAACGTAGTATATAGAATACGTTCCAAATACCAATATATAATCAGGGGTTATTAATAGCAAGTAGCCATTAAACTGTGTTGGGTATGAAATAAGCCAATAACCCATAGTTACAATAATAATTACTGTAAAATTTTAAAGTAGGTATTACTTGCTTATTTAACTTAATTCAAATAAAACTAGGTACGCAAATAAATTATAATATAATTGTATCTTTTGGAGTTGATATCCAACAGCCACATTCACAAACGACCATATGCGTAGGATAATGCTGAGTGCTCAGTATTTTAAGTTTATTTCTTTGTCTTTCTCTTTATATAAGAGAAAGACAAAGAAATATGCCACGCATAGGGTCGTTTGCGAATGATGCAGACACTATGGTATGTTCCGAAATGCTTCATTTTCTAAATCATAATGTCCAATTATTTAATCACTTGCCAAAATTACGATTGAAGTAATAATAATATGAAACGTACTGCATTTAAAGATGACTTGAAATGCGCTATGCTAATAAACATGTACATTTAAGTAGGTACAAATCGTACGAAGCTAAAAGTTGCGGAAAATCCAACAATAATAGGTAATTATAATTTTCAACCAAGTATTATTTTATTCCTTCAACTAAAGAGGAAATTAAGATTATTTTCGTATCTACAATACACAAAAACTTTGTCAAAGAAGTCGTAGAACACGCAATTTGGTAATTAACCAAACTATTTTCCACAACTTTTTAGCATAATGACATGGTCAGTAACGTGGATTCTAAGATGTAGCACGTGTATTAGAAGACACCTACTTCTACATTAGTTACTAATACTGATCACGAGTCAAGTTAGAAAAATATTCCATTACCAGATAAGTAAACTATTCAGAAGTTTTTGTTTTCAATTACTTCACACCATGGATGGTTTTTATGATTAAGTAAGGCAAAAAATATTGTTAAGTAGTAAGTACACATACGCCAGTTAATATTTGATGTAGGTACGGGCACTACGAAACGAAAATAACTTCATACTTTTTTAACCCCAGCTTTATGTTATTTATTAATGCGATTTTTTGCTTTTTTTTTTCATTTCACGGCTGAATTAATGTTTTACGAATATGATAGATGACGGACGACTGATTTATTTTTCTCTGAATTTCACAAAAACGGTCTAGACATCTAACCCCATAGAATAGAAACCTGACATTCTAGGGGTCGACCCTTGTCCCGGCCCGTACGTACACCTACAAGATTATCCATCAATTCTCGGAGACCCTGTATATTTACACAAAAATATCCCTGAACCCCCCTAATTTTTAGAAAGATTATCTGCAACAAACTCGTTTCGGAGCTGAGAACGAATTATTACTGATGTTTGTTATGTTACCAGTTTTTTGTTAACAATTTTTTTACAGTGAAACCGCCATACTCATCTATTTAAAGAATAATTTGATAGCAAAAAATTATGTGATTTGATACATTGACGTCGTGATCGTTAATCATAAATATGATTACTTACTACTAATAAACTTACTACAATTAATAAACATCTACGATAATTTCATACCTAATATCCACTATATTAAGTATGAAATTATCGTATATGTTTATTATTTACATAAGTATAGGTACCTACATAGAAAAGTACCTATAAATATGTAGTAGATACTATTAAATATTTCACTATTTGTTTTATTTTTGCTTAAGGAATATCGACTAGAAATATTCATCATCATCATCGTCACATTCATCTTTACGAAGAACAGCGAGTTCAAATGTCTTCGCGAGTGAATTTTGAAGATTATTTTTACCCTTTAAAACAATTCTAGTAGTAGATACTAGCTCAAGGAAATAGATGAAAAGCAAACCTCAGAACATAGAATGCAACAAGATGCATTGTAATGAAGTTTAGCGGTCAATTCGCGGGTATATGGACTTTTTAAGCAATTTTTTAAAAAACAAATCAATGCTTTGAAGAACGTATACCCCTGCAAGCGTATGAGGGTTACCACGATCACCATTGGAGACGTCTCATTTTCTGAACCTACAAATCTTCTTCAAGGTTTTGGTAAAGTAGTTGAGTATAACTTTACTACCGATAGCCTGTACTTGACCATGTATAAGGACTTTGACTGCTTTGAATTGAAACACTTTGAGCCCGGTTTCTAAAATTCATAACTTGATGCTAAATAATAACTTAACATTGACTTAAGTAGTATAATTGCACAAACATTGCAAAGTCATAATTCAATGGCAATGCGTTATTATGATTTTATAGTTATAGAAGATGTACCAGAATCTTATGGCAAATAGCGTTATTTTATTTATTTAAAAAATATTATACAGCAACCCTCGGGCACCCTCAGGTAATCGGATTATAACATCTTGAAACATTATTATATTATGTATATAAACAATGTATGAAAAAACGTATCAAAACTAGTAAAGCGTTTGGTACTACGTATTTACATGATCAAATGGACTTAGGAACTATACTGGACTGATTAGTTGAACATTTTGCCTTACAATAGACAGAGGCTAATCCGAGCCGAATGAGATAGCAATCGACGATGTAGTGTGTCTCGTTCTTTCATCTTGCCAGCCTACAAAAATTATCATTTATAAAAAAAAAACATCAAAAGAGGTTGCAGTTATTGTACGGCCAGATAAAGCACGACCCGATAATGTCCCTATAATACACGACCTGTTAATTGGACACCAGGGTCTCCTTTTAACACTCCGTACAAATTGTATATAGGATGTTACACGAATAATATCCTGGCTTCCATTTATCAGGTCGTAAATTATCGGGTCGTGTAATAAGTGGTTGTCAAGTACATTATTGGCTCCCATTTCCTTTTTATTATTTTAATGGTAACCCAAGCGTCAGTGTCATGGTGGCATCATGGCGGTAAAATATTAGTTATTTAATTTATAAAATTTCTGCGTTAAATTGCATAAAATGGTGAAAACCTGTTGTGTTTTTACTTGTACAAGTGAATCATATGGTGGTTGCAATATATCTTTTCATAGGTAAGCCAAAATATGTTTTTTATTGTATTCTACCACTGTTTTGTTCTTTACAAGAATTTATGGTGACTATGATTTTTGGATTTTTGTATTGAGTTCGAGTAAGATTTTTTTACTATAATTTTATTATTTCAGCTTTCTTAAAAATGAACAAATACGACAAAAATGGCTCAGCGGTATGGATATGAAGTAGAAAATTACAAAAAAGTCAGTCGTATGCAGTCGTCACTTCGATCTTTCCTGCTTTTACTCCCGTCGATTATTGAAAGCCGATGCAATACCAAAAATTCCGCCGGTGGTACGAATACTGTTAGATATTTAACTACTTACCTGCTGAACATAAGTGATATTAAGTAATTAGTCAAAAAGTTTTATTTTTGAAATTTCCTCTAGCTTTACATTTTATGAATTTTGAGGGAAGTACTATAATATTATATTTAACGTAATTGACCGTCGTCACTTCGATCTTTCCTGCTTTTACTCCCGTCGATTATTGAAAGACGATGCAATACCAACAATTCCGCCGGTGGTACGAATACTGTTAGATATTTAACTACTTACCTGCTAAATATGAGTGATAATAAGTAATTAGTCAAAAAGTTTTATATTTGAAATTTCCTCTAGCTTTACATTTGATGAATTAAGAGGGAAGTACTATATTATATTTAAAGTAATTGACCGTCTGTTAAAATTTGCTTTCGTCAGTCAGTATGTAGTATGTGTCTTTGTGTGTATGTATTTTGCTGCTTCTTCTGCTGCTGCTTCACACCAAAAAAAATTAATTTAATTTCTTCTTCTTTCTTCGAACCCGTACCTCTCGCATGACGGGCGAGAGCGCTAATCTTTGCCTCACGGAAACCCGTCGTGATACGGTGATTTTTGATGATACATTTCTTTTTGTAAAATATTTATACTTTTTAATCTAAGTGTTCAAAAATTAATAAGCATACTATAACAATTAATAAAACTGTTTTATACCGTGTCCTTTTGTATTATTTCATTAATCCTTAAGGAGCGTCTATTGCTAATTCAAATCTTCAATTTGCCAACAGTTACATCTCAGTAATATTATAAACGCAAAAGTTTGTATGTATGTCTGTGACTTTGTTACTCAATCACGCAAAAACTACTAAACCAATTGCAATGAAACTTGGAATATAGGTAGCTGAAAACCTATAATAACACATAGGCTATCCCGATAATCTCGCGGTAACGGTACTTACGTGGGTGAAACCGCGGGGCGCAGCTAGTAAATAATACTATGCGCTTGCATTATTAAATCTAACATCAGTCACATAAAAAAATCTTATTGTCACCCTATTAGAAAGTGACACAAGTCCTTTGCTACAACCATCTCGCTCAGCTCGTTTTTATTCTGACAGTGTTCCCTCCAGCATGATCATGACTGATGTAGATGACATAATGACGTATAAAAACACATTTTTTTTCTCATGCCATGAAATTCTGGTATTGATTTGTTTTAATTAATTAATTTTTATTGATTTGTGACAGCACTGGGACTTCAATAAAAATTACGCTAAAAAAGATAAGTGCAAAAACAGAAACACACAAATCGTAACAAAAACCGATCTGAACTATATCTCTAAGAGATCGTAGTTTCAGATTTAGACAGATTGTCACATAAATGTCAAATATCGACCAATGTGACGTTTATTTGACAAGCTTTCAACCGAGGCGTCTAAACTAGCGGGTAAACTATGACCAAACTATCAATATCGGTCTCTAACGCATTGATCAACCTAAAGGTCGGTTAATAATTTCAGATAACGTCTATCAAACGCATTATCGATGGTCGAGAAACTTCTACCTTTAACGCCAGCGGCCCTAGCCAAAATTCTTATCGAATAACGAAAACGCCAATCGACAGATTTTTTTGTATGAAATTGATATAAGCTCGCGAAAACTTCTAGCGTGACCTTACGTCAATTTCATACAAAGAAATCTGTCGATTGGCGTTTTCGTTTTTCGATAAGAATTTTGGCCAGGGCCGCAGGGCTAGTTAAGATGAGAAACAAATGTTTTGTAGTGATAAATACTAAATGACGGTTGTTTCATATGGCCAAATATAGCTCATCAAAAAAGGCAAAACGTGCAAAATCACGTGTAATTTTATGGTTTTATTTATTTAATAAACTGGTTCTGTACCATAATTAAGACGATAAAGGCTTCCTTAGCCGATAAGAAACACGTGATTTGCGGTAAAGCTATCTTATTAGGAAGACTTTATCACTGTGGCTTAGGTATGCATCCCATATATTATATTATTTATTCAAGGCTTCCGTTTACAGGTTTCGTAGGTACTTTATCTATTACGATTGACATTTCTACTACGAACGATCCAGCCAGTATTTTTTTAAGAAACGCATAAGCAAATAAAAACCGGAAAATGAGAAAAACCAGACGTATAAGCATTTAGGGTTCATACTACCTTTGATTAACACTAAAGTTAGAACCATTTCAGAAGTTTTGGTTGGAACACGGTGAGGAGATGTATTTTTTTGTAAAACTTAGTTCAAATACGTGTAATTTTTTTAATTTCGGAGGCATATTAGTCAATTTAGTTGCGTGAAGGTATACAAGTGTAGTGAAAGCGAAAATCAGTGCAAAACATGGACTTTAGCGTTGTCTCCAAAGTTTTACAATGATTCCCTAGACTTGACTTAAACTATGCCGACTTGATTGTTTCGATACAAATAACTTGCAAATATTAATAATTCTTGACACTGGCTAATGTCCAAAAGGAATATATTATAGAAGAAGAAGAACCATTTGAGACTGTTTGCTTTTGAGCTACCACCTATGTCTTGAACGTATTGTCAAGCGGACTTGTTCGTGTTCAGATACTTAATCTGCGAATGATTAAAATAATATTATCTTGATTTAAATGTGCGTATAAAATTGCAACATTTTTTTAAGGCTAACCACATTCGGCCTTTGGCTTTTCTTAGACTACGTGCTATATTATAAGTATTACCATGACTCATGAAAGCTGCATAGGTACATAATTAAAAGAACTGAACAATGAGTTACTTCAAAAACCTTAATCAAACAATGTTCGAAAAATAAAACTAGACAATCTCACAGTTTTAATGACGACATTGAACTTTAGATAATATGTTTTTGAATAAATCTATTCAATACTTCTCGTTTCTCAATGTTTTCTTTTTGTGCACACTTACCTGCCTATAACAAGCGAGATGCATTTGCAAGATCTTTAGGCAAGGTCATTAAAACTATAAAAATAGCGATGTTGATATTGTTGAGAGCTACCTACATTATTCAAAATTTCGGTAGGCATTAATATATTTATTAGAGATTCTTAAAATTTCAAGATTGTTTTAAGTTTGCCGTGGATTTTCTCAAAATGTTTTCCTTCACCATAAGAGCGATGTCATAGTGCACATAACCTTTTCCTAAAGACAAATAAATTGGTAGTGTTGAAACAGGTCAGGAAAGAACAGTCTTTTCTCTGAATATGACTAACTAGGTTGGGAGGGTTGTATAGGTTCTGGAAAAGCCTATCCACATTCCAATATCCCTAAGCTGGTACTCATCAATAGCATGGATTGAAGATGCTTTAAAATTAGATAAAAAGGTCAATCATTATTATTACTTTGCTAAGTATAGGTACCTCTGCGACATAGGTGAGTAAATACAAATCCATACAATATGATGTCTGTAAGTAGGTACGTATCTTAGTTAGTTAAGTTAACACCAAAGAACTTAGGCATAGCCATGACTTTGTCACTCGTGCTTAGTACTTCAACTTGACATTCTGATGTTAGTCAAACACTAAACCCACTTCAAAATTAACTGGCAATGGACTTGTGATCTTTGGACGAGTTATGTAAATAATCTAGACAAATATTTGCAAAATTATTACGCGTGTACCTAAAATGGTCATCAAAATACAATACTTAAAACGTTAAGCAAAATAGGACGTAAACACTTCACAGTAATTCCAATAACTTTGTCTAGAACTCTTTTGTATTTTTCTAGATTAGAATACATGGAATTTTGAAATTCACACGATTTGTTAACATTCTTAGTCAAAATTCACCGGGTCTTAATCGCATATTAGTATTAAAATGTAGAAGTTGGTAGGTAAGTGAACTTATTAAAAAATCGTGTGAATTTTAAAAGTTGAAGTAAAATGTAGATACCTACTTACCTAAATCTGTACAAATTGGAGGTATACAAATACAATTAAACATTGAGAAACGCAGACAACAAAATGGATTTTTAATTACCTAATTCAACATACCTAGTTACATTTTACCGGGACTTAATCCCGTATATATATTTTTACGCAGACGAGAGCTAGTATCCACTTTTCCGGTTGAAATTCTTATGTTTTCTAATTTTGACCGCTTTAAAGTAGTATCATTGTTTAGTGGAAAAGACACGCGGCGCATGCAACTCAATCTAGTGGTTTGATCCTGATAATAAAAGGTATTTCTCCACCTTGCGGTTTTTGACTGCCAGGTGGAGAAATACTTTACGCTGAGCGAGTTCTTTGACTCGCTCAGCGATGTGCTGCTTTTGGCCGATATACGAACTACCACAGCTACAATCAACTTTATAAACCCCTGGCATCTGGTTAGGAATGTTGTCCTTCGGTGACCTTAATTGCTGCGACATCTTTGTCATCGGAGAGTAAATGGCCTTAACTAAAATGGCCTTTTTCAAAAGATTATTACTTAATTCAAATTTATGACTTAGTACAAATATTTCAAAACCACTACCTACCTATATCTTTATTGCTAATTTTTTTGTCTAAGATTATTAAGTAATTAAATCCAAAATCCGATTTCTTTTAAAATATTCATAATGATAAACAGACAAAGAGTCAGTTGTTGCACAAAAAATCCATTGTTTAAGTATTATTTTAATTTCCTATTTTCCTGTTTGGAATTCGTTCGTTAAAAAGTTTGATAATATATATATATATGTTTCTTACTAAAAATTTAAATTAAATGAAGTAGACAGTAGAATAAATCCATAAAAAATGCTGTGCAAACGGATACGTTTGCTTTGCATTTTACATCGATTGCGTTGATTTTCACATTGATTTATATGCGTGATTGATAACGCAAACCTAAAGAAGACGGCGGCAGTGGAACTCATTCCGATTAAGACCCTTCATAGTTATTTTACCGTCATATTTATCGGATCCGATTTGCGGTACGACTTTCATGTATGACAAGCCGCGGGGGATGCCTGGCACTAAACAGTGATTCCTCCTAGGAGCGAGCAGAAATTGTCTATGGCTTTAACATCGGTAATTTCTGCTAGCTCCTTGCGCACGTAGCTTTTTTCAACCCCGTTATCGACAGCATTGTATTCCCAAACCGACGTCGAGTTGAACTCGACGGAGGTTACGCCCAGGGGTTGAGTAAGACAAATCAATACAAAGCAGTGTCGAACCTCCTAAAATCAACAAACCTTACAAACCAACAACCTTTCGCAATCACTTCATATCTAAACACCTATCACGTATAAATTAAAATCAGCATTATGAACGTCATAAATAAATAAATATACAGAGATTGTGATCACATCAGTGGAACTACCTTGAAATTCGCATATGACTTAGGTATGTAAGTGTGATAAATAGTGAGCTTCGTCGTTTCTGTCAATTTATTTGTTGTTAACACATTTCCGCCAGGTTTAGAGTACGTCTAGTTTGCGAGGCGAATACGACGACGACGCGACGTGATGATGACCGCTCGTGGAAGACCTTGGTCACAGAACAAATATCTTAGGAACGCTCCGCCAGTAGGCTGACTCCATAGAAACCGCGCCTCGAAATCTTATACCCAAAGAACTTATATTATATTACCAGAACTTACTTATTCATTTATTTACAATTCTTACAACTACCATTACAGGATAAACCCAAAGCGATAGTGCGCAACATTAGATTGGAAATAAATAACTATTCTAATAGTATAACTTCTTTGGTTTGGTTCCGGGTGTTTTCTATGTATCGTATGTATCTATTTACAAAAAAAAACTATAATATGTAGTATATCCGTTGTTTAGTACCCATAGTACAAGCCTAGTGCTTAGTTTGGGGCTAGACAGCGCTGTGTGTAATGTCGTGCAATATTTATATTTTCTTTGCTTATACCACATTCAGCATGAGCAAGGAGTTCGTATATTGAATATTTTGACGACTTTTGTGGCACTTAGGATGAGTCCCCTGCAACGCAGTAGGTTGCGGGTTCGATGCCCGCCGGGAACAACTATAATAAAGTTTGTTTCTGATCTGGGTGTCCCATATTCAATATGTACGTATCTACAAAAGAAACAACCACAACAAAAGCTTAGAAGCCTATCATGGGGCTAGATGGCGCTGTGTGATGTTCAAAGAATTTATTATTTAAGTACATTGAATAGTATTAGGAGTCGCATATGTGCCGCGATTGGTGCATGTATGTAGGTACTTTCCATTCGTAGTTTTTTTTTATTTTATATCGCAAGTCGGCTTACTATGCATTTTTGTATAGTGACCTTGATTGTCCCCAAGGCGAAGCAAACTGGTGGCACATTGCGACCCATTAATAGAGCTCGAGCTCTCTTTAACCTCGAATCCCACTAATATAGTAAAAACGAAAGTTTAAATATGTGTGTTTGTATCAATCACGCAAAAACTACTGAGCACTTACACAGATGGCTGGAGATCTGGATTAACACGCGAGATCTTACACGAGTAAAACCGCGAGGCGCAGCTTGTATGAAATAAGGATAAGTCAACCTGCTGTGATCCGTGCGTTTCACTCACATGAATTTTTATGGGGTTGGGATGAAATAAATATAAAAAACTTATTTTGGCGAATTTTAAAGGAAGACACTTTTCAACTAACGCATGTCGTTTTGTTCGGAATGTAACAATTCATACCAGTTGAGTTTTTACTAAAAATAAATAAAACCCTATGTAAGTCCAAATAACTCCAAAATAAAATGAATAATGTAATGTCACTTAGGAAAATGCTTTCCAAAATACTGCTTACAGTAAATTCGAAGAATATGATCAAAAAATCTGAAGGTCGCAGGTTCGCAACCCGTAGTTGTATTTTGTAAACATCATAATTGCTAGCTTTTTAGTACGCAGCGTTCCTGTAGCTCCCGTAACCGTAGCTTCGTAGACGCTCTACGAAACACAGGATGAGCTGTAGCAGCTGTCTACGAACATTTAGGCCTTATTAATATTGCTCAAGTCCGGTCCGAGGGATGTTTCCCTACATATGATCCTCGGATAACAATGGTAGGACATATTATAGTATAGCTTGTTGACCTGACCTTTTGACGACCTCTGTGGCGCGTCGTCGGGCGAACGCTTGGCTGCAATGCAGAAGGTTGCGGGTTCGATTCCCGCTGGGTGCATATATTTATGATTTAAAATATTTTTTTGTATCGGGTCTGGCTGTATTTTTATGTATAATATGTATGTATTTACAAAAGAAAAATAATAAAAGATAAGATGATGAGAAGAAGAGAAAATTAAATAAGTAGTAAGATTACAAGTAGATGATAAGAAGAATAAGAAATGATAAGATTATAAGTAGTATAACCGTTGTCTAGTCACCGTAACACAAGCTTAGCAGCTTACCATGAGGCTAGATGGCGCTGTGTGTTGGTCACAGAATTTATTTATTTATTTATTACCTAACGGCCGAAAACAAAAACGCGATTCAAAATTTAAAGGCTTAAAAATTTAGAAGCGGCCCAATTATTTGAGCTTCTATTTTACATTAGGTTTTTTTAACTAGGACATATTTTTTATCCGACCAAAAATGAGTTTATTATTACCTATTACTTACCATTGAATCAAACAAAGGTCAATTTCGGATATTCCAATGAGAACCTCGCCATGAAGCATAAGCTAAACTAACTTAGTTTAGCTCTGCTACTGGCCAGACATTCACCCATCCCATAACAGATAAAAGAAATAATAATTACGCTCGTCGATATCCGGGTTCGAGTAATTTTTGTCAGTGAGAAAAAGATCACAACAAAAAGATTTTAATTCTATACGAAGATAATACTTGCCCATTCATTTAAATTGACGAGTACAATAAATAACGCACATTCATTCTGAGCTCATGGTAAACATGACGTTTTGTGGTTAGGATAGAAAAAGAGATACGTACGTATCTTTGAAATTAATGGAAATTTTCCTTTCGTAGTCAACAACAAACCCTTATACCTACCTACCCAGTAAGAAACGAGGAGAAGGTCGGAGCCTATTTATATTTATGTGGTCGGAGTAGTATGTTCTTACATGCATTGTCTTTTTACGTGACAAGAACTTTCAAAGTTGACAAAAAAGAAAAAAAGAATGGCAAAATCGCTCAGACTGAGTAAAGTCTGACTAATTTTGCACGGTTATTAAATATAGTTTTAAATGGCTATCTATCCGCGGCTTAGACGCTTAGTACCAACTTTAGTTGCCATTTTTCGTAAGTTTTATGCATATTATAGACTCCAACTCTATAGTTTTAAGCATTAGTCCCTCACACGTAAAATGGAGCATTCTATTTTTGTTTGGCTACTCCGATGCGACGTATGGGCTGTCTCAATCATACTGCTCAGCTGCGCAGGTGATAGACACATAATTAAACATCTTTTACCTCATATATACCGCCTCCGTGATCGTATCTAGGGTAAAAATAAAAATCAACCAAAAAAATAATTGATAAAAAGACCAAAATAACCTCTACATACAGCGCCACTGACTAATTAATCTGTTTTATCATCTGAAGTCGGGCAGCCAAACTAAGTACAATTTAGAACCAGCCAGTAAAACTGCCCGACTTCAGATGATAAAACAGATTAATTAGTCGGTGGCGCTGTATGTAGATGTTATTTTGTTTTTTTTTATCAATTTTTGTTGTTGATTTTTAAATTATTTTTTGTTGTTTTTAGTCGGTTTTAAATTTTTTTTTTTTTTTTAATTTTACCCTTTTTAGTTAATTACCTACCTAAAAATCAACAATATTGTTGCCGTAGTTTTAAATATTGAGGAGTTTGCTGACGAGAAGGTGGTTTCAGGTGCCCTATCAAGCTGTACTTAGTTCTTTGATGGTCTATTATTTTTGGTAAAAGTCTAAAAATAAGTAATTTATTGCATTCTGGGATGCTATCCTGTCCATCATTCCGAAGATACTCATCAGATCCTTACCAAACTTTTATGGGACCACCTTGGAGCTTCCACCTATTTATTAAAAAAAAGAACTATTGTAATCGGTCAAGCCACCTTCGAGTAATTAGTGAACATTGAATTACATACATCGTTTTGAGGAACATTCCCGGTCCTCACTCCATTAGATCCTCATTAAATTTTTATGGGACCATCTTGGAGCTCTCACCTTTCCATTAAAAAAAGAATCATCTTTTGTCCAACTTATTTTTATGTTGTTTATATTAGCGTTTTTATTATTGTAATGATTTAATCGTGGTGTGTTGCAATAAAGTATTAATCAATCAATCAAAAAAAGCAGCTTTTTTAGGGTACCTCCCACATTTCAAATGGGGTTGTATGTGGGGAGGTACCCTAAAAAAGTTTATAAATTGTTTATGTTCCTTCATGTTTCGATGTTCGTAAACATCGTCAGAAAACCGACATGTCCTAGGACTCACCACGGTCCGAAGACATGGGACATTCGCCAATCAGGAGTAGGTTCCCGTGGCGTCTTACTGCCTAACCCTTCTAAGAGGAGGCCCTTGCCCTGCAGTGGGACAAATTAACGGCTGATTTTGTTATATAATGTTATTGTTTATGTTGTACTGTTTTCTTGGCGTAATCAAAATAGCCATTTCTTGCAAAATTACAGATTCTTAGTACTACGCGTTTCTGAGCTAAGCCGCGGATTGATAAACAAACGGACATGACGAAACTATAATAGCCTTATTAATAAAAATAAGGTTGGAGTAGTTATCCCGCTTTGGGTTTCTGTCTGTCAACTTTGAAAGTTCTAATTCTTGTTACGGGAACAAAACAAAGCATGTTCTCACTAATCCGACCTTACTCCACGTTTTAATAATAAACGTGGAGTAAGGTTAAAAGGGTTTCTCATTGACTACGAAAACGTAAGAACAAAGTAACAGAAGTTGGACATCATCACTGCCTATAGAGTTAATTTATTTAGTGGACTGGTAACCACTAAATAAATTAACTCTATAGGCACCTAGTGTACTTGTGTCATTTTTAAAAAAAACCATTGATTTGCACGTGAAGGAGCAGTGATGGATCCATTGCTAAATTTGTTGACGCTATTTGCGTTAACAATTCTAACATCGTGTAACAAAAAAGCAAATCTTCTGTTTTTTCTGCGCCTATTAGATTTCTACAAATAGATTCCTATTGAAGCAAACCTTTTATAGAAATAAGTAGTCAATTATCACTGATTATGTTCTAAGGAAAAATTCTATCTATATTCATTACCTTCCGTATTTATAGCCATAGATTCACGATTCCTTTTTTTTAATTTGTATATAATTATACTGACTTAGCATGTACCTACGACGCGGCTTAATCTCTGTCTTTGCAATCAAAGAGTTAAATTCCGCTTGTTTTTATATTGAGTACATACGTATAGGCATTGATCTTAAGTATGGCTCAGCCGTTGTTTTCGAAGACAGTTGAACAATCTTTTTTGTCTCGTGCACGTGGTGTGTCTCACCTAGTGTTAGAGATTTCAGCGCCCTCAATATATATCTATCTAGTGGATAGATAATAAGGGTGCTGTACTCAGTTTCATAGGCACAATGCTGTACAATCCTGTTTTGAGGTAACTAGTGATTACCGCAAAGCACCAATGTACTGAACACTGCACAGTGCCTGTGAAACCCCCTTACTTATAAATGACAAGCTTTGTGTACACACCTACTATTACCCTTATAAAACTCTAACTTACCACTTATACATTTACCCTCCTTAGGTACTTGCAACGATGATTAACAGATGACTAACGGACTCAAAGTTGGAGACCTACCTAAATAATTAAGCAGCCATTAAACTCAATAATTCCGAAACTGATTTTGAAGTAAAAACCTGCTCAATTAATTTTGAGTAGCGTTTCAGTAGTCATCACTGATTTATGTAACGCGAGTTAAACTCGGTAAATATTGTGTTTCAGTAAATTTTATCAAATATTTGTTGTTTGTATTTAGATTTTCTCCTATAAACAATCTTTTTTTAGACAATACATTTTATCCAAACTAACATTAAGTAGGTACCTACAAAAATAAAACGCTCCCGTTTTATTATTCATTTCTATTATGTTTTATTGGCCTGTTTTAACATGTTTTAAACATAATCCACCAAAAAATATTTATTGGACATTAAAATAATTAAACATAATGGTATAGATCTACCTATTTTTATGCGAAAAAAAAAACAGGTTACACAAAAATTCATCAAAAAAAAAACGTGATTCAGACTGTTAACCATTGAAAAACAACAGAATCAAAGTATGTATTTGGTTTTAATTGATAATTGATCATATTGGTACGTAAAGTTATAGTTTTTGGTATACATACGTACAATGAAGCGTTCTATAAATACATATCTATCTGAGGTTTAAGTATCACAACAAATTCTTATTCTAGTAAAATCTTAATACATATCTATCTGAGGTTTAAGTATCACAACAAATTCTTATTCTAGTAAAATCTTATACATATCTATCTGAGGTTTAAGTATCACAACAAATTCTTATTCTAGTAAAATCTTATTCTTCTTTTTGTATAGCAGTTAATGCCTCGTGATATAGTTTTCCCAACTTGACCTTTCAACTTCTTCAGTGATAGCAACTGGGACCACCTGCTTAACGTGTCTTCCGAGGCATGAAGTAGCTCGAGAATAATATTTTTGCCATAGATAATCGGTCACTCATCCTTGTAATGACCGCGCAAGACGTTGCTTAACCCGCGCGTTTATACAAGATCGTCTGACCAAGCTACGCTAATAAGCTCCTCGAAATTAAGTAAACATTGACATAGTACAAAATAAAATTAAAAATTCTAGTTCTTTAAAACCCGACTCTATTACTCGTAGTAGTAGGTAGTAGAAGTGAGAAAAAATGTAATTAGTAAATAACATTACATCTTGATTTCATTTGATCAGTGAGATACATTCTGATGCTGATCGAATAACATCCCCGAAAGCAGTATCATACTGAATAGTACTCTGAAAGATCACATCGGACTAGAAGAACCATCGCGATCGAACCTCAAACGGCTGTGATACAATGTAGTACTTATACTGTAACAAAAAATAAAATAAATGTACTTATACAAAAAATACAGTCAAATTGATACGTATAACTTTTAGGATAAGATCTCCTTTTTTGAAAGTCGGTTTAAATTAAGTAAACATTACGTAAATGACATTGAATTAGACACAAAAAATGTCTGATATTTATCTAGTTATAAAAATATTGGCTTTAATTTACTATCGCATGCAAACATCAAGATGACCATGCACAAGAAAGATTTACATACATTGTCATTAAAAGATCGCCAAATTAATTACTTCCTAAATAGGTAATTAAATTACTGCGTTTATTTAAATTTTATTAACGGATAGGAATAATAAAGTATATAATAATCTGTGTGATATCGCTAACATTCAAGATGGTAAATAAACAATTTATGCCAGTTAATGGCGGCTGGCATAAACTTGATGTGAGAAGCCAAAAATATCCATGAGATCCAATGCAATTGAAGAAGCTTATGACGATGAAATAAACAGAAATAGAAGTACCTCCTATTAGAATAACCAGGGATCGTTGGTTACCAAGCTCACTTAGTATACCAAGTTGAGACTTATGTGAAAGAGAAGTAAAAGTTATGCTTAAAAAACTCGGTCAGCCGCGATTCAGACTGGGCCTATCCTCAGTCAGTTAATTTTTCGAGGGGTCAACCCTAGTTCATCTAATACGAAATTGAAAATAATATAGTGGAAAGAGAAGTAAAAGTTATACTTTTAAGTATAACTTTTAACCACTATGGTCAGCCTCGAGTCAGTCCGTCAGCCTCGTGTCAAGCCCATCCCTTGTCAGCCCGTTTTTAAAGTTGTATTCGAGGGGCCAACCCTACCTCATCGAGTACCAAGCTAAGACTAATTTGGTACAAAATAGACTAAAAGTTATACTTAAAAAACCCGGTCAGCCTCGAGTCAGCCCGGGCTCGTCCTTAATCAACTCAGTTTTATGCTGATATACTAAAACTTAGGCGCTTAGTTTTAAAGAGCTGTAACTTCCATGCGCGTATTAACTACGCAAACAACGTTGAAAAATAAAAAATTGATAAAATTGTTTCCTTAGGGTAGCCTCCCTACATGTAAAATGAAGATTTAGTACTTTTATGTATTTTTACAATTATGTATTGTATGATTCCATTTTTAAGACATAATTTGTTCTGATTAGTTATATCAATCATCACGTAGGTAAATACATTGTAAAATAACTTAGTAGGTACTTTTATAGTTGCTCCTATAAATTTTCCAAAAAATGACTATAAATCTTATTTTTTTCTCTTGTTGGTGTCGATCCTCAAAGATCATAAAAATCCGATAAAACCTAAATCGAAATCTACGTCACGTTCCCTACGTCTTTGAGAAAATGACACTTTAAATCTGTTTAGTATCAAAAAGTTTAAAAACAAAACCATGTGAACTATATTAAAAAATTAATATTTAGTTTTTAGTCCCGATACCTGACTAGTATCACTACGTATCATGCGGTCTGCCGCGTGTAAAGAACACCTCCCTCCTCCCGCTCCTTGCATGCGGCAGAAATTAGATATTATGTTAAAATTAGATATTATGTTAGGTTATGTTTGGTCGCAGTTTTGATACTAGATATAAGGAACATGTTGCCGCGTATAGAAATGGCCATCCGGAAAAATCACACTTCGCAAAACACTTAATTGACAGTGGCCATTCCTTGTGCGACAACAATAATTACAATATTTTACATATGTGTGATAAGGGGTTGCGACTGAGCGTGTTGGAACAATTAGAAATTTTGAAATCGAAAAATACACAAAACACACTGCTGAACGAACAAACAAACATCGTTCCATCTCCCCTGCTAAGGGCGTTGGCGAGGCGTGGTGGGGGTGCTGACGACGATCGCACCGAAGTATAAAAGTGGGGGGCGCAGCGTTGTTCACTCACTCTTGTTCCAGCTGTCGGCGAGTCAACAGCGTCGGATGAACGGCGTCGTTACTAATTTTTGTCGCCCACACAGTTCGGTCGGAGTCTACGTTCCTGATGATGGCTTTTTAAAGCCGAAACGCGTCGATTTCACGGTTGATGATTGGTGTCACTAATACTAACATAATATCTAATTTTAACATAATATCTAATTTCTGCCGCATGCAAGGAGCGGGAGGAGGGAGGTGTTCTTTGCACGCGGCAGACCGCATGATACGTAGTGATACTAGTCAGGTATCGGGACTAAAAACTAAATATTAATTTTTAATATAGTTGATATGGAGTTCCGAAAAGTAACGCCTAATACAATCAATTATCTTAAAACCATGTGACGTTAAAAAGTTAATTGCGTTAACAATAGTTACTAATAAGTCACAATTGTCTTATTACAGGATATTTATAAGAACCAGCACACGTACAAATTACATGGAAATTAAGTAGTTTGGGATTACGACGTTATTATAAAAGGTCGCGACAATTTCCTTAGTTTAATTATTGTAACTCAGTGAAGTAGATAATTGTACCTAACTAGGTACCTTACTTTGTTGTATTCACAACTAGCTGCTTGCGGCTTCGCATAATGTACAGTACTTAAGCCGGCGATAGATGATAATTATCGGTCCTTGTCCGATTGCATATAAATGAGCGAGATGGAATTGCGTGAAAAAATCTACAATTTCTCGTAAAATCAATCATTAACGAAGATTAAAATAATATTTTTATAAAATGCGATGAAGAGGTTCTAGGTATTGTATTTTCTAATATTATGATGCCTATAAGAAAATATAGCGGTTAAGGATTTAGAAGAAAAATTGATTTATTTTGTAAATCAGGGGTAACTTTGCCTATATAATAGTGGTATTTAAAGTTATTTTTTATTGTTTTCGAAATGAAGGGGACACTTCTTGTATCATGTACAATAACATAATACATTGTTTAAAGATCTATTTGATACCGGTTATGAAGAAAACTATTCAATAGGAAGGGATTTCACATGAGTCGCGTCCTTAAGTAAACCTTTAGAAAAAACATTTTTTAAATAATAAATACCTAAGTGAAATCGATATTCGCAGATATGTACCGAATTCCGTCGCATGATTTAGATGAAGTTAGCATAAAATCAGACTTAAAATAACAGCAATCGTGCTTATATCATTTACTGATTCGAATAAATCACACACATTTAAGGTGCAACTTGTCGCTTCGTCATTTTGTGCGAGAATTTCGAAATAAATTCCGTCTTTTGTAAACAAAATAATCAAGTTAAAAACAGAAATGTAATCGAAGCGAAACTATCATATATTTTATTCAATACCTAACTAAAACTGTAATAAATCATGTCATTCAATATTCACAAATGTGTCTACTTTTGAATTATTTCATGTTATAGACTTAGATTGAAATTTTAAATGGATTATGGTTTCAAAGTCTAATTCAGGTTTTACTGATTGAATGTTTTAGGTTCGCAAATGACACAACAAATTTTACATTTCAGCTTTTAACTGTAAATATTTCAGTGATTATATTTACGAAAACATATTAAGTTTGTCTGTTTTCCGCTCAAAGTGAGAGATTTAAAACACTTCTGCATTGCAAACGTCAGCTGAAATATAATATTTATACATACCTATAAACTACTTAGAAATACTTATACATTTCAAATAGAAAATAACTTTAGGTATTTGACCGTATTTGGAACGATAATATTATGAACAAGATAATTAATTTGTGGTTTCTAAATTTATCTATCTTAACATTTTATTAGATATTGGTTTACATTAGATTTAGGTTTGACGAACAGGAACATAAACTCAATTAAATGAGCAACACCGTAAAAAAACTCTTAAGTAATGTGTTACCATTATGTATACTAGAATGTGCGTGCAACTCTGTCAAACAATAATGTTTGTCTTTTAGTCCCGCCACTGGTCATCCGTCGTCGGGGCGCGGGTGGCTCGGGTGCCCGGACTTAAAACTAAACATTGTTCTTTACCATAGTTATTATGGTTAAATATCAAAAAGTTTCATATCCAAAACAATCTAATGAAAATGACGTTTTAAGCTTGTGCTTGTCTAAAAAGAATTTATCAAAAAATGATATTTTAATTATCATGAAGCTTCTAAAAAAATTGCGTATGATCAAACTTAGTTTTAAAACTTAGCATAGAAAAATGTGGATACAAGCTATGAATCATACCTACATGTTGGACTCGTATGCACGTGGAATGCAAGTCAATGATCGCTGCTGAATGTTGAATAATAATAGTGATTTATTTAATTGTAATTTACCACTTATGCACATAATTACGTCTGTTAGGTGCTTACTAACGTAGGAAATAATTTGTGATCATTGATTTGCATGTAAAGCTTGTAAGGCTTTAGTTAAGGAAGATGTGTATGATAGTTAAGCACTTAATACTCATATGTATGCTGTACATATGAGGTTGGTAAAGAGAACCCATGATAAGTGAGAAATCTATATAGGTATATGTGCCGGCGCGACGGTAATCGAACTCGCAACCTTTTACGTTGTCGTCAAATGTTCGCGAGACGCGCCTCACAGGTCAACTAAAACTTTACACTACACTCACATTGAAATTATCCTGTTTTAGCGATTTTAATAACATCATAGATATTCCTGTTTCGTGTTCTAACACTTGTATTCATAGAATTGGAAGTACTTATGTAATTATTTACCTACGTGTAAGTAATGTCTCTTTCAAATGTTTGCTGACGTTAAAAATCATTACTTAGCAAAAGTAATAAAATTAGTTAGACTTGTCTATTATATTAAAATACGTTGGTAAGAAGTTGTGTTCGTATCATTGTAAGTAAATACCTTAATAGCAGTACCTCAACTACCTACTTTTACATAAGTAAAAATTATATCTGCCAAGACGAGCCAAGCGAAGCTTAAGGGTACCTACCTTTTCTCGAATCGTCGGTTTTTATATAATGTAGGGTTATTTTTTTTCTCATCCTTTAGGTAGGTTAAGTGTGATAATAACGCAAATGAAGTCGCAGGGATAGGTAGTACATAATAACCAACTTCAACCTGATTTCTTTACGTAGCTGTTACTTGAGTGGACTAGCGCCGAAAAACGTCAACAAGCTTTCAGCTTTCTTTCTCCATACGTCCTAAGGTACTTTCTAAGATAACAAAACGGCCAAGCCACAAATTTTAGCTAAGATGTCGAGTTAGTGATTTTAAAATTAGGTGCTTATAGAGTTGGAGCGTAGAGTTATAAGCTTGGCTCTACATGACGTCTAATAACTTTTATGACAGTGCACGCCATATGGTCACGCTCTCGTCTTGGCTACATTTTTACATGAAAATATTTTTGAGGGGATAGTATTTTCAGCAAATATAAATAGGTCCAATCGGCCACAAAAGTGGATATCCAACGATAGAACTCATAATGTTCAAGTTTATAAAACGAGCACTAGTATCTACTAATGTGTCAATATTCATTTAGAGCGACATACGTAGCATCTAATTGCCAAGCTATAACTTTTTTGATAAGCAGTTGTCAATTTTATCCGAATATGAACGAAATGTATGCCTACCTATTTAATACATTTCATTTAAGGTATATCCTATATACTAACGTATGTGTATTAGTAAACCGGTCAAACCGGATACGTGATCATCGATTTGACGCAAATATTCGATCATCACAATCGTACATGCACGGACGAGATGAGTTCAAACTCCATTTGCTCATGACTGGTAATGACGAGAGGTTCTCGTACTCAGGCACTATTAGATATGTACTTAAACTGACTTATTTACTCATTAATAAGAATGTGTTGAATTGAATGACGTAGTTGCAGACATTTTATTTTAGAACCTGTTAATTGATTTTAAAGGAAAAATATGGACAAGTAAGTATAATAGAAATATTAAATAAAGAGCTATACAGCATCAAAATCATCAAACCGAGCGTGTGCGCCAACCATTACGCTAAAAGAGCGTCCACGTAACAGTGAATTTAAGATTAAGTATGCATTTACATGCATTTCTCTTTGTATACAGGTGCCGGCAAATTAGTTAAAAAATATTTGGCACGCCAGATATTTCTCAACTAATTTTTCCGGTAATATTTCTAAAGAATGCCTTGAGCAATAAACATAAGAAATATTATAGTACCTAACTATAAAGCAAAATTTCCAATTCGAAAAACGATGAATTCACTTTCAATTTAAGTTTTCCTCTCCTACTAATATAAATAGAATATTTAGTACGTTCGCTAAATATATAACGTGTTTAATATTGACAAATTTTCATCAAAAATACATTTATGAATTCCTCAGAAACTATACTTTTAGAGTCATTCGTCTGCTTCTCATTTCATTAAACAACTATGAAGAATAATAGATTGAATTAGGCGTTACTATTCAAAACTCGATAACAGCTAAATATTATGTAAAAGAATATGTTTAGTTTTTAGTCCCGACACCAATATAAATATTGCTGAATTATTTATACTCGTAGATGTTGATTTCAGATAGACAACTTGCTACAAACATTGTCCAGTACCAAATCGTGTTTTAATAATTGAAATGTTAAAAAAACAATGGTAAAGGAGTGGCCATAAATATTTTTTAATTCCATGAAACATCATTTGAAATAGCGTAGTGAAGTCATCGGGTGGGAGAAGGGCAGGAAAATGATGGCGTGTAGTTGTAAATATCTAGTTTTAGAACCAGTTCTAATGGCACAGGCACAAAAACCCAACACCTACATAAAATTGGAATAATGTAAACACCATAATAAATATTCATAATTCCGAAATGACGTAGTAAGTTAAAGTGCTATAATGTTAAGTTATGGAATCAGAATATCTATCAATGACGTACCTACCCTACCTGGCAACGAAAAACGTGTTTTTAAGAACATTAAAATAATCATTTATGGTGATAAATTATTATTTATCATAACTCCGTAACATTTTGCATATAACTGTCTTACCTATAATATCATAAACTAGCTGGGTTCACTACGCCAGTTCGAAACACGCTTCACCTAACATTTTAACTAACACGAATCACCATAAGCTAAATTGAACTAAGCTTAATTTGGACAAAATCATATTACGTTGATGGTTCGTTTTATCTAATGACGTTTAATCAATGTTTTTTGGCTACAGTTTATTCTTTCAAATGATGTTTTACCTTAAAGGTTAATCAATTTAATACCAAACCTATCTGGTTAGTAAAAAAAAATATTTAAAAAAAATAAAAAAATTGTGGATGGACTCGGGTGGGACTTCAACACAATTTGGTGTCATTATACTTTACCTTTAAAAGGAGTCCCACCCGACTGCATCCACAATTTTTTAAGGCTCCTAGATGCGTCGAACGATTTTTAAGGTTTCTTTACCTTTAGGTATCTTCTTGTTTTTTACTTTTCAGTTTTAACGGCAGTCGGGTTTTTTATTTTTTTTAAATATTTTTTTTTATTTAACGCTTTTTAGTTATAAGAGATTAGATACAATTACACCAGAGAAACTCATTAACTCTGGATGTGTATACTCCAGTAGCGAGGACTCGAAATCGATATTATAATAGCTATTCTTTTTGAGTTTTGCTGAGATGGCTATGAAGTAGGCAGGTATTCATCTTAAAATATAATTACCAAATCCGAAAACTTCGTCGCGACTGGTGAAACAAAGGCTGGCGGTTTCTTGTCCTAGCGGATTAGCCTTGCTATCCATTATCCATAGCGCGACATTTCAAATTTTTAGTTAATTACTTATTGTAAACATAGTAATTGTTATTTATGTTATCTCTGACAAACTGACAAATCAAACATTCAAATTCCTTCAAAAGTTGAAACTCGGCGTCAAAGTCAAATCGAAAAGTTTTTAAGTAACGTTCCGTTGTCTTTGCTCGGTTTTTATGGTCAAGACAAATCTTGCTTTATAGCGTTTTAAATCTTTATTTTTATTTATTTATTATTTTAATGTACCCTATGTCACTCTCACGGTCATGACGAATCTAACGACGTATCGTTTATCTAAATCGGCCCAGCCGTTTAGGCCCTACGACGGCACAAAAATAGGTCACATACATACATACATACATACATACATACACTCACGGCAAAAACATAACACTTCCTTTGGCAGTCGTGTAAAAAGGGGTGACAAGCCTTACGACCCACCAAAATATGCCAATATAATGTCATATTCGACAATGTTTAGGGTAGACTGGATACGCTGGTTTAGTAAAACTTAATCTAAAATTTTCTCAAAAAAAAGTGTTAATTTCTGAAAGTATTACTTAGAACAAAATTTGTTTTCTTAGACGTCTAGAACAAATCCCTTTCGTCTTGAATGGTCGTTGCATGTCGAAGCACCCAGTATAGTTAATTGTAAATTTTAATTAAAAATAAAAATAATTGTATCATTTGAAGTAACTACCTACTTAAAATTATGAAAACAGTTTTTTTCCATATAGTTCTGAGAGCGAAATAAACTATGAACAAGATAAGTGAAATGGTTTCTATCGTTCTCAGTGTACCCTACTAAATGTAGGTAAACAAATAAATACTGATAATTTGAATCTCCAGCACACAGAAAAGACAAATCACTCAGAAACTAGGATCTTTATAATTTTATATAAAACTAGCTGTGCCCGCGACTTCGTTTGTGTGACTTATCCGGAATTCCAACCAGAATACCCGGATAAAAAGTATTCTATTTTTCGTTCCAGGTCTTAAGCTACTTGCATACCAAATTTCATTAAAATCGGTTTAGTAGTTTTTACGTGATTCGCGCACAAACAGACAGACATACAGACAAAAATTTCAAAAATCATATTTTCGTAATCTGTTGCATGCATCTAGCATATTATTCTAATTACTTTTTTCAAAAAATGTTCAATGTTAGGTTTAAAGACGTTTATTCTCATAAGACCAATGTCACTTAAAATGAGATACAAAATTAAATATAAATAATTGCGGGTAGTTCAAACATCTCCGGCATGTTCGGTTCCTGGTACATAATTGTTTAAGAATAAGTTGTGCAAGGATGGGTAGATAATCATGACTCAGCAATGTATGATTTAAGTTTACTTTTAAAAAGGTTAATACTATCGCACTCCTTAATATCATTAGGTAGATCATTATAAAGCCGTACTCCTTCAGATAAAATAGTCTTTTTTCCGTATCCAGTCCTATGTTGTCTTACCACTAGCCTATGTTTATTTCTTAATCTTTGTGTTGCTAGGCTTTTGTGTAAAATTATATTAGAGAGTATATTATTAGAAGCTATGTTTTTGACTAGTATACACATTTTATATTTATATAATTGAGTAAGGTTAAATAGTTCAGTTCTTTTATATAGTTCTTCGGTAGGTGTAAAATAGTCATAGTGATAAAGCACTTTTATGATTTTGTTTTGAGCTCTCTGCAAGGAAGTTAGGTTAGTCGGCGCACTAGATCCCCAAATCTCTATTAAATACTCAAGGTGGGATTTTACCAAGGAGTTGTAAATTATCGGTCTTATTTTTATAGGGATACAGTGCGCAACCTTACGAAGAGCTCCCAACACAGATGTAAGTTTTGATAGGATGTGGTCAATGTGCGGCTTCCACGTGAGCTTATCGTCAATTACTAACCCTAGGTATTTTTCTGAATAAGATCTCTGTAGTGGTTCATCATTTATTTTAAGGAGAGGGTAGTCTGGGATCGGTTTATTTTTTGCAGCTAGAATCATAAACAATGTTCAGCTTTGTTACTGTTTTATTATATGTTCAGAGGAAAATGTAGCACCGCGCAAATCGCGCATCGATGTAATATTGTCCAAACGAAGCTTAGTTCAATTTAGCTTATGGTAAAGTGTGTTAGGTAAAATGTAATTAGGTAAAGCGTATTTCGAACTGGCGTAGTAAACCTATACAGGCTACGTCCCGCAGTTTCACTGGCATAAGTCCCGATCCAGTCGGAATATCGGCATCAAAAGTAGCAGCTCTCCTTAGGAACGATTTCGGAGTGACATTAAGTTAAAATACAGTTGATTTGATCCACGATAGACACACGAGTCCTATTTCTACGGTGGGTATTTAAAAATAACGCGTGATCAACAAGAATTGAGAAGAATACTGTTATTTTGAAAACACTTTTTAATAAATCCTATTTAAATTTATTATACTAAGTCTTTTATTATTAGTATCTATGTTGATTTATGAGTACCTATAGACTTTAAAGTTGGACTTTTTCTTACAACCATCCATATAACTAACTGATAAAAAATAAATTAAAAATCAAGTTTTGATCTTTCCGCCTTAAAGATATTCCGACTCAGATGACACTAAATATATTATATTCATAAAAAGTAATGTATAGGTACGCATATAAGTATATAATAATAATAATTGGCCTTTTCATCTAATTTTTATGATTTATGAACTGTTAATCCATACTATTTATGGCACTGTAATGCCCGGAACATTGTTAGGTGTAGTAGGCCTGCCTAGCACCTATACCACCTTCCCAGTCTAATCAGTCATGTCCAAAGCAAAAAAACTGGTCAAATACGTTGTTTAGTACATAAGTTTAAAAATATTTACATAAATAAGTGTTTTCCAGTAGAGTTTTTAGTCTAGTTTCCAAACTGTAGAAATAGGTAGTAACTTCCTTTATTAATGTGTGTCGCGGTCACGATTATTATTTATATACAACACAAGGTTTGCAATGTTTTGTTTAACTATTTAAATATATACTTACCTTAACCTTGTGATATGTATGTATGTTTTCATAATGGAAGTATGAATAAAGTTTATCAACTTGTTAAACTCGGAAATTCAAAAATTACAAATAGAACCCAATTAAGTAAGACCACATTACAGAACATAGTAGGTCTAAATAGAGTCGATTAAGACTAACGATCCAAATAGAAAATTCCGGGTGCTGAAACTGGAGATCTATGAAATTCTCGCGAGACCTTACGCAGAGCGTAGATTTCTAAATTTCATACTAGGTCTTCTTAATCTGGTCAACTGAATCACTATAGTTTACTTAGTTATTTTCGTAGTAATGAAAACTGCATGTTTGATCTAAACGGAGGACACTGTATTAAAGCATATGATTATTTATCATGTATGTCGCACGTGTAAAACATGATTTGCTTGAAAAAATCTCATTTTTTTTAAATGGCAAGAAACTGAGATTTTTGCAGTAGTATTGGCGTGAGGTTAGAAATTGTCTTTTTCTACAGTAATTAAACAGGATACTGACAAAAAGTCAACTGATCCTACTTTTGCTTAGACGCCGTACCTTACATACCTTAACTGCCTTAACTCATTTGTCTGACTGAATTGAATGAAATCACACTGAAAAGCTTCTTAAAGCTGACATTTGAGCCATCTAGATTTAGTTGTCTATTGTATTGTAATTGTTATTTGACGATTGTTGGATAATTCTTTGCAGTAAATAATCTAGATAAGAGGAAAATATAAAAATCTATTTAATAGTTTCCTCAGGTCTCTACAATCCTGTTTATACGGGAGTCGTGCTTTCAGATGAAATCAGACTTGTGGGTAAGTCGCATTGTGTTTAAAATTACTGCAAAATCGAGCTGTGAGAAAGGTAAACGTGATTGGAAAGAATTGAGTGTAATCTTCTACAAAAAATAATAATAAAATAACGAGGATAATGACGGTTTTAATAGGTATTTTAATGTGAACCTAATAAAGTTTTGCAAATTTCCGTCCCGTAAACGGTCAGTAAACCCGCAACCCACTGGAAGACCGATTTGTTTTTACTTTTAATGACTCAAATTAATCATCAAACTCTCTTTCCAATAGATTTAAATGCCAAAAAAAGGTTAAAAAAGGTGTTAAAAATAGCGACCTATCTGTTTTTTATACTTGGGGGATGTATATGGAGTATGAGTTTATGAGGGCTGCAAAAAAAATCCAAAACTATAATTTCCACTACCCTCTAGTAATTTTTTTGACAAAAATGGAAACATATTCAGAAGAATTGAGAACCTCCTCATTATTTGCAGTCGGTTAATAAAATTAACATCGGGATATGGGCCTGACGTCAAAACAATTTCCAAGCTACTCCTTTTCTAATGAAAAAATTAAACAAAGGTAACAAACAAACCTAAAATGAATTAAAAAAAATGATTTGTTTTAAGACGTAGGCGAATGTGCGTAGACGGTTAAATTAGTAGATTTAAATTTGATTGAGGAAAATGAAAAAACTGGTCATGGTTATCCCAATATAAAAATTGATTAGGTACCCACCTCTTACTACAGTACCTAACCAGGATATTTAAATTTGTAGGTATAATTAATAATTACATCATTCTTAAAATTCAAAAATCCGTTGCTCAGATATTTTTAGCCGACAATATTCTATTTCTTTATATATATTAAATGTTTATATAAAATAAACTTATATAAACTGTTATTACCTTATTTAAAATTTTATATAAGTTTTATACACTTATAGTAAATTTAACTTTAGTTAAATAGATTTAAATAATAAATCTAATATCTTTTATCACTGCCCTGCTTCCTACTAATATTATAAATGGGAAACTTTAGAAGTGTGTTTGTTTATTTGTTAGTGTTTCAGTCACGCAAAAACTACTAACCTCCGAAAGATAGTTTATGTCCAGAGATAACAATTTCAATCTATGGATTGGATATTGGAACAGTCTAACCACAAAAAGGATTGAAATATCTATCTTAGATAGCAAAAAATGAATTAGAATAGGTTATTAATTTCGGGCGTAAGCCTATTGCTACTATTGGTTAGTATGCACATAGTTGGAGATCCGGATTAAAAGATAGTATAATTTTATCCCGATATTCTTGCGGAATTAAGGCTTACACGGGTCAAACCATAGGGCACTGTTTTATAGAGTAATTTAAAAATTATCACTTTATTATAATCTGCCCTACCAAGATGGTTTCTCGTCGTTCTCGTAAACAAAAAATATTCCTTAAGAAACCACAAATAATAAAAACAAAAAATGTTTTTTTTAAGTTGTTATTTTTAGCTGAACGACTTAGGTCCGATTTACGGAGATCATGGTAAAAGCCATGTCAAAAATTATAATTTATTACCTTATTACCGTATAGTACCTACACAAGCACATTCCTATCGATCGATCGATATTTTAACGATCTTATACGTATCAAACGAAACACATCAAAACGACAACACTACTCGTATAACAAAACAATAGGCTCTTTCGCAGTTGACCGTTCGTGTAATTATCTCTAATCATTCCTACTAATATTCCGCTAGATGCGCAGAGTTCTTAAGAGTAGAACTATTTTGTTTTTAGGTAGGCATAAAATTAACTGCTATAGTGATACACTTTACAGACTTAACGTATTTTAAGATATTGGTATAGTCTATAGAAATTCAAAGTAGTTTCCGAAAATTTTAAGTCTAAAGTTTACTTGAAAATCAGCTGTTTCTTAGAGGTCATTGACCTTAAGTTGTCCTATCATTTAGTTTGTCAAATCAATACAAACTTTATTTGTATTGATTTTAAACACTGCAGATTTTTCAGTGAAATGTAACTTCAAAATTATCAAAAAATAGTCCGAATATCCGAAAGTCGTAGAACAAAAGTTGTTTGACTAAACGTCTAGAACAACCCCCTTTCGGCTAAAATGGGTAGCTATCCTCGTTACACCTTGTAGAGTTCATAGACATCATCATAATAGGAACGATCCTAGCAATCGCGGAATTAGAATAAGATCTACGACGACCTTATTTTTAAAAGTGTTCACCTCTACTCACTCACTTAGTTGATCACTTTTAAAAATATAGTTATCGTTCACACATGCTAACGCTTATAATGCGGTGGAAAGGAATCGGTGTAAACCTGCTTGTTGCAGGATTTTGGAAAACATTTTTTAAAACTAGGTCGGATTAGAAGGGGCGGTTATTAGAAACGGTAACCTTCAACGAAAACATTGAACGAACTTGAACTTCCATACTAGCCCCTTCCGTGTCTACATAAATGATCAATTTAAATTTAGTTACGTAGCTAGTAAAAATGGACAATCTCTGTGATCTGTCGGACGACCACACGCCCGCGCCGCAGAAGGTTGCGGATTCGATTTCCGCAATATATTTCAATGATCTGCACATATTTGATCTTGTTTTCGGCTTCTAAGGATTTTAGATTTAATTTACATATTTAATACAGAAAACTATATGACGTTTTAAGCACCTTAAACATGGTTGCTTATGGTGACACTTTGTACAATGTGGTATAATAGCTTTTTTATTTTAAGTAGGTACCTAGATATCAACAGATTAGACTGAATTTAACTGAATCTGAAAACTAAATCGCTTCCGCCGAGGTCATAGGTTGCTATAAATAAGTAAGGTACACAAACCTTTCAATTTTGACAATTATTATTAAAATATGAATAACTAGCTGCGCCCCGCGGTTTCACCCGCGCAAGTCGCGATCCCGCGTTGTTCGAACACCTACCTACCGCAATGCAATAATCCACACTTAAACGGACGACCAGGGAAGTACTGATGATGCCAGGCGCGGTAGCGCCTGGCTTCAACAGTACTTCAATAGGTAGGTGAAGTAAGTTAAAGTTTGTGTTTCGTCAGTAAGTGACGATGACGATGACGAAGGATGACGATGACGATGGATGACGATGATGATGATGCCACTCTACATCACTTATCCTACCACTGTGTCGATTTTCATTCATTGAATGGTTATCACCCGCGTAAGTCCCGATCCTGCGGGATTTTCGGGATCAAAAGTATCCTATGTTACTCTCCATCATTTAAACTATCCCTATGCAAATTTTCATCCAATAAATATTATCACCCGCGTAAGTCCCGATCCCGCGGGATTTTCGGGATCAAAAGTATCCTATGTTACTCTCCATCATTTAAACTATCCCTATGCAAATTTTCATCTAATAAATATTATCACCCGCGTAAGTCCCGATCCCGCGGGATTTTCGGGATCAAAAGTATCCTATGTTACTCTCCATCATTTAAACTATCCCTATGCAAATTTTCATCTAATAAATATTATCACCCGCGTAAGTCCCGATCCCGCGGGATCTTCGGGATCAAAAGTATCCTATGTTACTCTCCATCATTTAAACTATCCCTATGCAAATTTTCATCTAATAAATATTATCACCCGCGTAAGTCCCGATCCCGCGGGATTTTCGGGATCAAAAGTATCCTATGTTACTCTCCATCATTTAAACTATCCCTATGCAAATTTTCATCCAAATCGGTCGAACCGTTTGACCGTGAAGAGGGAACAAACAAACAAACAAACAAACAAACAAACAGATTTTCGGATTTATAATATTAGTAGGATAATAATCTGATTTTGAGGGTTCCAATAACTCTCATCCTTGGGCCCTTAGTTGTCCCACTCATGACTCATATGTGGTGTTCGATCGGAGGTATACTAAGGGCACAATAGAGCTGCTTTTATACCGTAGAGTTCTCAAAATATATTATTAGAATGCTTTGCGCTATAAAAATAGAATCTAAGTTAATTTCAGGACCCAAATTTTTTTTAAATTTACTAAAGTTCAACATAATCAGCCAAACCGACAAGAACTCGTAATTTAAAGACACAATTAAAGTGGCGATATTTAAAAAATTGATTATTTATTTTAACTTTTCGCTAAATGCAGATAAGTGGTAAAGAGAAGTAATACGAAGTACGATGTGATAAAAGCGCGGGGGGGCCGCGCGCGCCGGCAGTATTCAGCTCACCTGCTTGCCGAACGCAGGCGCCGCGCGTTCTCTTCTCTCTACACGGTCTGCACCGCACACGCAGCCTCACCGCCCCACTTAGTTCATTCCGCGACAGACCTCCTCGACTAGTGATTGTGCTCCTTCACAGGACTTGACAACGTTACAGCATCCGAAAACACACCCTCGTTGCTTCATTGCTTTCAGGTAAAAAAAATCATCTTAGAGTGCCCATCGTGAATCATGTGATAAATGCTAATGAATACTCTCAACAATCCTGTAGATCGCCGCGATTCTGTAAAAATGTCGTGTAGATAATCGATAGTTATTTATTTAGTTACCTATAGAATGGGAAAAAAACATAAATATTAAAAATATAAAATTCATAAATATTTAACACAAACTTTACATTGTAGTGTATGTAATATCATGTAAGTAGAGTAATTTCACTTTCATCACGTTGGGTACGTGACCTTTTCATTTATGTTCAATTAGATAAATCATCCATCACGTAGATCATATGATAAGTAATTTACTATTCAAAATTGATTTTATCAAATTTCTACCTAATCAATACCTAGAAAATTTATCTAAGATTGCAATCAATTTTTTACTATGCCCGGTATAAAAAAAAAACTAGACAATTCTGAGTAGAATATTTTTACTCAAATAACAATAGGGTGATTCAAGACTAAACTCATTATCGTTGAATTTTACCTTCCGATCGAGATAAACAAGGTCCAGCAAACTATTGTTTCAAAGAGGTCTCTCGTGAATTGAAGCAATGCTATTAAAAATGACGACACCGACCTCAGTGTATATCAATCATACGTAATGAAAGGAACATTTCGCACGGTTCGTAGGAGTTCGTACATCGCCTGAGATGCAACGATTGCTTGCATGAACGACCGGGCAAAAACACACTAATCGGTGAACTCTAGTTAGACATAACATCGATCAATATGTATGTAACAATCTACAGTCGCTTCAAAAGTCGTTATCCCCAAAGTTTAGGTAATTTACCTTCTGACATCATGGTCATATCACTACGATACCTACCTTTATGTACTTACGCCGATGTTTCATGCTGATACGTACCTGTACCTAATGATAACGTCCTAATAAAATGAATTCATCAATTCTAACTGTACCAATATGCAAATGCCAGCAAAATTTTCGTTGTTAAGCGTAGAACAGTAATTGAAAACGTGTAACAGACGCAACAGTGACTAGGAAAGGAGCTCGGTTTTGAAGCCAAGGATGTACCAAGGCAAGGCGTTCTTGTGGCGTTAGTATTCCCAGCGCGTGTGGCGCAAAGCAGTAAGTGCGTGACGTAAGGTCACTGCGACTGGCCACTGACATGACATGAGATTAACGTGCCCCTATATCCATATCCACTAGGAAGGTAGGAATATATAGCGGGATTCCAATCTAAAGATGAAGATTGATTAGATTAGATTAACACTTTATTTGCACAACCAACAACAATTAAAATCAGTTGCCCGTTGCAGATTGCCCTCTTTTTAAGGAAAAAAATATTTCTTTGTTTGTAATGAATAAATTCCGAAACCAATGAACTGATTTCAAAAATTCTTTCACAAATAGAAAACTATATTATCGAAGAATAACATAGGAAAGCTACTTTTGATCTCGATATTTCTACGGGATTGGGCAGTACGTAGGTAAAACCGAGCGATTCAGCTAGTACAATAATAAAATTTAAAAACGGCCACTACTTTACAACTGTTGTGCATAATTATAATTGAGTGTCTACCTGCTTGTAAGATGAAAAACGTTCAAGTTCAAGGTGTCAGTACAAATAATTCTCTCATAACTTCATTCGTAATCAAGGCAAGTGTAGATGTAACAGATTTTTTATCAAACCAAAGTATTTGTCGTCTTTTTGCATTGTTAAATTAAGATGAAATATTTCAAGTGGATTTTTCTTCTCTTTTCGCGATGTTGGGTTGAATTTAAACTCAGTTTTTAGCTTTAATCGCGTGATGTTCAGGATAGGTAATCCTGAAGAAGAGACCTGTAACGGTCTCGAAACATTGAGCATCGTAATAATGCTAAAAGCTCGCTAAAAGTAATAAACATTGCGCAGTTAAGAAAAAAAAAATATAATTTCAAATTTAGGTTTTCCTTCTTTTTTCATTTTTTCTTATAAATTCTTTTCAGTCAACGGTGTAGTTGTTTTTACTGTATTCACGATTTTCTTTTTTTATTTGCCTTAATTGTCCACAGCATGTCAAAGGTCAATCTCATCTGTGTTTTAAAATAAATATGGTTTTGTAAAAGTTTTACACGAGAAACGATCATAGTAGGCCAGAATATCTAATTCTGGCTTACCATGATCGTTTTTTTGTTACTTTATTGTCCTTTTGTCACTCAAAAAATAAATTAATTTTAAATAAAGTATACCTAGACTACTTTAAAAGAACCACAAACAATAAAAATCTTTTATTTAATGTTGTACCTATTTTTTTATTTAATGTTATTTAGTTTTTTATTTATTTATTTAGCTTAACGATATAACGGCGAATTAGCGACGACTTATTATAAGAGATCATGGTAGGGATGAATACATCTTGGTATTTCCCAGAACATAAGAAAACATTTAATTTTTATTGATTATTGTATAAATTTATAATGATTCGAATATCTATTTATATATTTTGATAACATTAAATAGAAATGATCTAACCGCGTTAATTTACTATTTTTTCGAATAAAAAAATCGAACGATATTTGGATTATTTATATACCTATTTTATACAAGGTGTAACAGGTAAGCCCTTTTAAGCCGAAAGGGGGTTGTTCTAGACGTCTAGGCGAACAACTTTTGGAAATTCGAAGTAGTTTTCGAAAATTTTAAGTTTAAAGTTTACTTGAAAATCAGCTGTTTCTCAGAGTTCGAGGTCATTGAACTTATCTTGTCCTTTCATTTAGTTTAGTCGACAACAATCGAAACTACAATTACCTTTATGTTCAAAAACAGCTGTTTTTCAGTGAACTATAACTTCAAAATTTTCAAAAAAAAGTTCTAAATTTCAAAAGTCGTAGAACAAAAGTTGTTCGCCTAGATGTCTAGAACAACCCCCTTTCGGCTTAAAAGGGCATGCCCGTTACATCTTGTATATATATACTAGGTGCGCCCCGCGGTTTTTCCCGCGCATGTCCTATTCCCGCGGGAATATCATAATAAAAAGTAGCTTATGTATTGTTCTAGGTCTCCAGCTATCTCTGTACGAAGACTAAAATGACTATTAAAAATAGGGGTTGGTGATAGAAGGGTGAAAGTTTAGGGTTGTGTGTATTTTAAGGTGGACAACCCTTATCCCTCACGGTATAATAAATAGAAAAGTAGCCTGTTCTCAGAAATACTGAAAATGGAGATAAAATTTAATTAAAATCGGTCAAGCCGTTTCGAAAGAGTATGAGAACTAACGCTGTGACACGAGAATTGTGTATTAAAGAAGAAATAGGTACCTACTGCAAGGTTAACTTTTTTTGCAATATTGTGGTTACCCTTGAAACTTATGTATATCATAAAATATGTTAAATTAATAAAGGAATACATTAATATTATGGAAATTTATGTAGGTAGGTTAACATACGTCAATTTTACATCGATTTGGC
The DNA here is from genome assembly GCA_949358125.1 of Idaea dimidiata. Lineage (NCBI taxonomy): Eukaryota > Metazoa > Arthropoda > Insecta > Lepidoptera > Geometridae > Idaea > Idaea dimidiata. The sequence continues at coordinate 20,983,266 of OX442332.1, read as the reverse complement.
ATTAGGTATAACAAATTTACAAATTGTGAATAAGCAAATTCGTAGGCAGGGTACGAAGGTTGGTAGGTATATTTACGTATATTTTTGCTTTATTTACATTTCTTGTCGAATATATATACTAATTCCGCCTTACTATGATGTCTTATAAGTCGTCGCTAAGTCACCGCTATAACGTCCAGCAAAAACAAAAAAAAACATCAAAAACATAAAAAAAAATTGAAACCAACTTCAAGAAAAAAAGATTTTGTTTTTTAAAGTAGTAATTTATTTATTTTTTAAGTAAATTTATTTATTTTTTAATGGACGACGACAGAACATTGAGAAACGATCATGGTACGGCGGATTGTTTTTTTATACCAGATACACGGAAGTGGAGACATACCTTCTTAATGTGTTACCTATTCCTATAAATAAATAATTAAGCAGATAAATTTAGTTAACAAATAACTGATTAAATCACTGAACAAGGATATCATTGCCTAAACACGCTTTGGAAACACGTAAAACTTGCTTAACATTTTGTCCTCTAATAATGTAGTCAATTAACTAATAAATTGTACAAGTTCCTACGGAAACAATCAAATATCGAAACAATATTTCTATTTATGCTTAAAAATCGATATTTGTATCTGGTCTAGGTGTCTTTCTATGTATAATATAAATTAAAAATTCTAGATAAAAAAATAAAAATTTAAATTCTTTATTTAAAATTCTAATTTTCTCTGCCTACAACACAATCTTTACTGACCTTCTCCATCCAATGGTTGCCTGGAAGAAATCGCTTTTAGCGATAAGGTCGCCCATTTGTACAACTTTTTACTTTTAAGCTTTCTGTGTAATTTGTCTCACTTATTAATTATATTGATGATTTTAATTGTTGTTGGTTGTGCAAATAAAGTGTTAATCTAGCTATCTATCTAACTAATACGTATGTATATACAAAAAAAAAGTTTAATATGTAGTATATCCATTGTCTAGTACCCTTAGTATAAGCCTAGTGCTTAGTTTGGGGGCTAGATTACGCTGTGAGTATTGTAGTGCAATATTTATTATTTTATTTTTATTTTATTTTTTAGGTAAGTTAAATTTACTTATACAAATATGATTGGAACAATGGATGCTTATTATTAATACTTATTAAAAACCTTTTTTATTTTGTTTTTGCGATGTCGGTTTAATAAATGAACTTAATTTTCGCATTCATCGTGAAAATTTTTGGTATCAATGGTCAGGGGCAAACTTTTTAGGATTTCGTAGTCAACAAACCACTTTGATTCGATTAATTTAAATAAATAAATAAATAGATTTTTGAGTATTATTTTTAACCGACATTAAAAAGGAGAAAGTTCTCAATTCAATGGCTATTATTTTAAAAATATGTCTAAGAGTCTAGAACTCAATCTATACTCGTGGACAAAAGGCTGCCTGAATTAAAACCCAATTCTTAATCAAAAAATGTATTTAATCAGTGGAAATTACACAAACCTCAGAAAAATAACTATCCTAAAGATAATCGATCTAATTCATACAATTTTGAATGATTTATTTTAGACCACTAAAATGTGGACCGAATTTATGGACTCGTATGCGTTAAATCCGATTGCTGTGTTTTTTGCAGACTTGTTTATGATGTTGGCCTAATGAATGAATAATCCAAGTTTGTGACCTCAAGCGCTGACGGCAACCTTGTCGAAAATTTAAAAAAGTCCCTGAAAATTCCGGCCATTTTTCAAATTTTGCCGATTATAACCCCAAAGGACTAGTTTTTTAATAGTACCTTCCAAAGTGTTTGTAAAGTAGACTAAATTTGCTATAACATGAGACAAGAAATGTCTTTGTGGACCCGATAGTTTTTGAGATTAAGCAAAGTTTATCATTTTATTGAACTTAGCAATTTTTATTAGTACTTTAGACATCACTCGAACTCTAGCAGCGGGATAAAGTTATTATTACTCTTATTATATAGCAAATTTAGTCTATGTTATAAACGTCTTGAGAAAGTACTATCAGAAACTAGTCCTTAAGGGTTCTAATCGCCAAAATCTGAATTTGATTTTTTTCAATTTTTAACAAATTGCGTTCGGCCCACGAGGTCACAAAGTTGGATAATTCATTAGGCCAACATCACAAACAAGTCTGCAAAAAATCAGATCTACCGGATTTAACGCTAACGCTGATGTATAAAGTGACTTGACTTTACTCGTATTGTAATATATCAATTTTAATGTACCTATCTAGTAACATATTTGCTCAATTCTTAACCAAAAATGCCTAAACATAAACACAATTTCATTTTATTTTATTTTTGTGTATTTTGATAACTCTTGGATTTAACTAAGCATACATACATTTTAAAACTTATAACTACAAACTGATATTTTGTGCTGTCTTTGCACAATTTATAATTACCTATTCAGAAAACACGTTATGTTAGTGAGATTGAAGGTAGATACATAGGTAATATATGTGTTACAACAACACATAATAATATACAAGGACAGACACAATAAACATATTAATATAATTATATCTAATTAACTAATTTATATACCGAAAAAAATAATTTTACCTACGATATCTAAAATCGTAGGTTAGATTTATAGGTAGGTTAATTTTAATTTTTTCATTACCAGCTTACAATATTATTTTTTTAAATTTATGAACCAGTATTGTTAACCATTATACTCATATACAAAATACGTTCGAAGTGGAAACAAAACACGAAAGAAACCGAAATAAGAGACGATCAAAACTGAAATCAAGTACCTAACTACGATCGAAAAAAAAAGTCCGCGCCGTAGTTTCGCGGAGAAAAAATCCTCAAGGGTTCAACTCTGGTCTGCCCCGGTTATTCCAAAAAGAACAATGGGTTATGTTATGAAGAATACAATAAAATTACAACTGAAGAGTTTAATACTCTTCAGTTGTAACCTTCAATGCAAAACGATCACCTATTTCAACATAGTTTCAATGAATCCGTGTTAACACAGCACGAGTTCAAAGTGAATTTATAATTGTAAAATATTTACACAGGCTTTTTATGATGTTATTTTGTCAAATAATCGACTAATGGATGTTAGGATTAGCTAATTGAAATTAATTGTTAAATATTGTAAAATCAAAAGATTCAAGTAGGTACAAAATTCTAATGATGTACTTACTTATTGTTATTTCAAGAAAGTATAATAATTATTTAATGATCGAAAAATTTCGGCGTATATACACTAAAACCTAGTCTTGTACGTACCTTGAAGATAAAGTTTACACAAGAAATACATTAAATATTACATGATATATACTGACCAATTTAGAACCTCTTGCTTCGGTTTTTCGAAAGTGGATTTAATACCAAGAAGTCTGACTTCCAGTTAGATACATGTAAATTTGATCAAATAACCAAAATGGTTGTGGTTTTTCAATGAAGTTGCCTTTGTAACTATACATATACTACGCCACAGGCTGTCAAAGAGAAACATATACTTACTTATTTATTTATTTCCATGCTGATAGCAACTAAAACGTAATAAATGTGCGTAGAGGTAAATGTAGATGGAGATAATGTTGTTCGGGCCATATCGCCTTTGGACTCATGTGCTGAATGGCCGTCCACGTAGTATTCGGCCTCGTCGTGCGGTACGCGCCGAGCGATTACGCCTGCAAATGTTTACATTTGCACCTGACGATGCTGCGACGGCGCTGGCGCACCGACGACGCGACGCCTGCGCTACGACCGAGCCCGCACCGCTCGCGCTCGACCAACTACGATTAGTTGCAAAATGATCGCATCAGGAATGAGTTCAGGGTCGTGTGTTGCCTCCGGGTGTTGCGCAAACTCATCGCAGCTATCATTTTACCTACAATCCACATATTTTATTATGAGTATCGAATCCTACTAATAATAAACGCGAATACTTGTGTTTGTTGCTTTGTTTCTTTTTCACACGAAAACTTCTAAACCGAATTGGAACCTTGAATGACACATAGGTTATCCCGCTGGATCGGAATTTATGCGGGTAAAACCGCGGGGCGTAGCTAGTTATTTAATATATGTAAGTCAACTATACCACAACACAATCAAATAACCTATACGTCAGCAATAAGTAGATACTATAAGTAGGTACATACCTACTGTAAATTTAGAAACACCGTAGAGTGACAACAAACTATTTTAAAATAAATACTAGCTGCAGCCCGCAGATTTCTCCCGCAGTTCCCGTTCCCGAGGGAATAAAAATACCAAGTATTAATCGACATTTTAAGCTACCTGTGTACACAATTTCTGTCAAATCCTTTCAGTCGCTTTTACGCGATTCTTATTTAAAACAATAATGGAAGGCCTAAGAATTAGGTACTTTATATTAGAACTTTACCATGTTTACTATTGCTAGTACTTAACACTATCACTGATTTCAATAATATTCTGTTCTGACTGAAACAATAAATAGTAAATATAATTTTATTTTCCTATAATTACTTATTTTTAATAGTTAACTTAACACTATCACTGATTTCAATAATATTCTGTTCTGACTGAAACAATAAATAGTAAATATAATTTTATTTTCCTATAATTACTTATTTTTAATAGTTAATAAAACATATAAAATCTGATAGCTACCGCCATAATACAAAGGTTCTAGCAAGTTAAAGAACGACATGCATTTACAATAGCAATCAGCAACAACCATGGAATATTACATCAGGAGGTATTACAAATACAAAAATGTGTTTTGGTTGAAATAAAACTTCACCGATGCAATAGGTTTCCGCAACATTGCTTTGTCGCATTTATGAAATAACTTATAGCATGTGGACCAACCCACCAATAAAGTTCTAGAACTACGTTCCGCTTTCTTGCCTCTCTGCCTAAATTGAAATCTCCACCGTGATCATATCATGCAATATTTAATAATTATAAATAAATAAGTTTGTGAACATCAAACATAGTCATTTATTTATGAGAAATATCAGTAAACTACTAAGCTTGTGTTATGGTGACACAATATAGCTTTATTTTTGTTCCCGTAGGAATCTAACCCTCCACGTTCCAAGTAGTTATTGCGTTTTAAATTTTTATTTCATAACTTTTTATTTAAAAATATTTTTATTGTTAGATTATTTTTGGTACCCTACCCTATTGGTTCCCTATTAAGGAACCGGGGACTTTCGTCGTTTCAAACGATTATAATTTACCCAGCCAGACAAGTAGGTAGATACGATTTCATTAGTAGAATTAGCAAGACATTCGCGGTCAAACCACAGTACCACCTTACTAATGAGCACAGGTATTTCAGTTTACAACTTCTTTGTGTTCGTAAATAAGTACAAAATTTATTTGCAAATGCTGACCGGTAAGACCCATCTTATTTCAAATTTGGTTTTGGTCAATCGTTTAGTGAAACTTACCTAATTCGGTATTTATTTATTTATATACCTAATGATTTTCCTTCTGTTTTCGCGATTTTTGATTGAAATTGAACTCATTTTTCGGTCATCCATATAATATTTCTCTCTTATAGCGTCATCCGCATCCGATTCGAATACAATCATAAGTCAATAAAAATAACACAACCTACTAAGAGACAAATATTATGTATGCATCTATTTTAACCAATTTATGAGTAGGAAAGTATGTAAGTTTTTTTGAAATATCATACCATGTGTGAGGTCAGGGGCGTGGTCATCGACAAGGCTCTGAGGTACCTACCTACGAGGAATGGCACGAAACAGTATACGTATACGAAACAGAATTTTAGATAGTGGCGACGCGTCGCCACTATCTAAAATTAATCTGTGTTCTAATGTTTGAACACTAATCTACGGTATTACATAATATATTTAAGAATCACACGACTTTCATTGATTCGACAACCTTGAAATAAATCGTTTGAATTCCTAATTTACACAGGTTACACACCTGATTATGAGACTAAGCGACGGCGACGTAGGTAGCCAAATCAAGAATGAGAATCTTTATCAATCGATCGAGACGGCCTAGTTGTATTTGTATAGGTTTAACAGGGTAAATTTATCAAAAAATATTTACAGCTCTTTTGTTCTCCGAGGTTTAAAAATTTGAAGACTTTTTCGAATTCAATGTAATGTTAATATTTTCTGTTTTTTCGAATGATAAGTTCATTACATGATAAACAATGATAAGTTCATTCGAAAAAACAGTAAATCATTAAAATATAGAGCCCGAGAATAGTTTAAAATTTGACGATAAAATGAACGACAATGAGTACTTCGCGTGCCACAACAAGTAATTTACGGGTAAGTAAATTTTTTACGAATAAAACAAATTTGCAAAAGTAACTTAAACCTAACGTAATAGATAAGTCGTAGAACCAGAGTTGTGTAGGCTGCAGGGAAGTACTTAGTTTCTTAATTGCTTTTC